>JAKEPQ010001004.1:3530000-4730000 GCA_024500445.1 Entomyzon cyanotis
ATCCAGCGTATTAAATACCAGCCCAGATCGTCTCCTGAGCTTTATGGCTGCAGCAATTGAGAATTAGCACCATTAATTAGCTGAAGCTATTTGTTTTACAAATTACAATTGTATGTCTAATCCTGTAACTTTCTGTCCCTGAGGAGTTACTTAGCGAGAGCTCCACAGCAGAACCAGGGAATGAATGGACTTAACTTCTAGGAGCATCTGAGATAAGAAGAAAAGAACAAACTGTTATTTTTATTTCGCTCTGCTGCCTTTTTTTCAGTCTAAAATGAGAACAGAACACCACATCTGCCTTCTCTAAGCCATTAATTATTTTCCTGCATTTCTACTGCATTCAGCTTAAAAAAAATTATATTGTGATATTTTATTTTTTTCCCTTCACTTCCAGTATGCAAGTGCTTTTGCAGCCCTTTAATCATTCCAGTCCAGCTTCCTCTCTTTATATCTATGTTTTTGTCCTGATTTTACCAGTTGAAAGGTCTGACTCATGGAAGCTGCACTACTGATTTGCATTAGGGCACCACTGGATAAGATTGTCTTTCTGAGGAATATTTTAAGTGGTCCAAAAATCTTTAGTCAGAAACAAATCACCACACTGGTTTCAAGTGTCTCCCATGAAACTTATTCCAATAAAAACTCTCAGTTTGACAAAGGAGTGTGTAATATTTCTCTTGCAACTCTGTGAAAGGAAGTCAACAAATTCCCTGGATACATCAAGAAAAGAAATTATTTCACAGAAGAATGGTAATATTTTCAAAGATGATTTATGAGCTGTTTTTTTGCTCATGAATACCCAGCCTTGAAGTCTACTTGAAAGTGATTTTTTATTTCGGTCATTGTTGATAAATGTTTTACCATCATAATAAAGTCCACAGCACATGAGGGAACATCTGAAATCTTGGACATCTATTGAAGAGATGCACAGTACTGCACATCCCTTTTGGTAATGATTCATGACAGCCCCAGACTGATGGATGGGAAATGGGTGTTCCTAGAGAACAATTTCAATGTCTTACAGTTATGGAAAACTGCAGTCAACTAGAGTTTATTAATGGAGAGTACATGGAACTTTCATGTCTGGCTACATTACACAGGGGTAAAAAAAATAAAATAAAAAAATTACATATATATAGAGAGAGAGAGAGAAAGAGAGAGAATACATTTAATTAATTTGAAAGAGTCGGTTCCTTTCCTTCACCTTATGTTGACAATGGCAGGTGGATCACTGAGTAAAGGCATGAGATAAATGGATGCAAAGACAGGAGTTTTCTCTGTGATTTTACACCTGTGTTGAAAGTAGAAGATGTGTCTGAAGAGGCTTTCAGACATCTCAGCTGAGGTGTGGAAACAGGAATTTAAGCTTTGCATCAAGGCCCAGCCACAGAGTTTGCATCCCCAAGTGGCTCCCTGGGAATCCAGAGCAGATGGTCACAGCACTTCCTTGGTGTGGCAAATGACACCTTTTATAGGTTTAGTCCACACAGACCCAGATTAAATTTTGACCTTGATTCTGAAGGAAGACCTATTTTTTTTTTACATATTCCATTCTCTTGTTTTGCATTTCTTTAAATACCTTTTAAAATTGTCTATATCTTTTAATAATGTTTATTATTCTTTTCACTGTGTAAAAGAATTTAGGAGTTTTGTTTGGTTTTGGACAGAATGATAAATTAACTGGGATGTGAATTGAGAAAAAACTCTTCTTCATGGCTTGGATTTCTGAGTTTTTGTTAAGTATTATAATGTCAAAGCACAGTTAACAAGGTTTCTTTGCCATTTATTGTTTGTAAAATGGAGGTTTTATAGAAAACTCCAATATTTTAAAATGTTCTTTGTCAAAAATACATTGAAAACAGAAAGTATCAGGGTATTCTTCTTTTCCCACTTTAAACCCAAGGCTATTTCTGTAAACAAAATATGTTTATTCTGGAAGGTTTGTGGAAAATACCATCTTATGACAAATGTATTTGACAAAAGGCATATACGGTCAAATCGCTGAAATTCCCCTGCAGACAGAGACTCAGCTGAGATTAATCTCATATTTTTGTCTGAAATGTATCAGAGAAGAACGTTTTGCTCTTCCTTGCAGGAGATCTGCAGCAGAAAGATGCCACTGAGGTTTAAAGATGTTCCTCCACAGGGACGTTCCTTGGTGGCAGGAGCACTGCCAAGGGTTTGGTACTTGCCTGGAAGGAAGGGATCCCAATTCCAAACAGGATTTCTGCACAGTTCTGTAGTACAGGTGACAATAAATGGTGTTGATAGGTAATACATATTTATGTTTATGAGTCAGACAGGATCATTTTGATCTAAGTTGTTTTCTTGTATAACACAAGCCAGAGCACTTACATTCTCATTCTGTTCCTGAGAGTGCATTACTGATCTCTTCATATAAAGGTGAGTTGATTGCATCTCTGCAGGTGGTAAATTGTTCTCCCTGTTGAATATTTGGGTTTTATTTATAATCTGAATTTATCTTGTTTCCAATAACAGCTCTTACATTTGAGTATTTCACTGAATTCTGCACAATACCAAACTGTCACCTATCAATAAATCTGTTCTCTTACCAGTGGAAAAATCTTACCACATACATATAGACTTTAATTAAGTTCCTTTCTAATCTCCTCTTTAGCTTATTCAATGAGCTTCACACTCTGAGGAAGCTGAATTACTGTTTTCTAAGCCCTTCCTAATAGTCTAATTTTCTTTTTCAGTGTGGATTTCAGAAGTGCTTTCACATTATCTTTGTATTGCTAATAGCTGTTTGCTGTTTGACATCTCCAGTGATTATATTTATCACCATATTGCAGTCTGACTTGGTGAACTGTGCTGACTGAAGATCAGGGCAAAGCAGATGTGCTCTGCACTTCAGGTTAATATCCCCAATCCTAAATTAGCACGAGTTCTCAACACATTTGTGATACATTAAATATGTCTTCAGCTTTATAATCTTCATGGCAGTCCTGCAAAGTAAGGCAATGCTGTTACCCATTTTTTATGGAGACAGAAAGAAACACAAGCAGAGTTAAAAAAAAAAATCCTAATGTTTGAAAGGCATTAAGGAGGTAGGAGAATCATATTGGAAAATTTAATCTAAAATACTCAGGCAAGTCTATTCTGGGGAATTGGCACATGTGTCTCAGACTCAGTTCACAGTGCAATGAAATCAGGAAAGGGAGACCATGGCCGATCAGAGCAGGAGCAAATTCTACTTCAGCCACACAAAAATATTCCTGAGGTATGGGATTCAGGATGCTCTCTTTGCTTTCTGGGGGTTCCTGTGTCAGCCAAGCTGGGAATTGCTGGTAAGGCTGGACCTGGGCACACATCACCCACCATGGAAATTTCCACCACACCTTTTGCACCACAGAATAAGAGAGAATCATGATGTAAATGGGGTAAATGAAAATAGGCAATTCAGGATGTCTCCATACATCAGTTTACACTCAGGTAAACCCTCCACTAAGGGATGGTCTGAAATCCCACCCAGAGGATGAGTTTGAAGGGACCAAAGCATTTCCCACCTCCCATCTCTTACCAGGGAGCTGATCCATTGCAAATTCATTTTTCCTGTAGGTGTTTCCAGTCTGCAAGATACTCACATCACTCCAGTATCACTCAGAATTTTGTTCATTGATCACATATGTGACACTTCCAGACTTTCCTCTGACAGGATGGCCTGGGGTTTTGGATCCTCTATTCCCTGAACTCCATTCCCTTCCCTGAAGTTATCCTACTCAGCTTTCAGGCTTACAGTAGCAGAATCAAATATTTGTAACACTGTGATTAAAACAGCCAAATGCTGTTGATGAGGACGTTTGAACTCAGCCTATATAACTAAGATTCTGACAGCAAAATTCAGTTATCATTCTTTGAAAGTTTAGTTCAATAAGTTATGTGATTCTAGGCAGGAGACTTTTACAGTAACATCAGAGACACTTGGGTCATATTAAATTTTACTGTTTAATTCAGGAATTCTGTAGGAGATTTAAAAACAAAAAATAATGCACAATTTTTCCAGCCTAAGACTGTGATCCAGGCTTGGAAAAGTATTGCATAGATTACTTGTTTAATTCAGCTTTTTCACTCAGCTACTGTTTATACTTCTGTTGGAATAATCACAAACCACTGATGAGCTTGTCAGAGATTGTTTAGACTCGTTCAAGGTCATAAAACAAAGAGTCAAATGGAGGAGTCACAGTGGGGGAATGCAGAATGAATATCAGGGTGAGTTCCATGTAAGGCAAGTTAGGCTGGAAAATGAATCTGTAATAAATCTCCCTTTTAGAAAGGAATGAGCAAAAATCTGCTCAGTGCCCACAGATTTTTTTATTTCCTAATCAGTAGAAAAAATTGTGTAAAAACCTACACACACATGTATGTGATCAAAAAATAGCTTTAACTCCTTCAGGAAATTTCCTGTATTTTATTTCCAAGCCCCTCTCTGTCACAGGGAATGTCAGAGTAACCTCTAGGATGTTCATGTATGAAATGTCTGAGAAAACACTGAGGAAGGAATGATCCAAAACTATCCATGTCCCTCAATATAAAAGCACTGAGGAGCAGGTAAGTCTCCAGTATGACTGTAAGACCAAAAGAAACCATCAGAGAATCACAGAATGGTTTAGGTTGGAAACATAATAAATAAAAAGATAGTGAAATATTTTGATTCTTGTAGAAAATATTTTACATATTGCATTACTAAGTGTATGAATGTGTGTATAATGAATTACATTATTAATTCATGGAAAAAAGCAAAAAAACACAAATATTTTCAACCTTTTTCTGACTTTTAAGTTTGTAATCAAAGCTTATTTTCATTTGCAAAAATTTAAATATAGCTGCATTTTGTTACTGTGACATAACCATAAGATCTTCTGACGAAGTATTTATGGTCTCATGAACAGATTTATTTGCAAGTAATTAACTCTACTTCCTTAGGAGGTTGAAAGCTGTGGTTGCTTGGGTTTTCTATTGCCAACAATTTGCAGATTACGATGAAATTTAGTATATTTTTTAAATTATATCGGAAGTTGAATATGATTCCTGTACATTCCCATCTTTATCTAATTGTCTTCTTCATCTAAATGTGTAGAGGGTCACTGATCACATTGACTAAGCTTTTATTCTCATGTAGATAGATTTAAAACAAAAGAGCAAAATCTTTTATTTCCCATACAATTTATTTATTTTCCATATACTTCTAAATCTTCCAGCCAAAGCATGGAATTTTTGTTACTACTGTCTTGTGCATGAAGATCACATTCCCTCACTGGAAAATGTCTTTACACTGATTTTGCTCTTATGTTCTCTGCACTAACTTGGCTTTTCCTTCAGCCACCCCAGAGGATGTGGGAGGTTTTTGAGCTCTGTGCATTGATCTATATTTTAACACTGGAACAGATTGCCCAGAGAGGGTGTTGGGTCTCCCTCACTGGAGATATTCCAGCACTGTCAGACAATCCTGTGCCATGAGCTCTGGGATGACCCTGCTGGAGCAGGGAGGTTGGACCTGATGACCTCACTGTTGTCCCTTCAAACCTGACCTGTTCTGTGAACAACATAAAAATTAAAATAAATAAATAAATAAATAAATAATGACAACAGCAGCAACAATTCCATTCCAAAGAGTAGCACCAACCTTAACTCATTCTGGTTTTTAACCAATCTATATTTAGCTGTAATAAGCTATCAGAGTGCTCTTGTCAGCAGTGCTGACCTCAGCTCAGCTGGGCAGTGAGCAGCCTGTGAAATGATTTTCAAAAAGCAGAAAAGCCACGAGGCCTGGCTGGTGAAAGGAGAAGAAAGGGATGATGAAAGCTTTAGGGTTCAATTCTCCATGGTCTCTGAGATATGATGCTAATTCAATATAGTACAAATTACTATTCAAATTCATTAGCATCACACTAAGCAATATGCAATCACAGCCAAGTTCACAATTAGCATTAATGATATTCTCAGAGTGGGGAGAAAAAATTGAGGATTGAGTTTTACACTCCAGACAAGATAATACAAGGGAAATAATGCCAGGGATTAATGTCTAAGACAGGAATTTATTTCCAATGTGTTTACAAGTCCCAGAGCTCAAGGAGCCTGAAGTTAACTCACAGATGGGACTTTTCTCTCTGCAGATATTCCCATCCAGCTGCTCCCAGTTTCACCTGATGCCTCAGTAGATATAAAGTGGAACTGGGGGCAAAGCTGGGGTTCCTCTAAATTACCTCTGCCTTGACTCACAGCTCAGTTCCTCACCCCATCTTTGTTAGCAGCTTTTTGGACAATGAAATATTTAGTTTTGGCAGTTTCTCTGTGTCTGCTCTGACTGCAGAGACAGTCTGACACAATTTCTCACAGACCAAACAGTGAAATTTAGACAGGTGGATCTGGTGAAAAATATTTCTCTTTTGGAGTCCACACTCATTGAAGAATTTTAATAGATTTTTGAGATGCAACATATCGTTACTTATATTTCCAGAAATTATTATTATCTTGGCCACTGCGCCACAAAATTCTCCTGTATGGCACCTGGATAGCTGGATTTGCAAGATAAAATTCTTATGAGGCCTTTGGAACTTGTTACAAGTTGCAATTTTTTTTACACAATCAATGGGAGACCTTGCAATTCAGATTAATGTTGTGCACCCTGAAAAACCTGCCATGTCACCATGGACTGACTTACCTGAAAATTGCTTTTGCATGAATTAATGCAAGATTTTAGTCTGGGAGGAGAATCTTCTGAGAATACAATGCTTTTTAAAGCAATGCAAATCTTCCATTGCTGAAGAGAATAAAAATCATCCCAGAAATTTAAATAAGTTTTAATATGAGTCCTGTATGTGATCACGACATTCGTGGTATATTTCCTACTCTGGCATATAACCTTCTTCTTACGATGTCAAAATGTGACTTTCTTTTTTGTTAGAAAAAATCTAACCAACGAACACTGTGGTGTGCAACTCTATGTGTGTGTATGACCTTCTTTTTTTCTTTTAATTATCATTAAATTAATTAAATTATTTAAGACATTTAAAAAAAAAGCTAAAAAGAATTTCTAGGTGAACAGACAACTCAAATGTAGAGTTACTCTGAAAATCTATAATCAATTACAGGGAAAATTGTTAAAACTTGTGTAAGAGAACATTTGTTTCTGACAAATCCAAGCTAATATTTAATTTTAATTTCATAAACCTATTATTTCATTGCTTTGAAAATGCCAAACACTGATTTTTTGTTGTTGTTGTTGTTTTGTTGTTTTGGTTTGGTTTTTGGGGAGATTTTTTTTTTTTGTTGTTGGTTGCTTGGTTTTTTGTGTGGGTTTTTTTTTTTGTTGGTTGGTTGGTTTTTTTTCGTTTGTTGGTTTTGTTTTTATTTCTGTTTACTTTCATTTGTTTTGGGAGTGTTTTTTTGTTGGTTTGGTTTTTTGGTTGTTTTTTTTGTTCGGTTTTTTTTGGTTTTGGTTTTGGTTTTGGTTTTTTTGTGGCACTCTCATCCTTCCAGCTGTCTGAGCATTCATTATTTTAGGAAAAATTTCTTAGTCACAAAGCCACTTTTTTATTTTCAGCACATCAAAAGACTTGCGATGGCAAAAAAACCCCAAACTTATCCCAATGATTCAATCCATCTTCATGGCTTCCTGCTAAGAAGATGAACTGAGAAATCAATTTGCTGTGGAATCTTTTCCAGATCTATCCCCCTCACCCACTTCCTTTAGTAAAATGCTCACCTCTATTTGGGATGGACTGAATCACACTCGAGGAATGCTGTTTTTTATCTCAATATGCCTTGGACCTTGACAGCAGTTTAATATTCATGGAAAATCACAGGAATCCAATAGTAGAAACTCAGACTCGTCAATGAGACCCTCCGGAGGAGAACTCGAAAGACCATCTCTTCCATATTTCTGACCTCAGGCAGGGTCAGACTTTATCTAAATCATTCCTGACATGTGATTGACTCTCCCATTCTCAGAACTTGCAGCGAGGGCAGAAGGAGATTTCATGCTCACAAAAGCAGAGTGCAGGGGTGACCCCTGAAGGTTTTTTATTTTTCCTGATGTTCAACCTAAGGAGCATTCATTGAACCAAATAATTGCCTGCTGAAAGGAATTCCAGGTACAGTGACACTCTTTGTTATGCAGATGGAGGAAAACTTGACTGAGCACCCTCTGTCCTGAGCTGTGCCCTGGATTTTCAGGTTTGCACTCTGGTTCCACTGCAGGACAATTTGCTGAGGACTAAGCAAGGAAAGGATGGACACACACCTTTATCTGTATGAAATGTTTAAATATCTACTTTTCTTGTATATTAAGCAACACAGTTATCAATCTCGTGTTCCTACAGAAGCATGACAATGTAGATGATATTTTCTGGATGTCTTCCTGCTTTTCTCTATTGAATTGGTGCTGTCACAGACATCAACACTTGAAAAACAAAAAGAGTCTCTCATTTGGACTTGGCACTGCTGGGGCTGCACCTCTAATTCTTGGCTCAGCTGGGAGCTCAGCCTGGAGAACAGGAGGCTCAGGGGAATTGGGTGTCAGACTCTTCTCCTAGGTAACAAAGGATAGTACAAGGGGAAATGGCCTCAAGTTACACCAGGGGAGGTTTAGATTGGATATCAGAATTTACTCATTGAAAAGTCTGCAAAGCATCAGAACAGGCTGCCCGGGGAAATGGTGGAATCACCATCCCTGGATGTTTTTGGAAAAAATGCAGACGTGACACTCATGGACATAGTTTAGTGGTGGATTTGACATTTAGACTTGATGATCTTAAAGGTGTTTTCCAACCTAAATGGTTCCATGATTGTGTGACTCTGTTTCCTTAGAAATTTCTAGCTGTGGACCTGTGAAGGTCTCTTGTCCAGCAGCTCACTGGAGGTTGCAATATTCTCAGCATGAGGTAGAGACAGAATGCTATTTTCTGCCCCAGTCTTGAAAACCTTCAAGGATAGATTCTGGTCATTGGAAAGTGTCTGACTTAGCAACAAGGGTCTTCTGCTGAAATTCCCAAACTTCCTGCACAATGGGACACTTGCTCCTCAGCTTTCTTTGCAAATCTTCTGACTCTCTTGCCTTTTTCCCATTGAAGTTTCTCAGGGAGTTCTGCCAGGAATCATAATCTGCTCTCCTAAATCCAACTCTTCCCCCATTTGCTTTCCTTCCCAACCTTCCACTCCATCAACTCAATCATCTCATGTTCACTGCTGTGGCCACATTTGCCAGAAACTCTTCCCAGCTCAGGAACAGCAGCATCACCCCTGATTGGCCCCTCTGGCATTTGTATAAATAAACTGACCAACACCATCCAGAAGCTCCCTGCTCTGTCCTCCCAGCGCTGAACTGCCTTTCTCTCAGCTGCTGGATGTGTGAAAAAGCCCTGGTGGGATGCAGGCAGCAGCATGCCAGTGTCTGAGACAAGGCTCTTCCAGCTGTCTGTGTTTCCCAGCTGTTTCCTACAGAAATGAAAGTCTTTGTGCTTCAAGTATGCCAGACTCTGCTTTCTGAGAGTGTCTCGTCAAGTTTGAGATAGACAAAATAGCTAAAACATCAGTGGAATTATTCTTTCGTTCTGATTTCACCTCATTTTTCTTCTTATACTTTTCTTAGAGGGAAAAACAGAGCGTTTCAGCATCACTCTTTACTCATAGATAGGAGACTGTGAATAGAAACTGTGAACCAAGGGGTGTGAGGAGGTCTTTTCACATATATGCTATTTAGGTTTCCCTCCTCTCCCTTTTTGACTTTGAAGTCTATATATTTGCTTTCCTTTAAGTCAATGCTCTTGTTCCACTGTATTTCATTTATCTGTGGAAGAATCCATATTCACCTGGCATTTAGAATAAAAATGACAACAAAATTAAGATAGTAACTAGAAACATCACATATATATGGAAACTTATATATGATATATATGCAAACTCTGCTTTATATATACTATAATATAATACTGGTATGTCTCTGATCTGGTTTTATTCTAGAAAAGATGGAAGAGGCTCCAAAATTTTGCTCTAGTCCAGAGGAAGTCTCATCTCACTCCTGGAGCTCTGTTCTTCAACAATTGAAAAAGCAGCTGACAGTAAAATTATTTCATTAACATCACAAGGAGAAATGCACCAAGGAGAAGGATCTTCAGTCTTCATACACCTGAGGTCAGGAGTTATGGAATCATTCCTTACTAATTTCCATAATGAAAGATAAGTGGCAACGAAAACACAGTCGTTATCACATAAATGATTTTTATAAAAAAAAATTAATCATGATATCCTCTAATTACTACCCTTTTATCTGTCCTTACTTGCACTTTTGCTTGAGGCTTTTGGCAGATGAAATCAAGTGAATGGAGAAGTATATTTTAGCTAACAAGCTTCCTAGTCTAAAAATTCCTCTCGAACGCATGATTCAAGCAAATTAGGAAACAGAGAGAGGGAGAGAGAAGGAGAAAAAGCAAATGGCAGACGATTGCCTTGCTAATTTAATCCTTTTGGTAGGCAATTAGCACACATCAGGCTGGTCGATGGGAGGCTGCCCTGCAGGTCAGGCTTTGGCTCTAAACAGCTCCTGGAGCTGTGCTGAGCTCTGCTCTGCTCTGCTCTGGGGAAGCTCCACACAGCCTGCACCTGACAGCTTGCCAGAGATGAGCTGTCAGCAAAGTGCCACTCGGAATTTCCTCTCCCCGTGATGGTTTCTGTTATCTGGTAAAAAACAGCCAAAATGTGTTATTCTGTAAGTCTCTCTCATCCTCAGAACGCTGGGCTAGGTTGGTGTCCTGGCAGGACAGATGCTGAACGAAGCTCATTCATTCTCTCGATTTTGGGTAGGGATGGAATAAAATTTAAAAAAGCCCAACAAATCACACACCTCCAGCCTGTTGTGCATCCTTGCAGCAGAGTAGAAAAATTGATGAATGACTGCTGGAAGCACATCCTCACATCTTTCAGGCTGGAGGCAGTAGGATGGACAGTGAAATCCTGTGTGGAATGGAAAACAGCTGGTTGATGGGGCTTGCTGCTGTGCTCAGAGTTCAGCTGCTACTTAGATTTGGGGTCAGAGGAGAATGTGAGTGTTCCCTCCAGGCTAAATTGGCAGGCGGGATTGTTTGTTTGCTTTTATGTCTTCCTCTGCAGGCAACTCATTGTCAGCTTTCAGTAATCACCTTTTTTTTTCTCTTGAATTGTCTAATTGATTAACAGAATTAAGTTGTCACAGCAATTTATTCTTTAGCCCGGAGTTTGCTGCTTTTGCTTCAAGCCTAAAAATGGGAACATGCAGAAATTCTTGTCTTTTCCCTATCTGGTGTTCTTATATAAGATTTTCCCTCACCCTACACACCCAACTTCACTGTGCTATGGTACCGTGGACCCCTAATTCCCTGCATCTCAAAATGGATTACACTGCTAAAATTAGTTGAAATCAATTCTGCAGTGCAGGAGTCTGAGCAGTCAGCTCCGTTCCTTTTATGGAGCCAGTGGATAGGAACAGACGTGGCACATCTGATCTATTTTAGATGTCAGATATATCACATCCCAGAAATGTCTGTTTCTTTCTGTTGATTCCTTTGATTCTGGGAAAAGAGTTCAAATCTGGGTTTGTAGCTCAGGAATATGCAGTTGTATTTCAGCAGGAAAAAAAAAAAAAGCCATTCTTAATTTATAAGTATTTTTGCCTTATTAACAACTTTGTTGATTTATTTTGCATATACAGCAATAATTGATTCAGACATTCAGCAGAAGCTGAGTTGAAATAATCTACAGAGCAGAGAGTTCTGGAAAAAGATAGAAGCTCAATATTTTTCTTACCAGGCACATCAACCATGTTGAATCCCCTGTTTCTGTCCAAGATATTGGTGTTTCTTCAAATACAGCTCCAGGGTGAAAGGGCTCTTGTAGGAAAAGTAGATGAGAAGACTTCTGAAAATTTACTCCTAACATCATGGAAACATCATAACTTTGGGCACTAATAGCGAGATCATGAGTAGCCAGACACCTTGAAAGTTATAATTCTGGTGCTTGAAGGTGAGTTTGGGGGACAAAAGTATTTATGGAGAGTAAAGGGATTACAATGAGACCTTACATCATAACAGCTACAACAAAAATAAAAAAAATAGGAGGAAGAGGAAGAAGAAGAGGAAGAGGAAGAAGAGGAGGAATAATAAGAAGAAGAAGAAGAGGAAGAGGAGGAAGAAGAAGAAGAAGAGGAGGAAGAAGAAGAAGAGGAGGAATAATAAGAGGAGGAAGAGGAAGAAGAAGAGGAAGAGGAAGAAGAAGAAGAAGAAGAGGAGGAAGAAGAAGAGGAGGAAGAAGAAGAGGAAGAAGAAGAGGAAGAGGAAGAAGAAGAAGAAGAGGAAGAGGAAGAAGAAGAGGAAGAGGAAGAAGAAGAAGAGGAGGAAAAATAAGAAGAAGAAGAGGAAGAGGAAGAAGAAGAAGAGGAAGAGGAGGAAGAAGAGGAGGAAGAGGAAGAAGAAGAAGAGGAGGAAGAGGAAAAAGAAGAAGAGGAAGAGGAGGAAGAAGAGGAAGAGGAAGAAGAAGAAAAAGAGGAGGAAGAAGAAGAAGAAGAGGAGGAGGAGGAAGAAGAAGAAAAAAAGAGGAAGAAGAGGAAGAAGAGGAAGAGGAAGAAGAAGAAGCAGAAGGAAGAAGAAGAAGAGGAAGAAGAATTTTATTGCAACAGTAAAAATGCAGAGTACACAAATAATTGTCTGAATTTCTGTTTTAGAAGAAAAGATTGAACACACCATGAAACTAATTGCTTTGGGAATTCAGTTATCAGAAAATATTGACAAATTCATTTTCCTTAAACCACTTGAGTAACCAGAAGGCATCATCAAAACATTAACTAGGATGAATCTCATGATAATAAAATCACCTAATTAGAGCACAAGTGTAGTGAAGAGCAGAATAACCATGACAGAAATCTGCCTGATTTTTACCTTTAGAATTAAAAGTGTAGTCCGCTCTTGTTTTTTGAACATCAGATAGGTAAGATGTCTGATGTCATGGAACACTCTCAATTATTTCTAGAAGCACCTGGGAGCTAATTGTACCACCTAACCTATCAGTATTTTAAAATAAATAAATTAATTACTGCTGTAGGTATAGATCCCAATATATTGTATTTCTCACGGATTTAGAGGGAAAAACCCATGACCAATAGCAACAACAGCAAAAAATGTAACATAAACCTTATGTAACCAAAAAAACCTCAATGATTCCTGAATGTGGAAGTATATAAGAAATTATTTGTCTGTGTGATTGATACACCTGCAGAAAACTCATCTTTGTTTTTTTCAGTACATTATTCTCTATATTAGTTCCTGATCTGAAACTGGAATCCTAAAAGCATTTTCTGGGATAAAAAATTATCTTCAGCTGGAGATATTATCTGAAATTCTAGGCAAAAGATCTTAATTCAGAACAGAAATTCTCCTCAGAACAAGTGAATGCCAATATTCCCTGAGCCAATAGAAAGCATGAGAAACTCTTTCAGAGCCTTTTTGATGTGCTGAGCCCTTCAAAGATCCCAGCAAGATAATAATGCTGGAATAAAAATTGAAACGATGGATGGATTTCACACTCTTTCTGAAAATCAGATCTCTCCAAATTGCTTTACATTACATATTAAAAAAAAAAAATTAAAAATCAGAAGCACAACAAATCATCAGTCATTTGAAAGTCCTCAACATGACCGTCACACATCCAGTTGATAGACTGCAAATAACACCTGAAAAATCAGTGTATTTTTGGGTGTCATAGTTACCCAAAGATTTACCAGATGGTGCAGCTGAAATGATTGGTTTAAACTTTTCCATCTCCAAAGCCATATTTTAGACACAGACTTAAAGGAGGACTTTAGTAATTGAGAAAAAAGAAAAAAAGTCCAGAGAAAGAAAAAAGTAGAAAAAATAGTCAATAAGGACTAAAGAAAATTACTTTAAAATTTTCATTAATAAGCAAACTGATCATTAAATAAATACCTAGAGGTTTGTAGCTGAATTATTCTTTATGTTATATTGCTTCTACTGACCAGATCTCACACAGATGGAGGTAACTTCAAATATACATCTACATTTAGAGATATTAAAGAGGCATTTCATCTCACCATAGGGGAAATTCCCCTTCCTAATCGTATCTGGTGTATTCCAGGCTGCCCAGGATGTCTCCATGGGGTTGATAAACACAACAGTTGATCCTTTCTGGAGTAGTGGCTGAAGCTCAGGTGGGGAAGGTTTTCATGATTCAAACAGCACAAGGTTAGCTGGGAGTTTTCCACAGTCCTTGGCTCTTGGAAATACTCATAATGTCCTTTTCTGACCTCTGTCTTCTTAGATTATTTGCCTTTGTGGGAAACGATTTTCTGTTGTTATGAAACTTCATTCCTTGGGTGGATCTGTGTGTCTGAACACAACTGAAATGTTAAATAACATTGAGAGAAAGAGACAATGCAAGGGATGGGAAACAGAAAATGACATCAATTCCTAGGAAATGTGCAATACGAATGTTTTATAATATTTTTATTATTATTATTATTATTAATATTATTAAATTTGTATAAAGCATTATAATAGATGAGTATTTGGCATAGAAGGAAGAAGGTGAGCTCTCCAAACTCTCATCAGCAAGAACAGACTTAGAAAGAGGGTGAGAGAGGATGTTTTTAAAATTACCAATTTCCTTGTTTTCACCACTGCCTAAGGAAATGTGCATGACTCAAAACAGAGCCCTTCAAGGTATAAATATTTCCAAGCCTGCAGTGTCTCTGAGCTGAGGGTGCTTTCAGGACATCTTCTTGCTGTAACAAAACTTTAACCTCAAAGGATCTTTCTGATCCTTATTTTGGGAGGACAGGCTTCCAACTAATTTATGGTGACATTAGAGGATAACAACATGCACAGTAATGAATTCTCTTTAGCCTTTGGGCTGTAGCTGCGTTTTACTGTCTCCAGGAAAATAAAAGTGGATGCATGGAAATATTCAGCATTTGTATTTTAATTGCCCCTGAGAATCCTACTGTTTTGTAAAGAATGCAACTTGTAATGTAAGAGAAAAGAGGGATGTTTTCAAGCTAAGTTCTTAGAATAAGAGGCAAAGTCCAGCAGCAGCAGTGAAGTTCCTAAACACTGAAGATAATTACATTTATTACTATTTAGGATGACCATCAAGGAGAATGGTGAGTCCTGGAGAGGACAAGAAGGAATGAAGGATGGGATGCAAAGGATGGGACAGACCCTCTTTCCATGCAGAAGAATCTTATGGCTTGCAGAAATTCTACAGGATTTCATAGCTAAATTAAATAACTCTGCACAAGTGAAAGGGTTTGAAAGGCAACCTGACCTGATGAGACTCTTTCAGATTGCAGAGCTGACCTGTATCCTTCATGTCCCCTATAAAGCAAGTCAGAGGTAATAACAAAGGAATAGGGTTGCACTGTCTTTAAATCTATTTTCTATTTTGGTTTAAAAGGTTTGTCTTTGACCTTTCATCAGGCATCACATGCATTCTGAAGAACAGAAGATAATAATTTGTTTAAGCAGAGCTCTCATGATTTAAAGCACTACTGGTACCAATATTCTTTCCTGCCATTAACTATATGATGTTATAGGATTTTCATGCAGTTGTAAGCACTGGAAAGCAGGAAAAAAAGGAGTGTGAAACATAACAGATCCCACTTTTCAGTGTGTTACCTCTGGCCAAAATAACAAGCTTGTCTAAGAACTTGATTTCAGACAGAGATAAAAATCCTCCTGTTTAACCAGTTTCTATTTCTTTTAAAAGGGATGGAATGTATTAGTGAAGATGGAATGGATTTTCCCTTTTCTTTAACAGAGTGGAATGGATTACCCCAGTCTGGAGGCCAAACCAGGCTCCAAATCACAATAAAGTAGAGATTGACATTTTCCTTACCCTTCCTGTTCCTTAGGAAAGGCTGGGAGTGCAATTGGGGTCTTGCCTAGTGGAGCTGCTTTGCTGATATGCTGAAAGTTCATAAGGCCAGAGTTTAGGGACCAAGGAAATCTCATTGATCCACACAAACCACCCTGTGACATTTCACAAACTTCTCTCCAGCTTTCCAATTTCGCTCGGATGTGTCTTCAGCTAAATGAGTTACTGTTGCAGGAAATGCTTCCAATAGCCAAACCACATTTCCATTGATTCCCAAGCCACAACAAAATCCATGGGTAAATGGCATCACCTCACAGGGTGAAGAGACACAACTGGATGTCACAATGATCCATGGCACAGGGGGAAAGTTTCCTCCATGGACTAACAGTGTGGAAAGTTTCTCCCTGCTGCAGGAACTGCTGACATTTGGTTATTGTTTGGCAGCCAAGGCAGGGAATGGAGGACAAAACAAAGGGCAAGCAGAAAGAAGAAATAAAGCATGGAAAGAGGTCTGAAAGAAATGTCATGTTCTCTTGGGTGGGTTATGTGATATGGGCCAGTCTTTCTGAGCTCAGAGACACAGGCATGAGTCTGAGTTCCTGTAACCTAATCAGTGAATCCAATCCAGGTGGATGAGTCAGCCAAGAAAGCACCTCCTCAGGAATGCCCTGAAAACTGGAGGGGTTGTTACCTGGAAAGGACCAGGACTTACTATGGGATGCAGAAGCAGAAACAATGTGGGAATATGCAAAGATAGAATGTTCAGCAGGAGCAAAGGCAGTGGAAGGGAGGGATGAAGATGGACCAGGAAGAAAAAGAGAGTGAGAAAATAAAGGGAAAATGTCATGGCCAAACTGTCTGCTGGTCAGGATGTTTGTCTGCCTGAGCCCCTCACCATAATCTATCCTGTCTTATTCCTAAATCCTGATGCTTTCTTGTGTGCTAGGGAACTCACTCCTGTGAGCCACACATAAATGTGATGGGCTGCAAGCCAGGCTGGCTGTGAGCAGGATGGGAGGTCAGGTGCCAGACTGAGCCCACGGGGGTTTGAGAGTCCTGGCAAAAGCCTCAGGCAAGGTTTGGGATCCCAGGGCCAGCTGCTGCAAAAACTGTCCAAGTCCAGCTGCTGGAAAAATCCCTGCTGTGGGAATTCCTGTAGCAACTTCAATCCCAGTTAGCTGGGGAGGAGGAAGGCATTGTGGTGTTTGCTCTGTTCATGTTTGTATGACTACTGTGTCTGTTCATGGGGTACTCTCTGTGTTCATCTTTGTGGCTGTTTGTGTATTTTTGTGTTCACTTTTTGGGGATACCTTTTCAACTTAGGGTCACAGAACCACAGCAGCCTCACAGCTGGGCGAGAGGAACCCACTTGGTCCTGAATCCCTCTTATTTTGGCTACCTTTATCTGTGCACAAAATTCAGGACACAAGATGGATACCCAGAGGAATAACTCAAAGTACATCACTGTTGCGTGTGTCTCATGTCTTGAATCTGAAAATCTTTAGATACTGCAGAGAAATCATTTCTGTGAGGGTGGTGAAGCCAGGAACAGGTTGTTGAGAGAAGTTGTTGATATCTCATCCCTGGAAATGTTCAAGGCCAAGGTTTTGAGCAACCTGGGGAAGTGGAAGGTATCCCTTCCCATGGCAGGGGGTTGGAACTGGATGACCTTCAAGTTCCTTCCAACCCAAACCATTCTGTGATTCAATGATTCAATCCCAACCTTGTGGTGGCCTGACTGCTGTGACTTGGACTTGTGTGGTCATGAGTTGAAGATGCTAATTGTTTTTTTGTTGCAATCTCAAATGCCCAGTCTTCCACGGGGGGACTGTGCTGAAGGAATCACACCACTCACCCCATGAACACAAGCTTTTGCCACAATAATTTTGTTCTGCACTCCTGGCTGCAATGGAGCAGTACCAATTTAATCCATTTTCCCAGGTAGAAAGGTAGCCTGGTTTTTGTGGGGTTTTGAATCTTTTTTTCTGCTGGCCAGCATTTACAGGTCGTTTGCATCATCCTTTCTCTATTATCCACTTTTTCCTTGTTTTATTGCTGGATCTTTGGTGCTGTATGAAATCAATTCTGCAAGGCTTTCAAAGGCAGTTAAAAGGTGAAACATAATTGATTTCCCCCTGCCCCCACCACCAAAGGCAAGTAACTGGACAAAATGCATCCTTAACAATGATCATTTCATTCTGGGAGTGTTAATGCCATTCCTTTGCCTACTTTTAGTATGATTACCTAATTGGTTTCCATTTGCATTTGGCAATAAAAGCCAGTCTAAATATTTTTAATAAAATTTCCACCCTGCTGGTTGACCTTTCTGTTGACTTTGTAAAGCTTTTGCCCACAATAATCCAGGGAAGCTGACAGAAATATAAATGGCTTGTTTTACCTTTGACACTGGGTTTTATTTACCCGTGGAAAAGAGCTCTCACATATTGTCTTTCCCCCTCTGTCTTCCCCCACAAAGGAGTGTATCTTGTATTTTTTTTATGCAGGAGCACTTCCAAAATAAGATCTTCTTTGCTAAAGTTGCATGTCTTGAGTCTGACATGCCTAATCTTGGTTGTCAGCAACTTTGCAGGCTCATAGTGAGGCTGAATTTGCTTTCACCTAATTTAACCGTTGAAAAGCTGAATGCTTAATCTGAGCCAGATGTCTAAACTTCCCTTGTATTTATTAGAAACACCACAGCTCTGCCTCAAAATGGGCTGAAACACCTTCTGCTGCTGAATCTGTCAGTCCAGCAGCTCCAAAGGGAGCCTAAACCATCAGTTTAGACTAAGCACATTATTTTGGGCAGATGAAATAAATGAAAAACAATCTGTTTCCTGAAACACAGCCCTAGCAGGAGCAGCTGCATCTTACCCATGTTCACCCAAAGCAATTTCCGTGCCCTGTCAGGGTGTGGGGTGCAGATATTTTGCATTTGGGAACTCATAATGTGGTCAGAAGCATCAGCACAGGTGATGTGGTGCCTACAGGGATGGAGAGACTGGGCTTGGCTTTTCCCATCCAGTTCTAAAGCCCTTGTTAACAATTCAGTTGTGTAAGCAGTTGTTGGGGCATAAAAATGGGATTTGTGGCCTCAGTTTGGATCTGAGTGTCTGACCACAGCCACCACCCTGAGCTGGGAAGCAGCAGAAACAGTGTAAGATAACTTTCTATCTCTTTCCTGCCTAATATATATTTTCAGAGGAATAATTATAGAAATCTGTCTTTGTTCTTTCTCTTATGCAGATAAAGGGAAGATTTAATCAATGAGAGTCTAACACAAACCCACATCCCAGTTCCCACTAAAATGTCTTTACAGTCTCTCTGTATTTTAAAGCCATAACTCTTTAAAGTTCACCTGATTAATAATGTGCTGGGAATCTCTTCAGTGTCTGCTTAGAGCTGATTGTGACAGCAAGACCTGCAGGAGTTTATGGGAAAGTGGTTCTCCAGTACTCCAAGTTGCTGTCATTTTAACCAGGACATCAAGTTCTGGATGGTTTTAGCACAAATCAGTTAAGTGGGATCTGTCTGGCTTTTTCAAGTGCCATCTGGACACCTTCATTAGCTTCACTTGGGCTGTAAAAATCATATTTTTTTATGCTAATAGAAAGTTATTTTTTCTTTCTTTGAGAGCAGTGCTTGCAAAGCAACAGGGGTTCAATATGATGATTTTTTTTACTCCTGGGTAGAATATCCAAATATTGCAGTCACTCTCTAATGGAAGGAACATATTTTCTTCAGGAAGCTGAAGAGGCAGAGCATGCAGCTGCATTGCAATACCCCTGTTTGGAGGGGATATGTAGGTCATGCCATTGGCTGAAGCTTTTGAAGCCACATAAACTGCAGCAGTGACAGGGCACTGCACTTTGTAGACTAAATATAACCTTGGGCCTCAACGTGCTTTGAAGACAATGGAGAGGAAAGGGCAGGGGAGAATGTGATTCCCTTGACCCATTTTGATATCTGCATGAATACAAGATGTATCTGTCCTCAATACCTCTAAATCTTTCCTTCAGCTATTCCAAAAAAAGGAAACAAAGTTGAGCTTCTTTGTGTCACCAGATGGACCATAAATAACCATGAGAGAAAAAACATCTTCCCCTTGAGCCTTCACACCCACTGGGCATTCCAGGGAATCACAGAATCATCAAGGTTGGAAGAGACCTCCAAGACCATCCAGTACAACCATCAAACCTGCAGCACCATAATCACCCCTAAACTGTGTCCCCCAGTGCCACATCCAGATGCCTCTTGGAAACTTCTGGGGATGGTGCATCCAACACCTCCCTGGGTAACTTAATCCAATGCCTAGTAATTTTCTTCAGTGAATTTTTTCCCTAATATATAATCTGAACCTCCCCTGGCACAATTTAAGGTCATTTCCTCTAATCATTTCACCTGAGACATGGCAGAAAAAATGAACCCACCTGGCTCTACCCTCCTGTCAAGGGTAGAGAGCTATAATGTCCCACCTGAGCCTCCTTTTCTCCAGGCTAAATTACCCCTCTCCCTGAGCTGCTCCTGGTGCTCCAGACCCTTCCCCAGCTCCATTCCATTCTCTGGACTCACTCCAACATCTCAATGTCCTTCTTGTCATGAGGAGCTCAAAACTGACCCAAGAATTTGAGGTGTGGCCTCAGCAGTGCCCAGCACAGAGGGACAATCCCTGCCCTGCTCCTGCTGGCCACACTGACCAGGATGCCCTTGCCCTTCTTGCCTACCTGGGCACACTCTGGGTCATGTTCAGCCACTCTCAACCAGCCCCCCCAGGTCCCTGAATACAGAATTATAGATGGGCTGAGCCACGAGCTTTGCACACAAACTACCAAGATTCAGGATGCACTAGGGCTTAGGAGGGTCGATTAATCCCTGCTCACCTCCTATTACTCAGGAAGAAAAGGGCTGATTTCCAGGCTCTAAACAGGCACAGACATATCATAGGGCAGGGGATACACAAGCTGAAGGCTTGAATGACTGCTCATTCTCTCAGCTTATTGGTCTTAACTAAATGCCAAGCAGATTTGTTTTAAGCTTTTGAGATTCTGCATCTTTGTCTTGCGTGTGATGCTTTCTAGTAATGTGCTTTCCGAGGCCAGGCGAGTCACAGCTTTATTGCTGTTTGCTGAAAACATGCATTTTTACTCAGATCTCATAATTGAAATTCAAGCTGCACATGATGCAATTTGACATTAATTTCAGTTATTTGTGTCTGAGCTTTGGCCCATCCAACAAGAGCCGACGGTAAAGAAGAGCACTGGAAATGGAAATACACAGTGCCATTAGATGCAAGGCTTGATTTGTAAATCACTTAGATAGCAATAAAACTGGGGGTGGAAATAAAAGTGGCAAAGCTCAGCTTTCTAAATGTTAAATAATTCAAGAGGGAAAGGGTGAGGGGAAAAACCTATGGAGCAAGAGCTTCATGTGTGAAAACAATGGCATCTGAGCAAATCAGAAATTTCAAGCTCTGACTAAATGTAATTTCAGTTCAATTAAAGCATAACATCAAGACTGTGGGCTGCTAAAATCTGGGATGAAGCATGTCATTGCTGTGTGCAGTTCTGAAAGATTTACAGCAAAACCTGGATCTAGGAAAGATCTGCTCTGAAATGGTGCTGCAGGGCTCTTGACTGAGCACACAGCTCCTGTAAAAAAATGGGCTGTAGGGAGACAGAGCAAGCAAAATTCAAGATGTAAATCATTCCTTCCCCTCTTTTTGTATTTTTATTTATTTATTTATTTATTTATTTATTTATTTATTTTGTCTTTGGGAAGGTAACAGTTGACAGTAAGTTAGCCAGAGGAACAGATGCCTGAAGCAAAGTCTTTTTTGTCACATGAACTTCACAAATTTGGAGTTGAAGGGTTTGTTGTTCTTACTTGCTTTTTGTCCTAGAGATAGACTCTGCTCCAATTACAGGTTTCTGATTTAGCACGAAAACTGCAGAATGAAATTTTATGGGTTTTGTCTGGCAGGATGCTGCTGCAATACACCGTGGGGAGGAGAAGAGAGGGTGGGCAACAAGAAAATGTAGGCCAGATTCAGCGAAGCAGATGTTCACATCTGTTCCCCTCTTCTTTCCCTGGGAGAGACTGAAAGTGTTTAAGCATCAGATGCTGCCTTAATAGCAAAACATTTCCTCCAGAGCTCACAAACAGTCTGATAAAAAGCTGAGGACTAACATTATCTCAAGATCTTAAGGAAATAAAGGCTTGGGAATGGAGGTAAAAGATGCACAAGTTACCCAGCAGGGATCTTGCTCCTGCTATTGTAGCCCATCCTGGAGGACTCTAAAACTTGGCCTGATTTTTAACAACAGTTGGAGTCATAATAGTTCCTTTTGAATTGCAAATTTAATCATTTGTACTGCATGGGATCCCATTTGACCTCTGGATGCTCAGAACTTTGCTGTGGAATACCAGGGAGGCAATAGTCACAGAGGAATAGCTGTGAGAGGAGAAAGAAAAAGGAAAAACTTTTCAATGGCATCTTGAGAACTCCTTCAGCTACATCATGACCCATGTCACCTGTGGGGTATGGATGATTCTCACAACACCAGCAAAATTAATTAGGAAAAGCATCTCCAAAGGTTCCTTTGCTCACAGGTGGAGCTGAGCACATCATGGCACATTTTGAATGGGATCTGCTTTGCACCTGCCATTAGCAAATCTTCTGGTTACTGGAAGGATGAGAGGTTTGGATTAGATATTTGGATAAAATTTTTCTCTGTGAGGGTGGTGAGGCTCTGGCCCAGGTTTCCCAGAGAAATTGCAGCTGCACCAATCCCTGGAAGTGTCCAAGGCCAGGCTAGATGAGGCTTGGAGCAACCTGGAAGAGTGGAAGATGACCCTGCCCATGGCAGGGGGTGGAAAAAAATGATCTTTAAAGTCCCTTCCTACCCAAACCATTCTATGATACTATGAGCAGTTTATTTTAAGCAGATAGTGAATAATATTTATCATTTGTTCCATAGTAACAAATAAAATCTGCAAAATTAAAAGAGAAAAAAAAAACAACCTAGCCTGTATTTTCTCCCAGCTCCTGAAACTGAAGCTTGAACGTTATCACTTCTTGATTTCTCCAGTGTGATCACTGAACAAATTCATTACCCCAAATGTGCAGGGATGGGTAAGTAGCCTAGGATGGTAGTAATATTTTTCTCCATCTTGATGCCTATATCTGATATATTCCTCTGAACTCACTCTAATAAATGGAGAAAAATAAGACCCATCAAGTGTGACTCACCTCATCCCAAAACAAACACCCAAGCCTGAAGAGTTGCACCCAAAAGTCTCATTCTTTCTGCTTTGTCTGGGAGATGACTCAGCTCTGATGGAAACATCAGTGGACTAGAAATAGAAAGTGAAGGAAGATGTGTTTTCAGGTGTCAAGTAAACAGAGAAAACTAAAGGCAGGAGAAAGATCCAAGCACTGAAACATCAAACCATTTGCCCTGGGTCTCAAAAGAAAAATAGATCTTCACCCCAAAGTTTTTACAGTAAAAAAACCTGTTGAGTATCATGTCCCTCTCCAGGTGTGTTGTACAATTACACAGGAAAGCCTTGGAGACACTGAGAAATAAAAGATCAAGGGAAATTCAGAGCAACTGTTTTCAAGCTGGATTTTATTTTGAAGGCTGCTGTTTCTATCTGAGACTTTAAGAAAGGAGTTTAAAAGCATCTATGTTTTCTTTTTTTCAAGGATATCATAAAAGACATTTCCTATTTCTCCCGACCTTACCTCACCTCTATTGGCAGCTGGAAAAGGACCTGTATTGCACCTGAGGTAGGAAGTGTCAGAACAGTCATTTTTCCTTGCAATAGCTCTACCATCTCTCCTCTTCAGAAATAATGATCGCCAAAGGTGAGTGTTCTGATAAAAAATCTAGGGAAGGTGACGATTCTGCTGTGACCAATGCTTCCTGTCACAAAAGGTCAAAATGTTTACTTCAGACAATTTTTAATAAACTCATTATAATGAACCTGAAATCATGCTCGTACTGGGAAAAAAATTATGCTTAAATGCTTGTGTTTATTTGTTCTTTTATTGTCTCACACCTGAACGCACCAAACAGTTGCCCGTGAAAAATCATGAAGAAACAAAAGGAATTTTTTTTCCTCTTTTTCCATTTCCCAATTGTTTTCATTGTCCATTTTATAGTCTGCAAATAGCTTGGGAGGTTATAATGTGTCAACAGCTCTAGGGAAATCTGCCACAAAAGCCCTTCCTCATTCAGAAATGGTAATTCAGTTATATTCCTCCTCTGGCCAAAAACTCCTTTCCCAAATCTATTCCAGATCTGCTGTGTCCAGTACTTGGTAAATCTCTGATCTAACACCTAAGAACACAACAGGTTTTATAGTAAGACATACAAGATCTATAGATAACTATCTAATGTTTTTCTCAGACTGGGATATTTCTTTCCAGAGATGATAACCAAATATTGCAGCTATTTTACATTTATTTACTTAGGTAACTACGTATTTTTTATGTCTATTAATCTCTGTTTATGTGCAGATTCTTAAAGTCATAATGTTTTATTATAGTCCTAAAGTGCTTTTTAACTGAATCATGAAGGAATTCTCTTGGCTGCACCATTCACCTCCAGAATTCAGAAGTTTGTGATTTTGGGGATGTTTTCCATAGAAGCACTTATTTTACTGTATTTTTTTTTTTTTTTTAAATTTTACCTGATCCTTGAAAAATAAAGTATTTACAGGTTAAGCATTTAATTTTACAAACTTCTACAGCTAAAATAAATTTCAGCATATTAACTCTAAGAGTCAAACTTGTGCACTGGATAAACGTGGTATCACCTGGGTAAAAAGCAGGGCTTTCCAAGCATCAACAATATGACGCTGCTTTCATAAAATAAAATAAAAAAGTTGAAATAATATACATACAACCAGCATATAACATCTTCAGCTGTTTCAGTATAAAATGTGGTAGCCCTCAGAGCAGGGGAGGGTAGATCTCACTGACTGATAGAATCAGAATGCCTGAAGTCGTTTATTGTCTGAAACACCCACACACATCTCCCGAGCCAGTTAAAATATGTAAACCTCAGTGAAGAAAAGAGCAACACTAAATAAAACTTCTCAGCTCTGCCAAGGTCAATAGCACCACAAAAAGGCCCCTGGAGCTGGGGAAACAGAGCAGACAGAGCTGTATTATATCATCTTCTCCCACACTGACAGCTACCTTACCCCGTGAATGATGGACATAAATTGGAGCTATTTGTTGAGCAACTCTGCTCTCAGTCTGGGTTAAGGAAGGGCCAAGTTGATTGCTGGATGTAGTAGTTTTGGTCTGGCTATTTTTGAGGGAGCAAATAAAACAAAGTGAATTAATTTATTGCATCAGCTGAGAAAACCTCCGGGTGACCTTGGGAAGAATGGGGAAAACAAAGAAATGACTTGAGGGAAGAAATGGACAACTGAAGAACCAGTACAAGGAGAAAAATGAAAAATCCAACTGTCTCTGCAAAAAAAAAAAAAAAAAATTACCTTGAGACACAATGAATAACAAATTCTGGGACATCCAGCAGATTGTTTCAGATTTTTTTTTTAAATGAGGAAAAATAGTTTTATGTTTTTGTTTTCATTTTCAAAGGTTGGACTCCGTGATCTTAAAAGTCTTTTCCAGCCTAAATGATTCTGTGATTCTGTGACTCCAAAACCTCATTAAGATATAGGAGCAATGTCCTAGACAGCTGTGAACAGCCAAATTTCCTAAATAGCTTTGACCAAATTGTGCCACACAGCTGTAAGTCTTCATCAACACTCCTTCTGTATTACCTTAAAGGTAACTTTATATTGATAAATATTATAGCAGTGACTAACCAGTTTGTTCTGGTGGGGTAGGATGGGGTTTGGAGCAACCTGGTCCAGGGAAAGGTGTCCCTGCCTGTGGCTGGGGAGGTGGAACAAGATGGTCTTTAAGGCTCCATCCAACCCAAACCATCCTCTGATTCCATGAATTTGCAGTGGTCTCATCCACTTGTGAGCACTCTATCTGGAGTAAGTTCTAAAAATCACAGATGGTTCACTCAAGCAGATTTTGGGTTATTTTTCTGAAAGAATTGTGTAGTTTGAAGGGTTCAGTGTTCCTGGAAGAAGTAAAAAAACACAGCAAATTAACTTGTTTGTTAACAGAAAAGATAATAAATGATTGACAACATAAAATATCTGGAGCTGCTAGAACAAGAATTAATGAAATCACTCACACCAGGCCTGATTAGACATAATTTCTCTCTTTCTCTGCCTAAATACTGCATGGGCATTAACTTTCTCCTTTACAATGTTAATCTGATGTCTTGTCAAGGGAGAAAAATTACTTAAAATGTGTAAAAGCTACCAGCAGGCTGATGGTTATTACTTTGCGCGATACGATTTGAAAACATTAATCTAATGGGAGATAGACACAGGTCCTTCATGACTAAATGGGAAACGTGTCCATCATCCACCACTGCAGTCTGAGGAGCTGAGGGAGTAGCAAACAGCTAACACAAAGTTAAAAGAGAGAAAAGGAATTAGTGCAGTGCTAATGACAAACAGGAACTCGTGAAACAGCCCATGACCTTCTCTCATGTTCTCTCCTTTACCAGTAAAAAGTCCTTTTAATTCCTTCTCATTTGCATTATTGCAAAATCAACCAGATACAATATGAATGCTTTTCTTTCTCTCTCCTTTTCCCCTAATTCTCCCCCCAGTGCTCTCTCTTTACTTCCTGACAAAGAACATTCAAAGCAGAAGACATGTCTAGGTGGCCTGATTCAATAAAGTGTTTCCACTGGGCAACCCCAGTTTGCATAAAATAATTAAGGAAGTTGGGATGAGAAACGAACTGGCATGATGATGGACCTGGCAGGCTGGAATAAATTAGTTCAGTGATCAGCAGTGGGCAAGCAGAGCACATGTGGTCTTTAAAAAAGACTGAGAGCCAGAGGGAAAAGAGCAAAGTCACATTTTAGATGTCCACAAGGATTTTCCAGGACATCGTATAAATGTGTTTGAAGAACAAACTGTTTACTGATGATCTAAAGCATGCAAGGCATGATTCCATTTCTGTAGTGCAGTATCACCTTCAATTTTGACTGTAATTATCTTCACAGCATATTTCTGCTCCTGGATACTAATGGATAATATTGTTATAATTCTAACATGAACTTAAGCTTTGAAAGACTAGGAGTTGAGCACATAAAAGGATCTGGGTTATTGTCTGCTGCCAAATTACCATTTCAACATATCTGAAAGTGGAATTAAGAGTCTCATTAGTTATGTTTTGCCCCTGAGTAACCCTGAAAGCTTTTGAAGCTTTCAAAACCACGAGGAACTGGGCACATCTTCTCTCAGCTAAGAGATGCACTGAACAGGAATTCTGCATCTGAACTGGTTGCCCAATTGGTTTTGTAATGAATGGAGAAGCACATTTAGACTGTGATTAATCTGAATGAGCTCAAACTCCTAATGATGAGGAGTCTTAATGTGCTAGAAATCTAGAAGTGCTTAATGACAAAGCCCTTTTTGTTGCCCAGGGACAGCAGGATGACCTGAGATGTCAGAGGTTAAGCAGAAGAGACAGATCTCCCCCAGGTTTCAGGTTCCTCCAGGCACAGTCTGTAGCTCTGCAATGTCTGTGTTAGGTCAGAACTACCTGAATGCTGGGAGAATTTAATTCCCAGTAGTTGCCTCGAGATGAGTCTTTCCATCTGTAGTTTTTTAGATCTGAACATCTGAGTTTTCTTCAGACTAAACAGCTTCAGGAACAAAGAATCATGGAATGGTTTGGGCTGGAAGGACCTTAGAGATCATACAGTTCCAATCCCCTGCCATGGGTTTTGCAAAACATTATGCAAAATAACACTGAGGGAGGAGCTGGTATTGCTTCTCTGCCTGTATTTAATATTTCAACAATTAGTCCCTCAGCTCTGGAGAGATCTGGGCTTGTGGCCCTCTCCCAAGCATAGTCACCAGTGAACAGTTTGGATCTGAACACACATCCAGTGATTTAATAAGCTGCTCCCACTGCCTCAACCACAGTGGACTTTTTGCCTAGAAAATGGACAGAGAGCATTGGAATGTCAGTGGGAAGACAGACCATCCCTAACAATGCCAATCGCTAATTCTGGAAACAGGAAATTGACCTTGGTGATTTGTCTCTGAAGCAGAGTCTTGGTGATGCCTTCTCTCCTCTCTATTTGCATATTTGTCTTCTTTGTAATATTTTATAATAATAGAAGTCACTTAATGAACTGTTTTCAGAAAACTGAACTGTTTTCAGAAACACACTGGGTGTCAAAAAAAAAAAAAAAGGCAGCAGATATGAATTCGTTGGAATGTCCTGAATCATTTGAGTCCAGTCTTCTGCTGTGGGAAACAACATATTTTAAGACTCTTCAATGGTGATTTTCAATTGACATTTATAATATTTGCAGTAATTATATTTTATGACCCAGAAACAGTGTAACAGAAGCAGGTGCCAGTTACAGAAACAATTAGGAAAGTGCATAATATATAGGTATAACATACAGTGGGAAGGCTCTAGTTCCCAAAAAACACTCAGAAATTCAGAGAGCTTGGGAACAAATTGGAGCAATATAAGTTACTTAAACTCACAAGGTAGGTAAAATAATTACTAGGAAGCACTTAAATTCTTATTTAACAACCGGGGAAAGTTGTTTCCTTTGGAGACTTCTTTTGTTTCTGGGGAATCCTCACTGGAAAGCAAAAATGAGCAGCAGGAATTGCAATGTAGATATCACAATACTGTGATATCTCAGATCTTAATCATCAAATCAGGAGTTTTGCCCACAACATCCATGAAACAAAGACAGACTCTGTCACAAGACGAAACCCTGTTTCAGCACTAACTTCAGGTCCTCCTTGAATTTAATTCCCAATACAGAAATACTGATTAGGAAGACTGAAATAAAATTACCTGGGAAATGTGAAACCCCAGTAAAAAACAGTATGTGTGTGACCTTGGAGAATTTGTACACAGCCTAAAGAGATGTAAAGATCTGAGTTGCTGTAAGACTCATGCTCTGAATCACACAGAAAAGTTGGCTGCTGCAGAGTGTATTTTTATCTCTTCTCAGCCTTCCAAATACATCCAAAGCTGTAGAACACCATGGGAGAAGCTGTAGTTCCAAACCCCTTCTCCTGCATCATCTCTTTGATGCTCCATGACTTTTCCAGCTGCATTTAAATTTCAATGCTACCAAAACACTTCAGCCAAAACCCAGCTGGTGGGTGGTTTTGGGGGAAATGTCAGTGTTCTGAGACATATTTTATTTTCGAAGTCTTCATCTCCCAATTTGCAATATAAAAATATTTTTTAACTAAGAGAAGTTCTCCAAATTACTTTGCACTAAGTTTCAATAAATAAATAAATAGATAAATCAAATACTTAGTCTCACACTGTGCCAAATACTTCCATGAAAAATAATGGAGCAAAATGTCACCCTAAGTGAGACAGAGAGTATCCCAAATTTAAAGGAAATCTAAGAAATTACCTAGAATATTGAGACCAAGGAATGCCCAAATTCAGAGCATTTTTAGGACCAAGAAAAACCTTTTCTATGACCTGAGAGCTTTATCTAAATCTGGTATCCTTGAACTGTTGTTTCTGTATTCCCTGATGAGGTGCATGGGTGCTGCAGGAGATCCTTCTGAAAATGAGTCTTCCTAAACCTGCCAAGATCTGCTCAGTGGCTGAAATGGATCCATTTAAACAAAACTTTGCTTGTTTCTGAATGATGTGGCTTTTGGGGAATAAAACCCCACAAAATTCTCTAGTCACGTGGAACTGTTCACAGAAAAACAGACCTTGCTTCTCTCTAAAACATCCAAAAAGTGACACAAATGCACAAACCCTCCTGTGTTTGTACCAGCAGACACTAAAATAAGAGTTCAGCCTTGGTTCTGCCTCTGATTCATTTTGGAAAGGCATTCTGCTCTCTTTGCCCTGATTGCATCCTTTCTTGGCAAAGGGATAATCATCCAGGTGAGCTTGTTCCCTCATGAGTGCATTTTGCTTCACATTCAAACTGCCTATTTGCTGCAGAAATTCTGGGGTTTTTTTGCATTGTCAAGGAGCAATTGACTGTAGAGAAATATTGGAGCATATTGACACTCCTACCAATAAAATGCAGATGTTGTGGCATTATTTTCTCTTCTGGAGCTTCAGGGGATGGGAAGGCTTTCATTAAGAGGAGAAGGGATGAGGAGAGGCAGTTATGTGGTCCCATTTTAAGGGAAAATAATCCTATGTGCAACACTGACAAGTGCACAAATGAGAATAATTAATCCTAGATGGATGGAGACAAGGCTGAGTTGATAGCTTGATGCATACAGCTTTTCCTGAAGAAATTTATTTGACCCTTTTCTTATTAAGTGCATTGCAACAGCATCTTGTAATTCTTGGCATTCTGCTGATCAGGCTGGAGGCAGCAGGGAAAACAGAGCTGCAGAGCTCAGTTCATTTGCCTAACGATGCACCCCGTGTGATTGGAGATACCCCAAGGTACTTGAGATATTCATGTGGGCTTGGAGGGTCTGACAAAGGTCCTATAGAATATGTATATATTTTTGGAACTGGGAGTCACTGCCCTAGAGAACATCAGATTTCTCCAGGTACTTTGTTAGGAATTAATATGAAGCAATATGTTAGACTAGCTCATTATCTTATAATGACACTGTTCAAAACTAATTTATTAATTAAATACAACATAAATTTAATTTATTATTATAAAATAATTTTTACTATGTTTTGGCCTGAAGAAAAGGAGGGTCAGGGAGGACCTTATCCCTCTCTGCAGCTCCCTGAGAGCAGGCTGTAGCAAGGTGTTGGTTGGTCTTTTCTCTCAGGTAACAAGTGACAGGACAAGACACTGTGACCTCAAGCTGCACCAAGAGGCTCAGGTTGGACATCAGGAAGGATTTCTTCACTGACTAAGTACTGGACCAGGCTGCCCAGGAGGGTGGTGGAGTCACCATCCCCAGAAATGTTCAGGAAATGACTGGACATGGTCTAATTGACAAGGTGGTGTTCTGAAGATTGGACTTGATGATCTTGGAGGTCTTTTTCAACCCTAATGGTTTTATCTTCAAATAGCTTTGGTCCCAATTACCCCAGAAAGCAGCAGCAGAGCCAAGAGCAATGCCAGTTTCCCCTGATTGCAGCATTGAAAATATTCCATTTCCACCTCATCCTGTGGTGATTCACAGAAGTCCAGGGACAGGTAACAGCAAAGTGATTCTCCCTCTGTGAAAAACAAAGTCAAGCAGAGGTGGCTGCTGAATTCACTGTGACATCTCTGAGTGTTGCCATAGAAATTCCTAGGGAGTTGGTTATCAAGCATGTGCAGAGTAACTCAGCCTGGGAGCTGCTGGGTGAGGCATATAAAATTTATAATTCTTCAGTGAACTCAATGTGGCCAAAGTGACAGCTTTGGATGACTCCTCTGCTGTCCTGCTGAGCTCAGCTCTGGCTGACAGAACCCCAGCCCAGCACAGCCCTGTGTTTCCAACGCCTCTGCCTAGACTCAGGTCTGAACAAAAGCTAATTGATGGTTTGAGCAGCAAAAGGGTTTAAAGCAACTTTCACTTCAACTTCTGAATCTTTAAATTGCAGAGATGGGGAGGAGCAGAGTGAAGAAAAGCACAAGCTGATGGCATGTTTGTGCAGGGGGAAGGAGGGAGAAGAATCCAGGTGTGCAATGGCAGAGCTGTGTCCTCTAAATAAAAGCTGTGCATCCTGCTGTCATCTTTGCCAGCTGGAAAATCCTGGGGGTGAATTCACAGATCTTTAATTTTGGTACCACATTCATTAGGATAGTCAAAGTGGGGGGAGGGGAATAAATAAAAAACGAAACCTTGCCCATCTGCAAAAGTCTTATTTAAGGGTCACTTGACATCAGTTGCTCAGTAGCAGAAGCACTTCAACAATTAAATCCAGAAGTACTGCTGGCATTGGGAACAGCAAGCTGAACAGTGCCATTAAGCTGGAAATGTCATGGATTTATCTAAACCTCAGCATTTATGGCCTTCTTAGGTAGTTAACCTAGCAGGTAGAAAAGTATTTTGGAGATTGTCAATGCACTTCTCAAATCATTCAGTAATCAGAATGTGCAGGTGGGTTTGGGGTGCCACATATTCCCCCTTTCAATTTTTTTTCAGAATGTAGAAAAAGTCCTGTCCCACTACTGAGAGAAAATTGATGCTTGCTTTTTCCTGTTGAAATAGCAATAGGACTTTTTTGAACAGCAATATAATATGGAAGATAAAGCTTGTTGTTTCATAGAACAGAATTGTGTATTTATTATTTACGGTTCACAACAGACAGGCAACTGCATGAAAGACCTTAATCTCCTTTTCAGACACCGCAGAGCAGAATCATAAAAAATCTCCCTGTTCTGTGGAGGGAAAGAAGACAAACAGTGAGGAAATGAAGTTTCAGTACTTTCATTTTAAGCTGCAGAGTACAGAGCTTTGCCCAAGGTCTGTGAATTGTCTGTGGCAGGGTCAGGAGCTGCAGCCACAGCTCAGAATCCCAAATGAGTTTTCTCAGATAATTTCAAATATTAGTTCAATACTTCTCCATAGGCTTTCCTGTGCTCCTGCACACAGCACGAAAAACCCAGGTGTATCTTTCAAAATGCTCTAAGGAAACTTGATCTGAGGTTATTTACTCACTGTGCTCCAAATGCCAGGCTCTCCCTTGCTCTGGTGTTGCTGTGTTGGTGTCAACCCTTAGCTCCCAGCACAGGGATGAGATTTGAGCTGGAGGGGGAATATCAGATTTTACCCACTGGGCGTGGCCATTTCAAGCAGATATCTGAATCCTGGAATCACAGAATGGTTTGAATTGGAAGGGACATTAAAGATCATCCAGTTCCAACCCCCTTTTCATGGGCAGGGACAGCTTCCACTATCCCAGGTTGCTCCAATCCCACCCAACCTGTCACTGAACACTTCCAGGGATGGGGCAGCCACAGCTTCTCTGGGCAGACTGGTGAAATAAAGGCTGAAATACTGCCCAAAAAGTAAAACTACTATATATTTCCTCACTGGTACTGGATTAATGACAGAGAGTGAGACAACCAGAGTCAAAATATTAAGTATTTCACTGCCCAGTCAAGTTATTAAGGGAAGACTAAAAATGTCACACAGAAAAGCAAGGCCTGCCTCAGGTCACTGCTTTCCAGGAATGGAATCCCAAACCTGCTATCACCTTGGCAGTGGATATGGGATATGGGTTTTAACTCCAGAACCACAGATTTGCTGTCAAAACTTCCTGAAATTCTGTTTTAATCCAAGTTTTATGTGTCAAACCATTGGATCAACATATTGTGAAGGTTTGTGCAGAAAGATTTGTTCCAGCTCTATCCTCCAGGATAAAAAAGGTTGACAAGAAATGCAAGAAAAGCAAGAAATGTCAAGTTCATTTACTGCCCTACTTTGGATGAACCAATACAAATTACTGGGGTCCTCTTCCCCCTGTTTAGCTCGCAGCAGAGGAAGAAAATGCTTCTTCTCTGTCTCTTCCTGGCAAAGCAGAGTTTATTTTGGATGACATTGTGCTCAGGTCTGTGCCAAGGGAATATGCACATGCACTCACCTTATTGGTCAGCAAAATGGAATGCATAGTGAAATATCACTGAAATTTTACATAACCTATTTACTGAGAGAATAAAAGGCACAGATCTACTTTGCATAATCCTCCACACAAGAAATCTTTGAACGAAAAAACCTTTGAATATAAATTATTCTGAGGCCTATCCAGTGCAATTGTTTAGAGCAGCACTTTCACCTGCTTGCAACAAGAAAGAGCATTAATACCCACAAATCCATGACTGTTAATTTTTCTCTGTCTTTTGGACATTTTCATGTTCCCTTTCAGGTCTTGGTTTCTCAGGAAAGCAGGATAATTATGCTAATAGGTGCTTTTATTCTGGTATGAAAATTACATTATTTTTTTTCAGCTTGGTTTGTGTCATTTAGAAAAGAGTTTGGAGAGAAATGAAAATTAAAGAACCTTGATTTCAGAATAAGAGTATTTACACCAGTCTGTGGATTAGAATTACCGATTCTGATGTTTTCATAATGCCTCTCTAGTTTTGTGTGCCCAAATTAGGTGTGTTGGGTAGGAGTCTCATGTGCCTAAATATCTCATGGAGAAAGTTTAGTTCCCAATTTTCCAGTTATTTAGTGACATTGATTCTGAATACTTATAGCACTTCCAGAAACAGTAGGGAAGGCTTTATTCAATATTTTCGCTGGAACACAGTCTATGAGATGTTCACCCAAATGTAGTAACTCAAACTTTCTTGGTCTAATTAAATGAAAATATTGCCTTTTTTCTTGGTACCATTGAAGATTACCGCGGTCAGGACTAATATGGCTCTTCTTCATGATGGTTTATTTCATTTTTCTTTACCAGAGGTCCAAACTGATGGGAACTCAATAATCATGGCACATTTCTTCAGGGTTACATGTTGGTGACAGAAAACACATGTGAAATTCATCCTATTCTACTCCAAACAAAACATAATTCTCTTTGCTCTCTCTCTCTCACTCACAAAAGAACAAAAATCAGCGCAAAGAAAGCCTGAGCAAAACGAAATATTCTCCTTTGACTCCTTGCTGCTGTAGGAAGAGGTGCAGAGAAGAAACAGAACCTGAGCCGTGATGAGGTATGACTTCACCACCTTTGAAGAGAGGTACAGATGTCAGATTTGTGAAACTTCAGAGCTGTAACTGCATAAGTACTAAGATTGGATGAAATATTAATCCAGCCCAGAGTTCCTGCCTCTGGCAGTGGCCAATAATGTATATTTATGGGAAAATGATAGTACTAGGAGAATGCAAACTGTCTGAACATGCACATACTCATTGAATAATAAATACCAGTAAGAGAAAAAAAGATCAAACCTCATAGAACTCATAAGGTTCCAACTTAGCTGATAGGACAACCATGGAAATTGGCATCCTGCTGGCAGCTACTCAATGAATGCCAAAAAACCTCTTGCTGGATGCAGAGCAGCTACTGGATTCCCACCCAGTACCCCAGAAAAAAGCTTTAAAATAGTGCAGAAATTGAAGTCTGGGTGGTTCAGTCATTATCCAGAGGAGAATGAGAATATGAGGCAACTGCATCACAATTCCCAAGAGATCCTGTATCACTGCTTTGATGCCAAGACATTAAAACATCAGCCACAGGGAATTTTTGTGCATTTCCCACAGAGAGATCAAAATGTGATCCACCTGGGTCTGTGCAGCAGATCAGACCAGCAATTCATTATTTTGCATCTAACCTCGATGGAGAGTTGCTGCCACAGGACTTGAGCAATGTTGTGTCACACAAAGTATTTCAGTCTGGAAGATGCTCAGTGCTTCTGAGATTCCTCAGGTTGTGGGGAATCTCAGGAGGATGGAATTCCTACTGAGCTCCTAGGTGAGTTCCCTTCAGGGAAATGTGGGATCCTAATCTCCTGAAATTAGAGCTCAGGGCTTTCCTCCAGACATGAGGATGAAGATGGACACTTCTAGCCTAAGACCTCCCCAACATCTCTATCCAAGAGCTGTGCAGATCATCAGAAGTTTGCAACAGATTTTTCAGAAATAATTGTGTGTGGGATTCCATGTGGTGGGCCAGCTTGTTTGTTCAATGAGGGAAATGTTACCAAAGTCCTTCTGCCAGTGCATTAAATATTTAGTGTCTTCTGCTTTGCTCCGCTGTATCAACAATTTAACTTCCCATTCTCTGTTCATATAACCATTTAGCTGGATTAAGAGAATTTAACTGACATCTAAAGCAAACACTACTGTATCAAATAGATTTCTTGGTCACTTTGACATGTGTACTCAAAACTTACAGGAATACAAAGCCTGAAAATATTTGTAAGCAACTGTTTTTATTTATGCATGGAAAAAATCCAAACATTAATATTTCACATTACAAAATGATTATATCAAATATGAGATTTATTACTTAACTTTTTCTTCTGAATGGAGGATTATGAAATATTTATAAACATGCATTGATAAAGGAAGTTTCAAGGTATTTTGCAAGCAATGTCATCTAAAACACCAAGATGTCCTAATGTTGTTTGGTGTTCAATATATATGAAAATGTTGTGTCCAAATGTGTATTCAGGGCAGCTGTATGTACACTGCTTTCTGGGGTCCAGATCTGTGAGGTCTGATTATTAACACTGAATTTGATTGAATTAACATAATTTTGCCTCTTCATTGTTTCTTTTTTCATCTTTACAATGTTGAAAATTAAATTAAGCTTTGTGACATTTTCTCTTCATTTCTCTTTCTTTCTATTTCAAAGACATTTCTTCCATTTTTTTTCAAACATTTTCTGAAAATGATTGAGTATTACTGGCAAAGCAACAATGTTTGCATCCTACTTCCATTGTCTCTTTAGAAATAGTTCCTCTTTTCTTTATCCCCATGGCAAAACAGTAATTTAGATCACTGAAATCATAGCAGTGATATTTTCCCCTTCCAAAATACTCCAGCTTAAAAATGCTTTCAGTTAAGACTGAGATCAAACAGAGAAAATTTGGTAGAATGTCTTCATGAAAAAGTTTACATGGAGAACATTCTACTCATCTGCAAAGTGCCGCAGTGCAGATATTGTTTTGGAAACACTTTAAGCCATTTCAGAAACAGAAACCTGGGTGTTTTGTTTTCCAAGCTCAACTTTCACGACCAGCATGCTGTGTTGCTTTGAAAGCCTCCAGCTTTCTGGGAACATGGAGAGGCTTATATGGCTCCCTGACATGGCTGAAGGTTTGAAAGATACACCACTTCCTCCAGTGGCTCCAGCACAGCCTCAAAGCGTTGGTGAGAGATGCCCCAAAGTCACTTTGCAGCTTGACTTACTGGAAAATCTTCCTTGTCCCAACTCAGACAGTTAAATTCTGATTGCCAGCTCACCAGTTTTCCTTGGAAATAAAGGCTGTTCCTGCTTTGAGAAATAATTCAGACCAGCAGCAGTGAGTCTGCACTGAAGAACTGTTGCTTTTAAAGACCATGTATCCATCCTATAGGCCACTCAAGTTTTTGTCTTCACACTGGATCTAACCCAGCCAGTGTGGTGTTAATGCACATTTCCAGCTTGACTGGTTTGGGTGAACCCCAGACTTCGTCTAATTCCTTCTAAATGGAGCTGAGCTTGGTGTCTGACAAGCTCTGCAACAGAAGTGCAACACAGGAGAGTTATTGTGAGATCCTTCTCAATTCTTCTCTCCTGATTCAAATTAAAACATTTATGTAGGAACACAAATCCAGCTGGCTATCTGTATGTGTCACCTATCTATATGTGCCACCTATCTAAATGTGTCACCTGGAAATTATGACATGATATGCAAGCCTGGAGGACCAGCCATGGTTGTTATGTTCAAAGTTTTGTTTATGGGCAGAGAGGAAGCACACCTTACCTATAGATTAAGTAAAACCAAGAATTTGTTGGTGTAATTTACATCTAATTTACAGTCTAATAATTCAGTCTAATCCAAGAATCATCATCAGTCCAGGTATAAAGAAAAGAAGATAATTGTCCCTGTTGAGCTGCTAGCAGAGAAAAAAGACCCAGATTCTCAGCATGGCATAAAAAGAGCGATTTTATTATTTAATTCCAATTTATATAGATTTTTCAGAGGTCACCCAGATTGGTCAGTCAGAAACCTCCCCCTAGGCCTGATTGGCCAGGCCTGAACTGTCCAAATCTCGAGACACTGTTTTTAATAACATCCAAACTTTATCTTTGTTTATAAAACACAGGAAAAAATTCTCATGGGAAAGACCTGTGCTAGCCACAGATAATAATGTAGGTAAAGTGTGGCTAGCACAGGTTCTTCCCGTGGGAACATTTTGCTATATTTCATAAACAAGATAAAGTTTGGATGTTTTGCAAACAGTTTCTCCGGATTGAGTCAGTTCAGGCTTGGCCAATTGGGCCTAGGGGGAGGTCTCGGGCTGACCAATCTGGGGCACTTCTGTAGACTCTATATATATGGAATTCAAAACAATAAAGTTCCTCTTCTCCTCTCTTTCCTTGTCTGAGAACTTGGGTCAGTCCTCAGCTAGCCACTCAACAGCGACAGTAAAGTGCTTATATACAGAGATAATAAGAGAATCATTGAATATTTCACTTTGGAAGGGATTCACAAGGATCACAGAGTCCAACTCCCTGCACCTCATAGGACTTCCTAAAACTAAAACATGTGACTGAGAGCATCATCCAGGAGCTCCTTGGTGCCATAACCACTTTCCTGGAGAGTCTGTTCCAGCGACCAACCATCCTCTCAATGAAGAATATTTCCTTTTTGCCCAGTTTGAACTTCCCCTGATGCTGCTTCATAACAATTTCATGTGTCCTCTTGGCCACCAGAGAGAGGAGATCAGCACCTTCCCCTCCACTGCCCCACTTGAGGAAGGTGTAGACTGTGATGAGGTTCTCCAAGCTGAACAAGTTAGTTAAACCAGCAGGAATGTAATTAAAATTATTAATCCGCACACTTCCTAACAGCCACCCTTTTCTCTGGCACTATGCTGACCCTTCCACAGCTCCTCTGGACAAAAGTCAATAACTCTGCAGGCAATAATTCTCAACCTGGAGCAATAGACATCTCTATTTCAAGAGTTAAAGTCAAAAGAGAAGAGGCAACCCTTGCTAGAGAAAAACTGCCAAGACAAGGTAATTACATTTCCAAGGAAGCAGAGCCCAGCACAGCTCCTCACTCTACACTGTGATGTGGAGGACAGGTTTACAAAAGCACAGTAATGGCAAAAAAATGAGATCAGTCATCCAGCAGGTTGCAGGAAGTTTTATCTCCAGCATCTCTTTTTGAAACAAAGTCAGAGTACCACATACAGGTAAAGCAAAAATAAACTCCTAATAAGTAAAACACTGCCATGGCTGGTAGTTTTCTTGAGGAGACCTTTAGGAAGAGACCAGTCATCACATGACAAATGTGAACAGTAGCAAGAAACGCATGGCTGGGTGAATAAATGTCTTTTAGAGAGAGGAATAAATTATTCAGAGACACAGGATTGTCTGGGTGTATGTTCATGCATGAGAGAAGCATGATAAGCAGTCATATTTCATGCTTAATAAAATGCCTCACTATCACCTTATAGCCAAAAATACATTCACACTGGCAAGTATTCTGTGTGTCAGATTATGAGGAGGTATTTATTGAACAGTGCACAAATTTCTGTTATTTCTGTTTTATTTTCTCTTTCACCTCATGAGGAAGAGATAGAAGAGCAAACATCTCAATTTTGTTGACCAGTGGATATACAGGAGGTGAACATGCAGTTTGCATCAGGACAGATGTGCCATTCAAGGAATTCAAAAGGTTAAGAAGGGAAAGCAAAGAGGAGATGCAGGAGTTTATAGACCCCCAGGGCAGCTACAAAAAAAAAGAATCATACAGCAGTCAGATGGTGTTAGAAGGTCTTTCTTCCATCATTAGAATGAACTCACATTATATTTTTCATTTTATATTTCAGATTTTAATTTTGCTCTGACACAGGGAAGGACTTCATAAAATTTTGAACAGATTGCAAAAAAGGAAACAGGCTGAGATCTCTGCCTGAAAAAAACCATAAATCCAAAATAAAGGGACATTAGAGAAAAGTAAAATAAAATGTATTACAGAACAACCAAAGTTATCTTTTTGAGAAAAAATGAAATGAGTAGTTCTCACCTCAGAGTATATATATATATACACAGACTTGTAAGAAAATATTCACATTCCAAGATCTGGCAACTATTCATGTTCTCACATGCAAGCAATAGCTTAGCAAGATCAAAACCAAAGTATGTGTAAGGGATTAATCACACAAAATGACTCAGTTGAGAGTGGAATATACCAGAGACAGACCCAAATTATTTTAGCTATATCAAAAAAAAAAAAGTCATGCATTAGAAATAGGAATAGAAAGAGGAATAGAAAGAGGAATAGAAATAGGAATAGAAATAGGTATAGAAATAGAAAAGGAAATAGAGATAGGAATCGGCAACAGAGAAAATGTCACCTAAATTTTGAGAATTGTTCCTGATAGGGATCTGAAGACTATAAAGCATCTTCACTGGAGAAGCAGTGGCAGTTGAAGCACTTGGGAAACTGAAACAGGAGAGGACCTGTGCTCCAAAGAGCACAGGGAGCTGCCAGCCTGACCTAAAGGGACTTTTCTACCTTGTCCAACCAGGGCTCTATGAACAGACTTGCCAGCAAAAGGAAAGCATGAGTTGAATCAACTTCAAAATGCACCAGTAATAGGGATGAAAAACACTGAAATTCTGTTTCAAGGTGATATGAGTAGGAATGACAAAACAGGGTGAATGCTGGCAGCCAACTCCATGGACTGAAATACAGCCCATGAAATGAGTTGCTGCTCTGCACATCTGTCATTCATCTCTCATCTTGACTTGGACATCAAGAATAGACATATTTGGCTCAATACAAAAAGAAATGCACTGTTCAATGTTTTCCAAAAACTACCATTTAAATTCATTCAGGTACGGAGGCGACCTAAAGAGGAGGAAAAAACTCCAGTTATATCTCAATTTCCGTCACAAAACTTTTGTTGCCTTTGCTGACAGAGGGAGAAATATGGTTTCTATTCATCCTGTAATTCTTGGTTTTATCTGAATAGAAACCAAAGATTAAGAGAACAATTCTGGTCCTGTTAAATGTACCTGTCTTCTTTATTATCAATTGAACTTGTCTCTCTAAATATTTTACAAGACATAACTTTTTTCTTTAATTTCTCTTCGTCTTTCTCTTTACTTCATTATTTTTCTACTGGGAAAAAATGCCAGATTTGTTAGAAGTCATTACTTTCCCTGTGGGTCACCTCTAAGCTTTTTTTATCATGTACTTTTTCCTTATTCTGACAGAATATGAGACATTATCAGATATGCCCTCTGCTTATTGAGTTCTGCCTGGAACTGTAATTGTAATACACATGAGCTAGTACTTCATGCTTACATTGTGCCTCACATTCAAAGAACTCATAATAATTCAGGAATAGGTATAAAGTATTAATGACCTGTATAAAAGGAGGGGAAATATAAAATGAAGAGTGGGAAAGGGAGTAAATTTGCAACCATATTTTATTTTGGTCCTTCAGAAAGAAGAGAGTATTTCAGTTCAGTGGAAAAGAAAATAAAAAAATATGGTTTTGTTTTTAATGAAAAAAAGAGCAATTTTAAACTAGAAGGACTTATGAAAAATTTAATTTTGAGACACTACCTGTTTGAAAGCCTGCAACCATCTGTATTTATACATATCATCCAATTTATCCACAAAAGACCATTTTTAGTGGGATTATTCAGTTTTCAGAGATTTTGTAAACTAGGTGTATTGGGGAATGCACTAAGCCACACACAGAATTTGAGGAAAAGGTCAAACAAAGAATGCAAGACTCCTGAATACAAAAATCAATCTTCATCCTCCCTACACACAAACTAACATACACATTGTTTGCTGCAGCCCCAAGAGATAATTCTACTATAGAATAAAACTTGGAAACCAACTCTTGGAATTTGCTAGTTAGAATCCAGATATCTCCTTTGGGAAAAAAATGGCACTTAAATATCTACTTTAAATGAAAAAATAAAGCAAAAAATTTGACCTAATAATGTCAACTCTTAAAATCTCTGGAAATCCTTGAGTAAAAAGAATACTACATTTACAAAGCATTACAATGGTTTAATTACAGTCTACATATAATATTCTGGATATTTATAACAGCCCATCAATATTTTTGTCACCATGTAAGAATTTCCCTTGATTTGGACCCTAAATCTCAGGCATGGTGGACAAGGCAAATATTTTTCAATGCAAAAGCATGTTGATTTCTAGAGCCAGCAATTGTTAAACTGTGGCTTCTTTTACAAACTGTTACCACAGAGATGAAAATGTTTTGCACCACACAGGTACTATTGAAGTGATTTTGACAGCTTTTCACACCTCATTTGCTGCCAAAGTTATTAGATTTTAGTCAATGATCAAAGAGTCAATTGACTCTAAAGGGCTCCTTTAAAGCACTGAGGCGTGAGATTAGAACAATTTAGAAATTATCTTGATTTTTACTTCATCTTGTGTTCAAAGTAGAGATGCCCACCTCTTCTAGCTACATTCCTACTTATTTTAAAAGGAAACACTTAATGTTAATATAAGCCTTGAAATGGTGCCATTTTTATGTAACTTCTGGCAGTGAAATTATTTGGAGGGGAAACTTTGTAAGAGCAACTGTTTGAATGCAGATTATCTTTTACTGCTTCCAATGACAAAAACCATGGCCAATCTGGAATGAAGGTTGATGAGCAAAAAGTGCTATTCCAAAGGATGAAATTGTCAAAATTCACAGAACTGTCAGAAACAATGAAAACAGATTTCAGGGAGACACATCCTGATGATTACCCTGTTAACTCCATGATCTGATGTACACATGGCATTTCCTCTCACCTTTTTTATACCTGAGTAAAAGTATCACTGTGTTTTCTTACCTCATTTCAGTAATGCTACAAGTATTTAAAATTTCTGCTTCTTGACAAAGAACTTTCAATCCTTTACATCAGCTGGGCCACCACTAAACTGTGTCCCTAATAGCATCTTTGCATGTTATTTGAGCATTTCCAGGGATGGCGATTCCACCACATCCCTGGGCAGCCTTTTCCAATGCCTGACAACCCTTTCAGTGAAAAATATTTTCTCATATCAAATCTAAACCTGCCCTGGTGCAGCTGGAGGCCATTTCCTCTCATCCTGTTATTTGTTGCCTGGAAAAAGAGAAGCCACACCTGGCTACACCTTCCTGTCAGGGAGTTGTATGCGGCAGCACAGTCTCGCAAATCTCGGGTGACCACCCCATGTCGCATAAAGGGGGAGGTCGCCCGGGCCAAAACACGCCAGGCAGGCACGTGGCTGCGGCAAGCAGTGGAGCTGCTGGGGACGCGAGCTGCTGTGGAGGCATGGCGATGGAAGAAGTGCGGGATCGCGATCTGAGATTTCCAGGGAATTTATTAAGGTCCACAAGTGAGGGTTCAGGGATGGTGAAGAGGGACGGAGAGGCAAGGGAGGATGGAGGGGCTGGAAATCCAAGATGGCGAACCCCGAGTGAGGCTTTTGCAGAGGGTTAAGAGCAGAGGGAAGAGGGGCGTAGTTAGCTCCAAAGAGCCAATCAGGGAAAGCCAAAGGGGAGGAGCTAAGGAGGGGAGAAGGATACGCCAATAAGCTTACAGCATGGGATGGTACAGACTCCTGCTAGGGAGAAATTTCTGGAACATAATCAATATACAAAAATCCTATTAGCACACTGCAACAGCCGTGGAGAGTGAGAAAGTCCTCCCTGAGCCTCCTTTTCTCCAGGCTGAGCCTCCCCAGCTCCCTCATCTGCTCCTCATCAGCCTTGTGCTCCAGAACCTTCCCCAGCTCTGTTGCCTTTCTTTGGATACCTCATAGTCTTTCTGGTGGTGAGGGATCCAAAACTGAACCCAGGATTTGGGGTATGGCCTCACCAGTGCTGAGTCAAGGGGACAATCCCTGCCCTGGTCCTGCTGGCCACACTACTGCTGACACAGGATGGAGGCGAAAGTGTCACCTCTTTTTGCCACCTGATCCTCTTCTGGAAGACTTGCTGTTGTATTCACACTGAGGACACACAGCTGCATCAGCCTGGCTCCCACAAATCAAGGAAGATGTGTTTGTTTAAACAATCGACACAATTAGGCCTCCAGTTTCCTTGCCAGTCTCCCTGTAGATATTTTATATTTCCTGGAGGAATTCCTACAACTCAGGGCACTTTTTGTCGGCAGTGACAAACTCCTCACTCGAGTCACTTAGCCTCCGGGAAGTTGTCTCAACACCTGACCTGGTTCCAGGAATTTGTGTTACCCAAAAAGAAAAAGAAGAGCTTTAAAGTGGCTAAAACCAGTCAGGGTATCCCATTTATTTCTCTGTAACGCTGGTTTGGCATTTGAGGACACTCTTGTTCACATACAATCCCAAGGCACTTTCTAGGAAACATATTTCCATGCCTGATGGTTTACTGATGGCAAAATATCTTTGATTTATACCATAAAAACTTCCCAGCTGAACCATTAGTTCTCTTCCTTGGAACCAAGTAACCATTGAAAAAGAATGGGTTTCATTGTACAAGAAAAAAAGTAAAATAAATCCCTTTTTTCACTCCTACAGAGTTGCAGGAAGCTCTTTAGTTAAATCAATTGCCAGTAATTAGAGTACTGCTTCTAACTGTGCCTAAATCATATTTGATTGGGGCTATTGTGTTAGCTCTTCTCTTGCCAGGAACTGTATTTCATTGCATCTGAATTATTCTGAGTGATCCTCTAATCCCCTTGCTTTCCTTCGATTCAAAGATGAATCTTTGCTTTCCACTACTGTATTATCAAAACCTCCTCTCCAGACTAATGCGTTAGCAAGAGTCATTTTTCATTGAATGTTAGGCCTGACAAAGAATTATTATTCTAATGTATTGGGGAGATTAGCTCATTTTCACTCTCCTTCTGCCTTCCCATTCATCACTCTCCTGCTGTTGGGACTTCCAAAATGATTTATTTAGGCAGAAAACTTAAGTATTGTGGAGGAGAGCTGAAAATACACAAATGGCACAGGAAATGCTGATCCTTTCCACTCCACTCCACTAAACGTGACTCATGAGTGTGTTTCTCTTAGTTGCTATAAACTGAAACCTTAGGGAAGTTTCTCTTCTTATTCCTTCTCATCTTTATTGGTAGCATTTACATAATACATATAAAATAGATCCTCTCATCTCTATCAGGTCAATCAAAACCATCTTTTTATTGCCATTTGTTGTTAGCATCAGCCTGAATTGCTGATAACTCACTGTCTTCTAAGTACATTTTAGTTTCCTTAATGTTGTCAAAGAGCTCAAAATATGGCCCTGTTTATCTCATGAATCATCTGGACAACAATGCAATTTAACTAATATATTTATGATGACTTAGAATGGCTCACAGAGTTCCCTGAGTTATATTTAGTTTTCCTGGTCAATGGAACTATGGGATTCTCAGCTGACAAGGAGCTCATGATTAGAAGCTTTTTCTTGAGGTCTTATGGAAAAGAAGTCATTCAGGATGATCCAGAGGGATCAGGATGCCATCCACGGAGACCTGAACAAAGTCAAGGAATGGGCCCATGGGAGTCTCATGTGGTTTAACAAAGCCAAGTGCTGGTGCTGCACCTGGGTTGGGGCAACCCCTGGTGTCAATCTAGAGGGAACAAACTGATCAGGAGCAGCCCTGGTGAGATGGATTTTGGGGTGGTGGTGGATGAGAGGCTAAACGTGACTCAGCAATTGTGCCCTTGCAGCCCAGAGACCTCCCATGTCCTGGGGTGCATCCAAACCAGAGTGGGCAGCAGGACAAGGGGTGGAATTCTACCCCTCTGCCCTGCTCTGGTGAGATCCCACCTGCAGGGCTGCATCCAGCTCTGGGATCCCAGCACAGGAAGGACATGGAGCTGTTGGAGAGAGTCCAGGAGGCACCAAGATGATCAGAAGGATGGAGCACCTCTTCAATAAGGAAAGGCTGGAAGAATTTGGATTGTTCAGCCTGGAGAAGAGAAGGCTTTGTGGTGTCCTAATTGTGACCTTCCAGTACTTGGAGGGAGCTTACAGGAAAGATGGAGAGAGACAATTTGCAAGAACATGAAATGACAGAACAAGGTTGAATGGTTTCCAGCTGGAAAAAAGTAAGTTTAGATTGGATATTAGGAAGAAATTCTTCCCTGTGAGGGTGGTGAAGACCTAGCACTGGTTGCCCAGAGAAGCTGTGGCTGTCCCATCCCTGGAAGTGTTCAAGGCCAGGTTGGACAGGGCTTGCAGCAACCTGGGATAGTGGAAGGTGCTCCTGCCCTTGGCAGGGAGTTGGAATGAGATGATATTTAAGGTGCCATCGAGCTCAGATTCTATGGGTCTATGATGGAGGAGTGTAATTAAAAAAGGGGAAAAGGTTGACATAACATGATTTAAACTCACAAAGCAGACAATGGGAAGAGGACATGAGTCAAAGTGAGAGAATAATGAGGCAGAGTTCTTCCATCATCATCATCATCCTGAGAATTTCTGGTATTTTTTAACTCACACAGTAGCTGAGCTACCTTTTCCTGCACAAATTTTCTCACATCCTCATTTTTCAGAATAGGCTGTAAAGCTCATCTTTCTGCTACTCAATTGCTTCCTGTTTTCTTTCAAAAGTGCCATCTGCCCTACCTCCTGCTCCAGTGGTTTAGGTGCAGTGTTGTCACCTTTCATCAAGGTGTTTGTATAGGAGAGGAAAAGGTATTCATAAATTAATTGTGAGTAAGACGCTCCTCTAGAGCACCTCTCAATTGCTATTTCTCAGTTTTGCTCTCCATGACTGACTCTGGTGACCTCCTCATCCTAATCTGCACTAGGTGAAAAGTCCTGACACATGAATACATAATCAGGATGTTATTAACTGTATATTTTTCTTCTTGAGGCAGAGACTGGCTTGTAATTATTTTTAAAAGATTGACTAGATAAATCTGGATCAATGTAGTGTAAATCCAAAGTTGTTTGTATTTTGAGAAGGTGTTAGTAGTTCACCTCCAGAGGTTCTTTTAAACTTTAATAGAACAAGGAATGAAATTCTAAGTAAGGAAGAAAAAAGGAGAAAATCCTATTGATTAGAATTTCCCAGGACCTTACAGAATTTGGTGATCTAAGAGTTATAGAGAAATTCTTCCTGAGCAGAAAGGTCCCTTACATCTCAGCAAGAACTATTTTGAGATTTATATATCATCTTCTGCATCCAGTATAAGTCTGACATCACTTTTCTTCCAAAGGTGTCTCCATCACCAACATCAGAGTGCAGAAAACCTTCCCAAATATTTTCCATATAAGACATTCCAGTATCCAGAAGAATCATTAAGAGGACAATCTCTTCCTCTTGAATATTTACAACTTACAAAAAGTTAGCAGAAGCCTGGGCAGTCAGCACAGAGCAAGGGTGAATGGATTGTTGCCCACACACTGCTAAGTGAGACACCAGCACAGAATAAAGGTGAGCTCCTGTGTTCACTAGATGGTGCTCCAACATTCAGATCCAGTGTTTCTGGGTCTTCCTGGGATGTTGAATTCCCTTTTTCACCAGGCTGTTTCTGTGCCTGTCATAGTTTGTGATCACAAAGCTCCTGTGGAATAGACATGGTCATTCTTTACAAGCAGCACCCATGGCATGCTAGAGATGTCTTCTGCATAGATGCATTTACAATTTCTCTCAGTTTATCCTGTTTAGTTGAGCTTAGTCATGGTAAAACCTGACCTTTTAAAGCAAAGATTTGGTTTGTCTCCTGAAACAGTAGGACCTAAACATTTAGAGACAAATGTCTCCTCTAAACATCAAGTAATTGCACACCTCTGGTACTCAAGTGAAGTGATATTTTTGTGTATGTGTGTGGTTTTCCTGTTTGAAATGCCTGTAATAGTGTAAAAATATGTCACAACCCACCAGAGAGACATTATTATAGCATGACATAAAAAGTACATACTGCTTGCCTTAGAACAGGACATGAAGGGATCTGGTGGGTATTTGGGAGTCCTGCAGTTGGATTATTTTGGGAGGGGTGTACAAATCTGTAGGAGTTAGAACTGGTGCAAACTTTACTATACTGCCCAAAAGAAAGAGTCCCTAGAGCTGCCCATTCCCACAACCAGTGTAGGCTCTTCTTTTGGGAGAAAATAGTTTGTCTACTGCAAAAATAACCCAGGAGTGAACTCACACACAGGCTGTGTATCTGGTGAGGGCACCAAGGCTTGGGTGGGAACAAAGAAAGTGTGGATTTATACTCAAATTTTTGAAGTATGTTAATAAAAAAATTGGGGTATCCCCCCACATACAAAAAAGATGTTAATGGTGTGATACCAAAAATTGATGCAGGCTCAGATGCAGGCTAAGGTATTAAAGGATGTGAGTTGATACAATCAGTGCTTGCCTGACAGAAGAGGACTAAGTATGAACCTTCATCTCTTATTTACCTACAGACCTAATACAAATTAACTGTCAAAGGTTATAAATGACATGTTCAACCCACAACAGCTTTATTTTATTCTAGTTGTGACTAATCTAAGATAGGAAATCTCAGGTCAGGAGTTCATCATGGTCTCCTCAGGCAAGGAGTGCAACAGCAGCTCTGCTGGATAGAGAATCATGGAATCCTTTAGGTTGGAAAAGTCCTCAAAGATCATCAAGTCCAACTGTTCACCCAGCACTGACATGTTTAACATATCCACACATTCTTTGAACACTTTCAAGGGTGGTGATTCCCTGGGCAGCTTGTTCCAATGTCTGACCTGCCTTCCCACGTGTAACATTTTCCTTGCATCTAATCTAAACCTTCCTTGCTGGGGAGGCTCCATATGGAAAATATGCTCCAAAATTTCCCTGAACTGAGCCATGAAACAATACAAATCTAGGCTGCTTCTAATGGCTAGAAGACTCTCTGAGAACTCTGCTTTACAAGGGGAAAATGGGAGTAAGATGCATTTCACCACGACCTGAGCAGAAATCTCAGTATCTTCTGACTTCCAGAAATCAAGATTGCAGTCAAGCACTGAGGGCTCCAACAGTGTGTTCCTTTTCTTCATCATATTTCCATTTATTCTGCCCCATCCTTTATTTCCCCCACAAAAATGGGGCCAAAGGAAATGAAAGCCTCACAATGACAAAATGCTTCCTGGCATCTGGAAAAGTCCCAATCAGTTCAGAGAGCACCCCTGTTGGCTGAGGGAAAATGGAGGAGTTTGCAGACAAAGCGTTTGTGGCAGGGATGTTTTCCTTCCCCTTGCCTAGATTCAGCTGATTAGATCAGAGCACAGACAGAAGAAAGGGAGCACATAGAAACTGACCTTGTCATCCTAAGTGGTTGTGGCATTTCCAGGAATGCTCACCCCTCTCCAGCTCTTCACTTCTAGCTGCTTTCACTTTGTCTCACAAAAGGTTTCTGCAACAGTAAACAAACAAAGAAACAAACAAATCCTACGGGAAAACTTCCTCCAATAACCATGCTGCTCTCCAACACTTCTATTCTCATCACTGCCTTCTTTTAACCAACAAATAAGTATTTCACTGCCTGGCAGAGCTGTTCCTACCTGATATAAAAGAGGCCATGATCACAAAGTGGTTCCAGCTTATGACCCTGAATCCAAACCCACAGCAAGTTAGAGAGCAGAGCTGAGGTCATAGATCACAGAAAAGGTGGATGCCAGGCTCTGCAGGCAGAATCTGCATCAAGTTATCTTTAATGAAATTGAATATTGGGTATTTAATTGCCCCAAGATTGGAAAACTTGGTTATGTGGTCAAAACAAACCCAGAGTGACTAGTCCTGGTCACTTTGTTTTCAGGGAATTGAGCTATTCCCCAGCACCTCACATTAATTACTTTTCAAATGAGCACCTTAAATAACAAAGCTGGAGGATTCATTAAATATATGTCCTCCGTGACCGTTACAGAGCACACTGCCCCAGAAATCATTTCCATGTTTTACTGGAAACACTAATTTAATTTCTATTTTTCCTTAAGCAGACAGAAGTTTATATTCTGTGTCCCTGTTCCTCCAAGAAAGTAATTTGAGTGCCACAATTTTAAATTTTGGTGCCATTTGAGAAGTTTCGGTGTATCCTTCCTGACATCCATTTTAAACTCAAACTCAACACAGCACTGCAGTTTCCATGTTCATGTCTACTCATGAAACTAGAGGCTTTTAAATTGCCTCTAGACATTTCTCTGTAGGCACCTGAGTTCCATCCCAGATATGGATGAAGTTTCTTGGAACCCTCAGCTAACTCCAAGGAATTCTCTTCAGGTTAAAATAAACCAAATGCAAACAAACAAAAAATCCCACCCCAAAATATCCCAAAACAAGCAAGCAAGCAAACAAACAAAACTTGATGGGATATGAAAGTAAGAAATGGATAGACTGGAGAAAGACCATCTTTGCAGCCATTCAGAAGATGCAAAGTTTAGTTAAATCAGAATGTGAAGAGTGTGTGAAACAGTCAGCAAGTCCATTCACAGCTCCATTCACAAGTTTTGGGTTACTCTCTGTGCCCTCACCTAAACTCAAGAAGAAACTGAAATGAAGGGTTGAATCAAACTGCCCAGAGAAAGAGTGAAAATGCACTCAGCACCTCAGTCCAGAGAAAAATTCTTGTTCAAATGGTTTTGCTAGAAAGTGAACAGAAAAATTAACTTATGGACATAACAGAAACACAGAATATGCTGAGTTGGAAGGGATCCACAAGGATCATCAAGTCCAGCTCCTGGTCCTGAGATGAGTTGGAAAGGAAAAGATCAGATCCAAAATAGGACTTAGGCACCTCAGAATTCCTCAGCACACAGCCAAGACACAGCAAGGACCAAGTCCTCTCTGAATTCAGTGGTGAGCTTTATTTTTAAAACACATTCACATGCAAAATCCATGCTGCTAGACCAGCTTTGTGCCAGAGCACTCTCCCAGGCTCCTGTCTATATTCTCCTGTTAGTTCATGGATTTAAAACCCATACCAGCCACTCCAGAAGGGCAGTTCCAAGGTTGAGGAATGCTGTGTCTTGTTCCCTTTGAATCCCTGCCTTTGGAGGAGTTCACAGAGCACTCTGTGGTCCACATACTGCAGACTCAATGCTCAGACCACTCCCCAGGCATTGCAATATCACAATATCATCCATTTGTTCTCCCAGGCCAGTCTTCATTGTTTAAATGCTCCCCCACTGAGCAGACAAGACATGAAGTCCTAGTTCAGATCTTAATCAAGCTCAAGTACGTCAATGGAAATTATTGGACTGATTTAAGTACCCTGTTCTTGTGATTGATGTACTGTGGGAAGGGCTGGGAGAGCTGGGCTGCACGTTTAAATGAACTCCCTGCTCTCCTGTGATGCTAAAAAGAGAATTTTCTATTTCCCAGGGTGTCCTCAGCAGATCTCCCTCCAGGGTTGTCCCCCCAGCACAGCCCTGGGAGTGTTGCTGCCCTCTCTGATGTACCTGAGCTCTCCCATCTGTGCAACAAGCTGCCTACACAAAACAGAGCAAGAAATCCCAGTTCAAAAGGGTTATTTCAAGCTTAGATTTTCTCTTTTCTTCTCATCACAAATGGTGATTTAATTGTCTCCGAGGTATTCTACATTCGGAACAATGTTTTTTAGTAAGATTTCTAATATGTGCTCTCAGCTCACTGGGGAGTAATACCGCCAGGGCTTCGTGTTCAACACGGAGCTGTCTGAATTCCTGATGAGACAAGGGTCACTTGTGACATTCCTGTGCTCTAATTAGTTGTGCCAATTGCAGATGCACACCCAGCCAGAGCGATGCAAGTCCCACTTGAAATTCCTTATTCTGGTATTTTTTACCAGTTAAGCTTTAGCGGGAGCTGAAAGTGGCATCAGCTCATAGCGCATTGGTCCAACACTTGGAGATAATACTTATACAACATTTACCACATTATTTTCCCTGAGGCACTCTCAAATGATCCATGACTTTATAATGTATGTAAAGTGGCTGGAACACATACACAGAGCAAAATTGTTTTTATTAAATTTGGGATATTATTACCATAAGTGCTTGTATTAGTATTATTAGTAGTAGATGATAGGGCTTATTATGAAGAATTGTTACAAGTTTCAGTAATTGTTAAAAGTGCTCCCATAAGATGGTTTGTTCATCTGTCCATTCAATCTAGGTCACGTAATATTTCAAATCAGCAGTGTGTATGGGCTTTGTTTTCTGCTGAGGAAAAAAAAAAAAAGGAAAGAAAAAAAAGAAGATACCACTTATTCCCATTTTGATGAATGACAAAGATGCTGAGGTGTTATAGAACACTTTCCTTAAACACAGATGTAAATTTTTCTCCTGTACACACCTGCCTTTGCATTTTCATGCTCCCATAGAAGTGGAAAATAGCACTCTCAGAAATTTTCAGAGGGAGGGGTGTGTCAAATAAGATCAAAGAAGTGGTTTATGTCCCAAAACCTCTTGCAGTGAATAAACCTGTATTTAAAGTTTCATTTAAATTGTGTCAGTTCCCATTTCTCACCACCATTTAACTCCTAATGCTGTTTGATTTGCCACCACTGTGCTCCCAATATTTATCATTTTTTTCATCATAGTGTTTTTATACCAAGCATGGAAATATAAGTTTTGTTCAGAGATTGCTTGTCACTTGTCTTATAGAGAACAATCTCTCCATTGCTGTGCTTGATTACTTCTGATAAGACTTGGGCTGGAGTGAAGCAACACCACTAACATCCACTGCAGGAAATTAGATTTACATTTGTTCAGGATTAAATTAAGAGTGATTTTGTAGCTAGTATCAAACTGCCAAAATTTGGCCTAGACAGAGTAACCCTGGTCTTTCAAAAAGGTCAGGTGGGAGTTAAATCAGCTTACACAGAAGAGCCATGTCCATGCTTAAGTAAGAAGAATTACAATATTGTATTAATTAATAACTCAATTATAAGAAAAAGAAAGCTATCCTGTTATTTCTTATGGCATTCATTCACTAAATTGCCAATTAAAATTTGCATGTTTAATTAAACGTTGCTGGCTTTAAAGAATGTGCTTTAACATGGACTGGGCAAAGGATGCTCTCCTGAATCAATTTATATCTCCACCACTCAAAGAATTAAGAATTTGTTCTACTTCTCCAGGGCCAAGAATGCAAGGGATCCACACATTTCATGGAAGCTGCATGGAAGTTACTAAACCCAGTAAAGCAATAACACCTGGGAAAAGAAAAACTACCTTCTCCTGTACCCTACTGCATATGTTACCTGAATTTTCAAACTCCTACTGGGTAAAGTCTCTATGTAACTCTGCATTTCACAGCACAGGTGTTCATGGATGTTTCATTACAGCAGAGCTGTGGTCACTACATGGTCCCAGTTGAAATTCTCTGGGAACCTCGTGGAGATGCACTCTGAAGACTTCTTAGGCACAAGAGATTCCCAAAGAGTGTTGTAGCAAAGAATAACATAGAATCACCAACCCAAAGAAGCTGCTGAGCTGGAAGGCACCCACAAGATCATCAAAGTCCAGCTCCTGGCCCTGCACAGGACAGCCCAGCAATCCCACCCTGTGCCTGAGAGCATTGTCCAAAGGCTTTGAGCCATGACCACTGCCCTGGGGAGCTGTTCCAGGGCCCAACCACCCTCTGGCTGAAGAACCTTTTCCTGATATCCAACCTAAACCTCTCCTGACACAACTCCAGGCCATTCCCTCAGGTCCTGTCAGTGGTCACCTGAGAGAAGAGATCAGAGCCTGCCCTTCCTCTTTCCCTCACAATATTGCAGACCATGATGAGTCTCCCCTCAGTCTCCTCCTCTCCAGGCTGTGCAAACCAAGAATCCTCAGCCATTCCTCCTGTGGCTTCCCCTCAATGCCCTTCACCATCTTCATACAGAAGCACTTTCCATCTATAAGTGTATTTTATCTTTCCTTGTCCAGTTTTAGGGAGTTTAGCTCTGCAAACAAAATCTAGCTTCTGAAATTGCACCCCACTTCACTGGTCTCCATGCTACTCTTTGTGTTTTGTAGAAATAGTGAAAAGAGAAGCAGGAAAATACAAACTTGGAAGTGGGAAGAACTGAGCCTCTTTGCTTTTCCCTCTGTGAATTTTACTGGCTCTGTTTTTTGGCTTTTCACGCGAGTTTGTAAATTATCTTCCACAAAACACCACAGAGCATTTTGCTGTTGCGTATTAGTTTGGCTGTAAAGTTCTGTGATGATCTTAAAAATTGGTAGTAATTAAGAGAAAGAGCAAACGAAACAGATAAAGTGAAAGAAAAATTAAGAGGAAAAATAAAAGGAAGGCGAGGAGGAGGAGAAGAAAGAGAAGCAGACAGGAAGGCAGGAAGGGAAGAACTTTCATAATGAAGTTCTTCAATAATTTACTTCTAAAATGATTTTTCCTTCCGAAATTTACTTAAAGACTTACCAACTCTAAAACAACACTAAACCCAGATGCTTCTATTGGAGTAAAACAAAAATGTTTTGTGAAACCAGGAAGCTCATTTTGTGGGACTATTTAGCAGCAAAGCCTTTTCATTTCAGGGGTCTATTTCAATATATTTCCCCATTTTTAAACATTGTCAGCTCAACTGGAGGATTAGAAACATTTGTATTCACCAAACCATATGAAATTTTTGGGGTTCCCAGGCAGAATGACAAGGGTTTATAAGTCAGCCCCCTTCTTGTGTCTTCTCAATATAGAACCTGTACATTAAAATGTCAGAGATGTCTGGAAATATTCATGGTTACAGCCCAGGAAGTGTTCATTTTTGCTCCAGGGGCAAGATGACTCCATTTTGCCATAATTCATCAGGGATGTGTATTACTGTCCAGGTGCTTCACTTGGTTTCAGAAAATCTCAACCATCTCAAAGAAACTTTTCATGGGGAAAACTCCAGGATAAATCACTGCATGATAAACTGTAGGAAGAATTTAAGCTTCCATAGGATTATTTTTGCAGAGAGCAAAACAGTGCTTTCTGGCCTGTTTTAATTTCCTATCCCCACTCTGATCTGTGCCTACCATGTCACTTTGGAAAGCTCTGTATTTTCTGCCCCAGTGCCATTTTAACATTCTTAATCCCAGCAAAATCAATGACTGTCCAACCGGCGCTGCATCAGGGAGAACTTGAAACCTCTATTTGTTTGTTATAAACCAATAGTCTGGAAATCATGGGAGCTACAAATAAGGATTGATGTGCTGTACAGTGTGGCACAGAAAGAAAAATGGCCTTTTGTCAGGAAGGGGAAAACGTGGAATGAAGCAGAGCTGGAAAGGAGACACTTTGCAGAGAACTAGGACTGGAAACACAATGCTCTATCCTTCCCAATTTCTTTTGCTGGCTTGGAGCTTTGACCACTTGAAATTTTGCCAGTGATATTTTACCAAAAAAAATTACTTTTTATAGTTATCAGCATATATGAAAGAGAAGGGGGGAAAGTTTCTTTCCTGGTAAAATATGTTTACTTTTAAAAAAAAACTAGTTCAACATCTAGCTCTTGCAGGCACAGAGAGCTCCCAAAGCTTTAGCTGTTTCTCCTTTTCTTATCTGATTGATGATAGGAAAATAGATTTTCCTGTGAGAGGTTTCATAGAATCATAGCATGGTTTGTTTTTCACACTGAATCACAGAATCACAATGTTGTTAAGGTTATGAAATACCTTCAAGTTCATTAAGTCCAACCAATAACCCAGATCCACTGCCATGTTAATGTTCATCATTAAACCATATCCTCAAGTGCTTTATCCACAAGTTTTTTGAGCAGTCCCAGGCATGGTGAGTCCCCCACTTCACTGAGCAGTCTGTTCCAATGCTCAAAAACACTTTAAATTAATTTTTTCCCTAATATTCAATTTAAACCTCCCCTTGCAGAGCTTGAGTAATCAGGGTTTAGGGAGTGGTGCAACTCTCAAGCACGGAGGTGTGAAGTGCCCTGGCAGGACTCCGGGATGCTCAAGCACTCAGCTGTGAAGGCTGCAGAGGTGAACAGAGGCAGAGCTGCTCATGGGGATCTCATTTCTGTGCTGCAGGAGAAGGGAAGGATATTTAGTAATTCATGTTGTAATAGTAATGTGAAGCACACAGAAAGAGGAGAAGCCAAGGCTTTGTGGGAGAAATTTAAGTCTCTGCATCTTCTACCATGACAGGTAAGAGAGAAAAAAAATTACCTTTATTATATAAAAACCTGACAGTAGAATTTTACGTACAACAATTATCTCGTTTGCATAGATTTATCCTCCTTTACCAGTAGATCTCAGTGACTTCAGGAACTCCCAGAGAGCCACAGAATTGTTTAGGGTGATAAAGATCTCTAAGATCATTGAGTCCAACCCAGCATTGCCACTAAGCCATGTCCACAAGTGTCACATCCACATACTTTCTGAGCACTTCCAGGGATGGTGATTCCATCTTCCTGGGCAGTCTTTTCCAAGACTTGACAACCCTGCCAGTAAAAAATTTTTCCTAATATTCAATCTAAACTTCTCCTGGTGCAACTTGATGTTTTTCCCACTCATCCTGTCATGTGTTTTCTGGGAGAATAGACCACCTTCCCCCTCACTACACCCTCCTGTCAGGGAGTTATAGAGAGAGAAGATCCCCTCTGAGCTTCCTTTTCTCCAGGCTGAGCTTCCCCAGCTCCCTCAGCTGCTCCTCATCAGCCCTGTGCTCCAGACCCTTCCCCAGCTCCATTCCCTTCTCTGCACACACTCCAGTCCCTCAGTGTCGTTTTTTGTAGTGACATCCCCAAAACTGACCCCAGGATTCAAGGTGTGGCCTCAGCAGTGCCCAACCACTCCATGCAGCAAACACAAAACACAGTGAGGTATTTCCTACCAACATGAAAATGTTCTGTAAGGACAACCCCCAGGCTCCACAGCCTTGTTTTGTAAGATTATAGCAAGCAAGAGGAAATAAAGCCATGCCAGTTCTGACTTTTAAACACATTCTTACGTTTACAACACAGGCTTGTACACACACAGCATCAGGCACAAGGCCATGAATCTTGTTTAGTGGGTGGTTATAGTTGTATGTAAAGAGTGGAGATTAAATTAAGCATTGCAGGAAGGTAGTGCATCTTTTCTGGGCAATTACACATACCTTGTATAATCTAATGAGCTGTTACTGGACCCTAATGGAACATTTAAAGAGAGTTATTGTATTTTTTCACACTTTGCTGGATTGGAGAAGTTAATTGATTTACCAGGGTAAATGCCTCTCCCCTTCCTTAGACCCCCACCTTCTTTTTGAACACGTCCAGAAATAGAAACACAGGAAGGAGAAAGATTAGGATAGGTAGTAATTGAGTACAACATCATTAAAAAAAGATCAGTTCCATGATATCTTCCCTGATAGCAATCCACAGTGATAATAGCAATACTCAGCTCTGCAATAACTCTGTAAATCCATAAATTCCGAAGTGTTTTGCTCAGAGGAAAATAAAGAGCATTTCCTTCTTTCAGCCTGTCATTAAAAAATGTAAAAAAAAAAGGTCACTGCAATATTCAAATGCAGTCATTCCAATTTTTTTTTTTTTAATTCCACTACTCCTGGAAAACTTATTAAACCCCAGAGTCCTTTCAAGCAGTGTTTTAAATAAGATGTTATGGAAATACATTTTCCCAATTATTTTGTGCGTCATGTGTACAACATATGGAGCCTCAGGGGTTTTTGGGGAGCAAGATTTGGGCTCAGATTAATAAATACTGTTAATAACCACAGGTTAATCATTTTTATCTAAATATAAACAATATAAACAATAACTTCCCATGAGTTTAGTGGAGGAAACCAGAGCTGACCCTCATAGTGAAAGCAGGCAAAAGTCATTTCCCCAGTTTGTGCTCAATTTCTGCTACAGTCGAAAGTGCTGTTTCTAGAAAAATTAATCAGGTTGATAATTTCAGTCTGATGTTTTCTGTAGCTTCTAAACACATTATCTAGTTGGGATCAGGATCTCCCAAGGGTCTTCTGAGCCTAAAGGAATCTTCTCTTACTACAGACAGTGCAAACCAGGGTGGTGTGACTTTGGTTCTGCTCCTGCTTTGTCAGCAAAGAAGGGAAATCACATTCAAAGTTACCAGCAAAGTACTTCAGCCTTTCCTTTCCTTTCCTTTCCTTTCCTTTCCTTTCCTTTCCTTTCCTTTCCTTTCCTTTCCTTTCCTTTCCTTTCCTTTCCTTTCCTTTCCTTTCCTTTCCTTTCCCTTCCTTTCCTTTCCTTTCCTTTCCTTTCCTTTCCTTTCCTTTCCTTTCCTTTCCTTCCCTTTCCTTTCCTTTCCTTTCCTTTCCTTCCCTTCCCTTCCCTTCCCTTCCCTTCCCTTCCCTTCCCTTCCCTTCCCTTCCCTTCCTTCCCTTCCCTTCCCTTCCCTTCCTTCCCTTCCCTTCCCTTCCTTCCCTTCCCTTCCCTTCCCTTCCCTTCCTTCCCTTCCCTTCCCTTCCCTTCCCTTCCCTTCCTTCCCTTCCCTTCCCTTCCCTTCCCTTCCCTTCCCTTCCCTTCCCTTCCCTTCCCTTCCCTTCCCTTCCCTTCCCTTCCCTTCCCTTCCCTTCCCTTCCCTTCCCTTCCCTTTCCTTCCCCTTTCCTTCCCTTCCCCTTTCCTTCCCCTTTCCTTCCCCTTTCCTTTCCTTTCCTTTCCTTTCCTTTCCTTTCCTTTCCTTTCCTTTCCTTTCCTTTCCTTTCCTTTCCTTTCCTTTCCTTTCCTTTCCTTTTCCTGATGTGATTTCATTAAATCAGTTGGACAAAGGCTGGCAGCAGAGGTGTGACAGTTTTCACAGAGTCTCCTCCAAAGGTGATCTGTAGCTTCTGGGATGCCAGGAATACTTGGGATCACTCCAGACTGTGATAGTGGCTCTCCAGAGAAACACCTCCCCAAGGGGCTGCCAGCACCTCAAAGCAAGTCCAGAAAAGAGAAAGGGGATGCCAAAAATAAATATATTCTCTAGAAAAACATTGTCCTTCAGAAACCCCTGAATGTCAGGGCTGAGAACCAGCGGGTGAAGTGACTCATTGCTCTCCAGTTCCTTTTCACTGTACCAGTTAAAGCAAAGAGGAATTTCCAGTGAGACAATTTAGAGTTTGAAATGTTGAGTTTGAAGTAATTTTGCTGCTTAAATGAGGTAGAATGACAACAGGTTTGGGGAAGGGCAGGAGAACATCCTTCTATCTGTCCTTGTGCCACCCTAGTTTTTACTACTTCCCTTTCATGACAAATTGCTATAAGAAATTGAGAAGGTTTTTAAAGTTCAGGAAATTACCATTTCCCATAGAAAATTATAACTCTACCTATAATAAGGCAGCCTGACTTGTTCCATTCAAAGTTACACTTTTAGGCTGTTGGTGACTTTGTCTAAGTTTCTCATTTGCTAAACATTTTTCTTACAACTTATCTACTTTTAATATTTCTAGAAAATTTGTAAATAATTCCTCATGCATTTATGAGTCACTCTTTCGTGTCAGGAAAAAGAGACATATCCAGAGACACCAATGATCATGCTTCTCACTTTCTCTTGACATCCATCCTTCTACACTTCCAAGAAACAGCAGGGAATAGACACAGAAAGGACAACATTGTTATGCAAGAGTAAAAAGACCAAACCAATCAAACAAACAAAAAACCAAGGATGAGAAAGATTGGGAAGAATCAAACTGAATACACCCAACAGCTGGTTAAAACAGAATTTGATGATACACAGAGGACTGCAAAATACCAGACTGGGGTTGAGAGAGGGTGGTTAACTGGGTGGATATGTTAAGGTGGGACAGATTGCAAGTGAAGCCAGTTTTGGGAAGGGTGAGTTGCAAATAACAAGTTGAACAGGAGCTACAGTTTCTGGTGAAATAACATCTGGTAGCACAGAGGGACAAAAAAGAGGTTGAAAACAGGGTGAAGAATGATGGTGAAGGAGGGAAGTGAAAAACTGAGAAAATTCAGCGGGAAGGAAAAAACAGGTTAAGCATTGATATGGAAAATGGGGATTGAATTTAGCAGGAGAATGAGTGAGAAACAAGGAACTGAGCCAGGAAGTAAGGATCAGGACTAATTAAGGAAAAAAGACAAAAATGACAACTGACAAATTTGACAAAAATAGCAGCATCACCAAGATCAGGGAGATGCATGACAGATGTTCGATATGTGTTTGTTCTGTATTTCTGTATTGATTCAAAAACAAACAAGGAAATCATATTTTAAAACCACATGAAATTACAATGAATAAGGTACCCTAAGGCTATACCACAGGTATCTCAATGAAATGGATCTTGTCAAGTGATGCTGTCAGGGATGTCCATGAGATCAAAACATTTTCCTTCAATAGATCTTCCCATTTGTCTTGTGCAGGAGATTTGTCCAGTGGGCACTTTTGGAATTTGTTATTTGGCTATTTCCAGATATTTTCAGTGTGGCTGGACAGCCAGGTGAATGGTCACTGTATGAACACATCCAGCACACCTTGGGGGCGAAAAGTTCAATTATAGAATTATGGAACCATAAAATCATCATGGAATCATCGTGTGGTTTGGGTTGAAAAGGACCTTAAAATTCATCCACTTCCAACCCTCTGCCATGGGCAGGAACACCTTCCACTATCCCAGGTTGCTCCAAGCCTCATCCAACCTGATCTTGAACACTTCCAGGGATGGGGAGACCACGACTTCTCTGGACAACCTGTGCCAGCATCTTGTCTCCTTTATAATAAATAATTTCTTCCTAATGTCTAATCTAAATCTACCCTCCTTCACTTTAAAGCCATTTCCCTTTGTCCTATCACTACATACTCATGCCAAAAGTCTCTCTCCATCCTTGTAAGTCCCATTTAGGTACTGGGAGGTACTACAGGGTTTCTCTCCGTGTGTAACTCAGTGACCATTCACTCCTTTCTCAGAAACAAATGTAGTTCCTCCACCCATTCCTCAATATACAAGACCACAGAAGCCTGGAATTTGATAAGGGATATTATTCTTTATCCTATATAGCTGTCTTATCCTCAAATCAACTCTATTCTAAGGCATCAGTCCTCTGGAAATGGAAAACTTGAGCATATGAGTGAAAACAATATCACACTGCATAAAGCTTGCAAGGGTTAGATAAAATATAATGAGCAACATTAATTCAGGCATTTTCAAACTTCAGGGTACTAATCTTACATTTTTTAAATGTTTTTTTGCCTTTTTTTTTTTTTTTTTTTTTTTTTTTTTTGGCGGGGTGGGGGGTATGGTTTTGGTTTAGGGTTTTTTTTTGTTGATTTGTTTGGTTTTGTTTGGATTTCTCCCTGTGTAGAATATACGAAGGAGATGCAGCTGCATTTCTGGGGGGTGTGAGTCAGTAGTTCATAGAAACAGTGCCATCTACTGACATCAGAATAAGTCATTTTCTCCTTCAGTTATTTAGGATCACTGCTGATGGGCCCCTCAGAGGAATTTTTGATTATCCAGTTCTCAGGAACAGACTAAATGCCTTCAGCAAGTGGGAGACAAGCTGACCATTCCCCTGGAATCTTCTCACAGCCATGGAGATCCCTGACTCAGCTTCCCAAGCATATGTCCTGCTTCATGATCAGCTTTCATTATCTCTGCTTTCTGTCTCTGTGTCCAAGCTTTTGAGCTGCTTCAAAGGGCTCTGGAGACATAAATCAGCCCCCATTGGCTACTGACTGTAGAAAAGGGAGTTAGATGTGGCCATGGAGGTGTTCAGTAGAAGATTGGACTTGTTGATCTTGTAGGCTTTTTCCAACTCTAATGATTCCATGATTCAATGAAACTGCACAGTTTGTTGTTTGGGTTGTGTCCTTCCCAGGGATATTTCTATTTTCAAGAAAGCAGGGAAAAATGGAGAGACAAATAAGCTCTAAAATAATGGTGCCAGTTCCTCCAGCTCTGAGGACAGAATGTGCAGACTTCATGGAGTTTCTGCTTCTGTCTGGCCAGCATTTTTCACAGAGTCACAGAGTGGTTTGGGTGGAAGGGACCTTAAAGATGACCTTGTTGCACCCCCTGGCATGGGCAGGGACAATTTCCATGATCCCAGGTTGCTCCAAGCCTTGTCCAACCTGCTTTGAACACTTCCAGGGACAGGGGAATCTAAATCTGCCAGCAAGAGTGAGGAAAGTTCATAAGCACAAGCTGGTAACTCCAGGGGACTCCAGTTTTCCTTTAAGGCTGCTGCTTGCAAAGAGAATGATTTTTTGGGTGATAATTCAATCAAAGCTTGGATCACCATCCACCAGTCAGGATATCTTCACTCCTGACATGAACTCTCCTGCAAGGAGTAGAGAAGGGGCCAAGTTTCCCACAATGAAAAAACTGAACAGGGAGAAGCTGCAATGCTGTTGAGTGCAGGCCCTAAATAGAGAAATGTGCCAAAATTGTCCTTGTTACTGACCCCTGGCTTGTCATACAAATGAGCACACATTTGCATAAGCAATAAAAATGTAATTAAAAATCAGCAACATATTAAACTCACATAGAAATCCTCAGGAATGTTGCTGCCACTGGGCAAAGAAGAAAGTACTATAAGAAGACACTGGTAGTTAAAAGCCAATTAAGCCTGCCTATCAGTTGTCCATTATCAGCACTGAGTTCTGTAAATAAAAAATATTAATTGCCATAGGCCATGTTGTTAACTGCCAAATAAATCCATATATATTTTTTACAACATCCAATGATAGTTAAGCATGCAGTTCATGTATTTGTTTTGTTTAAAAAAAAAAAAACGAAAGAGAAGCTTTTGATTACTTAAAGTTTGAAAATCATTACAGAAAACAACTTTCATTGTGTCATTATCATTCACTTCGGGTCTGATTTCAAATAATTATATTTCCTGGATCTGAACTAGTGTTTGTCTATTGCTGAAATTTAGTTTCATTTCCCCCACCGCTCCCACCCTGCATCTCTTTTTCTTTTTTTAACTCACCCCCTATGGAATGATTCATTCTCTGCTAATTAAAGCCGGAGAATTCTGAATGCAATAATTGCCTGCAGGAATCTTTGGTGATTTTTAAATGTGACCTTTCATTTTGCTTGTCTAGCTTGGAACACCTTAAAAAGATGTGATTTTCTTCGGGCTGCCGTGCAGTACTTTTCCCAATTCAAAGCCCTTGGTCATGTCTGTGTCTGAGCACCCCACCTTCCAAACCCAGGCGCACAAAACCACTCAGGTCTTCCAGAAAGCCTGGCTTCATTGGTACTTCAAAGCCAATGTAATTCCTGACAAACAAATGATCTCATTTCCCATGGCAGGGAGGATTCAGCAGCTCATTTAAGCAGCAGTGGTGAATGCTGAGTCCTTTCAGAAGCAGGACACGTATTTGAGGTGACTGCTTACAGATTTCAGAACTGTTGGAGGAAATTTGGACAAAATACTCGCCTCATTGAAAAAAGCAGCCTTTAGGACTCATAGTACAGTGCTATTGAACTAGATTTGAAAAAGCTTTAATTAACTCTACCGGAATTTAGGGCTTTAGAAATCCAAACCATTAAAAGAAAGCAGCAATGACAGACATAGCAAAGCCCCATTTTACGACCCTTTTAACACAGATATTTGCAAAGTCTGACAGATATTATCCCTTTCCATTAAGCAGGGGAAACATAGCACACAAAGTCTAAAGGATTTGTGCAAGATGACCCAAAGAATCCTACAAGTGGTAATATTTGCCTCCTTTATCCTTAGCCCTCAAGACAGCTGGCAATTCTGAGCAAATCGCCTGTGACCAGCTGACAGAGCCAAGCACTCCTCAAAGCAAGGATTCCTTGGAAGTGTTCAAGGCCAGGTTGGATTGGGCTTGGAGCAACCTGCTCTGGCTGTCCCTGGCCAAGGCAGGAGGGTTGGAACTGGATGACCTTTCAGATCCCATCCAACCCAGACCACTCTGTGATTCTGTGATCTAAGTGTCCAGCACAGCTAGAAGGAAATGTCTGTCATTGCCTCAGTTACACCTCAGCTAAGGACTTTCCAGAGCTCTGATATCCACTCAAATAATCTTTCCATATGCATACTATTAAACTCTCCAAGCCTTCAACATGATGGCCACTTCCAAGCTTCCAATCAGCCCCTGGACTGGGATAATTCCTGAGCTCTGCCCTGCAGTTATTTAGAAGTCTGTAAGGTACATGAGACCCAAAGGCTGCCAAGGACCACTGAGATCAACAATGTCAATGGTGCACTTTCACCTTCTTGGGTCTGTGCCCAAACACGGTTAAATTTACACAGCCTTTGTGGCCTGACCGGTGCTGTCCTTAAGACTTTACAAATCCTAAATCTTTTTAGACTTCAGTGACAGCAGAAAGCTAAGAAATGTGTTACTGGCTATAAATTTCTATGTCTTGGCTGCTCCAAATATTAGGGTTTTGAGCACTCTGCAGGCAACAGGGCTGCCTTTAGCTAAAAAGGAGACTCAAGAGGAGTCCTAAGGTTCAGCTACATTTTAGAAGGATTGGGGAAATATCCAGAGCCCCCACAGCTATAGAACAATGGCTTCTTTACACACCAGAGGCCCTTGGATTGCTCAAAGCTATGACAGATTTCATAACTACGTCTGTTGTGTTTGCTTTGAGGTCCTTCAGCCTCTCCCCCTCAGCGGAGAAAAACTCCCATGATGAGCAGCTGAGGGAGCTGGAGAGGCTCAGCTTGGAGAAAAGGAGGTTCAGGGGGGAAATTCTCACTCTGTACAACACCTGAAGGGAGGTTATATCCAGGAGGGGGTTGGTTTCTTCTCCCAGGTAACAAGTAATTGGGAAAAAGGAAGCAACCTCAAGTTGCACTAGGTTTTGATCGGATATAGGGAAAAAAATCTTCACTGGAAAGAAGTGACAAACACTGGCAGAGGCTGCCCAGGGCAGTGGAGGAGTCACCATCCCTGGAGGGATTTAAAAATGTGCAGATGTGGCACTTTGGGACATGGTTTGGTTATGCACTTCGTGGTGCTGGGTTAATGTTTGGACTCAGTGATTTTTGAGGGCTGTCCCAGCATCAGTGATTCTATGGCTCTGTGGTTCTGTGAGTTAGCACGTGTAATTTTGAAGCAGACTGTCAGTTCAAAGCTGCAAAGTGCTGAAATCACAGGGACCACGGGAACATGCTCAGTGTTGATGATTTGAGATTGTTTCATTTTGGAGAGATGTCTCCATTAAAGTTGGTGTTACTTTCTTTGCATAATTTATAAAGAAGAAAACACATTTAATGTCCCAGGTATGTCTGCAATTTCCTACCACCGGGTTAAGCTAATCCACAGCATACACAAATAGCTCCCTTTATGCTGTAGTTTATTTATCTCTAAATGCTTCTGACAACTTTGGTTCAGACACCCATTTCTACATTATTCAGAGCAGAGAACAAACGATGGGTTTGAAGGGTTTGCAGAGCACTCAGGATAAGAGGACAAGAAGACAAGGCAGAGGCATTGTTGTTCCTGACAAATGACTCTGAGGTGTCACTCTATGATTTGCCACATTGCCTGGCTGCAGCTCTTCAGGGCCCAAGGGTGAGTTAGGAGACTCTGCAGCTGATATCTGGTGATTTAGGAGCTGTCCTTATCAAAGGTGTGTTAGATGCCCACCCAAGTCATTCATTTCTTTGGTGCTGAGCATGGGCAGTGAGTTATGGGTTTGGCTGTGGTCTTTCCCAATGTATTTATTCTCTACTTGTTGGCATTTATCATCCCATTGACTTTCCCTTCCGTTTGGGAAGGTCATTTACAAGCAATTCAAGTGCATAATTTGCTCATAAAATTAGGAAGGTGGACTACCAGAATGTTTTAAACCTGACTTTGAACTCCCTCAAATCAGTATTTTCTTCACTGGAGGGGTTGTACACCAAGTGTCACATTGCTCCAGTAAAATCCTCTAGAGAAATTAGGTTATGCCCAGCTGGGAATGGTGCTGCTAAAAAAAGTCAGAGGTGCTGCATTCAGTGGTTTTTTGGGAGATTTAGGCCTTTAATTCTTCCTCCTATAATTGAATTTCTTTCCATTTACGAAATACTCAGGAGATTCCCAATAAGTGTAAACAGACCTGCTGATAGCATCTCATGATATATATGTTTTCTGTCAGGATAATAATAAAAAAATTACTGTGTTAGTTAATTTCTCTTCAAATCTCCTATCTCACCTTTAATTGAAAATGAAGATGTGTTCACACATATCTTGAGTAATTAAACCCCTATCACTTTTTCCTTATCTAATTAATGAAGAAAGGGAAAATCAGAATTTGCAAATTGGGCATGAAAACAAACAAAATTTAATTAGGGTTTTGTGTGTGTGTGAAGATCATATAAGAGAATATGGTTAAAGGGAAAGTTTAATAACTGCTTGCAGGTGTTTGAACTATAATTAAATTTGTGAATTAAAATGTTGCAAAGAAATTTTCAACAGTTGTGTTACAGAAAGTCAATTGAAGAAACAACAATAGAAAAAAAACCAAATACCAATTCCTGGCAGCATTTGACCTTCAAGAGGAGCACAATCAATTACAGCCATCGTTTCACATTTCCCAATTTAGAGAGATGCATTATTTTACCATGATGACATTTACTTAACTTTGCCATGTTTCTCAGTCCTCCTGAAGGTAGCAAGACTCAAATATATGCATAAAAAAATCCTTCCATTCAATACTTCCCCGAACAAGGATTTAAGCTTGTATTGAAGATTTTCCTCTAATTTTAGAAAGCATTTCTCAGGTAAGCAGCAGAAACAGGCACATATTTATGTGTTAAGGAATTCATATCCTCTTTTGTTTCTGCTGTTTAAGGTGCAGAAGTTTTGTTGTGCTCCCTTCAGTACTGCAATGCCAGACCAGTTTGTGTGTTGTAGTACCACTTTATTTTTATAATTAGTGACTATAACACATATCTAGGAATATTTATATACAAGGAAATATATGGTATAACACTGTGCCTTCCTATCATATGGAATTTGTAGGTATTTTGGGATTCATATACAAGAAGAAGAAATGCATTGCTGAAGGGAAAATCTGTGTGCTAATTCACAGCAGTCCAACTTCACAACTGTAGGGAAGTGCTTGTGTTCATCCAGGAACCATCTGGAATTGGTTATTCAGGTTATTTAGGCACATGATGTGATTCTTAGGATTGTTCTGTGCAGGGCCAGGAGCTGGACTTTGAAGATCCTTGTGGATCCCTTCCAGCTGGGGATATTCTATGACTGTAAGGTTCTGTGATTGCACTGATTGTTGAGGAATGCCACCCATGGTCTGTCGTCCCACCCATCAGACACCCTTGGTGCATAAATTATTCTTCTTGGTGGTTTCAGTTTCTCCCTATCAACCGCAGCAGAGCCAGGATGACTATGTCAGACAACAAGTCTACATTTTAGCTGCTAAATTTGGGTAGAGAATCCCCAAAGAATGGACATTTCTCTTGAGCATCCAAGCAGGGAGCACACACTGGGGTAAAAAGGAGCCTCATTATCTTTCCTTGTTGAGGAGCCCTGAGGTGCAAGGAGGCAATCAACTGCTCAAATGCAAACACTGAGCTTCTCATTTTAGGTCTAATGCTTTCCTCAGTCAAAGAGCTTTCCTGTCCATAAATTATCCCACTGTCTCCCATTGAAGGAAATAGATCCTTTCAAAAGTAAGTAAAATGGTATTCATTATAAATAGTCCCTATGTGTGAAATATAGCAGCAAAGGTATAATTATATAATTACACTGCCTTTTTTAGATCAATTACATTATTATATCATCCCTGAGATGTTCAGATACCGTGGTGATGAGTGTGGGACTGACTATTTCAGTGTATTTTCAGATAGATAATAATATATTTGTATTGCAGTTTTCATTCTGAAATAGTCCCTCAAGCTTCACATAATAAAACATCCCATCTCCTGCCTAGATACTGGTATTTTTGGTGCAGATGGGAGAAGGGAAATGAATCAATCCTTTAACATTGCTTTTTGAGGAACATCTGGGCTTTCTGAAATAACCACTCACCAGAAAAAAAGATTCCTTCCTTTCAGAGATCTTGGGATGACAGAGTGTTGAGGAACCTTCATATTACCTAAAGATGTGAAACAGTTTGGAAAGTGGAACCCTATAAAGTAAGACTGATCCCAGCTACTGAACAACTTAATCCACAAAATGTTACTTCTCTAAACAACTGGGAGAAATAACAGTAGAAAGCAAAAGCTTTTGAGAGTTGTGGATCAAAGAAATAATAAAGGTGTGGAGATCTTCATTGTACCATGTTGTAATTGTCATAAGGAAAAAGAAATTCAATTTTCTCACAGAAAATCCTCAGCAATGATCATTCTGGACTCACCTAAGCTGTTCTCAGTATGCAGCTTGAATACACATATTTTATTTTATTTTATTTTATTTTATTTTATTTTATTTTAAAGCATAAGGCTCAGGGTAGCTAATGCCAGTTGATTGCAATAAGATTGTCCCATAGAACTTATCCTGAAAGGGACAGGAATGCAACAAATAAGAGAGAGAGAGGAGCATATTGGAGAGCTTTGCAGGGAAGCTGATAGCTGATCAAGCTTTGTCAAGACTTTCTTCACATCCCTCACAAGAAGAATTTGGGCTGGATTTAATTGTTGAGTCAACACTGAGAGAGCAGAACATCAACACAGAGAAAGCAGAAGAGCGGAAGAAACCTTTCAGGTTTTGAGCATGAGGAGCTGGGGTTTTAATTGTGGATTCAAAATCAAGACAGCTTTTAAGGAAAGAATTGTATAAATCTCTTTTGGAAGTGGAGATGAGGGCTGGATACAAACCTCACAGAGCAATCTGTGATGGATATTAGGGAGAGATTTGGAGCAGAACCTGGTGAAATACAGGTAATTCAGCAATTTTGTCGCATTTTTACAGCAAGGTGCTTTCCAGTGTTGCACCATCGTGTGTTATTAATGCCAGCCTCTGGCCACTGGTGCTCTAAACAGTCAAGAATTATTTCTTGTGACTTCAACAAAATTGCAACCAAGGTGGGATCCATCAGGGAAGAAATTTCCAAAATAGACGTAGCCACGTCTTCTCAGTGGCAGCTTTAGCTGAGGGCGATATTTGATCAAATAAATATCCTGTGCACTATAATTTTCTTCTCAAGCAAGAGAGTTAGAAACTTCTATATTTTAATTCATTTTTATAAATTGAATCAACTAAAAAGAGAGAAGAAAGACAGTAACTTTAAATATCAATAAGCTTTTGAAAGACTGGTATTGACAGAAGCAGAATATTGCATTTTAATGAAAACACACCAGGCAAATTTTGTTTTCCAGAAAAGCATTAAATATATAGCAACACAATATACATGCACAAAACTTCGTGAGTGCATATGGAAATTAAATTAAGGGGCAAGAGTTTCAATTCATGCAAACTGATTTCTCTCTACTTATTTTAGTGTAACTTTGCAGATTCATACCATTTCCATTAGAAAATTTTTCAGTTCATTGCAAAGATTAAACCCAAAAACAGTAACAACAAAAAAAAACCCTGTTTAAATAAATGGGTCCTACTCAAATCATGTCAGTGATGACACCAGACTTAGCTGCTCAGGGCTTTGAGCAGTGAAAATCTGCAACAGAGACTGAAAAACCTCTTTGGGCATCTTGTTCCTCTGCTTGGTTGTCCTCATTGGGGGAAAAAAAGGGTTTCTTATACCCACATCACTATTTTTTTATTATTATTCTGAAGCACTTGGATTTGAATAATATCTGAAATAAGCAAGCACAGCTCAACAAGTTCCTGAATGTTAGCTGAGCCTGGATAACTGATTAAGGACATTCCTTGCTCCTTGTAAAAAGTGTCATGACTCACTATGTTTGCTTCTCTCCCACTGAGATTCCAACTGATGTGCTTTATTTCTTATTTGCTGGATGCTAAGAATGTTCATGTGGTCAGTGACTGCAGCTAAGCTGACAAGTGCTGAGTGTTCAAACCCTCCTAACTCGGCTGTATTTGGGTCAAACAAAATTATGCATGAATGGCTTGGACATTCAGGGTTTATGGAGATAAGAAAGTTTTCTGGATCGTATTTGCAAAGGAAGATCTTCCTAGTTCACACTGTTCCCTGCCAGTACTTGCTCTCCTTGTGAATGGTTACCACAGGCAAAGGGATGTGGAGTTATTTTCTTGGTTTGCTGATAAAAACTTTTGAGAGAGGAGGATTATGACAAATAAATGCTGTAACATCTTAATCTCACATAAATTCATTAATTTTCTTTTTCAGCTTACTTACATTTATGACATAGAATCAGCATCCCAACTTTCTTGACAAAGCACTTAAATGATTTCTTGCTCCTCAAGCCTCAGAGTTTGTAAGTAAATGTTTACATCCTTCAAAGACAATGACTGGAAGAGCAAAGGCCTTGTGTTATTTCTTTGGAAAGAAATATATTTTGTCCAGGATAATCCATACTGGCTTTAAAACTGGGAAATACAGCATGAGATTTTGTGGTGAGATCACAGACACCTATACACATACACATATTCATATTTTACCATATATTTTTATATATTTACGGCAATTTTAAATGTTTCTATCCCAGGGTCCAGCATAGAAATACTCAAAGAAGTAGAAGGCTACTGAAACATCAATGTGAGGATTACCTAATATACATACATACACATATATATGCATATAAATATATCAGTATAATAAGCTTTCAGTTTTGCACTCTTAAGAAAAATATTTTTCCTTAAGAAGGTTGGTAATAATGAAAATTCAGAAGCAGTCACGAGCAAAATATCATTGGATATTTTCCACTTTCAGAGCATTAAAAGAGAGCTAAAGACTTCTATTTTTTAAATTAATTTTCCTAAATTGTTACTAATGAAATTGAAGAAGATTGGTAATATGAAATTCGAAAGCAGTGGCAAGCAAAATATCATTGGGTATTTTCCACTTCCAAAGCCCAGAGGCAAGTCCATGCTATTTTCAGGCAAGAAGGAAATTCAGCATTTGGATTTTCTGCCTGGTGACTTCCTCCTCCGAACCACGAGGTAATGGCCATGCCATCAAGCAGGCTGCAGACTGGTGTGACTTCATGGCCTGATCCAGTATGGAAAATCCTGTTTTCCAGACATTTGAATGTTACTTTTGATACTACAATACGTATTCCTGGAAGCTCAGGAATTAGGAAATGCATCAGAAGAAGAAAGGTATTAAGAAGGAACTTAAGCCAGTGGGAAATTTTAAATGATTTAATCTTTAAAAGTGAATTTTTGTCAGCAAAATTCTGAGGGAAGAAGAGCTGACAGAGGCCCTCCATGCTCTGTTCTCATTTAGAGATAAATTTTTTACTGGAGGGGAAGAAGGCGGCACTTCCACCCTCCTCTCCCTCTCTAAAAGCCTGTCTGTCAGTAAGGGATGCAGATTTAGAATTAAACCAATCTTTACCTTTCTCTTGTGCTCTGAAATCCCAACCTGTGTGGCCCCAAGCTGCCTGTTAGACAGAGTTCTGCCTCTCCTCCCCCACCTAAATCTGATTTCTCTGCTCCTGCAGGATATTTGGTCTTCAAACATCAAAGCAGGTCCAGTGGCTACCTCATCACATGTTGATGCAGCCAAATTTTGCAGTTTTTGCAGAAGGCAAGAGAAGCTGATTTCAGCTTTGCACCATTGGATTAACGGTTGGATTTGATGATCTTAGAGGTCTTTCTCAACCTTAATGATTCTGTCTTTTCTTAGGGAAGGTGAAGGCTGTGTTTTCACTCTTCAACGTCCTACTATCTTGATTTCACTGGAATTATGCAGATCTCAATCAGCTAAAAACTACTCTCTTGGAAATGGTTTTTCCTTATATAATCTGGTACAGGTACTGGTAAATTGGTCTTGGAGCTTTGCATTCATTGAAACACAGCCTCAAGGGTCAGGAAATATTATTATCTTCCTTTTTGCAGACTTCTGTCTTACACCACTACAAAAGACTTTTCACCTTAGTTTTTAATTTCTGCTGTGTCCTTATTTTGTGTATGTTTGGAGCTTCTGAGAATGGCAAGGAGTAATCCCTACACTGGCTACCTCGACATATTTAATAAAAAAAAAAAAGACCAAAAAACAAAAAAAACCCTTCTATTTCCTTGCTAGGATCAAAGAAAACATTTTTGTGACCATGTCCTGACTTTTTCATCCTTCCCCATGTCTGTTATCCTATGTTCCCCAAATTGGCTTTAATCACTGCAGCAATGCAGGAAGTGCTCTGCAAGGTGACAAGTTCTGGAGGTTAAAAAAGAGACAAAGGACTGAAACATGAAGAAATCCTACCTCAGTGCCAGCCTGAGATTTAAGCAAAGCAGAATGGGAGATCTCACATAGATTTTGTTCTAATTTTGTAGAAAACAAACGTGAAGGAAACACCATAGAATTGTAGAATCATAGAATGGTTTAGGCTGGAAAAGACTGTAATTTATTGAATGACAGAAGTGCTCCACCTGGGCAGCCTGTTTTAGTGCTTAATTAAAGCTAATTAAAGTGCCTTTCAATGAAAGCAAATTCCTAATATCCAATCAAAACCTCCCCTGGTGCAACTTTGGACCATTTCCTCTTATCCTGTTCATTGTTACTTGGGAGAAGAGTCCAACCCTCACCTGGCTCCAACCTCCTTTCAGGTATTTTTAGCGAGCAAGAAGGTCCTCCCTGAGCCTCCTCTTCTCCAGGATAAACACCCCCAGCTCCCTCCTTTTTGTCTAAATGCTTTACCAGCTTCATTGCTCTTCTTTGGACATGAAGATCCTCCAGTCCATTTCCATCCTCCATCCTCTCCCATTTCCACAGGCAGGGACAATTTCTACTACATCAGGTTGCTCAAAGCCCCATTCAGACCTCAAATATTTCCATGGGTGGTTATCAACATCTCTGGGCAACCTGTGCCAGTGTCTTACCAACCCTCAAAAAACTAAAAAAAAATTTCTTCCTCACATCCAATCTAACTTACATTTTTTCAGCTTAAAACAATTTCCTTTTGGCTTTCCCTGCAGAATTTGGTAAAAAGGCCTCCAAAGGGAGGTCAGATTTACTGCATCTTCAGTACTTAACTAAAATAACTCATTATTACTTATTATTGTTGTAGCAACACAGAAGAACCTCACTGCTCCTTCCCAGAGAAACTGCAGCCCAGTTGTGCTGTTGAAGGTTTAGCAATCAAAGACACTCAGACAAACACAGCCAGGTGAAATGAAAAATGTTGCTGTTATTATCTCAACTTCCTGTTCAGGAAATTAAGTCCCACGAGACACAAGAACACTTCTCTGAAGTTGTTCATACATACCTTGGATAAGTTGGAGAAATTCCCTCCCCTGAGGACACATCTGATATCTCAGGCCCACTTTCCCATCAGCTGAGAGCTCCATGTTGAACATTTCCTACTTTTCTGATTTCCATAACATCCTCATTTCCCCTGCCCAGCAGGTCTGCACAGATCCATCTAACACTCCTGTCTTTTGTTCAGCTTGTCATGCTGATTATCTGTGAACACCTTTAAGGAAGATCTATCTGGGGTTTTTGTCTTCCTGCCGAGAACCAGCCTGAGGGATTGGGCAGTGAGAGAAAAGTCAAGTAAAAACCCCAAAAGTAGCCATCACAAACAGGAAAAAGCTGCTGCTTAAATCATAACTTTGGACTGGGAGATGTAATCTATTTAAACCCTTATTTTCTGATGGCTAAAAGAATGAAAAATAGAGCCCTTTGATCAAAGTTTTGTGTCCTTGTCATTTTCAATCAAACTTCACATTGCTTCCTGAAAGGATCATAAATGACAAAAAGGTTTGGAATGGGCCTTGGATTTGAAATTATCCATAATGTTATGTGTATGAAGCCTGTAAGGAAATTCTGTGCACACTAGGCAGTGTACAAAAATGCCATCATATTCTACACAATTTTTGGACAAATATCCTAAATTAGCTTACAAGGCTAATGAATGTCATCTCAGCCTTTAAAAAAAAAATTATATTGAAAAGAGAAGAAAAAAGGACAGCCGATGAAGGAATACATTTGAGAGGAATTAGAAGAAAGGAGATCCAGCACACCCTAGTTCTATCACTACTCAGTTTGTTTTAAGGTTGTTAAGAGATGCAGAAAGGAAAATGAGGCTGCTTTTTTTACTGTTTTCTAAAAGTTATTGGTTAATATTTCTCTTTTCTGGAGCTGTGTACAGTTTTCAAGGATGAAAGGGGGAGCTGATATTACAAACAGAGAGATAAGAAAAATATTAGTAATAACACCCCATTAACTCTCTGTGAAAGGTTTCCAACAGCAAGGCAGGTATCTAAAGAGCAGCTCTAGACAGAAACTTAGTACTGTGATTTCATGCCACCTCTCCATCCTCCACAGAGGAGTGAGAGCTCATCTCAAGGGTGGATGGCAAAATCTGGGGAGGTTTTCAGTTCCCCTCCTCCCACACACAATATTCTTAGCAGAATATTTCTCTTATTAGAAGAGAAATCCAAGGTACAGGTAAAAATGGAGATGTAGCAATGACATTTGAGGTCCCCCACTCCTAAATAAATGGGGAACTCTTAAATAAGTGGGGAACTCTCCCTAAATGTTGCCTTAGACTTACTCTTCATCTCAGCAGTTCTGAACACTTTTTATATGCACATCCAAGACAAGATTGAAGAGTAATTCCCTTTTCATGTGGGTTTGACACTCTGGAAAATCTGTTCCCTGCTCAAGCTGCTATCCCTAGCCCTAGGATAGTCAAGGGACACAAACTTTCCTAATATTAGAGTACAACCAGGAATTCTAGGGAAAACTCGATCTAATCTCCAAGTGGAGTCAGCTGCTGAGTTTTAGAAAGTGAATCTAAGCAGAGGATTCATGTGGAGAGAACCTGCTCTAGCAAAATTTCCCAGTTCTTCACAATCATTTTATCAAATTTCACAGTCAACTTTTTAATCCAAGCTGTTAATACATTCTTATTTTCTGGCCTTTTTCAGTCATACACAAGTGCAGCTCTAACTGAGAGGCCAGAGAATCTGTGCTTTACTTGGTTGCATGAAAATATTCACAGGAAAGGAGAAGTTTGATGTGTGGAATGTGGTCCAGCACAGAGTGGTCATCCTTTCACTTGCCATCACAATGAACCATTAAGGATGTCCTTGCTCCTAGGAAATTCAGAGGTCACATTGGGGCAACATAATCTGGACATTTCCTTGGTGTATTAGCGAAGGTTAAATATCTCTCTTTAATTTTTAAAAAAATATTACTCCGTAGAGATTTATCCATGCATTCATATTTCAATTAATTATGTTAACAGAGTCAAAGGTTAATGCTCATAAAAGTTAACAGGTTTTAGTTGAATTAAGCTGAATTAGGGTAGTATCAAGGGCTCCCAGATTAGTCTCTCTTCAGTATCAGAATTTAAGCTAGAACAATCCTCAGGTGTTAAGTACTTCTGCACGAGAGGCAAATTAACTGTGTTTTTTTGCAGGCTGGGTGGGTGTTGGAATTTATATCACCATTTATGTTCGCTGACCTATTTAATGAGATCAAGTTGTAATGAAATATATTTCTGTCCAACAATAAAAACTGGAATTAGAGCTGCAGGTAAGCCTTGTAAGAAAGAAGGGAGAGCAATTGATAGACAGTGGGAAGGAAGAAACAGGACAAAAATTAAAGAGAAAAGATGAGGTTTACCTTGCTTTTGTGCAATCTGATCTTTCTCCTTTTCCTTGTTGATCATGGCTAATTCCTCTATCAATTTTATTTGCATTCCACTGCCCACTCTTTGCCTGCATTAAAGTCTGATCTTCCCTCAGCATTATTATTTTGAAGCATTAATCATTACCTCATCCAAGAGCTCAGAACATGGAATCCTGTGTAGGTTTGACACTGGAATGAATGAAATTGCAAAAAATTCAAACAGTTTTGATTTTCATAACATTTTTGTCTGCTTCTGGGATATTTTTAATTGTGGTTGGGATACTCATGGAAGTACTGAGCTTTGTGGTTCTCTTTTCAAGCATACATGGATGATCAGAAGGATGGATCACCTCTCCCACAAGGAAAGGCTGAGAGAATTGGGTTCGTTCAGCCTGGAAAAGAGAAGGTTTTGGGATGACCTAATTTTGGCCTTCCAGTACCTGAAGAGAGCTGTCACAAATGAGTGTTTTAAGGTCACTTCTAGAATCACTGACCAAGGTATTGACAAAACAAGGTTTGATATAAAAGCAGCAGCATGACATAGTTCCTTGGCAAGGTTCACTCTGCTAAATGGTTAAAGCACACAGAGAAGAAAGAAAAAAAAAAATCTAAAGTCAATCAATCCAAACCAAAATAAATCTAAAGCTATCTGTGTGGAGGGTTAATCACCAATTAGTCATGGGCAAAACAGTCTTACCTTGGGAAAGACTGATTGATTAGCAATTAAAAATCGAGTAGGACAGTGAGTAGAAAAATCTAAAGCCACCTTCCTGCTCCTGCATGGGCTCCCCATGAGACATTGCCTGCCAGGAGCTCCTTCCTTGGTGTGCTCTCCATGGGCTGCAGCTGCCACCAGGGCACATCCAGCTCCACGGGGCTCCCATGGATTGCAGAGCAGATATTTACTCCACCATGGTTCTCCTGGGCTGCTGGGGGACAGCCTGGGTCAGGATGGTCTTTCCTGGAGGTACAGGGGAATCTCCAGCCTTGTGCCTGCAGCACCACCTCCCTCTCTTTCGTCTCTGAGCCTCTGATTCTTGTCTGAGCATCTCAGTGAAGCTGGGGAAAGTTTAGGGAATAGGAGATGAGATGATAAAGGGAATGAAGCCTTATAGAGAAAGATGCCTTAAAAAGAGAGACTATAAAACCCAGGATCCTTCACTCTATAATGCACAAGGCAGAAAAGGGAAATAATTCAATTTCACAAAACCATAAAGATGGTGGAAAAGTTGAATGTAACAAATCCCTAGAGTTTGGGGACACTCAGGAAAAACAAGGAAAAGTGGGTAAAACAAAGTGCTTTTTTATACAATGGGTAGTGAAACTCTGTAGTTTTTTGCCACAGAGCAGAGGCAGACAGGACCAGAAGTTCAAATTGAAATTAAATAAATTGATGGACAGCAGGTCTATAAATAGATACTAAAAAGATTAGGCAGAGACAGGCCCTCTAGCATCACTAACACATCATGCTCAGAGAATTCAAGGGGAATGAATGACAAAAATTACCCAGACATGTACTTTTCCTAGACATTATTTCCTATTTCCCCTGTTACAGAGAATATAGGGTTAGACAGAATATTGATGGAGGCCACAAGGTGCTCTTGGGTGCATCTGCACTGCCTTTGCATCACTCAAACCAAAAAATAGGGGCTGAACTTCTCCCTTTTTGCAACCCCTGAGTTCTAAAGAGCCAAAAATAAAAATATTTGAGGAATTTAGGCTGAGTCAGGAAGGTGGAATCACAGGAGGAGACCATGAATATTTTAAATTGCAAAAGGAAAATGGAAAAACTCAGACCCTGACGTGCGTCTCTTTGAGTATAAATAAGAAAATCTAGCCAGAAAAATAGGCAAAGGGAAGCTGATCTAGCCAGAAAATGAGTTTATTTCTAAATGGGGAACTAATGCTTAGTCTCCATGAGGGAGTGGAGGGGAGCTTTGATCCCTGAGCCAGTTCCAGTCTGCAAAGTCCACACAGAGCAGGGGAGTATAGACAGACACCCACATGGCTGCATGAGCATAAAGAAGTATTTCTCTTTCCCTAAATCAGGTGATATGTGCTTGCCAGAACTCTTTTTGTCATGGGCTTTCAAAGTCCAATTTCAGTATTAATTTTTAGTATGTTTTTTTTAAATAACGCTTTAAGCAACATTGTTCCCTTAAATTTCACTTGAAAGAAAACTTAGTTTTGGAACATTATTTTGATGAATTCTGAAATATAATTAAAGTAATTGATCGCAAAGAAAGTCTGTGAGTCTGCTCTACAACTAGAGCTACAAACCAGCCTGTGAGGATTTCACATGTTGAAAGAAGTTCAAGGAACAGACAGGAAGTCCATAAGAATCCAACATGTTATAAAATATGATTTTGGTTGATCAGTCATTACCCCTGTGCTCAGGGAAACTCTTCACTGACTGAAGTTGTGTGTGATGTGCAATGGAGAAATATTTCCTTCAATGGTCATTTCCTCTTCAAGTCTTCATGAGGTTTATTAATTCTGTCTGATCAAGGAGTCCATTTTGCCCAACAGTCAGGGCATTGAAGTAAAGGTATTAATTTCCCCTAAGAATTCTAGAATAATTTTAATTACACTGACTCCTGGACACCACTGGTCCAATCCTCTCCTGAAAGCCTGGTTAAGATCATGCATCAGCTCACTCAGGGCTTCATCAGCTCAGTTTTGAAAATCTCCAAGGAAAATGTCACTCCAGCCTTCTGGGCCACAATTCCAACATTTGACTATGTATTTCGTGGAGTATCTTTCTCATGTAACAGAAATTTCTTCTCTCACCACCTGTGTCCCTTACCTGCAGTCCTTTCATAGCACATCAGTGACAAGTCTGGGTCCATCCTCTCTGCCATAAAATCATAGAATGGGGTGTGTTGGAAGGGATTTTAAAGATCATTTCATTCCAACCCCTTGCCTTGGAGAGGGACAACTTCCATTAAACCAGGTTGCTCTAAGCCCTCTCCAACCTGGCCTTGAATATTTCCAGGGATGGGGCATCTACAGTTTCTCTGGGAAATCTGTTTCCTAGAATTTCCTAATAGTATATTATATATCCCTAATTTCCTGATAGTTTTTACAAAGGGATGGCTGGACAGAAAACCAAAAACACCAGAGGCCTCATTTTCTGTCTGGTGGTGCAACTGCTCAGTTCAGTGCCCTTCCATTTACCAGTTCACTGAAACAACTTCACTGAAGAGCAAATCCATCTCTGTTCCTCTCTCAGAGCACAGCGCAGCTCATCCTCTGAGTCCAAGCAGTACACATGTTTCCAAGTGTGATTGACTAGGAACTGTTCTGTGTCAGTAGCAGGAATTCCCTGAACTTTAGCCTCTAAGGGATGTGAGGAAAAGTGTGTGTCAAAGTGAGAATGAGCCTGGACATACACTGCATACTCTAGCACCCTTTTCCCCCTTTTTTCCTTTTTTTTTTTTTTTTTTCTTAGCAGTTGCAGGAACATGAAAGTGAATTGCTGTGTTTGTTCAAATGGCACAGAATCTAAAAGCAATTTGTGGTGACAAGGTCACATGGGGCAAGTGGAGGCTTTTTATGACTCTGCAGAGAGCTGGGGAGTATATCTATATTATATATACACACAGTGAGAAATACAAAATATTTTACTGTTAATGATACAACTACAGCAAAAGAAATAGATTCCGCTCTGCAGAGGATAATGTGTGAAATGATACCGAATTTTCCAGGCAACTTAACTATTTCCAGGCTTTTTAAATGGCGGCAAAAGCAGCAGAGGAATGCAGAATCCTCCCTTCCAAAGGAGGTTTGGTGCGGCAGCGCGGTCTAGCAATTCATGAGCAGCCACCCCATGCCCCAGTGTGGGTGAGGCTGCCCGGAGCCGAAACACGCCAGGCGGGTACGCGGCTGCGGCAGGCAGTGGAGCTGCTGAGGACGCGAGTCGCGGTGGAGGCGTGGCGATGAGAGAAGTGCAGGATCACCATCTGAGATTTCCAGGGAATTTATTGAGGTCCACAGGGGAGGGTTCAGGGATGGTGGAGAGGGGCGGAGAGGCAGGGGAGGATGCGGGGGTGCTGGAAAGGCAAGATGGCAAACCCCGAGGGAGGCTTTCGCGCAGGGTTATCAGGAGAGGGACGAGGGGCGTAGTTAACTCATATGAGCCAACCAGGGAAAGCCAGAGGGGAGGAGCTAAGGAGGGGAAAACCGTACAGACTCCAGCCAGAAAGAAATTTCTGGAACAGCATCAATATACAAAAACTCCTGTAGCATACTGCAACAGTTTGGATTGGATATTAGGGAAAATTTCTTCACTGAATGGGTGGTCAGGCATTGGAACATGCTGCCCAGGGAGGTGGTGGAGTCACCATCCCTGGAGGAGTTTAAAAGGTATGCAGGTGTGGCACTTGGGGACATGGTTTACTGGTGGAGCTGGCAGTGTCAGTTTAACAACTGGGTAATTTTGGAGGTTTTTTCCAACCTTAACAACTCCATGATTCTGTAAGAGCAGAACAAAAAGACACATGAGAAAGGATTTATGCCTGGTTGAATCATAAATTCTAAATCAAAGAAAAGAAACACTACAGAAAGGCTTGCCACAAACACTTTAGTGCTTCTTAAGACTTATTTAAAGGATGCCAGATTTGTTTTTAATGTTAATAATAACAATTTGCATACACATTTAATTGCTGTTAAAACAGAGTGGCCCAAGGTCTATTAAGATCTACAGGGTGATTCATAATTAATTATTACCTTTTTTTTTTAGACACCTGTTTATTTGAAAATGAATGGCACAACCAGGATAAACTGCTGCAGCTGTGCTACAACAGAGGTGGAATCTGGAGAAATGACCCTGAAACGGTGTCTTAACTGTGAAATGTCCCCCTCACACTCCTCACACAGCAGAAACCAGACTTCTGTTAGTGTTTTCTTTAGCAAAGCACTCCACAGATTCCAGGCCAAAAATTGCTCTCCTTCAGGAAGATGAAATTCTCAGAGAATGCAGCAGCTTTTGGACACATTCTTCCGATACATATGGGTATCACAAGCCTGAAATTCACAATATTCCCTTTTCCTCAGGGAAAAAGCTTCACATGCAGTGACCATTAGGCCAGTTATGGCTAACAATTAATAATTAAAAGGCTGTTTTTCCTAGGGGATGCTAATCTGTGGCTGCAGCTTTTGTCTGGGGCTATACCTCAGTTTTTATTTTCAGCCTGCACCCCATGCAGCACAGTTGTATGGGCTTTGCCTAATTCTTCTGGTTTGTAGCACCATATGGTCTCAAACTATTCTCATCAACAGTTATCATCTTCCTCTAGGAAGAGTCTGAACCCAGCTGAAAAGATATGAAAATATATGAAAATATATGCTGAAATCCAACACAATCTGGGGATAAGAGATTCAGTTCTTTTCTCTGGATGGGGAAAGACCCCACAGCAGAGGAAGGTGGCACAGAGGAAAGAAAATGAAAGACAAGAGAAAAAAAAGTTAAAAAAAAAGAAAAAGGCAAACCCCCAATTCTACGATTATGATGTGCTGAGAATGAAGATCCCATGTTTCTCATATATTCAGATATAGTCTGTCAGGAGCAAACCAATACCACAGTCATTTAACTCCATCTATTGGAGCCAATGAAGCACAGAGCTCCACTCTGGGGTTCAGACACCCACATCAGAGTGTGGGAAGGTGTTAATAGTAATGCAGGCAGACCAGACATGTTCCAAAAAAGTTTGGAACCCATCTGTGGCATGGAGAAGGGAACTTCAGTAGGTGTAATCAAGAGAAGCATGACTGAAACCTCCACCAGCCACAAATCTGCCCTAGAGGTTCCATTTGTCTTCCATTAACACAAATTACCAGGTTTGAAGGCTTTGTTTTGAGGCTGTGTCACAAAGAGCAGGTAGTGATTTTGTCTGATGCTCTGCAATTGTTGACTAATTTGAGGTGAGAAAAGGCTTTTAGAGTAGGTATGAGAGCCATTATATTGCACACAGCTTTACTCATTTCAAAGTTTGGAAAGGTACTGAGGCTTCAGCATATTGGGAGTTTATTTTTGAAAGTGTCTCAGAGTATGTGATTCCTCCTCCTCCTCAGAACAGGATGAATTAAATGAAGAAACTGTTTGGGATCCATCACTGCAGTCTTTTACAGGGAACAGTCAGTTCCATACATCATTGGTTCCTAATGCTGCAACATTTGCATATTCAAAATATTCTAATGCAGGGTGAAGGAGCTTTCAGATATTGTGGAACCTGAGTCCCTCATTCACAGAAATGAGCATATAATGATGTCCATTAAATGAATTAAGTTAGATATTTGCCATCCACCCTTTTTTGCTGATCATGGTATCACAGATAAAAAGAATGGCTCTAAGATGAAGGAGAGTAGATTTCAGTTGGCTATTAGGAAGGAATTCTTTCCTGTAAGAGTGGTGAGATACTGGAACAGGTTGCCCAGAGAAGATCTGGATTCTCCATCCCTGGAAGTGTTCAAGGCCAGGTTGGATGAGGCTTGGAGCACCCTGGGATAGTGGAATATGTCCCTGCCCATGGCAGGGGATTTCATGAAAATACATGAAATTGTTAACATGTAAATTCACTAAAAATAGATTATGCCTTCTCTGTAAGAGAAAGGTTGGGATTTTGTTAGCTCCTATTTATTATGGTCCTGAGCTGTTTGGGAGCTGAGTCAACTGAATCCTATTTGGAAGACCCTGAAAACAGCCAGAAAACATTTCTCAGAGTTGGATCCTTCTGTAAAGCTAAATTGTGTGACATTAAACACTTCACAGCTATTATTCAGTATCTTAGATATCCTCTCTTTAGCAAATCTCTCGTGTATTTTGGAGAACCATGGAGACATAGAATTTACCAATGCCAAGGTATCAAAGCACACTGTTACAGGAGCCCAGAATGGTTTGGGTTGGAAGGGAACTTCAGGAATGTCATTCCAACCCCCTGCCATGGGCAGGAACCCCTTCCATTATCCCAGGTTGCTCCAAGCCTCATCCAACCTGGCCTTGGACACTTCCAGGGATGGGGCAGCCACAGCTTCTCTGGGTAACCTGCTCCACTCTCATCACAAAAATAAAAAAAAATCATTTCCAATTTAAATCTACTCTCAGTTTAAAACGACTGTCCCTTTTTCTGTCACAAGAAGCCTGGTAAAAAAATCTCTCTTTCTTACAAACCCTTACAATACAATTTCTTGCAATGCATTTCTTACCTACCAGGAGTGTGTGCACATTTGGTTTCTGTGCTTTTTCAGGTTGTCCAGCACGCATACGAAGAAGGAAAAGCAGTTTCTATAATATTTCTCAAGACAGATTTGTCACTAAAGACAGCAGATGGTCACTTCCCTCTGGTGCTGATACTGCTTTCGACTAGTTTTTTTCAGCTGTGCTCACACATACATTAAAAAGACACAAAATACAGACAAAGTTACTCAGAGATCAGAGATGCTGCCATGCTGCAGCTGAAGCTGGGTAAGTCGTTGTCAGCTTCACTCCAGCCAAGTGTGCCTCACAGCACAGTTAGATTGGATATCAGCAAGAATTTCTTCCCTGAAGAGATGGTCAAGATTTGGAGCAGACTGCCCAGGAAAGTGCTGAAATCTCTGTCAAGTAGCCAATGAAAGCCACAGAAATCAGTCTCCAGGGCTGTGAGACACAAAGGAAAAGTTGATCTCACTGATTTTAATTACAGTGTAAATTTCTACACCTGAACTTTAGTCTCTGTTCTGCTGCCCATGGAATAAAACAGACCTGTTGAGGGTTTGTCAGTCAATCTGACTTATTTTTCTACATTTCAGTAAATGTCTCCTCCCTCTGGTCATGAAATCAATAAGAAGTGGTCAGTACCTATTGAAACTTCTTTCACAGTTATTGTGATTTTTTAAAATTCTGCCCATATCACAAACCTGGATCAGGCAAACTAAGGGTAGCAAGTGTTTCAGAGGTCTCACATTTTCCCCTGGACAAAAGAAACAGAGTAATCCTCAGCCTGTACTCTCATCCCTTCCACGACCTTTGTGTGACACTCATGTGTCTGCATTCTCACATCATCTTCCCTTTCAGTCACTTATTTTCCACATTGAAGATGCCTAATCGGCTGAATTATTCCAAGTGGTTTCTGAGGTTTTATCATCCTGTTGCTCTACTCTGAATTTTCCCTAGTTTTAATACCAATGCAATTACACACAGTTCTTTCTAAAATCATTGGGCTGATCTCCCTACTTCCTTTCAGTCTGTTTTTTTGGAGACTCTTTTGAAATTTCTACTTGCCCATAGTCTATGAACTAATTTTACAGGGAGGAGAAAGTGGCAAAAAGCCAATCTACATCATGGATTTTGTCCCACAAGCAGAAGTGTGGTTAGAAAAGCATAATGGATTCATGTGACTGTACTTGTATTGTTTCTGTAGCATTGTTACCTTGTCAGATTATACACAGCCAATACAGTCAGAGACATGGATGATAAATTGCAGAGCCATTTCAGGAACAGCTTGTTTCTGACTGTTTGCTCCTGAATAATCCTTTCCTGATCACCAGGTTAATGGCTATGGAAATGAGGGGTTTGTTAAAAAAAACAGGAGGATTTAAAGGGGCTATTTCATAAAAATAAATCCAGGACATCAGGATGTAAACACTGATTCCTCACTGGGCACAGATTTTGGGATGACAGGCTCCAGAGATGTTGAACTTCCTATGTGAGAAAACAAAAGAGCAAACTAAGGGAAAAATATCAGGGAATAAGTTCATCTATAAATGTCTGAGAGTTTTATATGGAGAAACAGGGAAACTGTGGGGGATTGTTGAGATTGAAAGTAGGGTCATGTAACCAGGATAGGAGTTCCTCATGGGAAATGACAAAAGTGGTGCAGAAGGCTTCTCACTGCCACCTTTGGATCCAGGGTTCAGTGGGAGTCAGAGCCGAGTTCCAGCTCACACCTAAAATTACAAATTGGGTTCATTACTTGGTGCGAGACAAGAGCTCCCAAAACAGCCTTCTCCTTACAGACACCATGAAATGAAAACCCCAAGAAGCTGCAGCTTCTCTGAAATTAGTGAGTTGATTATATTTTCAGAGATTTCCTGCTTTCCTGCAAACTTTGTGAACACAAATATTGGTGGGGGGGGAAAAAAGAGGCAAATAAAGAAGTAGTGGGTTTAATATGAAAACAATGGGATGTGTCTTCCCCCTTCATCCTCTCTTCCCTTTCAGCATTGTGCTCCCACTCCCAGCATTGCCATCGTGGCACCAAACCTGTCCCAAACAGCCTGATAAATCACAGAAAGACACCCTGAGAAGGAGTTGACTCTGTTGGAAGATCTACAGACTCCCAGGAGATATTGTTCATTCTGCTGAAAGACATATAACACTCCAGAGGACCAAGGTACTGAGGAAAGTTTCCAACACACATGAATCTGTGGCTAGGAGTGTTTCCTGGCAGACTGAAATCAGGAGAAAGTTTCTCCTGAGCCAGAGGTGATGATGTGGACATTGTTTCCAGGTCAAAAAAGCAACCAATGAATGGGACTTTGGAGTGGGAGATTTAGGACAAGATGAACAGTGCAGAGTGGGATACAAGATATGGATTTGGGGGATATTTGGGAGCTTTTGTAGATCCTCTGGTGTGCTGGCAAACCCAAATGTTTCTGTGACTAAATGCTTGACTGATCACACTCTGAAGGGTTGCTTTGCTAACCAAGGGCGAGGCAAAGACTCAGCCTACCTGGTGTTTCTTCCCTGAATAGTTCCTATGGAATATGGAATATGGATCCTATGTAATATATCCCATTAGAAATCCTTTCATTGCCACTCAGCAGCTTCTCAGAGCTATTCCTGACTTAACCTTCCCAGATCACTTCTGGGCAATGGGGAGGAGATCATTTGGGAAGGAATTATTAATGTCATACTTACAAAAATACACAACACTGCTCTGTCATAGTGGACCTGAGAGACAATTTGGTTATCCAGAGTGTTTAGTGGTCTAGTGTAATCAAAGGCAAATTCCAATGGGTTTCAGCTGGAGCTGGCAGAGCTCAATCAAAAATATGTCTTTCCTTGAATGTCTTACAGCCTCCATTCAGAAAGTGAAGATGCAGTCAGCAGTGACTGTTCAGTTCAAGGGAGGATCTCAGTGGCAGAGGCAGAAAAACAATTCCATCCTTCAGGACATCTTCCAGTGTCCTGTACATGTAATTCAGCCTCTCCCATCCTGTACACTTCCCTCTTTCCACCACCTTGCTAAATTTTCCATTCTCTAAATAACACTACAAAGATGCCACAGACAGCAGATGCTTTAATACCTGATATATCCCCAGACTTCATCCAATCCCTCTGCACTTCTGTTTTTCCACTCATGTCTCTTTCTTCTTCTTCTAAGAGCTGGGCATCACCAAACTATTGGAAATGCCACTGAAAATGGAAAAATAGTCCTTTCTGGTTTATTGGTAGGAATTATATGAAAAGGGTCATTGATGCTCATGTGGGGATTCATTCACTGGCTCAGTGGAAATGGAGCACCTGGCAGGTCTCTTCTGCTCAGGAGCAGCTTAGAAATTGTCTGAAAATAATTAATTTTTTGTGGATTTTCAGGTGAAATTCACAAATATGAAACCAGCAAAACTTCTGTCAACTTCCAAGCCCTTACACAGATGGTAAAAACCTGTTAGCAATGAAATAGAACTTTATTTTTATTTTAATGTTGAAAAAAATGCATTTCCCCCAAACCCCCTTGACTAAAATTATTATTGAATTTCTGGGTGATAATCTGTAAAAACAAGCAGACAAAGTCAACAAGACAAAACATCTCATCTTGAGGCAGAGATCTGGAGACAAAAAACAGCAACCAGAAAAACCAAACCAATCAGCCCAAAACAAACCCCAAAAACCTCCACAGTAAATACAGAAACCTTAAAAAGACACTAAGAAACTCAAATGAAGTACACATTGTAATGTGTTTAATGACCTTAATCATGTTTTTATAAATTGATCCATTAGACTTCTCTCAAAGAACGTAGAAAACAACATTGTTTTCTCTAATTACCCTCACAATAAATACTTAAAATATGTGACATTTTCAGTTACCCAAATTTATAAAGCAAAAACAAAGTCCTCGTTTTATAAAACTTAGAAAAATGCACCCCAGTGGAATTTGTATCAGCTCTGGCTGAATTATAGAGTAACCTGGAACCAGCACAGAGCTATTTGTAGCAAGCTGGCATTTGTTCAAGATGTATGTCAGATTCCTGGAGGAAAATGTGTTTGTGGGAAAGGAAATCAGAAAATTTCCACTAGGAATTAAGACCATGGAAGCAGAGATCAGTAGTATATCTTTGGTCTCATTTGCTTAGCAAGGAGTAACAGCTTCTATTTTATTCCAGCTCAGCAGGGTCATTAATAGCATCTTTTTAACTCTACTTAGATTCCTTTTTTGCCTGTTGAGGCATCCTAGGGATTCCCAGCTATTTTCAAAATGATTTTGACTAATTGCATTAGGCCCCTTGTTGGAATCTTAAATATATTGTAAATAACTGGAGTTTTCATGTCAGGGTATAAACACGCTGCTGCTTTCAGACCTCATCTAATGATGCTTGGTTGTTGATGTTTTATTAATAACAGCAAGTGCAGCAGAAATTCACTGATTCATCATGATTTCAAGGGAGATGCCTCAAGTCTGAAAGTTCTGCTGTAGTGGTTGGATGATGGAACAGATTCCCCAGGGAATGGTCATTGTCCCGAGCCTGCAGAGATCGAGGGTTTGGACAACACACTCAGGTCCATGGTGGGATTTTTGGGGTGTCCTGTGCAGGGCCAGGAGCTGGACTCAATGATCCTTGTGGGTCCTTGCAGCTCAGGATATTCTTTGATTCTACAATTATATGAATCACTTTCTCTCTCCATCTGGCCCCACTTCTTTTTTGGCATAGGTGCCTTAACAGACTCAATATTCTGAAATAGGACATCATTGCACCACATAATCTCACTATGAGTTGAGATTTCATCTCAGCTGAGTCACCCATGTTCTTCTGAAATCCATGGAAGAACAGGAATGGTCCCCTCCCTGGGCAATATGTTGGAAAAACTGATTAGTCTCTGTCTGGATCACTGGGATGCTTTCTGCATTAATACAAGTGCACACACCCCCAAAATAAAGTACTTCAAAATAGTCTGTGAAACACCAGAGTGCACAACTGCTCTGCATATGCACAGCACAATTGCATCTGACCCTGTCCCGAATCTTTCTTTCTCCTGAACTTTTATGAATGGGGAAAACTGCCAATGCAATTAAAACTTTGGCTCCTGCATCATCCTTGTTCCTTTTCCAAGGGGCAAACCACTCGCCTGATCAGAATTCTACCTGCTACTGCTATTGAAAAACATAATTTCATAAACCATTCTCCTTCCTGGGAGAAAGGAGAAAAGGCTGATGGGCTGCAGATATGTAAGGTCATCTCAATCAGCCTTCCAGTGCATATGGGGAGCAGAGAGATTTTCAATGAGTCAAGGACTCTGAAAACTGCTTTGCTGTGCACCAGGAAGGGAATAGCATTTGAAGCACAGGTGCTTTGGTTATTCAGAATAAAATGAAAATTTCTCTGTAGATTCATTCCAACTAAGCTTAAAAGCTCATTTCAGGGTGTCCTGCTGGTTAAAGTAAAGTGGAAATTTCTGACTTTCTGATCCTCTGAGTTGGTACCATTTAAAGCAATTTGAGAACACAACCTTTATTTCAGAGAATGATCAATCTCGGTGGTGTTCACATTGGGATGAAGACTCATATTTATGATGGAAGGCTTTTTGAGCTTTGTCTTGCTGCAAATTCTCCTTACTCATCACAGATAATGTTCTAAATGTCTTCTGAGTGGCTCTTTCATCACTCACAGATTCCAGTTCTGTATATGCTAAATTCTTCACCATTGTCTCCAGCCACTCAGAGGCTGAGACCTGAAAGGCAGAGCTGAAATGCTTTAAGAGGCACAGGAATGCCCAACTGTGCAAAACTCAGGTGATTTACCATGGGATTTCAGCCTGTCCTGCACCTAATTCAGGCATTGTGCCCATGAAAAGTGGAGTTTCTCAGTTCAAATAATAGTCACTCTGGTTTCACTAAGATTGCTTTCATTACAATAAAATTTATGTCTTTATTCCAGCACCAAAAAGCTGAGTTTCATTGCAGTTAGAGGAAGATTCAGCTTTATAAAATAATACTTTTGTCTCATGATGGACTTGAATTCCATCTTGTTGCCACAGTCACAGACATTCCAGTGGTCAATCCTTGGGCTGGGAGGCAGAAAAGGGCCTGAAGTGATGACAGAGAGAACCCAAAACTTAGAGGGGAGAGTTGTCATTCCAAAGCCTTCATCTGGCTTTGGATGAAATTCTCTTTCACCTGCTCCCATCTCCCCAGAGATGCCTCTTGTCTTCTCAGGATATGTGCTCTGGCTAGGAAAATGTTGTATTGCTTGAGGCCCCACAACATAAATAATGTTACAAACTTCATGAAGCCTTAGGGAAGTGAAGAATTATGCCAAAACACATCAAAGGTTGTAGGCAAAGCAAGACTCTCATTTTCATATCATTAAAACCCACCACCTTAAATTCATTTTCAGTCATATTAGGAGTAACAAATGTATTTCCTTGCATAATTAATGCTGGCCTTGAGCAAGAAAGTTTGGGCGAATTCTATTTTTTCCTGCCGTGCAAAAGGCACTGAAATTACAGCTGGTGGAGCTTTTCCCACTCTGGCTTTCCAAGGCTGGGGAGGAATCTCAGTGGTGACCCTGTTGCCACATTTCGAGCAGCTGTAATTGATGACTCTGACTCTCTGCTCGAAGCTGCTCCTTCAAAGCAATCTGCTGCAAAGGACTTGCTGCTGGAAGCACAGCCCTCTGGTGATGTATTACCTGCCTGCTAAAGGTTGTCACGAGGGGGCACTCAAAAAATAAATATCTTTGCAGTTCTCTAAAATAGCCGTTTTCGGTTTGGGTTCAGAAAGTAATTTGATTTTTTTTTCTCCTTCTTTATATAACTTTTTTTTTGTTGTTTAAAAGAGAAAGCAGCAGCTGCTGCCTTTTTATAAAAAGAGGAAAAAACCCACAAAACTTTCTTATGAAAAAGATTCTATTTTGCTATTTAACTGTGTGCTCAGTGTGCTGGGTTTGTCTCTTCTCAGAACTTGGAGACTACACAGTAACATTTTAGTCCCAATGAGTGGGCTTGATTTAAATGTTAAGAGAGAGATTTTTGCTAACAGACTTCAAATCCCCAACTTTGTCAAAGCACTTCCTGCTTACATATCAGTATGGGAATATAGAATTAAAAATAAATTTTTTAAAAATTCCACAAAAATAAAAGACAAAACAAATAAATAAAAAACCCCAACACACCCAAACCAGAGAGAGAGAGCAAACATCACCTTCCAGTGAGATGCACAGATTTATAGATGTAGGAGTTCACAGCATTTTAAGATTTTACAGTCACAAGGGAAGGAAAATCCTCTTTATAAGCCTATTTTTTTTCGTTCTCTCCCACACTGTAACTCTACACCCACCAATTACCTCAACTCCACTTCCAGAACTGGTTGTAGGAGGTGAACCTGATCTTTTCACTCAGGTCCTGCTCCCATGCATGGGGCTAAGAAAAGCAGTGTGAGGGTTCAGCATCCCCACAAAGCCTCCCTGTGAGCCAAGCCAAGTCCATCTCTTCCCAAACACAGCATGGGTGTTTCTATCCTGTGCCACAGGCAGTCTGAGGAGAAGCAATGAGGACAGCAAGGCAGAGAGCATGGGGGGACACAGCACAACGCTGTCACCTCACCCCAAGGAGCTGCTTGAAGAGGTGCCAGGATGGTTTGGTGTTTGAGGACAAAGCTCAGATGTGATCCTGGTGTGACCATGGGTGTGAGTCCTCACCAGGTGGGCACAGGCTCACGGATTTTATCCCTTGAATAGAAATTTTCTTGGCAAACTGGTTCATCCTCTCAGGAAACTGCCAGGAAGGTGTTCATGTCCTCTTCTCTGGGAAGAGCATCTCACACTGGTTTCATCAGCTGTGCCTGTGGTGAGCAGGAACAGAGATGATTTTCTCCATTGCTGAAGCAGAGCTGAGTATTCCCAAAGGGTTTCCCAGTCACACAGCCTGAAATGCTCCAAGCAGTGGAAATCCCCTTGGATAGAAAAGAATAATGGTCTAACAGCTTTCCCTTTGGAGAACTAACCTCCTATTCACCCCTCAGTCATTTGCTCTCAGGTGTTTTTCAATGTGCAGCAAGGACTACACTCTTCAATAAATGTTTAGATAAAGTTTCAAAACTTTCAGTGTGGCTTTTTGTTCTTTTGGGTTTTTTTTTAATATAAGTGAGAAATTGCTAATAACTTCATCTCTTATTAGAATTTTGCCAGTCAGCCTGATTTTAATTTGGAAAATAATAGCAAATTAGGTCTTGTAATTAGATTTCAAGATAATTGCTAGAAAAATAATTAAGAAGTTACTCTGGGACAACTGCTGGAAATCAATGAAGTATGGAGATGTCACTGTATTTTCCATATACAACTGGTTAACACCTTGAAGGCAAAATTCTGATATATATAAAACCACTTCAGTTTGAACTGAGAAAAATTACAAAAGTTACAGCACACTGAGGATCAACAATACACAAATTTATTACCTCGTTGTAATAATCAATGTAATAAAATTTCATTGAACTTTGAGCTAAGTAGTTCTACAGCAGCTCACATTGAATAGAGGAAATAACAATTTTCCTGGGGGTGTGGGAGGTGGGAAGGTATTTGACTGTGTAGATATTTAGGATAATCAAAAAAAACCAAAAAAACCAGTGATTTATATCAACTGATGAGGTAAAAACCCAGGATGTTCACAGTGTGGCAATTATTAAACTCAGTTTCAGTATCCCTGTTGATGTTGATTCAGGGACTCAGCAGCCTGTGGCACAGCCTCTGGCTCTGATAAATTGAATCAAGAATGGAAAAGGATTTTAAGTGAAGCATATCAAGTGGCTACTGCTGGAAAATGTAGCCCAAAATGTGTGTTTAGAAGGACAATGATTTGGAAAGGTGAATGTGCTACATGTGCATTCAAAGTAGCCATGAATGTTGTGGGGAATGAATGAATGAATGAATGAATGAATGAAGTTGTTGGAAGAACTTAATGCTCTGCTCTACTCAGACTTCTTTTTATTTACCTCTGGGCCTTTTTTTGATCTAGATCTTGGCTGGTGGAGTATTAAAATCAGAGGATGGATCATAGAATGATTCATGGAATGGTTTGGGTTGGAAGGGATCTGAAAACCCATTTTGTTCCAACCCCCTGCCATGGGCAGGGACACCTTCCACTATCCCAGGTTGCTCCAAGCCCCATCCAACCTGGCAAAAAAAGCAACCTGACCTTGACAACCTGGAGAATATTAATCCAAACCACTTCAAAAGCAAGGAAGGCTTTTTTGCTATGCAATTGTGAAAGTCACCCAAATATTAATTAACTCACACCTCCCTGCAAATGTAGCTTTGTCCTGTGTACACCTTGGCTGACCCTCAAATAATTTACTTTAAATGAGAGTGAAATAGTGAAGCTGCAGACAAAAAACTGCTGCAATGCATGAGGACATCTGGCTTTCCTGAGAACACGCTGTGGAACAAGATGCAAATGGTTCCATACCTCTTACAGATCTGTTATTTATCAGACAAATTGTTCCCATTTTTTCTTCCTGTACAATGGGAGCAGACACAGAACACAGACATAAATTAAAGCGTATAAATCTTCTTTTTATCGATGAGGAAATTAGGAAGCTATAAGCTAATGTTTGTTTTCTGTGCCTGATGAGCTGAGAATATTGTTTCCCAGCCAAGGAAGGAGCTCTGCTAGACAAAGGAAAAACAGAAACTTCACAGTGTTCCACAATCCCTTAATTCATAAACATCTGTGACCACAAATCAAGCAGAAGCTCACAACAGCAATAAGAGCTCCTCTCTTTAGGTTTCAGAGGCTATAAAATATGAAGTTTGCAAGAAAATAGGTAATTTATCCTCCTTTGTTTGGATTGGAGATAACACAAGGCCCTTCATCTTGAAAAAGCTAAGCTGGACTGTCACTGCTGAGCCGCTAGCAGAGACAAAGACCTGGATTCTCAGCATCGCATAAAAAAAAGAGCTTTTATTATTTAATTCCAACTTATATAGATTTTTCAGAGGTCACTCAGATTGGTCAGTCAGAAACCTCCCCCTAGGCCTGATTGGCCAGGCCTGAACTGTCCAAATCCCGAGACACTGTTTTTAATAACATCCAAACTTTATTTTTGTTTATAAAACACAGGAAAAAATTCTCATGGGAAAGACCTGTGCTAGCCACATTGGACTTTTTTCTTCTTTCTTCTACCAAACTGAAACCAGAAAGGGGAAGTTGGTGTGTTACAGGAGCCATCCAGTGCCTGCAAAGGAGGTTGCAGGAAGTAGAAGTTATGGATGAAATCTGCATGAAATCTGCATCTGAAAGGACGTGTGCTCAGATCTCCGTGAAACCGCAGGGAAATTAATCCATGATCTCTATCATGTTCTCCATAGAAAAATGTTTCCCACATTTATATTTGGCAAATTATTCAACCCTTCCTTCCTGCGTAGTAAAGGGCATTTATTACCCCAACAGCATCTGACGGTGCAATATCTCATCTCAGCTTTCAGATTTCAAGTTTAACTGGTCTGAATTGTGTTGTCTAAACTGTATTACAACCATGCTTCTTTTTGCCCTTTGTCTTTTGACATCCGTATTCTTTAACTGGATGAATGATACAGATCACTACAACCCCCCCAAAAAATAAATCACTCTTGGATTAATAATGCACAGCCTAAGTCTCTTGTATCAGTGTCAAATGTTGGGGAAATAAGCAAATGGAATTGAGAAAGAGAATGTTTAGATAATGAAGTGATGCAAAGCTATTTTGGTACAGTGGCCATCAAGAAGGAGATGGGAATTCCCTTTGTGTTTCCTTCCCTTCCATTCAAGGCAAGGGAGGAGACATAAATTCCATTCAAGCACAAGAGAGCAGTGCAAGAAGCAACTCCACTCTGGAACAGACATATTTATGGTACAGAGACCAGTGGACAGAGAAGAGCAAGAACAGACCTGAATTCAGATGGAAGAAGACTGAGAAGCATGTTCTAATCCTGATTTTACTCTCAAAGATGACAAATATGAGAGGAAAAAGTGATGGAATATGCTTGTGAATGTTATACAGAAGGCAGACAGTGGTAGTTTATTTTTCCTACTTCACCATATGTGACAGGAAAATTTTCAGAAGCCTGAAAGCTATAAAATTTAGAACAGATCAAGTACATTTTTTATTCAATGCATATCTGAGCTGTGAATTTCGTTGTATGAGGTACTGTCAATGTAATCTGCTTATCAAGACTTAAGAAAAATATGGAATACTCTTACCCCATATACATACGTAATTTCATAGCAATACTTATAAACAGAGTACAAATGGGTTTACTGTCAGAGATGCAAAAAATGAAGCTGAATTCATACAATCATCATAAAATCATTGAATGGTTTGAATTGGAAGGGACATTCAAAGATCATCCAGTTCCACCTCCTGCCATGGGCAGGGACACCTTCCACTATCCCAGGCTGCTCCAAGCCCCATCCAACCTGGCCTTGGACATTTTGCATAAGATGATAATGATTCTTAAGTTTCCAGAGACTATTTCTTTGTAAGCTTTGTTAAACCTGTATTCTAAGTTCTAGGTGAACAGAACTGAAAAATAGCTGAAAATCCCAGTCTTTTGGGTAATACTACAATAAAATCAAACCTAGACTAGACCATGAACCCAATAAAAATAATATTAATTTACCAGGGAAGGCACTCATGATGAAGGCAGCATGAAATAGAAGAAAGGACAGATGGAAGTTTCTCCAAGACAGGTGTTGTCTTTTTTTTTTTTTTTTTGGTAGGTTTTTCATTACTCCTTCACAACCTTGGGCTTAAGGATAAATATTTATCAGCATAACAGATAAAAGGAATCTATTTTAAGCCATTCAACCTATTCCTAAGTTAACACTACCACTTTTTTCTAGGTTTTCCTGCTCTTTGAACAAGAGAGTTCAGCTGTATACACAAACCTCTTAAACACTTAACTGCTATTTCAAACCATATTCATAAATTGCCACAAACTTTTCAGGATTAAATTCTCTGCAAAATCCCTCTGTCTCAAGTGATATCCCTTTGATCAGAACTGTCTTTTGACACTTTTAATACACAACATCTCTTGATGCTTAACAATGTTCTCAATCTAAATGATGCAAGGAAATACAACTAAGTTTTAAGGACATTTGTCTAGGGAAGGAAAAACATTAAATATCTTCTTAAATTGCATGTCCATTTAGCATGTTAAAATTCAGTTGTCTGGTGAAGTGCATTATTATTGTTACTATGATTTGATCTACCCTAAGGACACGGACCCTTTCAATAGATTTGGAATGGGAGAGCTGACACTAAAAAAGTGGATTTTTGCTGGTGAAGTCTGAGTTGCAACCATTTAGAATTACATGTGCAGTCTAAGAAATTTTCCAGGCTCTCTCTGCAGGCAATGCAGATAAAGATGAGCACTTCCAGATGGCAGCTTGTTCCAGCCTCAGGAAGGTGTTGGTCTCTCCTCACTGAGTGCAAAGAGAGCTTGAAGGTAGAGTTTAACGTGGGTGTTTTCTCTGTGGGCATCACCTTTGAAACAAGTTTTTATGTGCTCCTTTTTAGAGTTGAGGAGAGAAAGTCATGAAGCCATTAAATTGTAGGTGCAATTTATGTTACATCCCAGGGATGCCTGCATTTTGTCAAAGGAATTTTTTTTGTCCTGTAGACCACATGGATGTCCTGTGCTGCCCTGCTGAGCTTCCCATCTCATCCTCAAGGACTTGGATTCATGGAATAATAGAATCACAGAATGGTTTGGGTTGGAAGGGACAATAAAGATCATCTCATTTCCACCCCCTTGCCGTGGGCAGAGACACCTTCCACTACCCCAGGCTGCTCCAAGCCCTGTCCAACCTGGCCTTGGACACTTTTCTTCTGTGGGATGAAAAATCCCAATTCTCCCAGCTTTTCCTTCCAGGAGGAGTGTTCCATCCCTCTAATCACCTTCATGGGTTTTTTTAATAACAAGTTTTGATAGAGCCAAGAGAGTCCAGGAGACACTTCAGCTCTGCTCTGAGCATGGTGACCTGGACTGCTTTCTGGCCTTGACTGAGGCACTGACACTACATCTCCCCATCACTCACACAGGCTCACCAGCCCCTAAATTACCCAGGACACGCCAGCCTTTCTGAACCCCTTTCTACCAAGTGCTCCTGGGGGAAACCATCAGCAAAATCAGAAGGTTGAAAGCATCAACAGAGTCCCCAAGTGATTTGGATTTCAGGGGCTGCCTGAGAATTTATGCAAATAGGCAACCAATGTGATAGTTTGAGGTTGGTACTCAGGATTAAAGTCAGAGTTCATCCTAAGTGGGGACACAGTCTGTGCAGAGCACACAGAAATTAGAAGTATCAGACAAGCACAGAGAGTTATGAGTTTTGGACAAGCTCAATTCAGTGCTTTAGCCCAAACCTCAGGTAACCCACAGGACAAGGTGCCACTCAGGTCAGCCTGAAGGCCACCAAGGTGCTCCAGGAGATCAACTGGAACATCTTTTAGTGCTCACTGGAGGGAAAGGCAGTCGGTAAATTGTGGATTCCTGTGCTGCCTGGGACATCTCACATTGCTGCCAATAAACATTGTGGTGTGAAATATGGGACGGCGTGAGAATAATAATAACTTGGAGCAGAAGAAAAGCTATAAAAAGAGGGAAGTTCCTGTGGGAGAAATGGCTCAGAAAAACCCTAAGTGTTCTTCTTGTTGCATGAACTTTTTTTTCAGGTAGATGGATGGTGGCCATGTATTTGAGCAAATAGGTATTTATGTCTCAAGGAGAGAGCACTTTGCTGAGGTAACAGAGACCATAATCATAAGGAGCCACAGTCTGGTACATCACACAGCAAAAAGTACTATACATAAAAAAAAAAAAACATTATAGTTCTGGAGTATAACCCACCGGTATGGGTTTAAGGTGGAAGATATATTTTTAAACAGAAAGACATACAATCTGTGTTTAAGGGCACAGAATGGTGCTGAAATCCACAGCCCGTGGAAGTTATACTTATGAATATTATTGAAAACCAGTATAATACATTTTGGTTCTATTTAACTGGTACAGCTTCAATTTTTTTGTTGTTGATGTCCATTCAGTACAGTGGCTTTTGCTGCTTTCTATTAGGTTAAAGCACAGCCTAACATTGTGTGTTTTCTCCTTGTGAATGTACTAAAGGTCATGATAAACCATATCCTAAATCCTTTAAAGCTAAATGACATCTGTCTATTTATGCCAGGAATGATACTCAGAAAGAATAAAAGACTGCTAGGTTTGTCTATTAAACCTATTCAATATGGATTTTGAGTACCACAAGGATTAGAGCATTTTCAAATTTAGTTTCAAGCAAGTAATCTGTTGAAAAATCAAAACCCTGTGACTCCAGAGAAAACTATTCCAATATTTTAACTGCTTTTTTGTTGTAGTAGCATAAAACTTGGATATAGCTATATTAACCCAGGTTACAGAAATCTCATGAGGTCATCTGTTCCAATCCACAAGGAAAAGCAGGCCTTTTTTTTTTTTGACTAATATTAGGTCAGGGTCCAAGGCACCTCTATTACAGTCAAAGCAACAATCCTGTTACAAGGTGTGTGGGTAATAACCTCTACAAAATAGCTATAGTGGTTACAGTTCCATATACATTTTGTTGTATTGTCATTTTCAAATGGGAAATTGTTCTATCAGACAATTTCAAACCTGTTGAAATAACTTTCTCTTTTCATTTAATAGATGGTGAAAGCAAAAAATAAAAAAAAGAAGATAGAAAAAGAAGAACATTTAAAAATTGAGAAAAGGATTGATTTGAGTGCCTAAATCTTCTTGGGAGTCAATGAAATTATCTATGCTGACAAATTGTCTCTTCTGGGACAATTATCCTTTTCTATAGATGTAGCTTAGGTGTTCAGAGGAAGGCAAACAGGGAAACTCCTGCTACTGCAGCTCAAACTTGCTCAAAAGAAATAATGTGAACCATGTATATGAAATTAGAAGGAGCAAATGCCAATTCCCTCCCACATCAGAATTATTCTGTGCCATTAGTAAGGGTAGATCAGTGATTTTATTTGATATCTGTAATTTTAGGAACGCTGCAATGCTAATAACTTGTACACAGTTGCAACAGAAGCAGAACCCATAAATAGAATGCATTGCCTAAATGTGGCATAGATTTCTGTAAGACAAAAACCAGCAACTTTCACTTCCATGCCCAAGAGAAAACACAAAATGACAGAAAGAGTTGGATGGAAAAGTCAGCTATAAGAATGATGATTTTTTTCCTGTAAGCATCACATGTTCCAGGCACTCAATTAAGCCATTAGCTGGAAATGTGGAACAACTCTAATTACTCTTGCTAAAGGCTTCGAATTTGTTTTGAGGATTTGGTGCCATGGGCTTCCCTGCATGATGATTGTATTTAGCCTGTTTGGAAGAATAATGCATGCTGAAATTTCAGATCAGTATTAATAATATTTGTTTTCATATCTACCTAAATAAACAAAAATGTAAAATGCCCCAAGGGAAAACTTTCAGATTCTAATAAACTAGTAAACAAAGAAAAATATGCTATGATTCTTTAAATATATATCTGTAATATAAATATTCTGAAATAAAATACATTTTTATTATATAAGACATGATATATAATTATATCACATTCAAAATGTTTTAATGTGTATGTATACTTACATGTAATACATAGACTTTTTATATATAATAAATATACAAAATGATAAAATATCTAAAATATATACACATATCTATAACTCACAAAGGAAAACCCTGTGTTTTTAACCTCCTGCTATAATATTTCAGAAGCTGAATTGAGGTTGTGCCACATGAGATAGATACTTGATCTAGTTCTGATTAATTGTGGCAAAGTTTCTGAATAAACTATTTCATGGACTTGAAGCAGGCATGTCTTGTTTATTTATGCACCTTAAATAGTGAAGTGACTGCAATGTCTCAGAAACCAGGATTTTCTGAAGCCTGTCTGGGCACCCTGTATCCTGACAGTTTGTTCTCCAGGATGTTCCAAATTACAGGAGGAAAATCATCCCTTGTCATCCAGCTGTTTACTTCCCCCTGCAGAGTCCAAGGAAGAGTCACAATCCCTTCTGCAGAACAGTGCATTGAGACTGCTTTGTTTAGAAATTCACCAAAACAGGGACAAAAATAATGAGGAACTTTTCAAATTGTTCAAGTTACGTATTTGAACTGATACTTCCTGATAATGAGGAAGATCTGTGCATCAGGATATGCCTGAATCCCTTCTATTTCTATTTGGGCTCTCTTCCACTTTTCCAGCAGCATGGGGGGGATCATAAAAAAAACTCACTTAATTAACAGAATTATTCTTTTACATGGGAAATTTTTAATTCAAGGAATTTTCTATTCTGATTCATGAATCAGGAGGGACGAAGAACAGAGGGAAGGCGAAGGAATTACTGACTGGCTGTAATTACTGCGTTTTCAGTCAGTGCACAAGCCTTAATCCTGAGAGCACTCCCTATTAGAAGTATTCACCAAAAAAAAAAGTCAATTTTCTACTTTGGAAAGTGTCTTTAAAGTAATATTTCCTGTAGATAAAAGTCTGTGAATATCTGAACACTGAAGACATTTTGAGGTGAACTGGAAGTGAAAAAATTCAGTAGATAAACAGGTACTGAGTATAAAATATATCCAAGCAGAAATCTCAGAACATTTTGACAGAAGAAGGACCAGGTACCAGTTTGCTAAAATTTATCCTGGATCTGCAAGTTTCAGGCAATAAATAAAGGGTTGTTCTTCCATCATATATGGATTTTCTCAGCCGGGTATTGCTGTCAGCTGGAGCAAGACTGATTGCCCATGATTTCTGCAAGCTTTTCATCACTCTGAGCATGTATGTGTTTGGACTTTGGAATAAATTTTGCACTTCTCTCCACAACTGAAAATTCTTCTAGAAGAGAATAGCTGGAATTATGACACTTGCAAAAATACTTGAGAAAGTCTGAGGGAAACATGGAGACCTCTCATGTGCCACTGAAAGCAAGAGAAATGTTTCCCCCTAAGAGCAGAAATAAAAGCAAAGTCAAACAAAATTAAGTCCTTAAAGCCACATGTTCAGTAGTTTCCTGACCACTTTCTTCACTAGAATTCCCATCTTTTCAGGGCTGTGGGATTGAGTAGCCTCAGAAAAAGAAACATGCAAGGAAACTTGGATATTTAAGATTGATAGACTACCTTAGGAAGAAGAAATAGGGTATGGATACCTCTCCTACATCATCTTTTCCTACTCAAACAGACCCTTGATAATTTGCTTTGGCACAATGTGGAGCTTCTGGAGTGGCTTGCATTAATCATAGTTTTGAATTATTTGGCAATATCCGTAAACTATTATAAATAATAGCTGAACAACTGGGCCTTGATTTATTGCCTGAAATCCAGACAAAGTGACTTGTTCTCTGCTAAAATCCAGGCTATTATTGCTTTATAAAATGGGGCTTCTATCTCCCCTCTGTAATTTACTGACTGCCTGAAAATGAATAATAGAACAGCACCAGCCTGTGACTGCCATCTCTGAGCCCAGCTCTGCAGCCCTTCCTATGGCAGAGCTGCCATGGGGGCCATGATTAAATACCACAGGAGAAGACTCCAGTGCTGATAAAATGAGATTTATTTCTATGTGACTGGTTTAAAATACATATGTTTGACAGTGCCAAGGCCGTTATTTTCCCTTCTAAAGGAATATCATTGTTTATGGAGGGCTTAAATCCAGGGCACTGTGTTTATGATGTGCACCCTCCCCTGTGCCACAGGGGTTAGCTGCAAGGAGACAGAAGGAGGAGAGAGCAAAGGCATTTCTAGGGTATATCTTGGGCAGTCAACTTTTATTTCTTGTCTGTTCAGCTCAGAGAAATGTTCCCTTCAGAAGCCCTGATGAAACTGCTGCAGAGTGGAAAGAGGAAGCAGGGATTTTTTATCAAAATGAAAGGTTGGGTGTTGTAGTCCTCTGCTGGGTCTGTCAGTAACGTTGTGTATTTCTTCTGTTGGCTGGTTAAAAATGGAGCATATTTCCTAAGATCAGGGTGGAAATACTTTGGAGACCAATATTAGAATTCAAAATCCCCTTGGGTGAACCAGTGCAAGAAAGAAAGGACGTGATTCAATAAGACCAGAATAAAATGATCCAGCTGAGTTTGGACTCTGACCTCACCTGAATCACCAAAGCATGAAGTCTCTGGTCTTTTGGTCTAGATTTGGACATCTGGATCCCTTGAAACTGATGAACACAGACTGCTCCAGGAAGTGAGTCAACCTTCCCACCTAAAATACTTGTCATGAGAAGGAATGGCATTGGGCATTTAAGCTAGGTGGGTATTTCTAGGATGACCACTGAGACAACAAGCACTTTGTACCAGATGTTGGATTCTGTCTGCCCTTGAGCTGATGATGACAGAGCGAATAATTCCCATTGTTTTGGAATTTAGGAATATCTAAAGAAGTGACACTCTGAGCATCAGTTTGCCAGCAAAGGACTGGGGGATTAGAGTGGATCAAGGGCTTAGCAGGAATCAGCATCACGAGGAAGGGAGGACATCAGAGCTGGGCCTTCCATTCCCCTTAGCACTAAAAAGACATCAGGTGAGCATCTGCATTCATTTCTGGGCACTGAATTCCAATAAAAATGTAAATCAGCTGGAGAAGGGCCAGAAGGCAGCACCAGGAGTGATCAGAGGTCCACAAGACATGGCCTTTAAGGGAACATTGAAAGAGATGGAATTGGTTTTGCTAGAAATCAGGAGAATCAAAAGAAAAGATGTGAGAGCAAAAATTTCAGTGGAAATGAAAACCCAGATGAAATCTCTGAGCTTTTGAGGATGCATAAGGAGCAGGGAGTGCTGTCTATAAGATGGTTGAATCTTCATCATGGGGATTTTGATAAACTGACCTTCTACATAAAAGTTATGAGATCATTTTGAGAGGTGGAACAGTTCAGTGATGCCTCTGGATGATTACATTTTCTGGGGAGTGAAAAAGAGTTTGCTTTATGCTGTCTTGCCAAAGTGTTTTATTAAACCACTCAATTAAGGATGTGTTTATTACTGAAAGTTCATTAATTACTTTTAAATCCTTTCCCTTCAGTCTCTTTTCCTGTTTCCTAGCACACAGGAGGATCTGCACCACTGTTTAAACTACTTGTGCTTGATTTTCAGATCACCTTCTAATAAAAAAGGTGATCTGAAAGATTTATTAGAATTTTTTATTAGAATTTTTAATTAGAATTTTTTTTTTAATTTATTAGAATTTTTCTAATTAAAAAATTCTCAGAAGTCACAGTCCACAGGCTGACCAACAGGCTGGACTGCAGGACATCTTGAACAGCCTTTTAGACCTGTCTTGCTGCAAGGTCAGATTTAGTAAAAGGACACAAGAGCCTCTTTCCATCAGTGGTGTCACTCATGTTCTTAATTCACCACATGCTGAAGGATTCCACTCAACGGGGGACTAAAACCTCAGTAATTGGGTGGTGAATCAGGCTTCACATTTAATCTGTCTATATAAAAAAGGTGAATGCAAAATTCCCTTCTCATGCCCGAAAAATGGCTATTTCTGGACTTTTATTGCATTTTTAATCCCTCTAAATATTTCATCTTTATAGATTGTATTATTTATATATTACAACCCTTGTCATCCCCTCAAGCTGTGCCAGGACACCACTTCTCCCTGTACAAAATAAATTGCTTATAAAATTTTTCTTCAGGGCAACTCAGACACAAATAGCAATGTTCACTCCTTCTAAGTCACAGATAACAGGCTGATAAATTGTTGTTCTTAGCACCTGTATTGAATTTCTTGCCCTGAAGGATCCACATTCTTGTGCATAATAAGGTGGCTCGTTATAAAACAGTGACTGTTTTAGCAGAGAATTATCTCACCTAACTTTGGACAGCTAATTTTGATGTGCCTAGCCTAAATTAGTTACCTAGGTTTCCCAAATACTCAGAGGAGAAAGACAAGCACCTCCAGCAGGTGTTTTAGTGCAGCTGATCTAAATTATCCTCTGGAGATGCCTGACAGAGATCACAACCAACTTAGACATCTTACTTTACTTCCTAAAGTGTGCTAGGAATGCACCCAAATCTTAAAGAAGGATTGTTCCTTGGTTTTGTCAGATGGTTGGGCATGTGGGTGTTAGTGGTTATATTAAGGTTTCACAGCTAGAAGCTCCCAGACTATTGATTTTTAATGGAACAATGTGGATTTATCACCAAGGAATCCAGCTCTCTCTATTCCTCTTCCATGTCTGACTCTTGCTGGGTCTCACGCATCAACTCAGGTATCCACTCCGTGAAGAAATTAATTTTTTTTCCAAAGTTAGACAGCCCAGCCACAAACCAGGAAATTCCAAAAATAAAGCTAGAAAAGTATTCTCAATTCGGCTGTTTCAGTCTTCCTGACCAATTCACTTCCATGATTCTCAACTTTGACCAGACTTATTTGACAGAGGGGCCAAAATCACAAAGATTCAAAAATCATGGGAAAAGGTGACAAGAGAGAAGAGAGAGGCTATCAGAGACCCTGTTCAGAGAAAGATGCAATATCTTTCCATTCTTAATTAGAGAATCCATACAGGGACTTTGTAAAAATCCCAAACATCAGAAAAAGACTTAATCAGCCCTTATGTTTTATTAGCTAGCCAAGAATTTAGGACCCAAATCAAGTAGAAAATAAGCTTCAACAGCTTCCCTGCTCCAGGCACAGCCTGTTTATGCATGTTTTCCATGTTTGTCCATGTCTAGGAATAACATTGATTCATCTTGGAGTGAGCCTGGCATTCTGCAGAGAGGTACAGATTCAGATTTCAGCAGGCTTTGAGATGTGAAAATTGCCTCTCTTTGAAATATATTTTCCAGGAATTGGTATGTTGAGGCATATTAAATCGTGGGCAGATTAAAGCTGAATATCAGCGTAGAAAGAGGGAGGACCAGACAGTGAGACCATATGATAAGAGATTAAAAAAATATTTTCTGCCGTTGTCATTGCAACATTACCTTGATTGTGAGTGTGCAAAACATGAAAAAATTTAGGATACTATTTACCAAGCTGTTTGGATGCTCCTAGCTGGTGTGGCCTCTGAGATCCCACAGTGATGCTTCTTCATCAAGCCATTTTAGCCTCTCAGTGGTATCTATTAATTTTACCCATCTTCTGTTTACTGTAAAACTCCATCTCAGCAGGAGTCCAGCACAGCCTCTGCTTCTTATGCTTCTTTGCTCATACAGCATTAAGTACAAAGTCCTGAGCAAATTCCTAAACCATGAGATGCACTAAGTATTGAAATGGATGCCTTTGGCATCTGAGCTTGAATAGCTGCTAGGATGGCTTCTTCAGGCTGCTGACTTTTGAAAAGTTTTAAAGAGTTTAGAAACTGTTAAAAATATGTTAAAAAATTATTCTCTTTTATTTTTTTTTCTTTCATCCACCTAGAAAATGAAAATTGCTGATTTTCTATCAAGGTTACTGGCATTTCCAGTTAAAACATCGACACCCCAAATAATGTCAATTCCTTTTTACTGGAGAAACTCTATAATAACACTTATAGAGAAAAATTAAAAAAAAAAAAAAAAAAGTAGGTGAGATGTTCAGTGGCTCTTTTGCAGAGTAGGTAGATGCTATTTGGAAGCCAAATGAAGCCCTGAGATACCCCAAAGACCACTGAAAATGGTCCTGGTCAATGGAAAGTTGAATTTGAGTCAGCAGTGCCCTGGCAGCCAGGAGGGATAACCCTGTTCTGGGTACATCAGGGACAGCATTGCCATCCAGGCAAGGGAGGGGATTGTCCTGCTCTGCCGTGAGCTGGGGTGCCTCACCTTGAATATTGTGTGTCTTTCTGTCTAATTTTTCTGAATATTTCTGTCTTTCTTATATTGTGGTTTTAAGTACCACAATATAAGAAAGACAGAAAACTATTCGAGAGCATCCAGAGGAGGGTAATGAAGATGGTGAAGGTCTGGGGGTGAAGCCTGACAAGGAGTGGCTGAGGACACTTGGTCTGTTCACCCTGGAGGAGACTGAGGGCAGACCTCACTGAGGTGTTCAGCATCCTCACGAGGGGCAGGGGAAGGGCAAGCACTGATCTCTCTGTGGTGACAGTGACAGGACTCAAGGGAGTGACATGAAGCTGACAAAAGGGAAGTTTAGCTTAGAAATTAGGGAAAGGTTCTTCACCCAGAGGGTGTTTGGGCACTGGAATACACTCCCCAGGGAAGTGGTCACAGCAGCAAACCTGACAGAGCTCAAATGGTTGGAAAATGCATTTGAGCACATGGCAGGGTTCTTGGAATTGTCCTGTGCAGGGCCAGGAGATGGACTTTCTGATCACTATGGGTTCCTTCCAACTCAACACATTCTATGACTCTATGATTCCATGATTCCATGCCTCTATGATTCCATGACTCTATGATTCCATGGTTCCATGATTCCATGACTCCATGATTCCATTACTGAATCTATGATTCCATGATTCTATGACTCTATGATTCCATGATTCTATGACTCTGGTTTCATGATTCCATTGTACCACTATTCCATGAAATAAGGTCACCCTGGATCCTTTTCTTCTCTAGGCTCCAAGACCAACTCTCTCAGCATTTCTTCCCAGGACACCCATGGAGCTGGATGCAGCCCCACAGCCAATTCCTTACCCATCCAGTGGTCCTTCCACCATCATATCTCTCTAGTTTAATGACAAGAAAGTCATGTTTGACTGTGGCAAAGGCCTTAGAGCAGCTGAGGTAGATTAAATCTGTTGCTCTTCCCTTATCCATCAGTCACTCCATTAAAGAAGGCAAACAGATTACTCAGGCACAATTTGTCCTTTGTGAAGCCATTTTGGTTGTCTCTCATCACCTCCCTGTTACTTGGAAAAAGTGATTATTTAATTTTTGAATGCTTTCTCAACATTCATTTAGAGAGGCGTGTGAAGTGTATATTTTTCATTATTTCATCAAGGTATTTACATGAAGAAAATGCATGTGGGAGCTCTTTTGGTTTGATTTGGTTTGAGTTTTCTAATTTTATGCAAGGAAAAGCTATTTATTTTGGGACAAAGTGTGGGGTTTTTTTGGAAAACAACTGTTTCACTAGCAAATTCTATTGATTTTTTTTTTTTGTCTTTAATTAGTTTCCAACTGAAATGTGAACATTTAGTTGCTAGAAAGTAAACAACAGAGCTCTTAATTTTCAGCTTTTTAGTGGAAAACATTTCACAATTGCTTCTAGTGCTGTCATGCTGCCTCTGCTCATAAAATTGCTTCTTTCTCTTAATTCCAAGGATTGCGTTTGCAAATAAAACTGTGTGAGAACCTCTCCACTGGATCAGCCAGCAGTCCCTCTGGCCCAACTTTCAGCTTCTGAGAGCAGAACGTAATAGATGCTGATGGAAACAGCATCAGAAACAAGGCAAGTATAGATTAATGTTACTCTCTGTATAAATCAGAGATTTACACCTGCTTGAGAAGCTGATTGGATCTGAGTCATTTCAAAACTCCTGATACACCTTTTTTCTGTGACTTGGTCCTAACCCTTTTTGAGTCTCTGTATACATTTGTCTTACATAACAGCCTCTGATGATGAATTCCAGGATTCAATCATGCATCTCATGTAAAACTATGTAAATTATTCATTTTATGTAAAAGTGCATGAAATTCTTCCATTTCTTTCAGGTCTGCTGCCTGATCACTCAGGAATTTATGACAAAGTGAGGCAGAAACTTGCACAGAATAGAAGGTGAGCTATGTCCAAGTCCATGCAGAAATGCCTGCTGATTTTTGCCATTGCAAAACCTGCACTGAGATTTCCTCTGTGTGTTTGTACAGTGCTGTGCATGAAATGTGTTTAAAATTAGGACTTTCCATCATGTTTTCTCACCCACTCTTTTGTCTTGGTGCCACCCCTCTGCATTCTCAGAATATTCCAGAAAACCTAGAAACGATCTGTTGCAGTCCATAACTCACCTTTAGGGAACAAATCCATCAGCTCCAATAGACAAGGATTTCTACCCTTCAGCAGCTCTTTGCCCATCAACCTTTATTCTCCTGTGGTTCACATCAAAAGCCTTTGGACAATTCTCTCAGACACAGGGGGGGATTTTTGGGACTGTCCTGTGCAGAGGAAGGGTTTGGACTGAATGATCCATGAGGGTCCTTCCAACTCAGGATATTCTATGATTCTATATACCCCCATTTCATGGGGTTGCACTAGAAAATCTTCAAAAGTCTCTTCCTACCCCAAACCATCCTGTAATTTTATGCTATTCTCTCAATGCCATAATCTTATTCTGGCATATCAGTGAGAATTTCAGTCAGCATAGTTCACACAGTTTACCTGAGCAAACAAAGTAATATTGATCTGCTAACTTTTGCACCTTTGACTCGTCAGAGTGAGGATGCTGCAGGTTTTCCATGCACAGAGAGGTGCTGCTCATGGCAAGATCTCACTGGAAGAAGCAACACCCTGGTGAATCTGGAAGAGTTGGAAATACTGGAAAAATCCTGAAGATTATTTGACACTCTTGAGGCTTCCCTAACTTTCCATAATGGACTTGTGAATGTTGTTTGCAATACCTTAATTTCCCAGGCAATTTTGGGCATACATTATTGTTTAACTTTATAGTTCAATAATAATTTTACTCTTCTGCAACTGTGGAAATGCAAATATGACATTCTGGATTCTGAGGATTACCCAGACTGTCTGCTGTATAAACAGAAGCATCTGGGGAACTGTTTTGTCTTATGCTTTATTGGTAAATGGTTCATAAAAAACCAAGGTGCCAAAGGTTTCTCCTGGACTTACGGACCCTGAAGGGATCCCTTGGTGTCTGCAAAGTGTTAAGTTAATGGAGCAGTTTCTCTCTGAGCAGGAACATTAACACTTCTCTCTCTTTCATTAGGCTATTTTCACAAAGTGTTTAAGAATATAATGTTTGTGACTTCTGCCTCTTGGTTTAATTTGTCTGAAATTGGCCCATATTACAAATATGGCTGAAGTGGGTATAAAAAATGTTATTCACAGATTACACTGCCTTGAAAATGAAGGAGGGCAGGTTCTCATTAGATATTAGGAAGAAATGTTTTCCTGTGAGGGTGGTGAGGCACTGGAACAGGTTTTCCCAGAGGAGCTGTGGCTGTCCCATCCCTGAAAGTGTCCAAGGCCAGGCTGGATGTGGTTTGGAGCAACCTGGGATAGAGGAAGGTGTCCCTGCCCATGGCAGGGGGTGGGAACAAAATGATCTTTAAGGTCCCTTCCAACCCAAAATATTCTGTGATTCTTATTTTGACACTGAGCTCCAGGTCCATGTCAGGGCACTGCAAATGAAGAATCTGAGTTGGTCTGTCTGTCCTGAGTTGGTTAAAATTTCGTGGGGATGAGCACAGTGCAAATCTTTGCTCACATCATGCAATGTGCTGCTATATCAGTTACAGCACTAAAAGCTATTTCTCTTTACCCTTGAAATTCATATCCCAAAACTGGATAGCTTTAAGTGGGAAGGATGGCTTGGCAGCCTTACACACATAGGACAAAAGAATGAAAAGAAGCAGGAAAGCAACCAATGAGTAAAATTGACAAGACAATTTTTCAGCAGAAAGTGCAATTTAATCTAAACACTTCAAAGAAATGTGCCCTATTTCTGTGGCATTTTTTAACATGAAAATGATAAAATGAACCATCATCACTTCATGTTATAGTTCTGACAAAGTCAAAATGTTTTCCTTTCAATAAAGAAAACACTCCTTTAAATTTCCCTCGAAATGAATATCTTAACATTACCATTGTATGGAGTCCTTTCCATTATACAGAATGCATTGAATAAAATATACTTTACACTAATGAAATATAACTCATAATGCTAGACAGCATTTTTTATCTCATGTGGAAAAATCTACAGGGTTTTTTTTTCATTTTTTAGAAATCAAACTTTCCCATGTTGAAATTCTGGAGAAAAAGACATGGGCTTTGATCTGCTGGTCGTGCCAAACAGATGTGAACTAACATGGTGCTGGAGGATGCCTCTTCTGCCAGGTGACAAGGGACAGGATGAGAGGAAATGGCCAAAAGTTGCACCAGGGGAGGTTTGGACTGGACTTCAGAAAAAATTTCAAGGATTAGAACTTGCTGTCTGGAGAAGTGGTGGAGTCAGCATCCCTGGAAGTGTTTCAAAAGATGTACAACAATTGGTGCTGTGTTGACAACTGGACTTGATCTAAAGGTCTTTTCCGACATTAATGATTCCATGAGTCCAGAGGTGCTTTTCCTCCCATGGGAGGAGCAGAAACCTCAATCAGCAGCTCTAGAAGCTTCATGCAACATGTGCTGAGCTCCCCTGCTTCTCTACAGAAAGTGAGAGAGCAAAGATATTTCAGCTCAGTCTTTTAAAAGTGCTCCCAGACTGTTCTCCTGCCCTCTCCTTTCCTTCTGCCCCTGACCAATAGTCAGTGCAATCTAAATATGACCTCTACAAAAACATTCCCAGCAGTTTAAAGAGGAAAATTAAGCAGGAAGGACATGTTTTGCTGGTTGGGTTTGAAAAGCAAAGCCATGTCTTTAAAAATAAAATAATGCAGCCTCAGGCTGTTTATCCAAACGTGATTGGAGCCAGTGGATTTATATGGATACCCCCAGTTATAAATAAATGCATTGAGTTTTCAACACACATCAGATTTTGTAGTCATATAACTGATCCCAGAACTCTCAGATAAGAGGGATGTTCTGAGAGCCATGGCTCTGTTTGTATTTCCAATTTGGCCCTCATTATTTTTTGAGAAAATCCAAAGGAGAAAACTGCAATAAATGTGATGAAAAGTCCATTGAGTTAAAGCAGTGAAACCAACCTCTGAGTCAGTTGGGCATTTAATTCTTGCTGCAAGTCATAACTGCCAAGGGTGAGCTGGGTGAGAGCTTGGGCATAATTGCTGGGAATTATGATTTTTTTAAAAGAGGATCGACAGCGCTGGCATGTCGAGTTCTGCTTTCACAGTGTGCAGACCTTGCCTTGCAGTCTCAGAGCTGCCTGGCCTGCAGCCAAAAATAAGTGCTATCAGAGAAGAAACTTCTTTACATATTTCCACTTAGGAAGGAGAAAAGTGAAGAGTTGACTGCCATGGTTTAACCCCAGCCACAAGTAAGGACCAGGGAGCCACTTGCTCCCTTTCTGATTCACAGTTGGATGGGGAGAATCAGAAAAAGTTAGAGGGTTGAGATAAAAGCAGTTTAATAATTGAAATAAAAAATAATAATAATAATAATAATAATAGTTTTGAAATTCCTAAGTTTGCATCCCCTTCCAAACTTGCTCTTCAACACTATTTACTATTTTAGCTCTTGCTCTAGGTTTTGTAAATGTGTGGGAATACCAGGAAAAGCCCTGGAAAAAAGGCATTTAAATGATGTAAGGGAGTATGGATTTTTTTACGTGCTCTCAGGGGAATAGACGAAGGACTCTGACACTCTCAATCATTTCTCTCTTCTTCCACAAAATAATCAGAGGCTTTTTCCCTTTAGCATTGCATTCATCTTAGATTAGGTATCCATCTTCCAGCTCATTGCAGAACTGTGCTATTGTGTAGAGGAAAAAAGGGTTTTTTTCAGTAATCAGTGGGAAGAAGGAAGACTCAAACACACAAAGACACAAACATGCAAAACTCCAGGAGGGAGAATCAATTCCTGCTGAAGACCATTTGCTCATCCATCTATGTTTGCCAGGTAATTGAGGCCTGGGAAGCAGTACTGTTAGCAAACTGAAACTGCATTACTTGCTACTGTTCAAGGTGAGTAATGTGGCCTTCCAAGGCCAGGGTCATTATCTCCCTGAGCCTGCTTGTGGCAAGGCAGAGGGAAGAAATATAGTGTCTATCTAAGAAGACCAATATTATCAATTCAGATGTGGGTTATATGAAACAGAAGCTCAGTATTTTATGGGGTATGTCATCATTTCCAGCACATCTTTAATATTTGCTTGGGGCTGGCAGAAAAACTTATATTGTTGAGCCAAACCCTAGAATTGGAAAAGTTAATCACAGCAGCAGTTACACTTTTCCATATTAATCACAGGATATCCACCAAGGCAATAACAGAAAACAAAGGAGCCCAATATTAGGAGGCCAGAGCCAGGGTGGTGGCGTTAGAGCTCAGCTCCCCTTGTCACCACTGCTCAGAAGGAGATAGTCAAAGTGCCTGGATTGAATCCTAGCAGGATTCATCCACACTAAATTCAGATGCCCACAGTGTAGTTGTCTATGCTAAACCAAGTTATCTGAGATTCTGCTGTGGCTGGAGGACACTGAGTCCACGGAATGACAGGAGCACAATTCCTCTGCTTCACTTCCTTACATTAGGAAGACTTGAATTACATACTAAAATCTATTGATTCTGTTGCCTGTAACCTCGACCAAGGCAGCTAAACAAAAACATCAGTGCAGCTGGAGATGCCCTGGAATATCACTTTGGGAGTCTATTTGGTGGTCCAAAAGATTTTGGGTCTCTCAAAGGTCTGGTGTATTTTCAATCTGGTGTCTCAGGTACCTTAAAGTATAATTACTAGATGCCAATGCTTCCACAACTGATTTAAACTCCAGCTCTTCAGTGGCAATAAATCTAGCTCAGGGTGATTTGTTGAAATGTAGACAGGTTTCAAGTTGATTCCACCTTCTCCTTCATCAGAGGGATTATGAGATCTTTTTTCAGGGCATTACTGAAGTGTTTCTATCTCCCTCTTCCCACAGTGACATCACTTTCTCTCCAGACTGTCAAAGAAGGAAAAACACTTGGAACTTGGAAATTAAATGTTCCACCTAGTAAGAATGATGGTTATTTTGCTATTGTTTACTATGGGGTGAAGTTGACAAAATTACTGTTCGCCATAGTTGTTTTAATAAAATGCCTACTGCTCTCTCCCATTCCCTTTCCCCTGCAGGGAGCCAAAGCTTGTCTCTCTCTTCACTATCAAGACAGCCTGATTTATTCACCACTTTCCTAGAATACCATTGCTGCAGCCATCATTGAGTTGAATGGTGAGTCAAATGTGCCCCAGAGTAGTTTTGGTCAATGAAATTTTGACTTTTCCACTGGTGGGTTATAAAGAGGAATTGTTTCCCTCTTTGCTGCACTGTAAAATAGTTGGGACCTCCGCTGGGGAAAAGATCCAAACAGCAGAATTATCATTCTGGTATGTGAGTCAGGATAAAAGATCTGGAAACAGTCAGAGGTTCCGCTGTTTCCAGCTTTCCTTTTTAGAAAGAGCTGGAGAGAGGGAAACAACATCATGACTGTGTTGTTGAGGAAATCATGAAACAGATTCAGAAGAGAAAAATACTATAGCAGCACTACAGATTGGGGTACTTTATAAGTACTGAGCCCTTGACTCTTGACCTTGGCATCCCTTTACAGTGGGGCTACTATAAAATTTGTTTAATGAAAAAAAATAAAATTAAGAATTTTGCAGGTATTACAAACATTGCAGGAGTCACCAGAAGTTTTTAGGTACTTCCAAGGATGGGGCAGCCACAGCTTGTCTGGGCAACCTGTGCTAGAACTTTACCACCCTCACTGGGAAGAATTTATTTGTAATATCTGATCTAAACCTGCTCTCTTTCAGTTTGAAGCCATTCCCTTGTCCTGTCACTCCACTTGCTCATGGAACTTATCATGAGTCACATCAGGCCCATCTCTCCCAGACCCTCCCAGTCCTCTTCTGCCTTTAAACCTGACCTACCTCAAGGTTATCTCTTCTTATTTTGTCCAATACCTAAAGACTCATAATTTAATTCATCCTTTGAGAAATGCAGGTAAATCTCTGACAGAGGTGACCTGCTGGATTTCAAGCCCTCCTTCAAAAGAGTAGAGGAACTAAAATATCTAAATCAAATCAGATCTATACAAATCAGATCGTCTTGATATAATTTATTTCTTAACAGAGTTGCAGTAGGATTCCATAATCATGTTCTTAGGAAAAGATTATTTAATTGAATACATCAAAATTTCTATAGAAAGTGAAATAGAGGTTTCCAAATTAAGAAATCATAATTCTATGTGACATTACTTGTTCCCTGACTGAAATGAAATAAATTAGCACTTGAGCTGTTCAAGTTCAGCTCCTGAGACTCTCATGTGCTGGAAAGGTGCTGATTGTTAATCCCAGTTCCCAGCTGTCAGAAGAACTAAGACAACAGGGATCTGATACTGTGGACATGGTTTATTTTTCTTCAGATTTTACTGCATGTTCAACTCTTGCATCATCCCACTGAGGACTGCTGGATTTGCAGTAAATCAATATCAGAGCCCATCTTAAAACCATTCCTGCAGCTGATTCAGTCCTGAATCCTCCTTCACATGTGATACCTTGCACGTGGGTTTCATTCATATGATAATTTTGGTGTGTGGATTGTAACGTCAGGAATATGAACTACTTTACCCCACAATTACATCTCCATAGAAAAGTCATTATTATTGCAGCAGAGTTGACTTCAGCTATAAAACTGAGTAATTTTGGATTTTTGGGGTGAGCCAAACTATCTTCCTTGCCTCTCAACTGCCACTTCAACGCTCTATTGAGGTGGAAAAGGGCTGAAAAAAACTTGTGTGATTTTATCCCCCTTCCCCAGAGCGTGCTCTGCACACCAAAACTCACTTTGCATTCAGCTCCAACGTGCCACTCTGAAAGGACTGTGTCAGCAGCCTTAATTGCTTGGCTGGTGCCACAAGACTGATGGATTGTAGGCTCCTGCTTTTCTAGAGGAAGGATGGGAACAGATGGGATTTTGCTAATTTAAACTTCTGTACATGTTTAATGTCCTATTTATCTCTTCCAGTGAGCCTGAAATGGTAATAAATGAAGTAGATTTTTAGTGAAATCTGTTAATGTCGTGAGAAGTGTTTGTGAAGAACAAAAAGCTCTATTAGCCTACATTGACCTGCAAATAAACAACAGGCTGTGAGGAGTGGTTACCCACTTTCTAATTTGCTTAATGGCCTTTTAATGAGTGGGCTTATGACTGTACAGTAAATACACAGGTCTAGCACCCTAAAGGCCTCTATTCAGGCTATTTCCTGAAACTCTGAGACACCTCCTGTTATTTCTGTCCCTCTATTTTTCACTCACATGAGCCTATAACAATACACCCAACTAACCCTTGAACTGTTTTTGGGGCTGGAATGCAAATAAGGACATCAAGACATTCCTGTTGCAAGTCTAAGACCATCAGTGGTCCATTCAATGTTACCAGATTGGTATTCCTATCTAAATCTTAAAGCTAAATCTTTGTCTAATGAGCTTCTGTACCTAAAGTGTATTTCACTCTTCATACAGAAATTCAGCCCATTTTTCCTGTGCAGAGGTTATGATTTACTAAATGTGTTTGAAGGATTCAGAGCTCAGAAAACTGTAATGTAATGGAACTAGTGTTGTCTGGGAAAACAACCAGAGGAGGCTGCAAACACCAGGAAGAAAGGGATGGAAGCAGTTTGGGTACTTCTGATACTGAGATGTTAGTTTATTCTGTCTGAAATCCCTTGGGTATGGAAATCACAGCAGAGTTACCATTCTGGCACTGCTGGGTAAGGTGTTCATGGGAAACCAACCTCCTCTTTGGTCTCTAAGAACATCTTCAAGGATTCTAAACTCAATTATATCTAACAGGGAAAAATAAAAGGAGAAAACAGCTTAGCATCAGTTTTACAAAACTGAAAAAGTTTGGATGGATTCCAGATTGAATTTTAAATAATAGAAATATTTCTAAACTTGGACATGTTTATTAGCAAAGTGTAGCTTATCCTGTAGGTTTTAGGGTTTTAGGAAAGAATTACAGCTCCTAGCGCCCTGACTTTATAAACTACAGGCACACACAGAGATATAAAAATCACACCATTGGCCTCTTCTCCTGCAAGTCACACATTTTTTCAGAATTAATTACTTTTTAACTGAAGTAAGAGCAGCAGTGTTTGAACTCCTGAAACAACAAAGCCCTTTTTACACACTTTGATTTAGTCATGCAAATTAGAAAATGTTGGCTCAAATAAATTATCTGAGACCACACAGTCAAACAGTGACACTTTCAGGAGTAGGTAAATCTCCTAAAACCCCCAGCTTAGTCCATCCTCCTACACACAAATAAAAAGCATTAAAAAATAGCATTCAAATTACCTCAACAGGTAATTTGTTCCTCCAGGCCTTACTGAGCACATTTGCTAATGATTTAGTTCCAGAACACTAAACCAAAAACACTTAGCAAGAGCAAAAAGTCTGCAAGTAAATTAAAGAATAGCAAGTTCCAGTTAGTCTCCTAATAGAGTCGATGATTAAATGGTTCCTATTTAAGCAGCAACAATACCAAACTCTTTCATGCAAAATTGTAAAGGCTGAGAGATTCAACAGGCTTTAGACAAAAGAGGGAAAAGCAAGAAAGGAAGTATTTTCTCAGCTCATATAAAGTGCACTTCAAACATCTAGGTACAAAAGTCTTTATTTAAAGGATGGTGAGGCCCTGGCACAGACTGTCCAGAGAAGTTAGGATGCCCTTAGATGTACACAGAAATAAAGTTTTCAACCTTTCCTTCACTGGTTTGTTTTCTCATCCGAAGCTCATTAATTTCTGTTTCCTATTTGTCTCCTAATTACAAACTTTGGACCTTGTGAGATCCAGCAAAATGCATTGAGTGAAAAGTGGGCAAGAGGATTGACCCAAAGGCCACATTATCACAGTCAGAAAAGTGCCTGATTTTCCAAGATGAAGCCATTCAGCAGCAAAAATGACCAGGGCAATTGGAGCCACAGCAGTGCAGAAAAGTCCATTTATGTATGTATGAGTTCAGTGACTCTGACTGCTAAAGTGGAGAGATTTTAGAGATAAATCAAATAATCCTGTCATCTGAGAAATGTCTTCACAGTCACAAGAACTGGGTGTCTAATCTTAATATAACAAGAGTTAACATAGTAAAAAAATATGTGTAATGTTGCCATTAACTGTAAGTGTCCACCAGAATATATTTTACACTGTTAAATGGAAATATATCGCTAGTAACTTTAAAAGAAAAGATAAAACCTGGAGCTAGAATTCACCCCATATAAAGTTTTATTTGCACTAATTATTTTCACATTCAGACAGAATACCTGAAGAGTTGGACTGTTTGGATGATTGATATCCTGTCATGAGACAGACCAATCACTCTACCTAGACAGTGACTGTAAAATCTTGGGATAATCCTTTATTCTGCAGTGAATAATGAAGAATGAAAACAAATTAAAGGGAAATTTATGACCAACAGCAAGATAACTTTCCAATAGCTTGTTTCATTAGCTGGCAGGAAATGCTTTGCAAGAAAAACATTCATTTTTTAATTTGAAATTAGAACAGAACACAAAGAAACATGTAAGTAACTGGAAGGGACAGAAGAATAGATTAGATCTCAATCCCCAGATTTCACAAATAGTCCTTAGAGTGGTGAACAAGTTTTACTGATGCCTAAACTTCAGACATCAGATTGAATCATGGAGTTGTTTTGTTGGTGGGGGGTGGATTTTTGCCATAATAATTGTGTACTCTAAGAGCCTCCACGTAAATACACAGATATTTACAGTTCTATTCATCAGCTGGAGAAACCTATTTTCTGTGGAAGTTTTGCAGGCTCTCTTTTGAGTAATTGAGCACTGGCTGCTGAACAACAGTGAGGTTTAGTGCAGTAAAGTGTCTCTGCTTACTCCCTGCTACCCCTGAGCTCCTGACTACACTTGGGGAGGCAGATTTGTCTCAACCACCAGACTGAGCTCACTGTCTAAACTTTCTACTTATTTCAGTCCCTTTGTGGCTCTGAAGAGACATAATGTGCCTGCTGAGTAATTCATCCCACTTCTGTTAGACATCTATCTCAGACTGGGATGAATCACCCTCTGGAATTATCAATCCCTCCTGTGTGATGGCTGAGGAGCTTTAAACAGCTTGTTGGGAATTGTTGTCTACCTAAAGGGGAGCTTTTATGGGCTGCAGCCATATGTGTGTAATCCTACTATTGCCTGCAATCCTTCCAGCCTGATAGGGATCACAGCAGCTGGAAAGATCTGTGTTTTCTCCTCTCTGCTCTCCTTAGAAATAAACTGACCATGGCAGTGTCTGAGAGCATCTGAGATCTCACCAGGAATGAAATCAGCAGGTCCTGTGTGAGTGTTTTCCAGAGGTAAGAACTACCAGATACCTTCAGTAAATAAAGATTCACCAGGCCTTACAATCACCTCAAATAACTTTCTCCTTCTGTGTTCTGGAGGAAAATGGGGGAAAAAAAAAGCCTCACCATAATTGCCTTTGTACAACAGCAATCAAACCTCCCATTTCTACCACAGCAAGGTGTCTGAGCCTGGTCTGGATGAAGTTGACAGAAACCCAGTTCCATTTCCACAGTTAGAATTAGGATTTCACCTATGTGCTGAGAGTACCAACAAGAGGATAATTTGGTGCCAATTTACTGTTGCAGCTTTTATGTTGTGAACATATTTCTCCTGCAGTTCCTAGTTTTGTTTCAGTGAAAGAGTGGATGTGTGATAAATACTCTGAGTCTGTTTAGGCCTAGGCTGGGCTTGAATCAGATGTCCCTGATGGAATTTCCTACCTCTCAACTAAAGTCCAGTAAATGTTGCCCCCAGCATCAATATGATTGCAATAAATGACATAAATAAGCACCCTCAAGCACCACCAACACAAAAAGCAGCTGTTCTTTAAAAATTTTCAAAAATATTTCAGTTAATCTTAAAGATAAATCAAGCTGTAAAGGAGCAGTATTTAAAGACCTTAATTTGAATTGCAAATGACTGTAGAAATGACTAGCTGGTCACCCTTCACTCAGAGTTAGGAGGTACTCCACTTCACACTAATTTTATTGGATTGTTTTCCACCTCTTCTGATTTTAGCTGTTTAAGCCTCAAATCATTTGTCAGGCTTTTGCTTAATCAAGACAATTTGAGATTGACTAAATACTTTTACAGACTGGCACCATTTTGTCCTTTAGAGATAATGATGATGACACTCTTATCTCCATCCTTAAATATGCTTCTATTTCACCTTAATATGAAGCTCAATTAAGAAATAAGTATGACTTAAACAGTTATCATGAAATATTTTGAGCCTACATATACCCCCAAGATTTAAGTAGGAAAGAGCACTAATTTAAGACTAGAAATTATTTATACATTTGACATGGTTTCCTATTAATCACCATCAGAACTAGTGCAATTTGCAAAATTCCTCTGGCATTTATTAAATATTTTCTTCCAAGTAAGTAAATGAAAGAGATTTACTAATTCCAGTAGAAACTTCATTAGTATTGGGCGAGAGATACTGAACACAGAGGGATATATTAAGTCTATACAAAATGCTAAATACTCCTCAGATCCCTGCTAAATTCATTTAATCCCTTTTTGCATGTTTTAAAGTCCATCAGATTTTGTAAACATTGATATAATGTAGTGAAAGGCAACTGTTTACAAATAAAGAACAAAAATCACGAAGAAATATCATTTAGCATGACATCAGATCTGCACTGGAGTTAGAATTTGTGATGTTCTTCCTTTTCCTTGTGACCCTAAACCTGCCTCTAGAAGCTGTTTGAACTGAATATTCTGGGCTGGGAGGGGATGCCTGTTTTAGAAATACCTGGGATTTTAATGGCTTTTTTTCTGTCATAACGATCTGTATGAATTTATGGATACCCAAATGAAACCCATTCAGACAAGATCTAGACAATGTCTCTGAGCTGAGAAGCACCACTGAGCAATGGTTTAAGAGACAATTTCCCAGCTTTTTGGACCATCATCAATGATAAAATTTCCTGCTGGATCAATATGAACTTTTGACATAAAATGTTCAGTTAATAAACTTGTTATTATTTCTACTCAATCATATCATAGTGTCATGGAAACATAGAATCAGAGAATCACATAATTATGGAATCATAGAATCACATAATCATAGAATGGTTTTTGTTGGAAGGGACCTTAAATATGCCTTAATTCCAACCCTCTACCATGGACAAGGACACCTTCCACTAGACCACATTACTCACAGCCTCATCCAGCTTGGCCTTGAAAAATTCCAGGGATGGGCCATCCAGAATTTCTCTGGGTGATCTATTCTAGTGCTTCACCATCCTCACAGTAAATATTTTCTCCCTGAAAATCAATAATTAATTAATATCCAGTAAATCCCGTGCAGAACACACATCAGGGCCTCCCTGAGCTCCAGTGAGGAGTGTGAATCATGGAGCTTCATCCATGCTCTGTCCTTTCTGTGCCCTTGATGTGCCCTGGGGAACCCAACTTTGTCCATTTGGTTTGGACATGAACCCTCAGTCGCTGGGTTTACTTTGCTGACCTCCCTTTGCTCTCTCCTTGAGTTCTCATTTTGCCAGGAAGATAAGCTCATCCTCTCCCGTTATGAGATGTTCACATGTTCTCCAGAGAGAAGGATGAAATCTTTATGAAATCCACATTTTGGGACATGCTCACTTCAGCAGCTTTGCAAAACAGCCTTAAAATGCATGGAAACAACCAAATCTGCGTTCTACACAACACTGTAGCTCTACTCGACAATTCCCACAGATTTTCATTCAGTTCCAAATTCATTAGGAAAAAGGGTGGAGTTTTCAGTTCTGATTAGGAAAACTGCACCAAATTTAAAGTCTATGTCCATTTGGGCCAATTGGTGACTTCAACACAGAATCACAGAATTGTTAGGGTTGGAAGAGACTTGAGGAAACAAGAAAAACAACAACAAAAAAAACCCAACAGAAATCTGTTTCACCTTCACTTAGTCTCCCAGTCTTATTTAGCTTTTTCTAGCTAGAAATAGACCAAGTATAAAAATCAGTATTACTTCATGGTTTTCTTATTTGTTTTAATCAGCTACATAGCCCTGTGGTGCCAAAGCATCATCCCAACTTATGCATTATTTACTAGTTAATATCTCAAAACAGATGTCTCTAAATAAAATAATTTTCTTCCTCTTGCTTGTCATGCCTGAGGGCCAAATCAGAGGAACAGGACACTTTCCTGATAATGTGCAGTGCACTCAAATCATGACACCAGGGTCACTGAGCCCCTGTCAGAGCTGGGCCCTGGGACACTGAGAAATTTGTAGCAGCTTGTGTCAATCTAAGTCAGGGTCAGTGTTTCTCTGTTCAGGGCTCTCTCATGTTTCTGCCTTTCAAAATGCCATTTTAGCCCTGCACACCTACTGATTTCAAGGATCATATATTTCTTGCAGATCTCTGTGGCAAGGGATGATCTGGCTGGGTCAAAAACCAACATTCCCTGGAAGAAGGCGAGCATGCAAAGAACAGGCACAATTCTGCAATTAACCAAGTGGAACGTGCAGTTTGCCAATGTATTTCACCATTTATTTGGCACCCATTGCCTTATTTCTGTGTTTTTCAAGCTGGTGCTCAAGAGTTCATAAAATATTAGGATGGGGTCTTTATGTTTCTTTTTTCCCTCCATGGTATCAAGGTTTAACAAAGTGGGGGTTTTGTCAGTCTTCAGTGAGGATATAGAAGGGTAAATGAGTGTAGCAGGAGAAAGGTTAAGTTTCTTCAGCCTAGGATCAGCCTCCCAAACTCTAATTTTACCTAAGTGAAGCTTGAGATGAGATATATTTTCATTTACATGAAAGAATTTAATCCATGCAAGACTTGGCAACTATACACAGTAAAGACTCCCAGCCTGAGAGGGTTGAAATTAATGAAAAAGGAGGTCATGAGTGGTACAAAACAATGAATCCTGTCCCTGTTTTTCAGAGGGAGGGCCAAGGGAGTAGGCCACTAGTATTGTCTCCACGGGAGTGCATGGTGTTTCTGGAAGAAAAAAGATGTATTGAGTGCCCACAGGTGTTGCAGTGTGTTACAGGATTTTTCATGTATGATTCTTCCCCTCCTTAACCCCTCCCCTCCGGCTCTCCCTGGTTGGCTCATACGAGTCAGCACCGCCCCCCGTGCCCCTCCCGATAAACCCCTGCAGCAGCTGGACCCGGGGTTCGCGATATGGGTTTCCCAGGACCCCACACCTCCCTCGGCCTCTCCACCCCTCTCCACCATCCCCTACCCTTCCCCTTTTGGACCTTAATAAACCCCCTGGAAACCTCAAATCGAGATCCTGCACTTCTTGACCTGCTGCAGTGAACCGCGCCTCGAGCAGCCCCGCAGCCCACCGCAGCTGCGTGCGTTCCAAGCGTGTTTTCGGCTCGGAGCAGCTCTCCCCACTTTGCAGCATGGGGTGGCTGCCTTTGAGAGTGCGTTGCTGCACCCAGGGAGTGTAGAAAATGTTACACTGTGATTTGGGTGGTGGTAGGAAGGCAGGGATTATAATCTGGGTATGAGAAAGAGGGAAAACAAGCAACGACTGAATTAAAGAAGAGGATGAAAATCAGATGAAGACAGTGAAGGCAGCTTAGACAAATACATACTTTACAATCTACTGCTTTGGGTACAGAGGAAAGCCTGGAGTGATGTGCCAATAATCACAGTGCAGAGAGGAAGCAAAGTTAGGACTAATGCCCTGCTGAGCCCACAGCCAGAGCTGTATCCACACAGCCCTGTGCTCCCAGCCACGCTCTGCATCCCATCATTTGCATAACTTCCCTGGAGATTTACTTGCCTCTGCAGCACCTGGCAAAGCACACATTCTGAATGTCAGGGAAATTTGCACAAGAAGCAAAACTTGGCCATTTCAGAGTTTAATAGCTTGCTGGAAAGGGTGGGGAAATGTTAAAAAATAAAAATAATGGTCAGGGTACCTAGTCACTAATAGCAAATTATCTAATTATAAAGGACACAAGGCCAAAGCTAACTAACTTTCCACAAATTCCTCATCCTTACCCTCGCCAGCCTCTAATATATGTGCACCTCTAGCAATCACCTGGCAGTTATCCACAGCATTCATAGAATTATGCAAATTACAAATGGGCCCAGGATGGGCAGAGCATGCCAGTCTTGGCTCTCCAGTGAGCCACAACATGCGCTGCAGCATTTGGCTTCTCTCAGCAGGTCCATTAGTCAGGGTGGATGAACCTCATCGGTTGGAGGGAATGCTCACCAGGAAGTGTGCTTGGAAGAGTGGAGATATTTGACTTTCATGAGAGATGAGGAGAAACAGAGCTCTGGCTGCTCTGCTTTGGCTTCTCTCCCCTCCAGTGGCATCTATGCAAATGCAATCCCATCTTCAGTCTCATCCAGAGTGATGTAATGTCCCCAGGCTTCTGTCTTTGTCTCTGTTTTGCATGTCCAGAGTAGGCAAAGATACCTAGAAGGGATCTGAAGCAGAGTAAGGCAATTACCTGCCTAGAATTTTGTGAAAGAACTGCTGGGACTTCAGAGGATGTTGTTTTTGCCATTCAGTCCCCAGCTAGAGGGACAAATGGTCATAAATATTGGGGAGAAACACCCAAAACTTAATAGAGGTAAGATGGAAATGTTTATGTTTCAAGGACTGGATTTAATTCCCAGTCTCCCCTGAATCAATTCAGCCTGATCTGCCTCTAGAAGCCTCTGGTTTGTTCCTGAGTCAGTGGCTAAAAGTACCTGTGGGAAACTTGACTGTCTGATGCTTTTGGAGTTTTTTGAGAGTTGTGTTGCTTTTTCTTGGCCTTGCTGGAAGAACCATCCTCTTGGCCTTCCTCTTCCCAGAAGGCTCAACACCACCACAGAGAGAGGAAATGGATCAGTTTCTGTCTCTAGCCCAACTAAAAGAACAACTGATGCTATTTCTGACAATACATCTCACCTTATCACTCAGTCTTGGGTGGCCACACTTCACACACAGGAGAAGTCTCCAGTTAAATTGTCATTTCATCCACACTGGTGTATTTATTTACCCTTTATGAACATTTGTCCTTTACCAGAACGATTTAGAAATAGTCTCCAGCAGGTAGTGACTTTTGAAACTTGTACAGCCAGAGACAAAAAAGAAAAGGTGTTTGTATCCCTATGTCATATAGAAAATATGGGATAATGTATTGAGGACTTCAGAGAGATGGAGAAAACATATTCAGCAGTTGCTGGATGTTTTTTCTACAACATTCTGAACCAATAACTATGTTGTCATTTTGTCATCAACTAAAATCAGCTAGATATTAATGTAAGATATTGTAATTGCTGAAGTTTCCTAGATCTGTTTCCCAGGAGTGCTCTGAATTGTTCAGAGAGCAGAAATGTAGCTCTGGGAGTAGATCAGTGAGTCACTCTGAAGCCCAAGATGTCTCTGACTGATTTCAGAGGGCAACATATTGGTTGTCAATGTCTAAAAAGTATGAATTGTAATTGTACTCAGAACTTGCACCAAAATCAATGCAAAAAAATGGAAGGAAGAAGAAAGCTCATATGAGCAACCCTTATAACTGCAAGGTAGAGTCCATGTAATCTATTTTATTTTTCTTTCTGTCTCAAAGTTAGGTGTTTACTGCTCCTTGTCAACCAGAATCCTTCTACGGTCAATAGAGATGAATAGGCACCTACAGAGGGTGAGTCACCCAATCTATCTTAACAAGGGATGAATCACCCACTAGAAGTGCATTTCTTTCTCCATCTTCGGTTTCAGATCTGAAGAGAAGCGTGAGCAACTAAAAGATGTGTTTAGGTTTTTCCAACTGCGAAAAATGCCATAATAAAAATATTACCTCTCCTTACAAACTCTGTCTTGCTTTTGTCTCCAAACCAGCATGATGACAGTGATAATGTTCTGCTCTGGAGGGAGAATTCAGTTTATCTTAGAGACTTATCCCCCTGGTAGATGAAGTTAGGTGACATGAATCCCATGCAAACTGCTCACAAAATTTTGTCTAAAAGTTACCCCTAGTTTTTCAAAGGCTGTGAAGGTTGCTTTGAACACTTTCAAGGGTTTTTCTGATAGAGCACATGTTTATCTGATTAGTTCTCTTTCTGAGAAAGTTGTCTAGGCTGCATAACATTTCTTATCAAGCTTTGCATACAATTGCCATGAGATTCAAGCAGATTAAAAATAGCATGGTTTTAAATGCCTTTGCTTTGTTGTTATTTCACCCTTCCCCCACAGAATAAAAATTGTTTTCCATCCAGTTTTGAGTAAACAGCATGATAAATTCGGGTGAAAAAAACTGTCAAAGAACATATCCTTTAATTTATTATCAACTCAAACAAACTCAGAAGAAAACTGGGATTACATGTTTCTCATGTGAAAGTTATCCTCAGGATGTTTAGTAGACATAGTCTAACTGAATCTAATATTCTTCAGTATCATCCAGTTCCACTCTCTACCATGGGCAGACACTTCCCACTACACCAGGTTGCTCTAAGCCCCATCCAGCCTGGCCTTGAACACTTCCAGGGAAGGGAGAACCACAACTTCTCTGGGCAACCTGTGCCAGGGCCTCACCACCCTCTGAATAAATAATTTCATCCTCATATCTGATCTACATATACTCTCTTTCACTTTGAAACCATTCCCTTTGTCCTGTCATTACCTATGTTTGTAAATTGTCCCTCTCCATCTTTCTTACAGGTTCTCTTCATGTTCTGGAATTCCCCAGTTAGGTCAACGCCGAACCTTCTTTTCTCCTGAACAATCCCAATTCTCTCAGCCTTTTCTCACAGCAGAGCTGCTCCATCCCTCTGATCATCTTGGAGCCTCCTCTGGACTCATTCCAACAGCTCCACATCCTTCCTGTGCTGGAACCCCAAAGCTGGAGGAGGACTGCAGGTGGAATCCCATGAGACCAAAGTTTCAGATCCCTGAAGCACAAGAAGAGGAACTGCACAAGTGCAAAGCAATTCACTGTAAAGTTGTGAACCTGCTTCTTTGGTTGATTTTTTTTTCCCCATCGTTAGGCTAAAATGAAGACAGTGTGAACTGGAAGTACAGCTGAGTTCTTTGAGACTTGTTAATGAAAAGCACGACGAGGTTCAGCTGGTGAAAAGTGACATATTTCAACTGGCTCCGTGGGTGTCACGGCAGCATGTACCATCTGAAGTCCTGGCACAAAGAACAGAGATATTAAGATATGGACTGTTCTTTCATGCCTAAAGCCAGGATGCCAAACCAATGAAAAACTGTGGAAAAGCCATTAAAAAGCATTTTAGCACTTTGGAAACCAAGAGACCACATTAGAAAGTTTAAGTGGACTAATTACTTGAATTACATTACGTTACAAACCTAAACTGGGTTTTTACAGCCCTGTATTTCAGTCCTTGCTGTTTCTTGCTAATGAAGTTAGCTATAAAATAAACAGGATGATGCTCTGGTTTTTACTGACCTGCCAAACATAAAGACTTTTTACAGCTCAGAGCAGGGGCAGAATGCAGGGGATGAGGACTGGAGTTAACAAGCTCTGTGAAAACTTGTGTTCTCCAAGCTGTGGGGAGAAGCAATATTTGTGCATGCCACAAAAAATTTGGCTCAGCTCACAGTCAAACACGTCTGTCCCCCAATCCAGCGAATATGCAAGTCATGTTTTGGCACTTGTCCTGGTGCCAGATGGTTACATGTGTGACAACACTAAAAGCAGGGTTGATGGGATCTCTTAGCAGCCAGCATAAGGAAGGTTTAGTAGGATGAAGAGGTAGGGCGTTTGAGTTCACTGTGTCTGATAGCACAGACTGGGGGAGGCAGCTCTCTGTATCTGCAGTACCAATACTGTGATATTACAATTCTCACCCAGCACTGTGAATCACTGCCTGGCCACAGGGTCATGTAAATAAAGCCATGGTACTAAAATCTGCTCCTCAAAGCATAACTCCACTCATGTGCAGCAATGTCCTTCCAAATTCCAGGCAGAAAAATTCTTCTTAGGATCATAAAGAGCAAAACAGCTGCAGAGAGGGCAGGGTCCTTTTGCCTGGAGAAAAGGATCTTATTTGTCAGGGGGTTCAGGACTTTTGAAAACACAGCTGCAGTGATCTCAGCCTCCAGCTATCAGATGCAAGTGGTGTAAAAATTCATTCTGTCCGTTAGTGGGTTGATCACCACTGATGGGTATTTGCTACCCAAAGTGCTGAAATACAAGTTTCAAGAATATCAGGAGCTTCTTGCTCCAATCTTCCAACAGAGAGGGTAAACCTGTTAATTGCTGGCTGGCATTTCTGTTCCACTCTGGTCAACAGGGTTCAACTTGATGATTAGAGTGACTAAAAAATAAAAAGCACCACCTGACAGAATCAATTTAAATGCTGGGGAATGTCGCTGTTGAGCCGCTAGCTGAGGAATGAGCCAGGTTCTCAGACAAGGAAAGAGAGAAGAAGAGCTTTATTGTTTTGATTTCCATATATATAGAGTTTTCAGAGGTCACCCAGATTGGTCAGCCCGAGACCTCCCCCTAGGCCCAATTGGCCAAGTCCGAACTGACCTAATCCGGAGACGTTGTTTGCAAAACATCCAAACTTTATCTTTGTTTATGAAATATAGCAAAATGTTCCCACAGGAAGGACCTGTGCTAGCCACAGTGGAATCTCTGCCATTGGTATGTGCGCGCTGAGACACAGCCTAAAAATTGGTTTTCTATCTGAGCATTCGTCAGCAGCCTCAGATCACTGCGAGGTTTGCATGAATGCTGTGTCCATTATGACACATTGTGAGTGCTTGTAATAATGTTTTTCTCTTCAGGAACCTGCAAGGTTTTCCACTCTGTGGCTGAGAGCAGGCTGCAGCCTGTAGATATTTGATGATACATCTGACAACCTTAGAGAAAATGCCACAACATGTTGCCTTGACTTCTGCCAAGCAGCAGTCATTAAAAGTAAAAAGAAATCTGTAGAGTAAAACCTGACTGAACCGGCTTTGAGGGAATCCCTAAAAGAAATTCAGAGGTGATTATCTTATTGTGATTCATCTGATTTGACCACAATTACATTTATTTAGCTACTGTTTTTAAAAAGAGCTGAGCTCATACTCTGGTCACCATGATTAGAAATTTCCTATGCAGTGGGGTTTTTCTTCTTTACAGAGAGATTTTGCTGTGACCTGTTCAAGGACGTTTGTTTTCAATGACACAGAGGTAGCACTGGGGTTCAGAGCACTTGTTTTGGTTTTCTCTTACTGATGTTCACCCTAAGCCATCCTACTATTTGATTAAGGCAATATGAGATCGATGATATAGGGCAAACAGAGAATTTCACAAGAGAAAAAGCCACCAAAAGAGCTTGTCCTGAAGAAAGAAATGAACTTAGCAAGCAGTTATAATTGTTCATCTTCCAGTAAGTTTGGGGAATCGAGACCATGAAATTAAATCTTGAATTTATAGGCAGCCCAGATGAAAGTCCTAAATTGTTTATTAAAAATAAATAAAGAGAAATTTTTTTTCACAGTCTCTCTGAATAGATGATTTCAGTTTGGGAAGGTATCCAAGATTTAATGCATCTTGCATTCTTTGTGAAAGGAAATTTGCTCAGGACAGGCTGCTTGTAGGAAGAGAAGCAAAGCAAGACAATGGCCCTTGTAGAAAATTACAAGAATGTTGTGCAGAAATTATCAGAGAGGTTAATACAGGGATGGCTGTAAAAATGCATTCAAATGCTATTTTTCTTACTCATACTGCAATGCATAACATACACCAAACCAGCTGTGTTCTGGTGTTCATTGTCTGCAGACAGTTAATTTATCTCAAATGAAGACAGTCAGAGTAACTCCAAAACTCTCCAGGCATAGGGAAAATAAAAGAAAAAAATGTGTGTATATTGTATATTCACCAACAAAGTAGATACCACCTGGAGCAATATGACTAAAAGCCTCTTTGCCTCACGACCATGCTGGGGCTGGATTAGAAGGAGATGTCTTTAAAAACTGCTTTGTCAATTACAGAGATGGAATATGCCTCAAGACATCTGCCTGATGATATTGATCACTGTAAATGTCACAGCAGGGAAAAACAAGACAGTAAAATGTCTCAGGTTAAATGCCATTGTGTATCCTGCAGTGAATTCCCTCTCCACCTGTGTTCAGCTGGGCTGGGAGGGCACTGCCTGCATTTTGAGGCTTCTCTTCCAAATTCCTGTAAGTTCAAAGTTCCCACAGTGTTTTGGCTCCAGGCCTGAGCCAGCCTGTCCAGCCACACCAAAGCTCTGTCTTGCCCTTGCTTTCAGCTGAGAAAAACTGATGATCTCATCTTGCCTTTACAATTTCTGAGTTCTCAAAAGCAATGACCTCCAAGAACAGTTTCCAAGCATGAAATTACCAGAAGGGATGGTCCTTGGGATGCCATTCCTGGAAGTACCATTTTAATGGGCAGGTCGTTTCAGGACTGGCAAGATGCAGCCTGTTTGAACAGAGAGTTGATCTAGACACTGACAAGTTCAGAGGTTTAGGTTCAATTTCTAATTTTTGCAATCTTTTTATTCCAGGAGAGCAGCTGCCATTTAGATAAGCAGCCCAACAACCTGATGATGTGGCTGAACAGACACTTCAGAGGAATGTGAAAAAGAAATAAACGCCTCACAGTGAAAACATTTGCCCTGCAGGTAAAAAAATAAGAGTTGGATGAAACATAAGCTTTAAAGTTTTAGAGCTGATTGGTTTTTTCTGAATACTTTTTATTTAAGCACTAATTATTCTTTCCAACCCTTTCATTGTTAATCCATTATTAAATGGGTCAAAGATGCACTGAAAAATTCATGTCAGACTTTGTAACTGCCAAAATAAGACTCTCAGAAAGTGTTTTTAGGAGCAAGAAATCTAATTAGTTCATTGGTTAATGAAGTAAATCAAAGTAGATTGGCTATGGAACCAATCTCATTCACTGCTTTTGCTAACTCCTAAACCAGGGTGGGATGTTTCTCTCCATGGCCTGGTTTTTGTCCCTGTGCAAAGCAAGAGGAAAAATGTAATTAGTGTCTGCGCTAATTGGTGGCACATTTTATGACAGGCTGCCCTGGCAGACACTTTATGATGTAGCATAATGCTGGATTATCACAATCATGGTGTGACATAGCCTTTTATGTTATAAGGGGAAAAGGAAGAAATGTTCCAGCTTCCATTGTATTCTGGTTATAAAAGGTTGCTGGGAGCACTGTCCTCTGATCAGGTTTGAAACTTTTTTTGGTTCTGTGCTAAATTGATTTCTTGGTATGGATGTTGAACCTTGACTGCCACTCTACATTTCTGATATTTGAGAGTTTGAACCAATCTGCTGGGTAAATAATTTTCTCATCTGAGCAAGCTAAAAGATACAATAATGCAACTGAGTGGGGATGAGGTTCAGTTTCATCTGCTTAAACAGTCCCTGTTCAGGCAGTGATCTCCCATCCCAGGAACCTGAACAGCCACCCACCTCCCCAGCACCACTGGCACAGAATTATAAAAATATGGGTAGTGACAGGGCAAGGGGGGATGGCTTTAAACTGAAAGAGGTCAAGTTTAGATTAGTTATTACGAATAAATTCTTCTCTATGAGGGTGGTGAGGCACTGGCACAGGTTGCCCAGAGAAGCTGTGGATGCCCCTGGATCCCTGGAAGTGTCCAAGCTCAGGTTGGATGGGGGTTGGAGCAACCTGGGATAGTGGAAGGTGTCCCTGTCCGTGGCAGGGGATGGAATAAGATGATCTTCAAGGCCCTTTTTAACCCAAACAATTCTGTGATTCTGTGGTGATTCCATGATTATGAATCTCTGATGTAGTGGAAAAGCTGCAAGAGCTGCTCTCACTGATTTTATCTTCCAGCAGAACTGGGCTGTGGAAAAAGTGCATCAGGACTCAGCCAGAGTCAGCTGCTGCCTGGCACTGCACATCCTCCAGATGGATGGCAGATGACACATCCAAGGTGATGGATGTGTGAGCAACCACAGCAGTCCTTGTAGAATAAAACAGCCAACTGCAGCACAGACTGATATAAGCACAACACTTGAAAAGGACCTTTGATCCCTTTTTTGCAAGAGGTGTTTCCCAATCGCTTGGAACAAAATCCTATCAAGCCTGAACTAAATTTTGCTGCTTGGGAGCAAACATTTATACCATGAGGTTGGAGTTTGGGCCTGAATAGAGCCATGGGTAGGATATTAGTGGGTAGTTTTTATACAGAAATCACAACTGCACTGGAAATTTTGCAGCCTGGCCTCCAGAGAATTCATCAGATTTAAGTATTACTGCAGCATTGCATTTGAGTGAAAGGGCAAAGAGAGGAAGCATTTATCTTATCAGGATATTGACTTTCTTGCAATATTGTTGTTCTGCTTTCTGGGGATGTAATAACACCAAGTTGTGTTTGCATAGCAACAAGGTAGAGGTTTCTTTTTTAAATGCATGGTTCCACTCTGAAAAAGAAAACCTAACACCATGGCAACACACAGTGATTCCTCCATCAAATACTCTCTCAAAAATTGCTTTGCTAGATTTAGGAATCATTATTAAAAAGAAGAGAGATATTAACAAGCTTGCTTCCAGGCTTTAGAATATATATATAAATATATATATAATATATATATATATATATATATTCACAAGCATTATTACCTCCACCTTATTTATTAGCTAAGTATTTATATCTGCACAGACTCCCACAATATTCTTCCTGCTAACCCTCCTGCTCCTTCACCATCTGTCACTTCACTTCCAACAGTAAAACTGAATTAATTTTTTCAAGCCTGCTAAAATACTGTTAAAAGCAGACAAGTTCCACCCATCTGAGCTTTTAGTTCAAAAGCATGTGCAAGGCTTTATGAGCATAGCCAGGAATAAAGTAGACAATATGTGCACATCTGCAGCAGGAACAGCAGCTTCTCCACTGGATCAGTAGGTGCTTCACCTTCCCACGCAATCTGTGTGACTGCAGAGTCTGTGCTTCAGTTTGGGAATTGGAGATAAGAACTGCTGGGGAAAACCAGACCTTTCAAAAGCCTGGATCTCCCTCGGAGTGATTGACTTCAGAAGGTAGCAGGACTAGTGGTTTTCAGACACTTCCGATGAAAAAAATTTCAGAGAATCGCCAAATGAACAAACAAAACCCCAAATGAACAAAAAAACCCCACCAAACACACACACACACACACATTAAAAAAGACTGATCTTTATATATTTTTCTTCTTTTAATAAATTTAAAGAAAAATCCTTGAAAACACCTTATTTTACTTTAATAGCAAACTACTATCATATTCAACCAAAGAGGAGAGTTTTTTCCCTTATTTAGCATGTATTTCTCCTTCTATTTGCATGTGCGGGGAGGTGCTTGAACATCTTTATTTAAAGAGGTTCTGCTATTTAAAGAGCTTCTTGCTATTTAAAAACACCTCAGGAGCCCCAAGCAATCTGCTCTAGTGGAAAGTGTCCCTGTCCATGGCAGAGGGGTTGGAACTGGATGGTTTTTAAGGTCCCTTCCCACCCAAACCAATCCATGATTCTATGATTTCTGGTCTGGCTGATTTTGGCTGCTGTGGCACCCCTTTGAGTGTCACAGGATGGATGTCACTGATTTTACATTGTGATCAGCTCTGATGGGGAATCAGACAGACAAGTGCAGGGCAGGACTTATGAACAGAGGTTTCAGCAGTGACCTCTCTGACTAATTCTTCAAAAATGTGATCTCCCTCCAAAAGTTTGGCACAGTCTGCAGGTCAGAGCCTCCCTGATGGTGACACATCAGACCCCAGCCAGGTCTTCATGATGATTTTGCAATCAGTTCCAGCTTCACAGCTGATGCTGCAATCAGATCCACGGTGAATCTTGATAATTTTGATTTTTGATATAATTTTGATAATTTTTACTGACAAGGGATTGGGGAGCAAAACCCAAAGGGAGCAAATAAGAAAGTTGCCTCCAATTCTGGCAGAATTTCCAGGCCTTTTAAAAGACTGCACCATGGTATTGAGCTTTCCTTTGCCTCCTTCTCCCTTCTCTGCCAGTCTCAGCTTTGAAACACAGACAAGAGAAAGAAGGGAAAACAGAGAAAAGAAAAAGAAAATAAGGCATTTAAATCCACCACCAAGCCATCAGGTTTAGCAGATACTCTCCAAACCTTATCACTTTCCACAACTACCAGAAGGAGCTTGGAGTCAGGTAGGACTCAGTCTCTTCTCCCAGGGAACAGTGAGAGGACAAGAAGCCTCACCTTGTGCCAGGGGAGGTTTAGATTGGATATGATGAGAAATTTCTTCCCTGAAGGGTGGCCAAGCGCTGGCAGGGCTGCCCAGGGAAGTGGTGAAATCACCACCCCTGGAAGGGATCAAAGGCCTTTTGTGGCACTTGGGGACAGTTTAGTGGTGAACACAGTGATGATGGTCTTGATGATCTTAGAGGAGTTTTCCTACCTTAATGATTCTATGATTTAAAAGTAACTCTTAGATAATGAGAGCTCATTTATGCCATGTGGGAAATGGTTTAGGTTAACATGGATCTTCCTGCCTTTGCCTGGAATATTTAAAAAATATTTTTAAATATAATCTTTCCCCCAAGGACATGGAATTTCCCTGAAGCTAAGCAAGCCACTCAGGCAACATGTCACAAGAAGTGATCATAAATAACTCTGCTTTTTAATGTAATCCATTTAGAAATCTCTTTCATGGACCATTCATATTGTTGCTCGAGGCAATTGTTCTTCTGATTGGTATAGCTATAAAATACATATGTGGTGGAATCAAAAGGACAGAATTATCTCCAATAATGAAAAGATTAAGTTGCAGTTTCAAGCCCCATATTTGTGTGTGATCAATACTTCCAGCCAAGACTGAGCTGACATCACCTCCAATCAAATACCATTGGACAAGGTTGACCAGTGCTGGAGTTTCAAGGTTTCTACTCAGCTATCATCAGGAATTCTGAAAATTCAGAAGAAAACTCTCCATATAAACTTGTCAAGCAGGAGGCAATTCCACAGCTTTATCCAAGTTTGTATTAGCATTTGAATGCACTTTTTGCAACTGTGTAATGCCCCAGAATTCACAGATTCCTTTAAAATGAAAGATTTGCCACATTTCCAGAGGGAATATTTCCATAGGGATCAGATTAAAACACTGTTTAATATAACACCTGGCCTTTTACTGCAAAGATGTTTGCATCAAAGTGCTGCATATTCAGTACATTTGTAATTTTTAATCATTGAGTTTTTCCTGTACTGAAAGTTTTATTCATCTAAAAGAAAAAACCAGCGTGGGAGTTGTAAGGAGGATTTAGCCAGTCTTCTGAGTCTCAGTTGGAAAATATCATTTGAGATTTTTAGGAGAAACTGCTATTCCAGAAAAATTTAATTCTGTGATGTATTGCTTCATTTCCCTTCCTCTATCTTTAGGCATGAACCATCTTCCTCTCCTCCACTTAAACCGAACAGGACAGTTTTGTTTATATGAGTATATATATATATATATGTATATATATAAAAAACAAATATATAAAAATATATACAGATTTTTGTACTCGACCTTGTCATCCCAGATTCATTTTATAAAGCCACAGAGAAAAATCTGCCTTTTCAGGGTGAAATTCAATCTAACTCTTGCACAATGACTTTAAACCAGGATGAATTGCAAGTCATTGCACCTTTGCTGTAACCATTGCACCTCTCTGAAAAAAATGATCCAAAAACAAGTGGATGCTGCACTTGAGGACATGGTTAATGGTGAACATGCTTGACATCTGGGTGTGATGATCCTAAAGGTCTTTTCCAACCTTAGTTATTCTAGGATTCCATGAAAAATGGAACCAGATTCCAGATCACTTATTGAATTCCACGTTTAGGAGGATAAATGTAAGTGGAGAGAGTAAAGGACAGATGGACAGAAACCAAATTACAGTGGTGTTGGGTGGAATTCTGGCTTGCATAAGTCTGCTGCATAAAGTTCTCCTGTTGCTGCATGGTAAATAAAATGGGAAATTCAAAAAAGAGGAGGAGAAAAGGTAGAATTGTGTGAGTTGCTTTGCCTCATTGCTTTATCCCGTGCCACTTCTGTCAAATTAAACTCCTGTAGGGATTGGTGGATTTTAGGCAGGTCTTTAGCCAGGTTTGGGGTTAGGGTTAGGATTAGGGTCCTGGCACAGGGATGGACCAGGAAGGTCTCTGAGCAATACCCCAGAAGAGCAGTGCTGGCCTCCCCCAAGAAGAAGATCCTTAATCCTATTTCCCTCCTAGTAGATCCATGAAAATAACCCTGACTTACTTGAATAATGAGACAATCACAGAGTGGTTTGGGTTGGAAGGAACTTTAAAAATCATTTCATTCTGACCCCTCTGCCATGGGCAGGGACACCAGGTTGCTCCAGGCCCAGTCCTTGGACACTTCCAGGGATGGGGCAGGATGCTGGAGCAGGGGCAGCAAGTGCTAAAACCATGAGTGCAGCTGATGCCTTAAAAGCTGGTAAAAAAATGAGGCAGACACAGCAGTATAGAGAAAAAGGGTATTACCTTGGTTTTAATAGGATCCCAGGTGCACACTTGTCAAAGGTGGAATCACGCCGAGCAGCATCCCGTGTACAATGCCTATAGAATGTTATGGACCTCACAAATTAGCATATCTACCTAAAATTCCCATAAGAAATTTAACAAATGAAGTAATTGTCCCCCAATTCTAGTTACCCCCCACCAAGTGAGACTACAGTCTTGTCGCTGTTGAGCCGCTAGCTGAGAGAAAAACCTAGGTTCTCAGACAAGAAAAGAGAAAAGGTGTCTTTATTATTTTGATTTCCATATATATAGAGTTTTCAGAGGTCACCCAGATTGGTCAGCCAGAAACCTCCCCCTAGGCCTAATTGGCCAAGACTGAACTGCCCTAATCTCGAGACGCTGTTTGCAAAACATCCAAACTTTATCTTTGTTTATGAAACGTAGCAAAATGTTCTCACAAGAAAGACCTGTGCTAGCCACACAGTCTAGTTTACAAAAACATGTTCCAGAGAGGAGGCTCCATCCAAGGTTGGAGCCTCTAGTTTTGAGATAGTAAGGATGTTTTGTCTTCCCCCCCCAGAGAACCCCCAAACTAAGTTAAATATCAGACTACAAGAGTTATGAACATGTAGGGCTGAGGTACAAGGAGTGTTTGGGAAAGGTACAAGGAAAGGGAAAGGGTATAAAAACGTATTAAAAGGGTATAAAAAGAAAGGACAAATAACCATCAGGCATTACAGCAGTGCCAGGGTTCAGCTCAAGCCCTGAGAAATGATGATTTTCTTTCACATTCACATTTTCTTTCACTTTTTTTGTGTCCTACCCAAAGGAAAATGACACAAGACAAGGTGAGCAAAGGGTTAAGCATTACAGAAAAGAATTCATCCCTTTCTATCTCAAACTAATACCTGCTCCACCCCAGGATTTGTATTTCCATTCAGGAGACTCTGTGGATCTTTTGCTGTAAATCAATGCAACTTCCTCTTCTTTCTTTCCCACACAACACAGAAGATAATTTCTTACTTCACAGTAATTTATGGATGCTCTTAACTATCCTGCTTTGCCATGATAAATTACCTCCTTAAATCTTCTCCTCTTTCTCCATCAGTTGCCCATTCTCAAGAGAGCATTGTGACTTTGTGGGTGCAAGTGTTTCAAGGAGCTGTGTGCATTTCCCTCCTGATAATGGAAGTGTGGCAGCTGCTCTAGCTGTTGCCATCTAGCAGCAGAATGTGTGTATATATACATCTATAAATACACCAGTGGGTGCTAATAAAGCCCAGCAGAAACTCAGCTTCACCAGTTCTTTGCAAAAACAGGAAAACAAAACGAAACAAAATCAAGTCGTTCTTTCAAAGCACACAAAAATGTAATATTTCTGTGTTTCTCTCCCAGTTTCAAACACTGCTCGGATCAAAAACTGGTGCCTAAGTGTGGTGTAATCTGCCTGACGCCCTGCAAATAAGCAGAGCACTTTTTTCAGTCTCTCTGTGCTACCAAGTTGTGCAGTTCAGCTCTGCCATGACCTGCCTTTTAATTTCCAAACAAACAAGGTCAACAAAGCTGGCAGCAGGTAGTTAACTCAGTGTAATAGGATTTTGATTGCTTTCCTACACCAGGGGAGCACACTGGGAGACATGTACATTATACTTTTGAGTGAAAACATAAGACCTATTTCAAGGTTTTCATTAATTGTATTTATCTTTAAAGATATGAATACCAAGTGATGCTTAAGTAAATAATGAGACCTTAACTTCCCACACTGAGCTGCAATAAACAAGCAGCCAGCAGTAGGGGCTGCTAAGAAGAGATTATTTTTTTTATTTTAATGGGGAAGTTGACTCATGTATTTATTCTGGACCCAAATATTGCAGGATAATGCTTTGTTTTGGCACTGCAATTAAAAGTAAAGGTACTTTATTCTGCAGGAGGGACAGGGAAGGCTCCCTCCCTGCCTACATCTGACTCCACTCTTGGCATTGGCTACAATCCTATTTTAAACATGACTAGGAACATCCAGAAGTTCCCTTCTAAGCAAAACATTAGTTGTTTAATCTAAATTCCAAAGCCCCAGTGAGTCCCTCCAGTGCTGTGATCTACAGCAGAATCACATCCATGCTGACATGAGGTGGCTTTATTTGAATTTATTCCACTTCATTCAATGCAAAACATCTGCTATGATGGCTGCTCCATCCCTGGAAGTGTTCCAGGCCAGGCTGGACAGGGCTTGGAGTGACATATTCTAGTGGAAAATGTCTCTGCCCATGGCAGGGGATTGGAACAGGATGGTCTTTAAGGTCCATTCAACCCAAACCATTCTGTGATTCTAAAATAAATACAATATAAATGAAATAAATAACAGTGGCAGAGGAACTTCCTGTGAGTGTTCAAAACACAAGCAAACACTTTGCAATATGATTTAGTGGCCACGGTGGTGATTGATCAATTGTTGGACTTGATGATCTTGAAGGTCTTTTCCAACCTTAATGATCTGATGATCTCCTAACTTCTTTTGTTTCAAAAAAAATTTTTAACTCATCTAGAGTTTGCATTAGGCTTTATTTCTATATTTTTCAAGACTATGAGAACTGTTCCAAAGTCTTACTGAGTTGGTATCTATTTGCCTGAAGTTGTAACTCCCCGCAAAGCTGCAAGATGACAAAGAAATACTTCAGATCAGGCTCTGTTTTATTTTACTCCATTCAAAATCCACACTCCCCCACTGCTCACTTTTCAGCTGGGTTCCTGGCTGACACAGAGCGGGGGACAGGGGAAAAGCAGATGCAACAATTTCTGCTTTAGCTGTTGCTCCTTCCTTGCTGCACAACCCTTGAGCAAAAGGTTTCAGCTCCCTGTGACTCAGTTTCTGCTCTTTGTAGCACAAGTTCTGCAAGGTATGAACAATTTTCTGCACTTCTACAGCAGGCAGAGCAGTAATTCCCATTCCCACATCAAGCCTCCAGATATGACACCATGGTGAATAATAGAGTGTGAGAGAAATCAGCTCCAAACCATTTTTTGGGGGTTTTTTAAAGAAAAAGAACTCCAATACCTCCTTCTAATTTGTTTCTGCAGTTTAGGAAACATACATTCCACAGTGCACTGAGCTATTTCTAATATGCCCAGCTGTGCAGGTTGATAGGCAAGAGATAAAACCATGCTGCTAATGAAAAACAGCTGCTCATTAGTCAGGAGAAAACTGGTTAGGGTGTTTAGAGATACAATTATTTTTACTGTTCTCGTCCCTTTTACGCTTATACAGAAATTATATTATTATCAAATCATGTTAGACAGTGTCTCAGGTTGAACATTTTAAAAATGAATGTGGTTCATTAACAATATGATGAATATTTAAGCAGGATTACAGAGCATAATGAACTTCCTTTAAATTTTTTTTCAAGTAGAGAAAGCCCAATAAATTTGCTAATATTTCACTGGTTAATGTTGCAATTAGGTGTGCAGCATCTTTTCCCAGCTTTCTGAACATCTCTCTTTTAATGCTGACTCTGAATTTAAGTCTGAGGCACAGGGCTGAAAAGCTGCAATTTCTTAATATTGAACATTAATCAGGTTGATACCTGAAGTAACTCACATAAGCAGTCACCTCATCTGAAAGAAAACCCTGATAAAGGGAAGGAAATAAAGCCAAATGCTCAGCCAAAAGTAAAACAAAGCTGAAACTTCATCCTCTGAATTACCATTTTTGTTATCTTACCCTCAAAAAATAACTACAGTTTCTCAACTGAGCAAGACTTTAATCTTTAAGATTCTTCTAATTTGTTTGAGAAAAGAAAGCCGACAAAACCAAGTGGCAAGAAACAATTGAATATTGTTATTTCTAAATATTCCTTTATAAATTCCTTTCTACATCTAATGATTTCATTGCCAGAGCCACATTTACTCAGGGTCTGGACCTTTATCCCAGGAGATCGGTTGTGGAATTTGGAATCTTTCTGCCATTAGCACAGTGGGTTTAGCATTTCTGAGCCTGCTCTGATCAGACAATCTGCAGCTCAGTTTACTCAGCAAGGAAAAGTGTGGCTAGCACAGGTCCTTCCCGTGGGAACATTTTGCTACATTTCATAAACAAAGATAAAGTTTGGATGTTTTGCAAACAATGTCTCCGGATTGGGTCAGTTCGGGCTTGGCCAGTTGGGCCTAGGGGGAGGTCTCGGGCTGACCAATCTGGGGCACCTCTGTAAACTCTATATATATGGAATTCAAAACAATAAAGCTCTTCTCCTCTCTTTCCTTGTCTGAGAACTTGGGTCATTCCTCAGCTAGCCGCTCAACAGTGACAGAAAAGCAGCAAGATGAAAGAAAAAAAATAAAGGAGATGATTGACTGAAGATCTGCCTAAGAGCAGTGGTGGAGTCACAGCCCCTGGAGGGTTTTAAAAGGTGTGTTTAGGTTGCACTTAGGGACATGGTTTAGTGGCAGCTTGGCAGTGCTTGATGATCAAGTGGACTTGATGATCTTAGAGGATTTTCCAGCCTCAGTGATTCCATGACTCTGCAAGCCTCTGTGGCCAAATATTTCTCTTGTGCTCTCTCCCTCTCCAGACTTAGAGATGGAAGGCAAGGATACCCCGAGACAGAATTTTACAGACTCAGATATCCACACTGAATCGTTCAGCAGAAATCTCTTAAATGAGATAAGCCTGGCTGGAAATGTCCATATAAAAACACTTTACCCCAAATTCTATTATTTCAGGCCAAAAAATCCCACCTTTTTTTTTTCTCACCCCCCATAAAATGATGAATTCAGGGAATTATTTCACTGGCATGTCTTGAACAGGAAAAAAATGGTTATTTCCAAGTTATCTCCAATAGCAAATCAACACATCAGGAAATATGCAGAACTTGTCTCTCTGCTGGCAAGATCAAAACTGGAAACAGTTCCATTGTAATATTTATTCATTTATCTGAATCATTTGGAATTTACCAACAAATGTCTGCTGTGGAGAAACAGTGTGGAAACTGAATCATGAGCAAAGTTCACTGCTAATAAATGTCTTGAGGCAAATCCTTTTTATCCCTTATGTTGCAGGTAAAATAAACAAGAGAAATTATCTGCACTTACTCAGAATCCCAACCCTGGGACAAAGTCTTTGTGCAAGATGCTGTACAATCATCAGCTGAAAAAAAAGTTACAGCCCTGGGAATTTAATAGACTGAGTAGTTAATAAAAGACAAATGAGTGGAGATGGAGACCAGGGAAGGATGAGAAGTCAATGTTTGTCTGGAGACAAAAGATTTGTAATGTGCTGACAAGCTCCTAGTGTCAAGATGACTTTCATAAGAGTGAAGAATTTTGAAGCCTAAAGAAACTGTTTTTCTAGAGTGGAGGGAGAGTTATTTCTCCCAGATAAAGGCCAAAACAGCAGCAGGCACAAACCTGGGATGGAAAGTGGCAACTGCATGGCATTATTGGGTTTTCCCTTGGCTGTGGCTCATGTGAGCTCTGTGTCACCAAGTGGTTGATGCATCACTGGTGTCTCACTGTGTGGCTGAGCTTCTGGTCTTTGGGATCACCTCAATAAAGTTCTGGGGCTCTTCCTCAAATGTCACCAGTTTGCCATTACAGGGTGGCCCATGGGACAATCCAGCTGCCCTGGGAGTGAAAATGCATCTTCAAGGTTGATCCTCTCCATTGCACAATCCTGCTTAGGTAGAAACACATGGAATAATTGTTTGCATGTGCCTGAGCAGCACACAAATCATCCACATCTGCATCTGCATATGTAAAATATTTCTCTCACAGTAAAGCACATTAAAAAAAAAAACTCACTGGACTCACTCTTGACTTGCAAACCTCACCTGGACATGTCAGTTTAGAATGTGGGACATTGCCCAGAGGAAACCATGCTGTGGTTGCTGTTAGTTTTCCTTCTCATTGTTGCCTCTGTTCTCTGCTCCCAGCTCAGGTCTCAGGTGAGTTTTTCAGTCTTTCACTGTGTGCACAGCAGGTCTCCAGCCCAGGGCTGGCAGCCACCTCATGCAAACTGGAAAAGAAATCCCACTGGCCAGCAGCACATGGTGAATCAGGCAGCAGAGGAGGCTTTGGATTGGAGTCACACAGCAGCCAAAACAACAAAAAATAAATAGATGAGCAGAGTTTTGCATTATTATCGGCACAGTCTACAGTAGCTCAGAGTGGGGAGCTGATTATTGCTCTGCTACTTACTGAAAAATATCGTGTTATTTATAGTGCTGAGTAAATACCAAATTATAATCATCTACTTCAAGTCTGTTCAGTGTTTTCCTCTCCAGGTGGTCTCCTCTTCTATCCCTGTGCTGTAGCCTAGAGGAGTTGTCAGCCACCAGGCTGAAAGCTCTGCACACCATGGCCAACTGGAAAAACAAAACAATGAATTTTGCTAACTTCTGGTCTCCATTGGGAAGGAAACTCCAGCCTGGCTTTGGAGAATTCTGCTGCCAAGCTGGGACAGGTGCTTTCCCCTTTTAAATAAGAGTGACAAACTTTACAGCATTCAAGATACTAAATAACATCATAATCTGATTAAACACCTCCAACAACTTAAATAACCTGATTAAAAACCTTCAGTTCCTGAAAAGGGCTACAAGAACTCTGCAGAGGGACTTTTTTCCAAGGTCATTTAGTGACAGGACAAGGGGAGTGGCTTTAGGGTGAAGAGAGCAGGTTTAGATTTGATATGAAGGAGAATTTTTTCTCCTTAATATCAAGTATTTCAGGTGAGGCCCTGGCACAGGTTGCCCGAGAAAGGGAAGCTGTGGCTGCTTCATCCCTGGAAGTGTCCAAAGCCAGGCTGGATGGGGCTTGGAGCAACCTGGGATAGTGGAAGGTGTACCTGCCCATGGCAGGGGTGTGGAACTGGATTTTTTAAGGTCCCTTCCAACCCAAACCATTCTGTGAATCCCCAGCATAAACATATTGTGGGTATATTTCAATATTTATTTCTGCAAATTTGCAACTTGATAAAGTAGGGAGCTGCAATTCTCTGTACAGTTTCACTGCTGGTTTAGTTCTGGGACTTTCAGGAAGTTTTACAGCTCAGCTGCTCTCCTCATTATCTGTTTTGCTGTTCCTCTGCCCCAGGTTTTACATCAGGGTTTGATCTCAGTACCTTGAGTCTATCTTGGAATAATTTATTGACTCATCTGGGCCTTAGCCAACTTTCAAATGACTCAAGTCATGTTTTGTCAGTGCTCTGAGGGTTGTAGTAAGTCCATCTCAAACTACACCACCCCCTTGGGGATGAGGGGATGCAGACTGAGAATGAAAGAGAAGTTACCAGGCTCTCTAATATTTCAGGGAAATCAGCAGTGAAAGATGGGGCAGAAATCCTGGAGAGGAAATAAATGTACCTAAACTAGAAGGTGGTAGTAGGAAAAATGATTAGACCCTGGAGAAAAGCTGGCAAAGCTCTGTTATTTGCTCTCTTCTGGTTTGCCATGCCAGAGATGAATTTTCATAGGTCATGAATGCTATCAGGAGGGGGGGGGAAAAATCTGAACTTAGGCTAAAATAACCTTAGAGAGCAGGTAATCTGGGCTTTCGTTCCATCAAGCAGCTAAAATTCAACCTGATGTTTCCCACAGGCAATATCTGGAACTGCTAAATTTAATTCAGATTTACTAGATTGGTACCAGGATCACAGGCCTGGCTTTTTCTTTCCAGAAAGACTTATGTCGTGTTACTTTTCCCTATTCATCTCTCTTCACAAATCACTGTCCAAAGGGGAAGGAAGTACAGTAATTTCTTTGCTCTGAGCATGAAATTACGTGGAATTTTCCTCTTAAGAAATAACCTTATCAGTGGAAGAAAATAGTGCACTTAAATAAGGCTTTTTCAATAATCACATTTGTAGGCAAGAAAAGGTCAGAGGTGGAAAGGGAAAATATGAATGGCATGAGGAAGTAAAAATCCCTGGTTTGTTTATTTACACATGTAGAATTTTGAACATATCAACTGGAGACTTCATGAAAGAACGTAACCTGATTTGTAAAAGAAGTAGTTTTTTGCAAAAAGAACTGCTAAATGAAGCTATCAACAGAAATCTGCTTTTCCCAGGTGGATTATATTCTCTATTTGTGCTCCCAGAAAGGGAACAGAACAAACCAATCTCCACAAGCACACTTCAAACAAATGGTTTTCAATCTGGTTTTAAATACTTGCTCCTGGGGTAAAGTAAAACTGTCTTAAATTGTAAAACAGGGACATTGAAACAGAAATATAGGTTTTTTACTCTTTTCTGCAGTAGTGGCTTTGATATACTCATGTAAATGAAAGGCCAAGAAGAGGGGTTTGAATACAGATCCCTGATTTGTGTTTAGTGTGAGGGACTGGAGTCCCCTTTGTGTAAACAGGAGGGAAATTCCTCACGGCTTCAGTCTGCAATGTGAGGTCACACGGCTGAAATGGCTGAATTTTACTTTCAAAAGTAACCTAGGGATAAACCCTCAAGGGGAAAAGAACATGTAGGGGCACAAAATGTAGGCAGTTTGGATGAAAATATTATTTTTTAGGTAGTGAGTCATGAAATTCTCATTGGAATATTTTTGACTATTGATGTGCACTTAATGGGGATTCAGTGACAAGATCGACAGGACCAGAGGAAATGGCTGCTGATCTGAATTAATTTTTTTTTTTATTGCTTTCCCCAGGGAAGCTTGTCTCTCTAGTACTCAGAGGAAAAGTGTTACTTCTGCCAAGTTCTTTAGCAAAGTGGGAGCTTTTCACCCTAAAGCTCTCCCTGGGGAGAAATCTTGAAATCTTCAAGGAGCAGCTGCTTTCATATCTCCTGTTTTCCACAACTCTTTCCTTTGCAATTAGGAGTGGTCTCCAAATAAAATTAATTTGGATTATAATCCCCATACCACCTGAGCTGCAAACTGAGAAGAGAAGCTTAATACATCTCCCATTTCCCTCCAAATCTCCCAAGTGCTGCAGAAAGATGTCTCACACCAGTTCCTTCCTTCAAGAGCTGCTCCACTCCTCCATCATGCAGGAGCAAGGCACCTCCAGGATAGATGCTTTACCTCTTAGAAGACCAGAAAAGGAAATCTTGTTGAAATTTTCCAGATTACACTTTAGTTGCCCCAAAAAACAGGTGTGTTTAGATTGCCTCGAGGCTCATTTGATGTGGGTGAATCAGCTGAAGAGGATGCTGTGAGGATTTTTGCAACCAAGACCTTTTTCCACATCTATGCAGCAACCCATCCTTCTCGTCCAGAGAAGAGATTTTCATGGAATTACAGAATGGTTTGGATTGGAAGGGACCTCAAAGATCATCCAGTTCCACCTCCTGCCATGGGCAGGGACACCTTCCATTATTCCAGGTTGCTCCAAGCCCTGTTCAACCTGGCCTTGGACACTTCCAGGGATGAGGCATCCAAAGATTCTCTGGGTAACCTGTGCCAGTGCCTCACCACCCTCCTCAAAAGAAATTTCCTTCTAATATCTAATCTAAATCTACCCCCTTTCAGCTCATTTTCAACACAAGCACTACCCAAATGATGTAAATATAGGGGCTCTTTTTGCACTTTATAAGTGTCTGTCCAACAAATCTCTGGATAGCAATTCTCCCTATACCAGCACCACCAAAACCTTGACCAAAGGGATAATCTCAGCTAATAAAGAGTTAAGAAAGAGGTAAGAAAGAAGCCCACACCAGTGCCAGTGACATTTCCCTGCTGGATAGTTTAGGAAGAAGCCTTCAGTTTGAAACTAAATCTAATTGGAGTTTGTTTGGGACTCAGCTCTCCTACTGATTTAACAAGCTGCTGGAAAGTCTAATAAATATTGACATGATCCTTTTCCCTTTGGCAGGGCCTTCTAAGAACTCAATTTTGCAGCTCAATGATGCCTCCCTGTGTTGCCTGTGTCACAATATAGAGGGAAGGAAAAAACATAGCACCCACATTTACATGGAAATTTAATGAGTGTGTTTCAAAATTTCCTCCAACCAGTTCAGCTGAAAGAGTCATGAACTTGATTTCAAGCAAAGAGGAATTCAAGCCCCATTTCACCATGGGCATCTGGCTTGGGTTTCACCCTCCCAAAAGAGGAGTACAATATGCAAATTGAAGTTAATAATTGCAATGATTGCAAATTTGTGCTTGCATACTTACTCAATGTGATTCCTCTTCTGTCATTCCATTGGAATTAAAAGTGAAATCAGCCCTGGGGACAGCATGAGAGAATTCTTGTTGCCTCTGGGTGGGTCTCAAGGTCTGGAAAGAGAGCTGAGCAAAGCAGGGAGACAGCAGATTTTGTTTTGAGCTTGAGTTTTATTTACTGGTGCTTTGGAAGGCATAAAATACAACCACAAATAAATCCATAGGCAAGAATAAGTTTAGACTCTCAGCTAAAGAGTATTCAATGTCAGTTTAAAGGGGTGATAAAGCTTCACAGAATAACAAGAGAGAATAAGTAGAATGAAATTGGGATGAGGGACTGGTCAGAAGAAAAACACAATCTGTACAATCTTAGGTGAAGATTAAAGTGGAACAAAAAGAATAATCACAGACCATTTTACAAGCTCTTGGTAATTCCCCTCCTCTGGTTTTATCTGTATCCAGAACTCCACCTTCATGTTTATTTCTTCTCTTCTCTACCTGCCAAGGTCTCCCTCAGCCCCACACCAGCAGCTCATGTCCCACTGGCTTTGGGGTTGCAGCTGTGGGGCAAATCAATAAGGGATTGTTATTGATTTGCCCCACTGGAAGATAATGAGGAGGTGTCCTGCAGTAGAAAATCACAGTTTTGTGCCCACGTGTTCCTTTCTAGCTGATTGAAAATGGTTTTTGAAGGAGTTGTTGTCTTTGCGTTTAGTTTGCAGATGGAGGAAACTGCTTTACTGGGATGGAGAAGTCTGGCCAAGAACATCTGGGCAGAGGAAAGTTGTGGACTTTTCATCCCTGGAAATGTTCAAGGTCAGACTGGACAGGACTCTGAGCAGCCTGGTCTAGTGGAAGTTGTCCCCGCCAATGCAGGGGTTTGGAAATAAATGATCTTTAAGGTCCCTTCCAGTTTAAATCTTTCTGTGAGAAAAGGAGTTAAACTTCAAGACTTTATGTCTGTGCTTGTGAGATGACTTCTCTGCTCTTTCATGTGCCAAAAAGCCCAGCTTTGGAGCACAAAAAAAGTACTGTGTGTCTGTTTGCACCTGCCAGAGTAGGACCAAGCAACACTGAATGAAATTATGCTGCTGAACTTTCACAGTTTTTAGTTGAAAAGTGAGTCTGGGACACAATTGTTGCTTCTTCTCCACAGGGTGTGTGAGGATGGTACAAATTCTCTGATGTTCTCTGATTACCCAGAGAATGGACATAACACTCTTTCCCCAAAAAGAGCAGCCCAGTTCCCATGTGAGCTGTGCTCAAAATGTGCTCATATATATATATCTATTATAGAAACTAAAATATCAGTCAAATTGATTTTATGCCCCAATCCTGTCAGTGTTTAAGAGGCACTTGGACAATGCCCTTAATAATTTTTGTTATTATAACTTTCTTTGAACTTTTGGTCAGCCCTGACGTGGCCAGACTTCCCAAGGTGTTCATTATAATCCCTTCCAGCTGGAAGTATTCTATTCTATTCTATTCTATTCTATTCTATTCTATTCTATTCTATTCTATTCTATTCTATTCTATTCCATTTTGTTCTGTTCTGTTCTGTTCTGTTCTGTACTATTCTAATCCATTACATTCCATTCTAGGCACACCCTGTGGAAATGACAGAAGGTCAATTATAGGATTCATTTAAAGTGGGACTGAAGGAAATAGTTTGGAAAGTACTCAAAACACAAGCAGGAGAACGATTTAGATGAAACGACTAATTCTTTTCCATCTTTTTATCCCTTTTACTTTGTTTTCCTGTCCCTCTGTGCTTATGAAGAACCTCAAGGCCCTGAGCAGGCTGGAAGAACAGTCAGGGTGCTCTTGGTCAGGGTACTGTATGGCCAAAGGGCAGAAATGCAATTTCCAGCCCTTCCTATCCTCTTCTTCCCAAGCACAGCATCAACAGGAATCACCACCTTGATTCCTAACAGTTTTATGCAGCATTTCCTGGCACTCCCATGCTTACCTAGGAAAGAGCATGAAAAAACAAAAATCAGAAATACCATTTGGGTCCTTTCAGGGTGGCTGCCTTCAATATTGCATTTTAAAAAGAAATTGTTTTTACTTCTAATTTTCCCTTTTACAGGGGTTGAGGTTTTTTTTTTTTTTTAATTTTCATAAAAACTATTTAAATTGTTTTGACTGAGGGGGTTTTGAATTCACTCTTAAACCTCCTGGTTGATATTCAAATAGTACTTTGGTAACAGAGGTAGGTACTGATCACACAGATTATCAAATCTCTCAGGTTCTTCTGGGGATAAAATAAGGAGAAATACTCAACCCAGAGATTTTTTTTTTTATTGCAGAAGGGTAGAAACTTGTGTCTTCAAAGAATTCAGAGACTGGAGGGAGAATAAAAAGAAGCAATTTAACACTCAGAAGTGCCTGCAAGCAGCACATCTTACAAAGGTACCTTGTACTGGCACTGATCTGCAAGCATTTGGCCCTTTTGTAACAAACTGCTGAGATTTTGTGTTTTGATCTCATGAGAATTGACCCTTGGTCATTTTGCAGCTGACAAGATACCTGTGATAATCCAGCCCAGAGCTGCCTGCAGAACAGACTCTCCTGCCTGTGGATGGGTGGAACACAGTGGAGTTTCCCATTCTCCCTTGAAATACTTAGTTTTGATCATCCGTGAGTGTTTCCAGAATAAGCAGGAGGAGGCCCAGCAGAAGCAGCTCAAAGATCAGCTGACTGCTAATTAAAATTACCCCTGATAAGCTCACCACTTTATCCTTTTGTCCCTACTTAGAGAGGGGACATGCTGGAGTCCCCATTTCTGCCCCTGCTCCCTGCGGATGTCCTGCAGGATCCACCCCTCCTCTCCTCACTACAATTCACAGCCCAGCAACTCTCTGTTTTCTGGTGATGAGTGCTCACAAAATTACAGTGAAAGCTGCAGTCAGAGGTCATTTTCTGCTCTGCCTTCTACACCAGAAAAAGCTGAGATCCCCGTGATGGACCACTTGGTTTAATGTGAGCATGAGGCATTTTGTTTTTCAAGTCCATGAAGTTAAGAGCTATTAAAAGGCAGCTGCTTATTGACAAGCTATCAAATAAATTTGGAATGCATCCTGCTGTGCAGCCATCTGATGAAGCCGAATGGGAAAGCTAATGACCCTCACGCTATACTTGCCATAAAATATGGCCTTTATCTCAGCACTTGAGGTTTATTTTGTAGTGGAGCAAGGAAGGAAAATGGAATGCATCCCATTTCGCTCCAGCAAGGAATCTCACACGAACATGTTGGTTACAAACCACCCAAAAAAACTTGCTCTGTACATCCTGCCATGTGATCTTCCAGCAAGCTCGAGAGGAAAACAGAGAGAGCAAAACAGAGTCTGTGGCAGGCAAAGCAGCTCCTGGTTTCTGTGAATTATTTGGAGTTATTCCTCAAATACGAGCTGCAACATCAGTTGGGGGATATCAGTTAATTAGCTCTGCCAGTTTTCTCCCGCTGAGAAGCTGACCCAGTTGTTATAAATAATTCAGAGCCTTTTCATGCTCTGTGTGCTGCAGTGGTGTAACTATCTGTGGAGTTTTGCTGATAGTGACATCTCAGGCTCATGTGACCAGTGGGGATAAAATCAGGTATTTGTTTTTATCAGCAGCACGCTTTGCATGGCATTGCCTGTCTCCTCTGATTGGATGGAAATAACTGAGAACGTGATTTCCAATAGTGAAAATGAATTTGGAAATAATCTTCCTGGCACAGGCTAATCTTTTTTTCCTTTGTCTGTATAGCACCCAACACAACAGCAGCCTGACTATGCCTGTAATGTTAGCAAAATTCAGATAATAATGTTGAACTGAAATGCACCCAAGTGCAGAGGGTAATCTGCTGTTTAAACTCTCAAAGTGAAGGATGTAACCCATTTGTTTTTGCAATGGGACACATTTCACATACTGCAAACCTTCCCCACTGTTTGCTGAGGTATTCTGTTTTCTTTAATGCTGCTGCACTAAGTAAGAAGCAAATACAGTGAAGGCATTGGGCAGGTTTTACTCAGAGACACCAAACTTAAGCTGACAGCAAGAGCAAACACTCAGGTGTAACCATGCATGTGCCTCCAACCCCAGGCACTCAGTCAATAATCCTGGCACTTCAGGCCATACATTTCTGATTTCTGAAGTCAGATCAATGAAAGGCCAAAAAATCACACTGTCCGTGTAAAATAACTCAGCAAATTGACTTATTTCTATATTTTATAAATAACTGATCTGTTGATGAAGAAGATCTCAGTGACACTGCAAGTGATGTCAAATATGGAAGTGAAATTTTGGAGAAAGAACATGTGTGGGGAGCAAAAAGAAAAATAGAGGAGATATAAAATCCAGAGTATTTGTCTGTCTTTGTTAGCCACCAACACTCATATTGCCTCAAATCCACCCCATCTTCCCTCACTCCCATGAACTTCCCCTTATCATAGAATTATAGAATGGTTTGGGTTGGAAAGGACTTTCAAGATCATCTCATTCCAACCCCCATGCCATGGGCAGGGACGACCTGAACACTTCCAGGGATGGGGCAGCCACAACTTCTCTGGGCAGCCTGTGCCAGGGTCTCACCACCCTCAAAGTACAGAATTTCTTCCAAATATCCAATCCAAATCTACCCATCTTCAGCTGAAAGCCACTCCCCCTTGTCCTATCAAAGTATGCCCATGTTAAAAGTGCCTCTTCAGCTTTTTTTGTCACTCTTGTTCAAGTATTGAACAATAACTTCACCCCCAGAGCCTTCTCCAGGCTGAGCAATCACAGTTCTCTGAGCAAAAAACCTTTTTGCCAACACTCACTGTTGCTGCCTCTCCAAAGGAAGACACAGCATTTGTTACTGTGCACCTTTGGGCTGACAAAAATCAGTTTACATACATGTCTGGATAAAAAAAAGAAGTATGGCAATGGGTAAGCTCACAGGACTCCATTAAACACAGTGTTCTGAAGGAAATCACTATTTTCACAATTCTCCAGGCCATTTGCAGGCAGCAGCTGGAATGTTTACACCAAGGATGGAATATTATACTCAAAATATGTCCTGTTTTCTACTCATTTTTCCCTAAATATGTATCAGCAGGCACAGTCAGGGATAGGCTTGCTGAGCACTGGACTCAGAGGGTCACCCTGATGTCTGATATCCTCACATTATGAAAAATCAAGTTGGTGCTGAATTAAGTGGTCTTTCAGCCTCTGTAAAATCCATCTCAGCCAGCAGTGGCCATCTAGGCAGATTTTTAGGAGCTTGGCTGTTTCTCACATGACTACAAGTTGTTTCTACAGTGAAATCAACATCCACATCCACAAACCACCTCAGGATCATCCTACAGCCAACTGAAGTGTGCCAGCAGAGACTAGGGAGAGATTCCTGGTTTCCCTCAGTAGCTCTGCATGTTTTATCAAGACATAAAATCACTCTGACGGTGATTAAATCTATCATAACTAAAATGGGAGCTTAGATTTAGCCACCTCAAGTCAGATGACTTGTGCTACCCATCATCTTACGCAAGAAACAAGGAGGTGTTTCCAGAGACCAAAACATCCCAGCCTCGAGGCTTTGCAAAGGATGCAATACAGATGTTATATTTATTTGGTGTTCGAGAAATCTGGACTGATTTTAGTGATTAATTATATTGTTGTTAGTGGTTATTTGTAATGGAAGGCTGGAGAGGGACTTTTGACAGCAGCATTCAGTGACAGCTGAATGGCTTCAAGGCAAAAGAAGGTGGATTTGGATTGGATATTAGGAAGAAATTTCTTATGAGGAGGGTGGGGAGGCTCTGGCACAGGTTGTCCAGAGAAGCTGTGGATGTCTCATCCCTGGAAGTGTCCAAGGCCAGGTTGGACAGGGCTTGGAGCAACCTGGGACAGTGGAAGGTGTCCCTGCCCATGTTAGGGGGTTGAACTGGATGATCTTCGAGTTCCTTTCCATCCAAAACCATTCCATGGTTCTCTTTGTTAAAAATAAAGAATTTTATGAGTCTTCTGACTAGATATATGACTATAGAAGTGAAAAACAAAGGAGGTTAAGAATAATACCTTTTAAAACCTGGACTTTTGGTTAACAGGATGAACTGCTGAGATCTTTCCCTACCTACTGAACCTTCTGTGCCTAAAATGAAATGCTTAACGCTTTTCTGTAAAAGTCCTGCTTTGGGCTAATTTAAGACTAAAGCTCCTGAGAGCTGAATATTTATTTTTACTGCACTGCAGGCTGGTCAAACATAACTGAGCTCTTTTTTGGGCTCTCCCCACGTTACCATTGCTAAGCCCAAGTTAACAAGCCTGGCTGAGAAGATCCTCAGGGCTGTGAGGGTGAGCAGATTCCTGCTGGGGATCCTGCACTGATTCACTGATCCTCTCATCCCTGGAGGAAGCTAGAAAAGAGCTCTGTCACTCTCCTGAGCTCCAGCTTGCTCCCCTCTGTGTCCCAGCAGTAAATCTCTGTTCCCCCACACTTGGCTTTTCTCTCCAGGCAGGCAGATGCAGAGCAGCAGCCCCTGAAGAAAGAGCATTTTCCAACATCCATGGAAAAAGCCTCCATGCTTTTGCCAGAAAACAGGCACTTTACAGCTCCTCCTGGTCACTGGGTGAGAGTTTTGTGCCTCTGCTTTGTGCTAGCTCCAGCTGTGATGACTTTGCAAACGCTGGTGCCAAAGGCTGTCAATAAAACTCTGTCCTGAATGCATCTAAAGCAGTAACCACATATTTTTTATGGCAAGGCAACATCTCCACAAATAAATTCAGGAAATCTGAGAGCATTTTCCATCACTGAGGGCAGAAATTACCTATCTTTGTACAATTAAACTCTTTTAGATTGTGAATTGAAATTGCTGCGTCCAGACTGACCACTGGGAAGGGTTTTGGGTCTGTGCCAACTATCAGTCAGCATCCAGGAATGATAAAGACAGTGCCCAGGCTAAAACCCCATCAGAGATCATTGTAAAAATGTTTATCAGCAAATTCCAGTGCCCAGAATTGTTTCCTAATGCAGTTTTGTTTCCTAGTGTAGCAGCAGTCCACTTACAGCCTGTGTGGGGACCTGGGTTCTGGACACCCTGGTAGCAGGTGGCCTGGAACACTCAATGTGTGTTTGAAAATAAATATTTTACAGTGGTTGCAATGACAGGCTGAGTTTTCAAGCACAAGGGGTGGTATTTGCCTGTGAATCTTATAAAACTCTGGGCTTCAGGAGGGTTTGGTGACTGTAAATCCTGCTGGGCAAATGGAGAATTTCTGAGGAACGAGGGAGATTATTTTCTTTTATAGATGCTTCACACTCTGGGTGTTGCCTTCAGAAAACACTGCTTTTTGCATGTAGAACATTAAGTGATCAAAGCATCTCCAAGCAAATGAATTTGCAAATGCACCCAGTATGTTGCTATGCTATTAACATGCTGAAAGCCCCTTCTGTCATCAGTTTTGTTATAGCTGATTGGAATTAAAGCTCTACAGAGTCAAACTTTGAAAGAAGGTGGCTGCTTATTTTATTTCAATTTCTTTTCCTCCACAAAATTACGTTCTGGAAACTCTCATGGTGATAATTGTTAAATAACGAAAATATACAATAACAATTCTACTCTCTCCTGCGTCGTGAGCTTTATATAGCACAATATTATGAATATTCTATGTGATTTCTGGGTTTTGGGTTTTTTTTTGTTTTGAATGTGATGGAAATGTGAGGTAATCTTAACAAAGCACAAAGAGAGCCACGCATTGTTATTTTTAACCTCTATGGGGAGACGGAGCAAATAACCCACCCACCCAGAAGGAAACAACAAAGCCTCATATTCATCCTAATTGTTTCTGTGGGATTTCAGGGCTCAGGGTATGGAGACAATAAATTTCCAAAACATCACTTCATCCTCCTGCTTTATAATCGCCCATTGTACAGCTGTTCCCCGCACAATGTGGGTGGCAGATGTCTCTAACAGGGCTTTAGACTCTCTAAACCTGCTAATGAAAAGTGTTTAATCCCTGCTCGCCAAGGCAAAGCTTTAATTGGTGAGGCTGCTGGTGCTGCAGGCAGCATGTCAGGAGCACACATCCGGACACCATGGTTACCAGGAATGCTGGGCATGAGGATGGGGAGCTCAGATCTCAGCCTTTCATCACCACCAGTGCTGGAGGGATAGTCAGTGATTTGTATCCTTGCTCCAGAACTGTGCTTCCATCTCAATTGCTAAAATACCAACAACAGCCCTTGGAGTGGAGCTGATTCACTCTGAATTTTGGGGCTCATCATTGCCACACCATCCCCAGACTCCTCTGCTGCTGCCTTAGTCACACCTCTGAAAGCAGGCAAGGTGTGGAGATCATGTGGAAAGTTAAAAATCCTGCCTGTGAAATGGCAATTATGATGTGTTAGATCAGAAGGATCATGAATTTCCAGCAGCAGCAGGATGGTTTGGAAAGTGCAAATTTTCCACTGAGTGTTTCATGGAGGGAAATTGAGGGAAATAGAGATTCTACAGACTTGAACCTGGTGTGGTTTCTTTCTGAGAGGTGTTGTGCAACCTAAATCATCCTCCAGGGACTTCTTTGCATGTGAGATGACACAACACATCCAGAGGAAGGGAAAGAAACCTTTAAATTGTACCTCAATTAGTTGTTCCCTTCTCACCACTCCGAGAGGGCGATTGACTGGTGATAACTGGATGCTGCCAGCAGTTGTGGCTGAAAGTCAACAGATCCTGGTGACCTCTGGGTAGGAGATTTTTGTTACCCAGCCAACCCTGATGCTCCCAAAGGTAGTTTTTATTGCCAGAACTGGTGACGTGGCCAAGCATCTGCTCAACTCTGGTCCAAACTGGCCACTGGGCCACTTCTCACTGATTTTGGGATCTCACCCCTGTCAGCAGTGGTGTCTTTAGGCTGCCTTCTCTTCTGAGCCCAGCAAGAGCCCAGCACCAGAGACACATCTCCAGCTTTAATTTTCCCTTGGGCTCCATCACCACATACAACATGTAAATCTATCTTTGCACTGTGTTTCAGAATTAAAAGCACCAGTGAGGAGAAGCAGCTCCAAATGTTGGGATTCTTGGAGCTGTGCTGTGCAGAGACAGGAGTTGGACTCCTTAACCGTTGTGGATCCCTTCCAGCTCAGAATATTCTGTAATCCTATGATTCCTACTTAATCCAGATTGAAGCATTTATTCCACAGACACCTAAAAATGGGGGAGGTGAATCCCACCCTCCATATTTCACTGCCAAAGAATCATATTCCTTCTTTACAAGTGACTCCCTCTCACTCCTTTTCTTTCAGACTTGTAGATATTTAAATATTTTAAGCAATATGAAGCAGCTCTGCCAAGGACCATGAGAGCTGGAGCAGCATGGAGTAGTCTAGAGCTTTGTGAGGACAGCAAACTCTCTTCAGACCTAGGTGGGAATTCAAGTCCCTACAGGCAGAAAACAGTTTGAACTCCATGAATATCTTCCATGAACAGCCAAACTTGTGTATTAATAGACACTGGAATCTCCAGATTGGACTGGTATCAAATAAAATCTGCCACAGTCACAATAATTCTTTAATTTAACGTTTATTTATTTATATATATTGCTTGACATTTACAAGTACTTAGCCAAATTTAAATGACCACACAGTTAAACCCAGCTTTACATAATCTTAATTAAATGTGATAAAAATGCCATGGATTGAGAAAAGTTATGCTGGATTGACTAGCCAGGAATTATCATGTGCTGTGGATAGAGATGCATAGATAGAGATGCAGCTACATTCATTCCCTTACCAAACTGATCAAGTGGAAAATAAGGCAAGCTTACAATTCTATCACAGATTTTTTTTTCCTTCAGAGCTCAAGAGAGTATTTCTGGGAATAAACTGAGAATGATAAAAAGTCCCTTTCACTATCTGATTACTCTTTACTGATACAGCATCTAATATAAAAATAGCCCAGAGCCTTTATAAAATTCAACAAAGTGAAGATTTTTGACAGCAATCATTTCTGAATACAGTAATATATTCTTTTATTTACAGTCAGGATTCAAACAAGGAAGAAAAAAGCTCCACCAGAACCTTTTATAAAACCCACAAGTTTCACTGCAACAAAATTAAATGATACAGATTTGACACAGGAGCAAAAGGCGTGATAACAATATATGTGCATTTTTTGGGGATGAAGGAAATGAAAGAATGAACTAATTGCATTTTTATCTTAAAAAGAAGTTAATAAATTACCATTTCAAAGTGGGATTTACATATTCCAACACTTTGCAAAGATTAGCTCTTTCTTTGATAGTTTTTTCTTTCTCATTTTATTATCCTGCCTTTTGGATGAGATACTCAAACAAAAAAAAAAAAAAATTAAAAAATGAATTCAGAAGCCCATTCCTTTGCAGTCACTAAAAGGTCCTATGGCACTTTCCACAAGAGCTGGAAGCATTTTAAACATCACTGTCCTGGCAGAAGTCCAACTTGGGTAATTACATTCCGTCCTGCCTCAAAGAAATCCTTTCCTGAAGCTATAATTTCATTTGGAGACATTGTTCCACACTTCTCTGCCTGGAAACGATTGCTCCGTGATCTCAGCTGCCACATTGCAGGCAGGAAATAGCTGCATTTGAGTGCAACTGAGTGTTTTCTGCAGACTCCCTGTCATTCCATCTCCCCACTGCACACCTGAGTCCAATCCACCCTCCAAAACCTGCTCCCCATGTGCACCTGAGTGAAGCCCTCAATATGCCAAATGTAGGTGATTTCTGTGGGAAGAATGAGGAATAATGTGCTGTATTTCACAAAACAACAACTGCAGTCATTTGTCATTTGTTGCACCTTATGGTTGCCACAGCCTGCAGCAAGGAATTTGGAGGTAAATAGAGTTGACAGCTTATATCACAAATTTCCTCGAGGATAAAACATTATAATGGATGATTCAGAAATGTGAAATGGCCATGGGACTTCAGAGGAAAATGTTTCCCTACAAACATAAGGTGCATCATTATTGTCTTTGACTCCAGTCACAGGACCTGAATCCTTTTCATATTGAACAGGGTAAGAGGAGATCTCCCAATGTCTTTTCAGCTCATCCCCATGAAATTCAAACTGGAGGTTATGTTCCTCATCTGCATAATTTTTTCTCTCATGGAGTGGCAGCACCACGTCTAATTGTAGACAATTAAAAGATCTAAAAGTAGGTTTGAAGATCTACTCTGCCATCAGTGGAGAGCAACACTCCATAGGCAAACCATCCCTTCCAAAGATGGTTCTCTAAGGATGTGAATATATGAATATCTTGAAGTTATTATAGATAAATTCTGCTATATGCGGCACTCCTGGCTGCTGAGGTTTGCTGAGATGAGTTGTACCCAGAATGGAGAGAATCTGAATGTGAATCAAAATACAGGATGTTAAAATGAAAAAAAAAAAAAAAAAAAAAAAGGGTGTGCTGTAGTACAGTGTGAGTAAATGGGGATGAAAGCTGTCTCTGCACCCTGAAGCCAGAAAAACACACAGGGTGATGGTCCTGCCCTCTCTGGGTGGCTGAATCATAGAGCATTTTATCACTCTGCTTAAGGGAAATGATCTCTGAGTCAGTAATTTGCCCTCTCATCCCAAGGTCCTACAGACAGTTCAGCAAAAACCTCAGGCAACAGCAATCCTCATCTTCCAGAGGTTTCAGCCACAAAGGGATTCAGCACCTAGAGCAACACACATAAACAGAAACAAAGATTTCCTCAGTCTTCAACAGGTGCTACATCAGGACCTAACTCAGCTTCATATTTGAACAGGGAATTTTCCTTTTCCTGGACGGGACTTTGACAAAAGAATTAAACTCTGACTGCCTGTTTGGAAAGAGATTATGTCCTTGACTTGATGTCACTATTTCCTTTCCCCTTAATTAAGTAAAAAAACTCAGCACAGGGGTAAGAAGGAGAGAGAGAGAGAGCAAGAGAGAGAGAGAAAAGAATTAAGGAGAAGCTGACCGGAAAAGCCAAACAGTTAAAGTCTTTTAATTTAGTATTTAAAAGCTTTCCTGTGAGTCTGCTTCTCAGAGATATGACTGTTAAAGAAAATGAATTTTTCTACTTTCAGCCAACCAGAATATATGTACACATTTATACACACCCACAGCACAGACACACGAATGTACAGAGAGGAGGAGGAGGAGAAAAAATTCTACTGAAAAAGATGTTGAAGTTGTATCAAAAGAAAAAGACTCAGAAAGAATTTTTTTCTGAAAAAATCCATTTTGTAAATCCATGACTAATCCCTGCAGAACACACAAACACACACACTCAGAGAAAGGTAAAGAATGAAGCAACACAGCTACACTTAAAAACATGTTCAGTTCTTGGCATATAAACTCAGGATTGCAGCAAACCCCTCCAGGTAGGAAATTTCCCATTGTTCTTTTAAGCACATTTTAAAATAATCTATTTTACCACTCTGTTATGAAGAGAAATGAATGTTTGTCCAAACCCCACCAAAACCCAACACAGGCATCTTGTGGAGGAGCTGTGAGCTAAAAGATTAGACCAGACCAGAGTAGGGAAAAAACTCACTGAAGAGTTTTATCAGAAGAGTTTTATCAGACATTCATGGTGCCATTTGCAGCTTGAATCAAAATAAATCCTTAAGACTTTCCCTCTCTGTGGAAAACACCATGGAAGGAAGGAGGGATGTGCTCCAGGGGCAAAGAGTGGGGAGGGGTCAGAAGAAAAGAAATTCGGGGTTAGTTGGTTGTCTGAAATCCCAGTGCTCAGGCCATGAGTGTGTCTGTTGCCCAAGGAAGCCCTGAGTTCTTCAGCAGCCCCTCCAGCCCATACAGCCTCATGGAGGTCCTCCTTGTGATTATTACAGATTTCATTGATCAAAAGGGAGCCAGAGAGTCAAATAGCTTCAGTTGTAAGGGATTTCTGGAGGTCTCTGGCTCAACCTATCACAAGGAATAGGGACAACATCAAAGTTTTATGCAGATCACATCCCTCTTTGTTGCATTTTGATTCCATGAGAAGACCTAAATACAGGCAGGAGGGAATAATCTCTCCCTTTGCCCTAAGCCATTTGGTTATTTATTGCAGCTGATTGACTTCCCCAGCAGTGATTTTAAACTAATGCACAGTTTCACACATCAATGTACACACAGACCTAACTTTACACATCTCCTGAGGATGGATGGACACACGTGCATAAATGAATGAATAAATAAATGTGATGCATGTTCACTTATCCTTACACACATCAGCACAATAATTTGCCACACTTTGGTTTTCTGTATGAATGAAACCCAGAGAGACTCTGGGATGGCCCAGGGTCACCAACAGACCCAAACCCTGTGGAGTTTTGATGGTGACATGGGTGAGCTGGGGAAGGCAGCACTGAGCATGACAGGGTTGTACAGTGCTGCCACTGGCATTGCTCACACTTGTGGCTAAACATCTCTAAATGGTTTTTCACCATTTATAGAAATCACCAGCTGTGGCCATGTTTCTCCTCCTCTGGGAGGGATCAGTCCCTAAATCCATATTTTTGCCACCCATTCTGGAAAAGTAAGATTTCCCGAAGGACTGAAAAGCAGTGAGTGAGTAAACCCAGCACCTTCAGGAAAAAAGGACACCAAGATCTGGTTTTTCCAAAGAGATCTGTAAATGTAGGTCACCTATTGCTGGACTTGGAATGGTTTCCATCCCAGCTCTTTTTCTGCGAAATTTTTAGCTAGTCCCTGTCTTTCTTCTTTTAGATCTTGCTTTTTCCAGCTCCAGCCTGCCTCTTGCCAGCCAGCTGTGTACATGGGATGACTTTGGGACATGCTGGCAGGGAGCAGCTTTAAAAATAAACATGGTGATATTCACCAGGAAGACACTGCAGGCTGCAGACTCCTTTCTGGGTGATAAAGATTTAATTATTACCTGCTGGCCCTCCTTGCCTCCTTCCCAGCTGTAACAGGTGCCTGAGTTTCATCTTTCTTCCAGCTTTTTCTCAAGGTAATTAAAACTTTATCCTGGAGATAGGTATATTCAAGAATGTGAGTCTCTCGCTGCTTTAAAGGGAGACATTTTTATTTTTTATTAACTCTGCTAATCAGCAGAGGAATTATATATAAACTAACCTAGGGAGGCTACAGGGAATTCTAGGTTTTATCTGGTACTGTGTTTGCCTGTAAAATAATCCCATTCAGGGGAAACCTGCTATGGTTTTGATTTTAAGCAAAGGTTGTGTTCATTTTATGATCCTGATAGCTTTATTTCACACAACCCCGGGATTTAGTTCTACTCCTGGACAAAATGATTTTTCGTGAGAGAGAAAGAGGCTGCAGCAATGAGGACAAAGCCCTGGCCTGCAGCAGGATTTTTCCTCAGGCTCATTAAGTGACTTGGGGCAAGACCCTCCGTGGTACAATTTATAATGAACCTCAAGTCACTTTGATCACAGTGTGATCAGATGCTCCTAAAGTCTCTCCAAACTCCCTTTTACCAGACATTTGACTACGTGGGCTGTGAAAAAGCAGAGAATGTAAAACAGCACCATTAAGACATCTAGACCGCAGAAATGTCACATGTAAAACTTTGAAAGTTGGACTTGATGATCTTGCAGGTTTTATTCAACCTTAATGATTCTGTGACTCTCTGAAGATAACAAAAGGGAATCTTTACAAACTGTCTAATGGTGAATGGGTGGAAAAAATTTTGTGGGGAGATTCACACTGAGAAATTCAGGTCAAAAAATGAGTTAGAAACTGGGATACTGTGTTAATTTAACCACCCACTGCCCTCTTTACACACATTCCCTGTTTTTCCGAGGGATGACTTACTATAGGACGTCCCTGAAAAAGATTTATGAAATCAATTTCAAAGTAGTAAATACATAATAGAAATCACATTCCATACAGAAAGTCATAGGATCATAGAATAGTTTAGGTTGAGTGGGACCTGAAAGATCATCTAGTTCCATCCCCCTGCCATGGGCAGAGACACTTTCCACTGGAACAGGTTGCTCAGAGTATCATCCATCCTGGCCTTGAGCACTTCCAGGGATCCAGGGCCAGCCACAGCTTCTCTGGAAAACCTGGGCCAGGGCCTCACCACCCTCCAAGTAAATAATTTCTTGCTAATATCCAATCTAAACCTCCCCTGTGTCAGTTTAAAGCCATTCCCCCTTGTCCTATCACTCCATGCCCTTCTGAAAAGTCCCTCTCCAGCTCTCTTGGAGCCTCCTCAGGTACTGGAAGATGCTGTAAATTGTACTCAAACTCTCTTCTCCAGGCTGAACACCCCCAAATCTCCCATCCTGTCTCCATAGCAGAGGTGTTCCAGCCCTCAGAGCATCTTTTTGGTCTCTTCTGGAGTTGTTCCAACAACCCATGAAACCTGAATATTATTCCCTGAGAGGATACAGTTTTGAGCTTGTGCTCCTCTGATGCTATTGAAAACAAAGGAATAAGCTGAACAGATTTTACTCAATCTGCCCATTCTTTTGTAGCTTAGCAAACTCTACTGTTAATGGAAATCATGCAACCATCCTTATATTATTTCCCCTGCCTGAGAAAACAGAGGTGGCCTGATTTTTGACAGGTCATTAGGCAAACCTCCAACCCCAGTATTTTATCTTTATGCTTTGAAAATCCTTGCTCAAGTCTTTAAGTCATATGACAAATAAAGTCAAATGACACTTTTTTCTCCCTTACTGTCTCATGCCTGGGGAAAGAAGTCACTGGGCAAAAAAAATCATTGACATCCAGCCTGGGTAGGTAAATTGTGGGATTCAAAGGCTTCACAGGTAAGTGAAGCTGAGGAAGAAACTCCCTTTGGTTTCTTTTGTGTTTGTCAATAAGGTGCTATTTGTATTTGCCATTGAATTTAGACAAGGTTGAAGATCAATAAAGATTCAAGGAAATATGTTCCATATATTTCTTCTTCAGTGCACTTGTTGCTGGATCTGTAAACTCCTGAGTTATAGAATTGAACCCTCAGCTGTTGTAAACTTGTGTGACTTGTTACTATTTTAAAAAAGTTTGGTTCACCTGATGCACATTCAGTACAGAGGTACCATATTGCAGCACCTTGATTTGCTTCAAGAATTGCTTCTGTGTGAAATTTCTGGCAATTTCCTGAGACCCTCAGGGTAGCAGAAGCTAATTCTCTTAGTGCAAGCCTGCATCACCCTACTCCTTGCAGATATTTATCAAGCTCCATGAAGCCTCATTTTGGCTCCTTTTTACCTCATTGTTCCCACCGAAAATCAGTTCCCAGAGCATGAGTGTGATAATGATTAGGAATGTTCTTCTAATTGCCAGCCTAAATTTATTCATGGGCAGTTTAGTTGTTATTTGTTCCTCTACAAACATTGTCTCTGTGTTTATTTTCTTATTATTACCCCTGCTTGACTTTGTATTTAGTTCAGAGCTTGTAATGAACTCTGCCTCTGTTTTGAGCAGCATTTAGAGAAACCTTCTCTGAGCAGGAGCTCCACTCTGAGCACACAACTGGGACTCCAGAAGGTGCATAGGCACCTTCTGAAGTGAAGCTTGAAATGGTGGGGTTGTACCAATTAAGGTAAGGAAATGTTCTCCACTGAGTTTTTCACCCCGAAAGGGGGTAAAAAGTGGAATGAAGCAATTGGAGCTTGGGGAAAAGAAGAAGATACAGTTTCATGACAGAGTTTCTTGGTGTTCTTTCTAACTTCTCTTAGTTTAACTTTGGTGCAAGCCTCTGGGTGCTGGAAGGTTGAAAAGCTTTCATCACCCAGTTCTAGGGTGCTCAGCACAGGAAGGATGTGGAGCTCTTGGAATGAGTCCAGATGAGGCACCAAGGTGATCAGAGATATGGAGTAACTCTGCTGTGAGGAAAGGCTGAGAGAATTGGGATTGTTCAGCCTGGAAAAGAGAAGCTTTGGGGAGACCTACATTTCCCTCCCAGGACCTGAAGGAGCTGGCAGGAATGATGGAGAGAGACTGTTTAAGAGGCCTGGAGTGACAGGCCGAGGGGGAATGACCTCAAACTGAAAGAAATTCGGTTTAAACTGGATATTAGGAAGAAATTCTTTACTGTGAGGGTGGTGAGGCCCTGGCACACCAGAGAAGGTTGCCCAGAGAAGCTGTGGCTGCTCCTTCCCTGGAAGTGTTCAAGGCCAGGTTGGACAGAGCTTGGAGCAACCTGGGATAGAGGAAGGTGTCCCTGCCCATGGCAGGGCGATGGAATGAGATGATTTTAAGGTCCTTTCCAATCCAAACCAAGGTGATTCCTAGATTTTCTGCCCTACTGTCTGTGGGAGCTGCTACTTTTGGCCATGTCAGAGAAAAGCTACAAGACTAGATGAGCCTTTGATCTGACCTAATTAAGGTCATTTTGGTGAAAATAATTTGTATCAGCAACCTGGTCTAGTGTGGCTAGCACAGGTCTTTCCCATGAGAACATTCTCCTGTGTTTTATAAACAAAGATAAAGTTTGGATATTATTAAAAACAGTGTCTCGAGATTTGGACAGTTCAGGCCTGGCCAATCAGGCCTAGGGGGAGGTTTCTGACTGACCAATCTGACTGACCTCTGAAAAGTCTATATATGTTGGATTCAAAATAATAAAGTGCTTTTTCTATGCCACACTGAGAATCTGGGATCTCTTCTCTGCTAGTGGCTTAACAGCGACAGTCTAGTGCAAGGTGTCTCTGCCCAGGCCAGGGAAGGTGGAACTGGATGATCTCTGAGATCCCTTCCAACACAAACCATTCCATGATTCTATGATCAGCACACACAGTTAAACCAAATACAGGGGAATGATAATTCAATTCACATCAAATAAGGAATTTTCTTTTAAAAAAAAGAGCTACTAAAAAACCCCCAAAATACTTGGAGGTAAGTTATCTGCATTTTAAGGAAATGTGAGACATTTTTTTGTTTGATGCTATTTATGCTTTCCAAAGAATCATGGTTTGTAGGCTTGGTCATAAATAGCACTCAGCTGAGACCATTTTTTATTACAGTGCAGGGAAAGATGTCATTTTCACATGAGTTTTCCTCCAGAGGTGTCTGGGAAATAGAATTTTTTTCCTCTGGGAAATTTCATCTTCTCAGGAAGCAGTTTTCATTTGTCAAAGAAAATTTCAAAATTTACCACATGGTGTAAATTGCCCATCCAAACTGATTCAGCCTTCAAACATTTCAGTTTGTCAAGTTGAATATCACTGCTAATCCAGAAAAAGAAATGATGCTAAACATAATTTTGAGACAAAACTAGAATTATTAAAATCATTCAGCAAAATGAAACATCCCTTATAAAAATAAATAGCGTTGAGGTTTGATCTGTTTTTACAGTTCAAAATTGCAGTGTTTCAACAAAAGTGTATTTTCAATGTAAGAAAAAAAGCTTGAACAAAAACTTTTCATCAAGAGCTATCTGCATACATGGGGACCAAGAGACAAATAAACATGTGCCAAAATGGGACAGTCATGAGTTAAATCAATCTCTACTTAATAATTGTTTCCTTTGCTAGTTTTAATATAATTGCTTTAATATAGTGCATTATATAATACTACACTATATTAGTAGTTTTAGCTTTCATAATGTTCTGATTGAGATCTTTTTGTCTAATCATTTATCATGATAAATATTTCATTTTTATACAGTTTTATCTGATTTGCCATCATTAAAAACTGTGGGAAAAAGTTTCAAAACTTGAACTGTTGACAGTCTGAGGCCAAGCTAAGATCCAGCCACCCCAGGCTCTCCTCTGAAAAGCAGTTTAGAAAGCCAAGGAATCCTCTCTGCACCTCATTCCTCAGTGCCAGGACTTCTCTGATAAACTTTGTCTGAAGATCTCACTCCACCCATGACACATGGAAAAGGGCCTCTTCTTTTGTCCTTCTTTTTCATTCTGAACTTTTAAATATCAGGGTTGGTTCCCTGGCTCTCTTTGGGCCACCAGAGAAAGCCATCAGCTGGATCTGGGTTATTCATCCACACACCAATCTGCATTCTCCTCTATCCCCTCTCCTCCCAAATTCCCACAGAAAATGAGCCACAGCACTAAATTTGTCCAGAATCTTAGTTGAAACTCACAAAACCTACTGAAAACCTGCTCCAAACACCACCCATTAGAAAAAAAACCTATTGTCAGGTGCTTATCAGGAGCTGACCTAGATATTTTGCCCAAAGATTTATATTACAATTACTTTCGCATCCCTTCTGTCTGGGAAAGTGACAAAGAGCTAAAAAGCAGCCCTTTACACCCCTGAATGGACAAAAAAAAATAAAAAGCAGCAGCCCTTTTTAGTCTCAACTGAGTCCAGACTGAGGTAGAGTGACAGGGATGCTGTAAGGTAATGATCACTGCCTCCAAAACCAGAGCAGGTATCAGTGGCATTTCCTCAGGTGACATCAGGCATGGAGATTTCATTAAACCACTTCAAGGAGAAGGTCTTTAGCTGTCATTTTGATGCCTGTGTCACAGTGTTTTTTTTATTTTATAAGCCATTTTCTCCTCTTTGTCAGAAATATCCTGTTCCCACAGGTGGTCCAGGCTTCCTCAGGTGCAAATGAAGGGGATGCAGCTCATTTTCCCTTGGTGGAAATAATGGAAGCAGCTGGAAGCTGTTGGGTGAGAGGCAATGTGGGACTGCTGCACACCTCCTCTGAATGTACCCTGGGGTGGCATCTCCATGTGATGAGGACTTCTTCCATGCTCCTAATTCATGGGAATTTTGCCTATTTTCCACATATTGCGTCTCACTGTTTCAGTTTGGCAGAACTGTTCCCAGCTGCAGAATCACAGAATCACCAAATGCTCTGATCTGAAAGGGACCACAGAGGGTCATCTGCTCCAACCTTCCTGCTCCAGCAGGGTCATCCCAGAGCACATGGCACAGGATTGTGTCCAGAAGGTTCTGGAATGTCTCCAGGGAGTGCACACATGGTCCCCAAAAGTGAAGGTGCCTAAGAGGGAGGTACTCTCTGTTCTGCACTGTGTACAAAACCATAGTTGGGACATAACAATTTAAAACTTTTTAGAACAGACAAGAAGAAAATTACCTTCTTAGTGCCCAGTCACAGTGGGATGTAACTCCAGGTGCTGAGTGACTTGGGCAAGGTCCAAGTCTTTGAAAAATTCAGACAATTTGGTGAAAACAGATCCATCTTCCATGCATGACCAGCTAAGGAGAGGCTGAGCAACTCCAGCTGTCTCAGCCTGCAGGGAGGTGCTCTATCCCTCTGAGAATCTTTGTGGCCCTTCTCTGGACCTGCTCATACAATTCCACATCCTTCTTATGCCAGGAGCTCCAGGGCTGGATGGGGTTTTACCAGAGCAGAGCAGAAGGGCAGAATTCCCTCCCTGACCTGCTGCCCACCCTGCTTTGCGTCCAGTCCAGGACACTTTTGGCTTTCTGGGCTGCAAGTGCACATGGCTGGGTCATGTTGAGTTCCTCATCCACCTCCTTGCAGTGTCAGCATCAAGCTCACCACCGAACTGGTTCGAGTTGAAGGTGCAGTTTAAAAATGCAATTCAGCAGCTGGAAGAGGCAGATGAAATAACTTGAACCTTAGCCATGCTGCTCTGTGAAGACTGATTCTGCAGACTCTGGCTTTCCTGGGGGACTTGAGATGCTACATGCAATTTCATGCACATTTTAATATTGAAAGGGAAGATTTCCTTAAAAAAATACGTCTATCAGAAACTTCAGCACTTCTACCTGTGTGGAGAGTGTTGAAAGTAGTCTTTAGAGTGACTCCTCAGTCAAAACCACTTCTGGTTGAACTTTCTGGGGAAAAAGGTTTGGGTTTTTTTTTTTTCTGGCTCTAATTAACTTTCTGTCAACCACTAGCAAGGCAAAAGGATAAGTACTTTTTTTTTTTTTTTTTTTTCCCCAGCAGAGATAAGGCTGAGAAACTGAGAGCACAGCTTATGCTGACAGGCATTAGGCACTATTAGACTGATCTATCAGCCTGAGTGATGATGGTCCCATGGAAGCAGCGAACACATCACCACTTAAAGCATTTAAAACTGATCTGGACAGAGCACCAGGGGATATTCTGGCAGAAAAAAATCCCAGACTAGACTGAGGATTAAAATACATGGCCTAGTGATGTTACTGTGGGTGTGTTTTGCTTGTGGGTTGTTTCTGTTTCACTTTTAGGGGTGTTTTTTGTGTGTCCCTAAATGCCAGGAGCCACATGAAAAGAAATACTGAGCTCCTGCACCTTACACAGAAAGACTGAGCACCATGAATTTGTAACAGGTCCATGAGCTGAAGAAACCCTCCAACTTCAGTGGGGTTAATTTCAAGCATGTCAGACATCCCAGTGGAAGACGTTTTATCACCAGATTTAATTGAGTGTGGCACAGAACATTTACTAAAGAAACTGAGAAGAACAGGCAGATTAATCACTCTGAGAATATCTGGGGCCAGTTTTCTGAGCACACACGTAGAAGCCCTGCAATCACATTTTCCCAACATTAACATCTCCACATCAGGTCCTTTCCAGGCACAAAACCCACTCCCTGCACTGGGACTGGGATGCAGATTTTGAATTTAGCCTAGATGAAAAAGACTCAGATACACAGGAGTTATTCATATTGGTACCTCAAAACGTTCTAGGCAAGAACAGCTACCAGGGTACTGCATTTCTCAAGAATATGATGATTACTTTAAAGGGAGTCCCAGAAAAAACAGTTGTCCCAAATCTAGCTGTAACAGGATCAACTTCCCAATCTCATTTTGTTCAGCTCTACACTATTGCCTGAAAGAAAGGGAAAATAAAGTAGGCAAACGGGTTTATCTGGTGAGGAGTTGCTCATGAAGGCAATCTGACTTAGCCTGGGGCACCCCAAGACAGCCCCATATAACCAGAGAGATGCTATTTAGGCAAGAGCATTTTCCCCTCTAATATTCACAGGTTTCTTTTGCTCATCAAGGCAATGATGAGGCTGGATAAATAGTTCATGCAGTTTATATCCTCTGACTTTATGGTGATAGTATTTGAAGAGGCCTCATACAGAAGGCAAAAATCTCTTTATCAAAGCCTGGACTGTCTTTCTGTTGGGTGAGAAGAAATAACAAGTCATATACTGACATTTGATTCGTGTGCTCTCCAGGGCCAGAGGAGATACAACATCTCTCTGTGTTATTTATACAGAAATACCTGGGGAATCTAGGGGAGTGTGTCTTCTGCCATTGGGTGGAAAAGAGTCATTGTTCTGCTGGAAGACATGGCAAAGTTTAATTAAACCTCTCAGTCAGGAAACAAATCTGAGGAATCTGCTGTCAGCAGGAGAAACCCAAGTCAAATAAAGCTCCTGACACTAAAGATGGTTTACCTGACTAATGCTGATCATGCTTTTACAGTTTTTAGATTAATTCAGGAGGCCCTAATTCAGCTCTTTCTTCAGTAGCTGCACACCTTTAGGCATTTCAGCATGGTTGTTGTCACACAAGTGCATAAATAATTCTCCTAACTCAAGATTATAATTTAATTTAGTATTGATATATTGTACCTCTGTGGGCCTTTTTTCTGCTTTTTCTGCTTTCAAAGCTTGTGGTCACTGCTAGTCAGAGCAGTTTCAATGCCAGCTGAGTAAAATCTAAACCCTGAGTTAGGTTTCTGCTGCTGTAAATGAAGAGGGAGTCATGAATCACAGCCACAACCTTAAGTACTTGCTCTGATCACTTTATCATTCCTGAGGTTGCAAAGTTTTATGCTTTTTCCAGTAAAGGCAGCACTTTGGGTCCATCAGCCACACGATAGTGCTGAGTTTTGGGCACTAAGAGTAAGCTCTGGGTCAAGTTCAGAAGATCTTTTAGTTATTTTAAAGAAGCAGCTGGTGGAAAGAATAAATGTCTAGTACCCTCATTTTGAAATTAATCACAGGTGTACAAAATGGTACAGTATGACTCTTGTACTGATTTTCATCCCTACTGGGTATGGCTATACCCCCTATTTCTACAATTACCTGAAAGGAGGTTGTAGGCAGGTGGGAAGTCATTCTTTTCTCCCAGGTACCAGGAGGTAGGATTAGGGGAAACAGACTCCATTTGCACCAGGGAAGGTTTAGAATGGACATTGGGAAAAAGTTCTTCACTGGAAGGGTGGTCAGGCATTGGAACAGGCTGCCCAGGGAAGTGATGGAATCACTGTCCATCAAAGTGTTCAAAAAGAGATGTGGTGCTTTGGGAAATAATTTAGTGGTGAACCTGACAGTGTTCTGTTAAACAGTGTTGGATTCCATGATCCTGGAGCTCTCAACCTTAATAATGCCATGCTTATATACTATACACAGCTCTCTAGAGCCATTGGAAATATTCCAGATTGTCTTTGCTGCCTCTCCTCCTACTGGTGGTCCAGAAAGTTGTTTTTCACCTTGACATCCCCTGTTCCATCTGCCAGCCTTGCAAAGACTATCTTCAATTGTCACAATTTAACCTAATTTGTCACAATTAATGCTAATCTTCACACAGATCAGTAAAGCTCCCCATGCCAGGGTTGGTAGGTCCAGACCTTATGAGGATCTTCTGACTAAGAGGCAGAGAAACTCCTATATGTGAACCATATAAAAAAATCCATCACAGCCACATTCCCACCTTTTTCTCAGTGCTGGGTGCCACAACTCAGATGTTATGGACACTGACAAGGGTGAGTGGCTGCCCACAGCTCACTGAGAGACACTGTGCTTTCTGTGTGCTCAGCAATTAAAGAAAATCCACCTTTCTGCCTTCTTTATTAACATAAAATGCAAAGGGAAAAACTCTCAGATGATACCAGGGGAAACTCCATGCACTCCAGCAGTGCTTCTGGCTGTGGTGCTTCATCCTGAGCTCACAGACTGAGGCTGCTCCCTTTGTCAGAGAGGAGAGGCCACAGATTCATAAATTCCACTTATCCACATTCTGACCATGATTTTGCCAGCACTGAAGTGATGAAGGATTGGGTTGGATGGAGATCTAAGCAACCTGGTCATCCCTGCCCATGGTATGGTGCTGGATCTAGGTGGTTTTTAAGATCCTTTCCAACCCAAACCATTCCATGATTCAATGATTCTTTGATTTTGTGGGAAGGATTATTAAGGATGGCATCAGCCAAGAAGAGATTTGTTGGAAAAGAAGAGACATTTTTTGAACTGCCACAGACACAAAAAAACCCCAAAAAACCAAAATACACACAAACAAAAAAAATCCAACTAAACAAAAAAAGCCCAAAACAAAAACCCAAACCAGTAAAACTCCATGGTAGAAATTCATGATGTATTAGGAGGGTGAAGGGCACAATTACATGGTAATTTAACCTCATAAGAGCAGTGGTCTCTCCTCCACACTGGAAGGCAATAGTTTTCCTCTAAGCCTTTCCACAGTGGTGCTGCCTAGGAGGTGATCTTTGCCAATAACCCATTCTGTGTGCTTCTCTCTATATTGACTTGAAAACAGAGATAGCATTTAAAAATAGCGTTAATGCCCAGAAAAGCATTTAAAGATACCATTTTATACTCACAAGGCCCTTAAAGTACCTGCAGGATTCCTTGTTACAAAAATTGCCAAGACTCTTTCATGCCCTCAAAATTTAAATTTAAAATGTAAATTTTTGTCCTGTCATTTACCATCTCCTGAGATAAAGGGGATGTGATCATATCAACTCGAAGGAAATTAAGGGGTGGTGGAAAGGAGCAGCTGAAATACTCTTTCTATTTGCTTGCTCTGATGTTGTGAGAGTACCCAGTTGTGCCCAGTTAAGATATAATTTACCTTTATTGCTGGAAGAAGCTGTGGGTGTGTATCCACACCTGAATAACTCTCATATTAAAAGGCCCATGTCAGCTCCAAAGTCATGGAGCATCTGTAGTCAAAGATGAGCAATAACAAGGTTATAAATCTATGGAAAAGAAATACAATCAATTTAATGGGAGCTTATAGAGCAAGAAAAATGATAGAGCTTACTCTCCAGTGTGTGTTGAAATAGAACCTGCCTCTGTTCAAAACACACCCCAGGGCTGAATGGACACTGATATCAGCCCACTAGAGTTTTTTCACATCCAAAACTAATTCCTATAAGATATTTCACATTTTAATGAGAAATCAACACAACAGAGATCAGATGGAGCAATTGTTGGTCAGCAGATAGTTCGTATCCAGCAATTAGAATGCAAAGCTATTTATAGCATGGTCTGCTTCTAGTAGAGTCTTAAAGACTCTTTTGTGCTCATTGAGCAGTGACCTGGAAGAAATTCTTACTGAAAAAGCTGTCAGAGGACCTATGAAGAGGAAAGGATAGATAATGTGGACTCTCCCCAGGGAAGATATGACTCTGAAAAAGATTTGTCCCTACCTCACCCAGGCTGAGAAAAGAGTAACAGGGTCTAACCCTTGCCTGGCTTCTTCAAAGAGCAGCTTTGTCTCTATTTTATCAGGAAAAGAAGAGAAATGGCATAACAAGACCATGTAAAAATTCAAATGGGGGCAAATATTGTTATAGTAATACTGTCTTCTGCAGAAAGGATAATGCAACAAATCCAGGGCCTGAATACATAGACAAGGGCAATATGATATTACAATAATTTATCACTTGAACAATGTGGCAATTGCTCTCTTGTCAGCTATTTTCATCTATAAATCTGTTTATTGGTGTGTTGTGGTTTTGTTTTCTTTTCCCTAAAGAATGTATCCTAAAATATTAATATACTGCACCCAGTTCTGGGACCCCAAACGCAAGGAAGATGTGGATCTCTTGGAGCAAGTCCAGAGGAAAGACACTAAGATGATCAAAGGGTCGGACTCACCTCTGCTGTGAAGAAAGGTTAAGAAAGTTTGGGTTGTTCAGCTTGGAGAAAAGAAAGCTCCAGGTAGAACTTAGAGACCTTTCCAGTGCCTAAAGGTCTACAAGACACCTGGAGAGGGATTTTAAACAGGGGCATGGCCTTATGGGGCAAGGGAGAATGGCTTTAAACTGAAAAAAGGTAGATTTTAGTTAGATATTAGGAAGAAATTCTTCCCTTTGAGGGTGGTGAGGCCCTGGCACAGGTTGTCCAGAGAAGCTGTGGCTGCCCCATTCCTTTGAAGTGTTCAAGGCCAGGCTGGACAGGGCTTGGAGCAGCCTGGGATAGTGGAAGGTGTTCCTGCCCATGGTAGGGGGGTTGGAATGAGCTGATCTGGAAATCATCTTCCAACTCAAGCCATTCTATGACTCCTATGGTTCTATGACTATTATTCTATGTTTCCACAAATCTGTGATTCCATGATTCTCTGATTCTCTGATTCTCTGATTCTCTGATTCCATGATTCTCTGATTCTATGATTCAGGGTTCCATCCATGGAAGTCATGCATTTTTTGGAGGTGGCCAGAAAAGAGAATCACAAACATTCTCCATGGCTTGTAAATACACTTCTTTTCAAACTCTCTTCCCAGCAGCTGCACCTCAAAGCACCCTGTGAAGGAGGCTGGTGCCACCAAAAATGGGGACATGGAGAGGAAAGGAGTTTGTTCCACAGCACTCAGCAATCCAGCAGCAAAACTGGGCACATGCCCTCATTTGTGCATCCTTTTGGCACCTTAACCCATTCAGTCTCCAGACTCCAAACTGCTCACAGGAAACCCTAGGGATGATATCTCATGTGTGCCCCAGTCTTGTACATCATTAATGAAGAGGAAAGTCTCTGCTCCAGATGCTCCAGCTGAACTGTGAGGGTGAGGGAGGGGAGGAATTACACCAGAAATATCAACTCTGCTTTGATAGATCCTTGTACCACAAGGGAAAACACTTCTTCATATGCATTTCTGGTTTGCAACAGCTTTGTGTTTATTTTCTTTAAAGCTAAAATAACCATCAAACAGGTTCAGAAGTTCAGTGTGGATGCTTAGAAAGCTAAATCTCATTCAAGAGGAAAAGTGAGAGGTTGGTCATGTAGCCTCACAGGAGATTAACTTGCACAGAACTAACAAAACTTTATAACACTAAAAGTTACAATTTTGCAGAACAGAGTAAAACATAGAAATAAAAAACTTAAATCCTTCAGAAGTGGTCAAATGAGGAGATGCAGATTATTTTTTCCCTCTTCTGGGACTGGAAATAGCCATTATGGTTATGTAGTGCTCAGACCAAAAATAAGATGTGACATTTTGAAGTGCATACAATCTGGTAAAATATAAAATATTTAATAAATATGTAAATTGGTCAAGCTGCTTCCCCAAGGAGGAAAGCTTCAGTCGTGTTTTACAGCCCTCATTCACTTACGCAAATACTTTAAGAGGATCAAGGACGGATTTTAAATGAAGTTAAAGTTTAACGAGAAATACATAATCCTTTGAGGAAGAGATATTGTCATCTTCATTTATAATTTCTTGCAAGTTTTCAAAGTAAGAAGTTGAGGGAGTAGCCTTCTGAAGCTTTGTGTGTGCAAACTCAGAGAAATGCAGCAGCTCACCTGAATCCTGCAGTCAGGGATGTAATAAAATATAGTCATTGACAATCTTTTATATTCCTTGAAGAGTTCTGGATTTTCCTGAGGGAAAAGTAAGTTCACTGTTCAACTCATTCCCACAGGACCCAGACACATTCTGGCATTTCATCTTTGTCTAGACTGGCAACTTGAAGGGACATCCTAAGTCACCAAGACCTAAGATATGTGTCATATAGTCTCTTTTGAATTCTCTTCAAGCTCCATCTTACAGTATTTCACTTATTGTGAACAAGCTGAATCTTTTCCTTCTAAAGCCTCATTTTTGTAGCACTTAGTAGCCCTATTTAAATTTCCAGATCAAACTGGTTCATATCTAAACCTCACTCAGATATACATATATATATTTTAAAACTAAAAAGTTCTGTGATAAAACACAGAAGAGTTTAGAGAAAGTTTTCCAGACTCTTAAACCAGCCCTGATGTCAACCCTGCTTTTATGATATGTTCAGTCTCTGAAAACTGTTGATGAATCAGATTCATAGAATGGTTTGGGCTGGAAGGAACCTTAAAGATCATCCCATTCCACCCCCCTGCCATGGGCAGGGACACCTTCCACTATCCCAGGTTCCTCCAAGCTCTATCCAGCCTGGCCTTGGACACTTCCAGGGATTCAGGGGCAGCCACAGCTTCTCTAGGCAACCTGTGCCAGGGCCTCACCACCCTCACAGGGAAGAATTCCTTCCTAAAATCCAATCTAAATCTATCCTCCTCCAGCTGAAATTCATGAGTTCAAGATAGTTGTGTGTGTTGTGTCCAGTGGCATCTTCTCATGATGCAGGTTTTTTAAAAGCTGGAAATAATCCTGAAAAAAGTTGTGAAGGAGGCTATTGAAGGAAAAACAAAAGGCTAGGAAAAGAAAATAAGAAATAAAATAGCCCAGAAAGCGCCTTTGCACTGAGGAAGACTTCAGCAAAGGCCCATGTTACATTTATCTTTTCCTAGATCTGGGCACAAGGCAGAATGACAAAAAATAAGTACAGGTTGAGAGTTGTTGAAGCTGGAGAGTGTTTACAACTAATGAAAGGGTTGTTTGGGGCTGGTATCAGAAAGCAGAAATTTCTCTCAATACACACTTTGCTTGCACATTTGTGCATTGTTCTGTTCATTTTCACCCTGTTTCTGGGTAATTTCACACCAGAAATTATTGTTTTTCCTGCTTCATGTGCTCACACTTTGTGTGCTGGTGAGTTTGAAACAAGGTGATAAAGAACATAAGAACCTGTGGGGTTCAAAATTTACTTTTCTCCCTACCAGGGAGAAAAATTACACCACAATATCATGTTTCAGTGATGCCTGCACAGAGAGCAGCATTCTGCCACCCTTGATAAATGTCCAAAAAGGTGTTGAGGTGCTGAGGAAAGTGGAATGGAGTAAGAATAGCTTCTTTTATTCCTAAAACCAAACTAAATCTGCATTAACATCACATCATTCTCACAGCACAGCAGTCAGGTTTTCTTATCTCCTCTGACTTCAACTTTGCTGCCCTTGCAAGGACAACAGAAGAGAATGAAACACTGAAGAGAAGGACTGTGAGAGCAGAAGATGACAAACCCATGAGCAACTCTATTTTCCTCCTCAAAATCAATAGTTTCACAGAATCCATTTCATTGTTATCTTCATCAGGTCACTGTAATATTGTGTGACCTTTTCTGGAGCATGGCCTGTGTCCATATCTAAACCAAATCCATACTTACATGCATTAAAAAATAAATTAAAAAAAAAAAAGTTCTGTGGTAGATAGAACATAGAGGATTTTACAGAAAGTTTTACACACTCTTAAATCAACTCTGACATCAGCACTGTATGAGAACACACTGAATACCAGTTTTTTTACACATCCATCCCAGACAGAATCACTGCTTCAGCACCATGTCAATGTGTTGCTCATCTTTCACCCTGAAATCATCAGTCAGACACATTTTCTACATCACAATGGTGAAGATGAAGCTTGGTGCTCCTCCAGGTGCAGTCTGGGCTCTTGCTGCCATAGTCACTCTTCCTACCCAGGTGCACAATGTTGACAGAGACATTTATGGAAAGTTTCAGCTGCCTTCACTTTAGCAGAGCAAAAACAATTTGTACAAAATATTTGGGCAGCTGAAACACCCACAAATATCAGTGGGGTCATGGTCACTTCTGGAGCAGAGCACCAGCCATGAGCACATCATTTGGCTCATGGAAACCTTCTCAGCCTTCAGTGAGCTGCTGATGAGGATTAAATTAAGGTTTAAGTTAGACCACATATCTGCAGTGCAGCAATGAACCTAAATTCAAGAGATTTGCATGACATTTGATTTCTATAACTGACATTCTGCTTCCACCACCTTCCTCAGTCAGTGGGGAAACGTGAGCAATTATGAAGAGAAGTGTTTTGGTTTGGGTTTTTATTAGAATTATTTTGCTTGAATTCCTATCTTGTCACACTTTTTTTTTCCTCTTGGGGAGTACCCAAATCATCATCTCTGCAGTCACTCAGCCTCTCTCTGTGTCTCATCTTTGCCTGTGCAGAGCAACACCAAAGACATTTCCTTCGACGTTGCTGCAGCCCAATAGCAAGGGGAAAATAGAGAGAGTTGTACAAATAAACTCCTTCTGAAAATTACTTTCACAGGCTGGCAGTCAAGCAGTTAAACCAGGCATGGAAATGGTTTGCAATCTGTTCCAGCAGTATCTCAAGCTTCCATTGTCAAAGCGGGATTATTTTTCAGTAAAACAGCAACCCTCGGGAATCAGTGTAATTAAAGAAAACAACAACAACAAATTTATTGTTTTTAAATATATCTCTAAGCTACGGGGGAAAGGGAAGGAGAAATCTATTGCAAATTACAATATTTCTCCTTACTATTCACGCTTATCAGTCTGTATCCAGTCATGAGCTGAAGAAGCTGGGTTTGATCTCCTGTGCTTGAGACAGCTTTTGCTGTTTGAAAGGAATCCATCCTCGGTGTTCATTCATGGGGACAACAAAATGTTCCTCACCACTGGGAGCTGCTGGGAAGAGCAGAAATGGTGCAGCTTTCTTGGGCTGGTGGAGCACAACACGTCACAGATTTTAAGGAGTGTCTCCCACGACCTTCCTCAAGGACAGCTTCCTGCAGGAGGGAGCAGGGATGCTGTTTTCCTGGTTTTCTGTGTGTAGGGTGCCTCTTAATGGGATTTCATGTCAGACCCAGAAGTCTGGGGGAGGTTTAATGAGCATAAAAGGCTAACCTTCCCTCTCACTTTACCCCAAAATCCACTGCCTCTGCTCTAGGTTAGCCTGAACACTCAGAACAGTCAGGGTGATGCTTTTGTGACAGCTAAGCCCTGTCTTTGAAAGGGAATTGGCTGTTCCCTAAGCAAAGAAATGCCATGTAGTGAAGATAAACTCCAGAAAAAACAATTTTAAACTTCAATTTTATTTCAGCCACCTTCCATCATATGAAAGCTTCTGCTATGTACACAACTGAATGTCCTTTGTCCTGTCTTTAATGTTTGACCTCAGAGAGAAGGACAGATTAATAAAAAAGTTGGACTTGATGATCTTGGAGATCTTTTCCAACCTCAATGATTCCGTGATTGGTTTCTGTGATTCTATTCTATGAAAAATAAATCCACCAAGGTCCATGGGAAGCCTCTTCTCAGACAGTCTAAGAGCTACAAGACACTAGAGACTGGGAGGCTGTACGGATGAACATCACTTTCTAAGGACTAATTTCTCCTTAAATTCCTGCCCAGCCCACTGCCTCTGCTCAGCTTCAGGAGCAGCATGCTGAAGGAAAACATCCAATAATCTTGCTCATTCTTTCTTATGTTATTTTCCAATACCAACAGCTTTGGTGTAATGTTGATTTTTCTCTTAGTTCTGCAGAACTGTAACTGCTTCCAGGAGGATGTTTCCAGGCAGTCAGTAATGCCATGGCACAGCTGGATAGGAGCTCAGGAATATTTTTATGCTGTTTCAACAAGAGATGAGAAATCAGATAGAGATAATGAAATCAAGCAAAACAGATTTAGTGAGGATATGAAGGCTGCAGTGCCTGATTCCAACAAGAACAGATCATCACTAGCTGAATTTGAATGGCCAAGGTTATTTGGGAAGATATTCCTCCTGAAGGGGCTAAACTGTGACTGTGGTTCAAAGGGAGAAGCAAAGAGCAGAAAGGGGATGTGAACAATGTCTTAAAAAATCCTGCCTTTATCTGTACACAGAATCCTAGAGTCACAGAGTGGTTTGGGTTGGAAGGCACCTTAAATACCGCCAAATTCCAGCTCTTTGCCGTGGGAGCAGCACTTTGTACTATCCCAAGTTGCTCCAAGCCCCATCCAACCTGGGCTTGAACACTTCCAGGGATAGAGCAGCCACAACTTTTCCTCACCACCTTCACAGGACAGAATTTCTTGTCCCTTCAGCCAGCAGGCAGCAGATTAATTCCCATTTCTTCACAGAGCCATGTTGCAAACTGAATTAACTAAACATCTGCGAGGGAAGAAAATCAAACTAAACACCCACCCACATATTCCCTACAAATGCAGCAATCTCTTACTTTTAGAGACAGCTTATTTCATTGACTTGTTTTGTAGCTGCATTGACATAAGTAATAAGTGTGTAAAATACAGGCCTGGACAGGAAGAAATGATTGGGAATGGGGAAAGCTGGAAATCACTAAAATCTACTTTGCCACGTGGAGCTTTCACGCATGGAAGAAAACCTAACAAAATATTCATGAGTTGAGAATTTAGTCTTTAATGTTTACATGATATTTTAGCAAAGTGTTATTCTGCCTTTCCTCATGAAAAAGATTAACTTTCAAGACAGTCATTTTCATGGAATCATAGCATCATAGGATATCCTGAGGTGGAAGGGACCCACAAGGACAATGAAAATCCAACTCCTGTCCACCTTTCCAAAGAAACAGAGGGGACAATAGTCACCAACCCCCACCAATGCCTTAATAAAGGTGTGTTTTGGCTAGGTGTTTGCAACCCTGCTCCATGTAATTTAAAGGTTTCTGAGTTGTGATATTGCCCTCCTACCCCCTAGCCTGCCTCACCCTGCCCAATTTAGACACGTTTGTGGAAATAATAGCACTGTGTAGATCCTTATGGGTAATCCACCCCTCCCAGATTCCAGTGCTCATTGGGACATTGGCTCCAGTTTCACCGACAGCTGTGGATCTGCTCCTTGGAGTCCAAGAGCAGGAAGGCAGTGAGGCACTGGAACAGGTTGTCCAGAGAATTTTTGGGTGCTCCAACCCTGGAGATGTTCAAGGCCAGGTTGGATGAGTCCCTGAGCATCCTGATGGAGTGGCATCTCTTTTTAGGGAGGGGGGCTTAAAATAAAATTATTTTTCTGGTCACTTCCAATCCAAACCATTCCATTAATTTATGATTTTATGATTCTATGATATATATACACACACCATCAGATATATAACATACACAGTTATTTATAATATTACTTTATATGTATTAATATAGTGTCTCTGTGCACATGTGTAAATATATGTATAGCACACCAATATAAAAAACTTCAGCAAAATAGGGAATTCTCTGATAGAATAAGACAGTACTTTCTCATCATAGTGGCTTTTGATCTATCATATTTTATAATCCCTTCTTTTCACCTGTTTTAATATTTCTTTCTTGGAGAAATTGAGGATCACTCCAATTCTGACAGGTGACTAGTGCACTGCTGAAAACCCACATATCAGGAATTTACATATAGTTGCCCTAAGGTTTAATTCTGCAAAAAAAAATTGGGAATTCACAAATATAATTTGCAATTCTTACAGCATTTTTCAGCATTCCTGGTTTCTGTTACTGACCTGGATCTCTGGTCCAGCACAAAGACAGGAGGGGGCACACTGCCAGCCTGGCTTATGTCAAAGGACCACAGCCCCAACCCTGTGGTCTAGAAAGAGATGAAAAGAGCCTTTTAACAAGGCAATGCCCAAGGCCACTCATCCAGCAGGTGTAAATCACCAGCTAGAAATTTGCCCCTGAATGTACAAGTTAATACATAGTGCCAATATTTAAAAGTATTTTATGTCCATCTCAACTAATTGCTAAATGAAATTCAAGTGAAAAATTGAAAGCAGAAGGAAACACCACTACAAAGCTTTTTTTTTTCTGAGTTGCTGGGCAGGGGTTCCACTCTCCAGAGGACGAAAATGTTTGACAGCAGAGGATATTTGTGTTGGCAGGATCACTTGATCCATGTTTCAGGAGCCAAATTGAAAACATATTTTCACAAGGTGCAACTGTAGATCATTAGAAGGAGCCAACTTCTGTGGTTGCACAAGTACTTCTGAGAGAGAACAGATGTATAAATTAAAATATACCCCCAGACCTGACAGAAATATATTTGGGGTTGAGAATATTCAGCAAAGGCAGCAGATTTTTGTTTTGCCGTCTTTGCTAACAGTCCAGGTTCTGTCTACTGCAGTACATTGTTTTGTTGGGCTTTGCTGTTCCTCCTGCAATGAAAGCTCTATGCCAATTTTTTCTCCAATGCTTTTACACAAGGATAATCTCATCTCTTGGTGGCTATTCTCAAGAGTACTTTGCAGGGGATTCACATCAGCATACATCCAAAATGAGCAACCCTCAGGGAAAAGAGACATTTGAGTCACCCAGAAGTTTCCCCAGGAAACTGACAAAACAGAACTGTACATTTCTGCGTTTGGGGAGTAAACCCAAAATCCTACAGCCCTGCACACACCAACTGGAGAAGGTGACTTGCTTGAGGGAAGTGATGGCATCCAGAGGGACCTGGACTGGCCTGTCAGAACATCATCCAGTTCAAAACTGTGGTCACACCATGCAAAGACAAACACTTGAAGAACAGACCAGCCATAGACACCTGACCAGTTAAAAATCTGCTGTTAGAGCTAAAGGATGTAAACCAAGGCTGCCCGAAGTCTGTGACCCATGACTGGCACTGTCAGTCCCTTTTCTGTGTCCCACATGACCCATGGTGAGCACCACGGTGACACCTGGTACCCCACAAGGTGCTTCAGGTACCATAATTCTTCTCCCCTGTGGATGATGTCAGAGTCATCAGCAGGCATCCATTATGTGGCATGAAAGGAACATTCTCATTAAGGGAAATCAGACTCACTCATTTTCTAGCACTGTGTAGAGAAACACCTCATTCTACTTTTTAACCCTATTATCCATGGCAGTAATTCGCAAGGACTCCACTATGCATGTCAGGAACAAATCTCTGAAGAGAAAGATATTAAAGCAAGGCAAATGGAGGACTCTTATCATATCAAGAAAATAGAAAAGGAACTCAAGCATTACTAACTGTGTAGAGTTCAAGCCATTCTTGACATGAGAAAATGAACCTCCTGGAATTGCTTCCATTTTGTTTGGAAGTTAAAAATTTACTTTTTGATGTGAAAAAGCATTGCTTGGTGGTTTTTTCCTATAAAGCAACAAGTAGCCTGTACTTCTTTAATAAGCTGCATATCTCTTTTCCTTACAGTAGCATTTACTTGATTATATTTCTTAATATATTTATTTATTGACCTATTGCATACCTAATACAACATTCAGAATCCAATCCATCTTGCCACAACTTTTAAGGTGCTTATCATAAGCCTTTAATACTATCAAGTGTTTTAGAATGTCTGATCAGGACAAAAATCCCAAACACTCTGATTAAACACATGCTTTTGAGTTTCAGATGACCTTTGTCTGCTTTTAAAAACTAGATTGATTCTTTTCACACAGTATTTCCAAATGCAGCAAAAATCTATTAGATAGATGAGAAAATTGCTTCTTAATCATCATTGTTAGCATTAATGATGGTAATTAGTTGCTAGAAAAGAGACATCAGTCCATCTGAATCATAACTTCTGAATCAGAGTACTGCAGTGATGAAAACTGCTATTTATTTTTAATTCTCCGTGACAGCATTTCACTGTATCTTAATAAAATTTGTAACTTTGAAATCCAAATGCCAAGAGAGTTTTCACAGTACTTTTCCAGCTGAGTTTTTTCTTCACAGTCATTTTGCCTCTCTGGCACTTCCTAACTTTCTCAGGTCCCATAAATGGTGGAGATCCCCAGAAGTGCAGGTGAGCTGATAAATCTTCACTGTGTCATCTTGAGCTTTTCCAATTCATGATGGTCCTGCCTGAGAAAAAGTCCTTCTTCAACAAACTAATGAGGTCTGTATTTGAAGGAAATCTGTAGATTTGAATTTCACCAAAATAAACAATTGTTGGAGAGAAATGTAACTTTATGATTACTATATTTATATGTTTCTTTAGGAATTTATTATTAGATATGACTACAAATTAAATAGTGGACTCCACGTTTGACGTCATTAAACTTGCTGACTGTACACTTTTCCTCATTATCCAGATAATTAATGAAGCTGTTAAACAGGACTGAACCCAGCATTGACCCTGGGATCCACAACTCCAATGGGTCTTTCTCCCACTGACCACCACCCTCCATGTCCATTCAGTTTTCCATCCACCCCTCTGCCTGTTCATCCAGCCCATGGATCAACAGCTTTACCAGGTGATCTGATGTGAGACAGTGTCGCTGTTGAGCGGCTAGCTGGGCTACCCAATCCTCAAAAAAGAAAGAGAGGAGAAAAAGAAATTTTTTTTTTTTTCCACTATATATAAAGACACAAAAGACCCCCCATGGTGCCCCCCACCCCCCCCCCCCCCAAAACCCAACCCCCCCCCACCCAACACAGAGAGAAATATTTTTAAAAACAAACAAAATTTTTTTTTTTTAATAAAAAAAAAAAAACCCCCCCCAAAAAACCCCCAGACAGAGTCACAGGTCTTCCTGAAGCCCAGGTAGGAAATATCCTCTCCTCTCCCCTCACTGTTCACTGCTCTCCCCTCATCTCCTAGGTCAGACACTTCCTCACAGAGTTTTATCAAGTTGGTCAAGCATGCCTTCTCCTTGGTGGAGCAATGCTCTCTCCCTGATCTTATCCTTATCCTCAATCTGCCTGAAATGCTTTTCAGGATCAACTGCTCCACCACATTCCCAGGAATGGGCAGAGGCTGACCAGCCTGTAGTTCCCTGGATCCTCCTTTCTGCCCTCTTTGAAGACAGACATGATATTTGTTTTCCTGGTCTTTCAGCACACTTCCCACTCATCACAATCAATCAAACATTTCCCCCTTCTTTGTGCCCTTTTGCACAAACTTCTGCATCTCTTGGCTGCCTCTTTTAGAAGGCCCAGTGGATCAAATCTGTAAATTCTCTATCTCAGTTTCCTTTCAGATGGTTGTTTTTTCTTTTTTGCAGAGATGATCATTATTTGGGAAAGTCTATGCCTTGCTATACCTGCTCTACCTATATTATGAGCACAGTTTGGTTTAGATAATGTGAATATCAGATAACCTGCACCTTAAATCAAATGCAAACCAGGAATCACCAGGAGAGAGGCTAAAGCAGCTCATGGGAAGTGGAACCTTTGGCAGAGGAGAAGAAGGTTAGGAGGAATAATGATTTTAAGACAAATTTCCATGTTTTCCAACTATATCTAGCAGCCATGCTGCTGTTTGTATCAGGTGTCTGAGGTTTCTTTCCTTTTTACAAAAATCTTACTATTAATCAGTATTGTAAAAGTGGTGAAAACTTTACTGAGTGGTGATTGCTCAGAAGCTCATCTCTGGGTTAGGAAGTTTTCTCTTCTAACACAGAACAAAGGGCTCTGCCAGCAAATTGCTTTCACACAAGAGACTGTGTTTGGCAGGAAAGCCAAAAAAAACCCAAAAAACCATGGCACAAGAAAGGGATTCACAGTGCATAGCCTGGAGTCCTGAGCTGCTATTGCAATTTAAAGGACTAATTAATTTAAACTGTTGTCCTCCCTTTCTGTTTGCAAAAATGCCAAAGTCCAAAGCAGCCTGAAGTAAAATCTGTCCATCATTTTGCAATTCTGCTTTCTGTTCTTTAGCTCTGCAGCACTGGTTTTCAAACCTCTGTTCTCTGCCTTGCTTCCCTTTCTCTGCTGGAACTCCAGTGTGAATGTGCATTTATTTCCATTTCTGGAAGCTAATCTCTCTGCCTGGCTGTGATTTATCACCACAGCTGGTCCAATGATAATTGTCCTGTTTCTTTTAAGCATACTTTTATCTCCAGTAGCATTCACTTAATGAAAGCAGAGACTTTTGGGTTTAAACTGTGTGTTGGGGATGGATGCAAAATGCATATTTATAGATATTTAAAATATTTAGAATGTTCAGAAATACTTTTTTTTCTCTTCAGCATAATTTCATTTTTGTAGTTTTTTCAATACTAAAGCATTTTTGTTTTACTTTGCCATTCATCTTGCTCTGTTGTCCTTTTCCCATGGACCTGTTTGACTGGACCTTTTAATAGTTAAAGTCTAAGATTCCTAAACAAAGCAGAAATATTTCTCAGCTCACAGGAACTCCAGGATAAGGTCAGTATAACAAGGCCCGGTGGATATTAAAGTTCCTTTTTCCTTTTTATTTATTTATTCTTAAGTAAATTTATTCTTAAGAAAAATCTCCACATATTTCCATAACTGGCCATGAAGCTGGTAGTTCTGCAAACCGTGTCAGACTCACAGCAAATACAGAATAAATGCTGAGAAAACTGAACTCCACATGCTTAAATTCAGCTCATTTATTAAGAGCAAATGGTTATGACTTTAAATAATTTCTTTAGCTAGAACTTAAAACTTGAGGGGTTGGGTGTTTTGGTGTTTGGGTCTGTATTTTCCTGATTTGTGGGCAGGATTTTGGGTGTGTGGACAAGTAGCAGCAAGAGACACTTTTCAACTGCCAAAGCGAATTAAATGAGTTGTGGTGAGAGCTCTGATCCAGAATTAGCAATTTCAGGGATTTAAAACATTCTGCTGACTTCTAATGAATAATCTCATTTCTAAATATTATCCTGACTTGATGTTAACTATTTTTTTTATGAGCCACAATACCACAAATGTATTAATCAGTTATAACTATCCTGACTGCTTCCTGATAAACAGTCCCTGATTCAATATTAGTAAAAGTGGTTTTTTAGATTGAAAAGTGCATCACACTCTAACTAAACTCCAGTGAAATGCATTATGGGTGCAGGATTCCAAGAATAAGGAAAATTTTTATATATTGATATTTATTTGCATCAATTTTGACAACTGCATTAGGTGTGTATAGCTTGCATCCTCTACGTTGTATAGTGTATTTCATATAATATTGTGATTTATAAATATTTAATGTAGTTATAGATATAAACATGGACACTCATAGGTCTGATGCAGGCAGAAACATCTTTCTACCTTCAGCTGGGCTGAAAAGCTGGAGACATCTCCTCCAGTTAAGACATCTCTTGGTTTATTTTTTTCTCTTTTTGTTTAAGCCACTATATCATAAATAAATAAATAAATAAATAAATAAAAATTTAAAAAAGACGAAATCACAGTGCAACAGAAAGGGATTTGTATTAGGGAGACACTGGAAGGTCCCATGTGATTTTTCCTATCTATGACTTTGCTTACCCTCTTCCACCATTCCTTTGGATGTTGTGGTGGTTGTAGTGGAGGAAGGAATAGAATCCCAGAATCATAATTGTTAAGGCTAAGAAAAAAATCTTCAAGATCATCAAGTCCACCTGTCAACCCAACAACAAGTTCACCACTAAATAATGTCCTCAAGTGCCACATCCACATGTTTTTTGAACACTTCCAGGGATGACAATTCCACCACTTCCTTGGGCAGCTTCTTCCAATTCTTGATCACCCTTCAATGAAGATATTTTTCCTAATATCCCTAATTATTATTAATTATTATTTCCTAATATTCCAATATTATGTCTAAATCTCTCTTGGTGCAACTTAGGGCAATTTCCTCTTGTTCTGTCACCCATTACCTGGCAGAAGAAACTAACCCCAACCTGGCTACAACCTCTTGTCAGGGAGTTGTAGAGAGCAAGAAGATTCCCCTTGAGCCTCCTTTTCTCCAGGCTGAGCCCCACCAGCTCCCTCAGCTGCTCCTGATCAGACTGGTGCTCCAGACCCTTCCCCAGCTCTGCTGTCCTTCTCTGGATACTCCAACCCCTCAAAGTCCTTCTTGTGCTGAGGTGACCCACTGGAGCAGCTGCTGAATTGCTGCCACCTCATTTCTGCCCACAACTGATCATCCCTTCTGCTGCAAAGGAGGCAAACAGCCACCAGGAAGAAGCAGTGACATCCCTGCTCTGTGCAGCGCAGAGCAGTGAAATGCACAGAGGGGAGGATTTAGCCTGTAAGCTGTTTGTCTCTGTTGTCATTGCCATTAATCAATCCGTGCTTAATGCCATTTCTTTCAATTCACTAACTCTCTGCTGCCAAATCAGTATAATCCTGTTCTCCTCACTGTCTGTGTGTGTCTCCTGACTTCACCTCCTTCCTGCTGTCTCTTCTTCTTCTGCCACCCACCTGCCTCCAAAAAGCCGTGGGGGACAATTTAATGGAAAGACAAATATTTTATACAAGAATCCAAGGCTTTGGTCTGGGTGTCAGAGGCTCCTTCAGGCAGGAACTTGTGGGAAAATGACTGGGGGTAAAAAGATAATATAGAGGGGAAAACAGAGTTTGTATTCCCTGGATGGAGCAGGGTCAGCACCCCTGACCTCCCACACACAGCACGATCCAAGGGGGACTCAGCAGAGGGTGGAGTGGAGACACCACAGCCAGACTCTGTTCCCTTGCAGGGGAGGGAACTCAGTGCTACTCTCCAGCTGCTAAACCACACACAGGAGCTGAAAATCGAGGTGGATAAAGGAGGATTTCCTGCTCTTGAATCAGCAGCTGTGGCAGAATCACTGTTTGGACTGACATGTTCCCATGCCGAGGTTATCTCAGGCACTATCCTGAGATATCCACCCCCAGGGTGTAGACTGCAATGAGGTTCCCCTCAGTCGCTGTGGCTAGCACAGGTCTTTCCCATGAGAACTTTCTCCTGTGTTTTATAAACAAAGATAAAGTTTGGATGTTATTAAAAACAGTGTCTCGAGATTTGGACAGTTCAGGCCTGGCCAGTCAGGCCTAGGGGGAGGTTTCTGGACTGACCAATCTGGGTGACCTCTGAAAAGTCTGTATATATGTTGGATTCAAACAATAAAGCGCTTTTTCTATGCCACACTGAGAATCAGGGCTTTCCTTCTCTGCTAGCGGCTCAACAGCGACAAGTCTTCACCAAGGTGAACAGACCCAATGTCCTCAGCTGCTCCTTGTATGGCTTCACCTCTGAGCCCTTCACCATTTTCATTATGCTCCTCTGGATGCTCACGAACAGTTTTTTATCTTTCTTATATTGTGGTGCCAAAAAAGGCACACAATATTAAAGGTGAGGCACCCCAGCTCAGAGCAGAGCAGGACAATCCCCTCCCTTGCCTGGATGGCAATGCTGTCCCTGATGTCCCAGGACAGGGTTGGTTGTCCCTCCTGGCTGCCAGACCACTGCTGACTCAAATTCAGCTTACCATCAGCCATGACTCCCCAGGTCATTTTCTTCAGCACAGTCCAGGTACAAAGAGGAATGACTGACCATGGTAAACAGGTCAAGCATATTTTTCTAGAGGAAGGTGTCCCTGCCCATGGAAGGGGAGTGGAAATGGATGATCTTTAAGTTGCCTTCCAACCCAAACCATTCTGGGATTCTATGATTCTGTGATTCCATGATATATGCAGTCCTTGAAAGTGTGTTGCTGCCATTGTAAGCAAGCTGTAAAACTCCTCAGTCTATACCAAAAGACATCCAAAATGTTTCTGAGTGAGCAAGGATTGAAGAAAGTGGATAATATTTTTACAGTAGAGTTAAGTATGTCTGATCTTAAGACATATTTATATTTATGTATCTCCCATCTTCTTGTTCCTTTTCTCAAAAGGTGTCCAGAACATTAAAGTTTTTCTGCTGCATTTTGCTTTTGACAAAGAATTCAAAAGAAATTTGTGATAAATCCCTACCAGCTAATATAATGTTATCTTTGTTTTCAAACCTACTTGACCAGCTATTATCCTTTTGTTTCCCTAGAGAATAGTCCAAAGTTCAACATATTGGAATTAAATTTACAGGTGATTTTCAGACATGTAAAAATACCTTGAGAAAATCAGTCAGGATTTGTAGAGTTCTCTTCTATTCAAGAAAAGTTGGCCATTGTTTTAAATTATATAAATACCTTCCTTCAAAGAAGCTCATGGAATTTAATTTTCCTGGTATAATTGCAGGAAGTCATAAGGCCACAAAACACTAACAATGCTAAAGTAATTAAACAAAAAGCACAAATAAAGAAAAACAACTCCTCTGCACATGCACATTTACTAGAAAAAGAAAGTATTACAGTGGTGAGATACAGGGAACAAACAAATTTCAGACTAATCAGTGTTCCTCTCTTCACTTATCTGCTAAGGCATAAACAAAGAATGGAAGAATTTGAATTACAATAGAAACAGTTTTAAAAAAACACTGAAGCTCATAAAAATTTTAACTTCCTTGAAGGTACACTGTCTTTCTTATATAAAACTATACTGCTTATATAAAACTTACATAAAAACTATACTGTGAAGATAAAAACACAGGAATCTCCTAACCAGAATATTTATCTAAAAAAAAGAGGAAAGCTAATATTTAAAAATAACTAATAGCAGTCCCTGGAAGAAAATTCCTTTGGAAGTTTTTAAGAGGTGAGATGTTAGGTGATTTTCACAGAGGCGAAGCATTTTGGTCTGACATTATAGCATCAGCAAATTTTGCAAAAAATATAAAGAAATAATGTAGCAGAGCTTCAGACCACCCTCCACTTTTCCAATTAGGTGTCTGTTACAACATGAATTTTTGACAAAATCTGCTTTTATGACATTTCTGATGATTGCACTGGGGACACGCTGGTTTTTGTCCCCTTGATGTCAACTCTTCCAAAATATCACAATTAGGAGATAAAAGGGTTTGTTCACTATCCAGCTTGGCTTGCTGGTTTCACACCACCTGGTCCTTGATACTCAATGCCCACACTGTCCCTGGACAGTTTGCTGCTCAGAAGGAAAAGGAGAGAGGTCTTTTCTCTAAAACAATGTCATCCCATCAAGATGGAAATGAGAAGAAAACCCAGCAGGAGTGAGGAGAACATAAGCAATCATTCTCTGGTTTAATTTGGTTGGTTTGTTTGTTTTCTTTCCATTTCTCTCCAATGTCCAGTGGGCTTTTGTTGTGTTTTGGATCTCAGTGTCTGATCTCTGACTGCTTGACCTGCATCAGTCACAGATTTGCAGCACCCAGGGCTGGACAGGGACTTGTCACAAGCACACAGAGTGGTGGGACAAGGGGGAATGGCCTTAAACTGGAGGAGGATTTAGATTAGATATTAGGAAGAAATTCTTTGTAAGGGGGTGAGGCCGTGGCACAGGTTGCCCAGAGATGTTATGGATTCCCCATCCCTGGAAGTGTCCAAGGTCAGGTTGGATGAGGCTTGGAAACCTCTGGTCTAGTGGAAGGTGTTCCTGCCCATGGCAGGGGATTGGAACTGGATGATTTTTAAGGTTCTTCACAAACCCAAATCATTCTGTAATTCTGCAAGTCTGGAAGCTGCTCAGTGGAAAAGAAGAAAATCTGTACAGAACATGTGAATACAGAGGAAGCATTTGAGGGCAAATACCTCAAGCCCCCACTGAGGATGTGGTGACACTGATTAGTACCATGCTTGTTCCACCTGCAAATTGGAAATGGGAATTGGGTGTGAGAAGTTAATAACAACTGTTTAGTCAATCCTGTTCATTAATGCCCTGTCAAAGGGTGTTATGTCTAATTATTGCCTGTCCTTTTTCTTCATATTTTTGTTGCTTTTCTTGTTTGTATGTGTTTACTGAATGTTGACAACATCCAACTCCCCTGCTTTTAGGTACATGTCACTTCAAGTCAGCATCTGCTCAGTGTTTCATTTTTAGCTCAAGAACATATTGGCCTTCAGAAACAAACAAGTGAAACCCCAACATCTGAATCTATTTCGGGGAAAGCATGCTGAGGAATGAAACTTCAACAACATCTTTCACAGAGTTTATTAAAAATCAATATGGATTTTTTTTTCTCTTTCCCTTAAGTCACACCAAGTTGGAGAGCAATGTTGCTCCAAGCCAGTTGGATATTTGGCATCCCCACCCTGATTAAACTATAGACACTTACACACACACCTGTTAATACCCCTTCATGCCTTGGTGGTTTCATGTCATATCTTTGTCAGATTTCTGAAGATTTATTTCTCTAAATGTCAGAAATTATCCCTTGACCAACTCCTAAATGAATTACAACCTGGTAATCTGTGTCAAGTTCAGCTGAGCACGCTGGACGTCAGCAGGAGAGAGTGAAGCTGCTTCTGATGGTCTCATTAGAGTTCACCATGTCAGCTTTGAAAGGTTTCTCTGCTGACCTGAGCACTCACGCTGCTGGTACACGTGGCTGCTTAAAATAAACTGAGCCAAAGTTCATGTGCAGATTTTTAAAAAAGAAATGAAGAGGGAAGAATGAGAGGCATCAGGATAAAGCCAATAAGAATGTTACTGCAATTCTAATTTCTCTTTTTCAGTCACTCTTTAAGGGTTTTTTGGCTTGATTTTTTTAGGTTAAGATCAGTGTCTTAACAGGTCAACAGGGGTTGAAAAGCTCCAGTTCCAACTATAAAGGTTGTGGTCCAGCTTCTTAAGTAATTAATTCAAGACATGTAATGCTGAATCTAGGAACTTTCTCATGCAAAAAGAGGAAGAGGCTGCCCAGGGAAGTGGTGGAATCACCATCCCTGTGGAAAAAATGTGAAGTTGTTATACTTGAGTAAATGGTCTAGGGGTGGGCTGGGCAGTGCTGGGTTAATGCCTGGAATTTATGACCTAAGAGGTCTTTTCCTACCAGGAGATGTTCTCTCTGAAAGGAAGAGAGAGATCATGCAAAATGCATCCATTAGCAGCACATGTCAGCCACAGAGAAAGAAGGGGAAAAAATCCCTGCTCAAAATGCACAGCCCAGTAAAATCTGGAGAACAAAGCAGGCTATTCTGTTATCCAGAGCTGATATTAATTAAGTGATGACACAGACAAATATCTTTTTCTTTCCTGGATATTTATCTTTATGCAGGTGGAGAGAAAGATATTATAGTCAATTCCCTTGGGATACTGCATGGAAGGAATCAATCCAATTCTTGCACAATTTATCCATGTTTCTCCCTATATCCTATTAAAATAAAAGAAAAAATGTCCTCCTGTCTCTTAATTGCCTTCATGTATGTGTAAATATGTGTTTTGTTCTTGGATGAAGGCTGTGACTGCATGAATCCGTCATATCCCTAAAAAATTTCTCCCAGCTTTTGTTAACTGCACTGTGCTGCTGATTAATTTCAATTAACTTAATCTAAGATGGTGAAACATTTAACAGATACAGGTGGCACATCATTGTTATTAATGTTGTCAGGGCTAATTGGAGTGTTGGGGCATTCTAATATTGCTTTGAATTTGTCAGCTTCTTTCAAATCCAGATAAATAAGTATATGGGTTAGGAAGTCAGTAAGGAGTGCAGGTAATGAAAGAGCATTTCAAACCATGTCTCCAAGCACTTTCTTATCCTACCAACATTAATAATCTAAAAGGAGATCTTGATTTTCCTTTTCCTATTTCTTTCTGCTTCTGTTGTTTTTAAAGCAGGCTGTTTCCCTTTTAGATTCTTAGAAAATGAGAAGCTGGAGTTGCCTCAGAGCCAAATGTTTTAAAGGAATGTGTTATTTCTTTTTTACTGATAATTTATAACAGATTCCCTCCCTACCCTTACCCTCTTCCCAATTGTTAATCATTTGGCACTCTGTGAAAAATGACATTTTTACTTTACACTTCTGTAGGGATAGTCAAAGATCCAATTCAAGACAGCATGAACACAAGTTTATTTCACCTCCTTTGAGCACAGTTTTGTTTAAGACACACTTAACTTTAAGAACATACTTAAGTCTCTCAAAGCACTTTGTTGCATGTGGGGCAGAGAGCAAAAAAAACCTTGAAAAACAGACTTACCAAGAGAAAGATTTTTGAAAATGTTTATCAGGGTGTATATACACTTCAGCTTCCTTTTAATAAAAGAAGGGTGAAAAAGAAGAGCAGAATTTTTCTTGATAGAAATAATGCAGCTGAGGCCCAGGCTATTTGAAGGCATTTTTATTTTCAAAGGCCATGGTGCACAGTTGTCAGATGTTTCATTTTCTTTGTTTACTTATTATTATCATGACAGTTATTTATTTTGCTTCTGTGAAGTTTTCTCAAAGAACCCAAATAGTCCATGTTGGAAGAGAAGGACTGGAATACAATTTCCATCCCTGAGCTCTAACAATCATACCTGTTCCAAACATCAAAGTCTCTCTTTAAACCACCTATGCTGTGGTTCATATTTTTTAAGCAGAATGCATCTTTTGCCATTTCAGTAAAGAGAGAGATAACAAAAAGATAAATCACGGAATACCAGCTTTGCCAAAAAAGGGATAAAGTTGGTCCGAGATGTGGATCTCAGAAAAGACCCCAACTTTCCTGGACTCCAAACAAGCCTTCAACCCAAAAGCTCTTTTGTTGCAGCCCATTGCATAACCATTTCCCATCCAGTTACCCATTTTGGTGGGATAAACAATCTAGCGAGATGAACCATAGGATTTAACCCCTTCTCTGTCAATGTGTGCATTTCAGCTGGGGTAGGAAATGGAGTGCTACGTGTTTCCTTTGGTAGAAGGACTGACAGGCCTTGAAGATTTTATCATCATTTGACCCAAGTATATCATGTCTTCCCCAAAGAATGATATTTTACAGTCATGGAAATAGAAAAAAAATTATTTTACTCTTTCTTTCTTTCCTTTCTTTCCTTCCTTCCATTCTTTCTCTCTTTCTTTCTCTCTCTCTCTCTCTCTCTCCTGCTCTCTCTCTCTCCCACTCTCCCTCTTAAGGACCCAGAGAAAGCAAGCCACTGGAATGTCCTTTGGATGCACTCCTTGCATCATTAGTTCAATTTCAGATTTTCAAAGAAATTATCCTTGTTCTGAGGGCAGCAGGAGAAACACATTGTCAGGGAATAACTCACAAATATGGAGAAGGAAGTTAGTTTCTATTATTTACATCTATTACAGCAACATTTGGTACAGGAAAAGATTCCCCAATTCCACAGATTACTCCAAATAGCTACTGCCCAATTGCAAAGTTAATTACAATTTATTTTTCTGCTGTTTTTTTCCATTAGCTTGCAGCCTGACTCCACTCCCTGATATCAAGTTATAAAAGCCAGGGTTAGTGTCGTGCTGTAAATGGGCAGATTTTAAACACAAAAAAAGAGGCTTGGATTTTTAATATCTTCTCAAGGCATCCAAAAAAGGCAGCAGCTCATAACTCCTGCCCTCAACTGAGTTTTTGATTCAAGAGAACCTTTTGCCCTCTCATGGACAAGAAGTCATTGATCAGCTGCTTGGAAAAGTCCAGAGTTTTAGAGTCACTGTCTTCTTTTTCCCATCAAGTACCAAATAAATATTTCTCTAAACACACTGTGATGAGGAAACCTTGAAAGTTTTCCGAGGTGTGATTAAAAGTCCTACATAGAGCTGGAGAATAACAAAGCTGTAAATTCTTGATTGATAAAATTACAGGAGTTCCTACATAGAGTTGGGGAGTAAAAAAGCTGTAAATTTTTGATTGATGAAATTACAGGAGTTCATACCACGGCAGGTCATATAACAAATTTTTCATTTGGCGCTTGATTTGGGAATCACAGACCCTAATTCAGGAGAGTCCACAAAGATGGATTGCTCCCTTGCACAGAGGAGGTCACATGAGGCAGGAGCTGAGCCCATGTTTGGTTTCAGCTACCAAGCCCAAGGATACGAGTGGCAGGACAAAGGGGAAGAGCTTAAAGCTGAAAGAGAGTAGATTTGGATTGGATGTTACAAAGAAATTCTTTGCTGAGGGTGGTGAGGCTCTGGCACAGGTTTGCCCAGGGAAGCTGTGGCTGCACCATCCCTGGAAATGTTCAAGGCCAGATTGGAGAGGACTCTGAGCAACCTAGTCTGGTGGAAGATGTCCCTACCCATGGCAGGGGGATGGAACAAGAAGAGCTTTAAAGGAGCTGAGCTTTAAATCCCTTCCAACTCAGCCCAGTCTGTAATTCTGGGACCATCCAAAGGTGTGTTTTCTTTGGCACACTACCAGGAATCACAGAGATGAATCCATCCATCAGTGATGTTGCCATCAGCACCTCTGAAAGCCACCAGCTTTCTCAGCACCTCACTACTGTTCTATCTGCACATCTAAATCTTTCTGGGGAGATGTCATTCGCAGCATATGCAGAAATGGTTACATTTGAACTTGTGTTACTGCCTCAATTCCCACATACCATTAATTTATTTAATTTCCACTTTGCTCTTGCAAGTGAGCGCATTATGTTCTTAAACCAGTTTCTCTAACAAAACTAATTTTCCCTTCTTTGGTTCTATGAGTTATGCCCGTGGCAATGGTTCTGAAAGGAAAACACTCGTTACAGACATTAGTTGATCTCAAGATTCATTAAGTCCCAGAGGACTTTCACCTAATATATTTATTCTAAAGGCATAATGGAGCAAATGAGTCTGAGATAACTGAAACATAAAAGGAATTGATAATCATTTTATATACTTAAGATCATATCCCAGACATTCTGCTTTTGCTTTCAGTGATATTCTAGGAAATGCTCATTCTACTGCATGTGTTCTAGTTCTTTGCAATATGCTTGTAAAAATTATTTGAATTAGCAGGTTGACTTTGCTCATTTTTGTGGCAATAAATCCCTCTCTTTGACCACTTTCCTTAACTTCAACCATTTAAAAAAAGTTCAATGTATCCAGAAAGAACCATTTGTCCTTCTCTAACAACCATAAATATAAAAAATGCTTCATAACTCTGGGAACCTCTTTTTTGTTTGTAGGGTAGAATCCCCCCACTTCCTTCTTAATTCTAAAATTGCTGTGATTTGCATTTGAACACTAATTTACCTTAAGGTCCCTCTATATCAGTTGTTCTTCGGCAAATTTTACTGGGTTATCAGGGCCCCTGACCAGGAGTTTTGGCAGCTGTCTAGTGGCAGTTCAGCTTTGTTTGAGGAGTCATAAAAACTTGAAGCAACTAATCACAATCTACTCTGGCAGTCAAATTTCAGCTCCCATTCCTGTTCCATGTCATTCTGGCTCATCATAGACACTCTTATTTGCTGCTGACCTCAAAAAAGAGTCAGAAATCTTCTCCCTCCTCAAATAGTCCTTGTCTTTGTTCAGTTTTGTTTCAGTAGTACTGATAGGTTGAACTCAGCTTTTTGATGTCAGAATATTGAGTAACTGTGGCTCTGGAAGGATATTTACCTATCCTGGATGAAATATGCCCCAGAAATGACTCACTACAAACCTAACTCTACTCTCAGTGACACAGTCAGCTGACAAGAATAAACTGACACCCAGCCTTTCCAACCCAGGGATGCCCTCATGGGACACCAGCCCAGCTAAAGAGAACAGAAGGTTAGATCTGTTATCTTTCCAAGTTCTCCAGCACTCATAACCCAGGGAAGAGTGGGAAAGCAGTGTCTGTTGGGGGAAACAGAAAAGCAATGATTATATGATGGTGAGGAAGCCAGTTTGGATCTCCTGGGGAAATGCTGTTGTGCAGCATCTTTTTTACAATATAAGATGGAAGTACACTGGCTATTAATGGATTTGACTGTAAAAAAATGTAATTTTGAAGCTATGCTTCATTGCCTTCTGCAGGCTGCCAGGTTGGCTCATTCCTTGTCCTGGGCACTCTGCTCCTTCTGGATAAGAACTGCAGTATTACAAACATGGTCCTCCTCTGATGGAGACAGGCAGCCACCAGGATATTCCCCAGCTGTGCTTGTCCTCTCTGCTGCAGCAATTCCTCAAGGAGATCTGCTCTTCAGAACAAGGACAGCAGCAGACTGGAGTAACAGGAAGCTTGTCCATCATCTCTATTTTGTCAAATAGAGTGTTTCAGGAAGCATTTTTCATGTAAAACATTCATGCTCAATAAAGCATTCATGTGTTTCCACCTCCTACAAGTGGAGATGAACACAGTGACAGCAGTGCTGAGTCTTCAAGCTGACTGAGGACATCCATATGAATCCACAGAGTCCTCTCAAGTATCCACGCTAGGACACTACCTAAACCTGATATTTAACAAATCATCTGATTCCATTGCTCCATCCTAATTTATTTGTCTGGTACTTCAGTAGTTCCCTTGGAATACTGCATGTTTAATATCCCCTCCTTGATTCTACCTATACAGGAGAGAAAAATCTCACACAGTCACCAGCTTCAGCTCATCAGCTCTCACCAAGAGGACATGAGTTTTCCACCCTGGAGATTGTTTCTGCCACAGCTGCTCCATCTGTTCTCATTTCTCACCCTAAAACCAGCTGTGGAGCAACTGCCATGCACAGCATCTCACTGGCACTGCCTTCCAGCTACTGAAAGATTTTGGGGACAGAGGCAGATTCTGCTGGGAACCTTTCTAAACTAAAATCTTTGTAAAGAGCCACTGCCCAGGAGAAAATTCCCTGACAGTGTCTTGATTCATGGAAAAAATGTCATCAGATTTTGCATTTAGGAGAGAATTAATCTGCCACTTGGGTTGAGTGATAAAAGGAGACCCAAAGGGGAAGCTGCAGTAGGAAATAATGGCAATAAACCTTTTATAAAGAATCTAGGCCTCCTCTGAGTTATCTTTTGAGATAGAGATGCACAAAAATGTTTTGGAGGTGGATACTGGAGCCTACCATAGTGAGACACAGCAAGTAAGGAACTCCCATCACTGTAAAGTGCTTTTTCCACAACAAAACACCTGTGAGATACCTGATGGCTTCACCTACTCATCCCATTCACCAAACAGTAAAGTGTCTTTACCTGATATGTGAAGCTAATTGTTTAGACAAAGAAATACAGCAAGAAACTCCCCTTCTCCTTGTGCTGTACTTGTATGGGTAAATAGTTGTCTCTAGTGGAAGAAAGTATTTAAATGAAAGAAAAACAGTCATGAGATGACAGGAGAATACAATTGCTGAGGTGATTTAAAAAAACCCAAAGAAATAAATGTATACATAATTAGACAAAGAAGATTATGAGAGAGTGGAGATAGACAAAAGCAGAGAGCTACAGCCTGAGCACACTGCACAGGACATGGTTTTGATTATTAGAGAGAGATTTCTCCATAGATTTCCAGACCAAAATTCCCACTTTTTTGACAGTGCTTGCTCAGTTTTGGATGGGTTTCTGGGCTGTGTTGGCCAGAACCAAAAATTCACATCTGCCTTTCATTGTGTGGATTCTAAGCTTAAAAAACCCTCAGAACTCCCTCTGCAAGGTTCATCTCCACTGGCACCTTGGAGCTTTGCCTCCCAGCCGTCCCTTCCAGAGCTTCTGTGTTCCCTTTTGCACAGGATGACCTCACAACCAAAGCTGAGCAATCAGATCACAGTGAGCCAAGTGCTCTGGAAACACAAGAGAGAGAGAGAGAGAGAGATCTATGTATCAATAAGAAGGCAAATAAGAAGATAAATTTGAGCAGGTAAATAGTGACAGGGATATGGCTCTGCCTAAGTGCAGAGATTGAGATGGATTGAATTGTTTATCTTGTTAACTATTGCCTCCACAATAATGGATATTCAGGTCTCTGAAAAGGCTCTGTTATTAAATATCAGCCGGCCATATTTTCTGTATCTTTTCCTGTATTTATCTTTCAAGAACTGTGAAGGAGTAATTCATAAATACAGCACAACTTCTGCCTTCTGTTTCCATCAAGCATCTGCAGCAATAAGCCCCAGTGATTAACCAGCTCCACTGTGCTGAATCAAAGTGCTACCAAAAGTCATAGAACAAACTAAAAAGCTTTCATTAGTATTACTTTGATTAGCCTTTAATTAGATGGCTCTTGGGACTGGTTTCCCAATATTATCCAATGTCAGAGACTGGATCTCAGCGTGGTTTCAATTAGAGAAATGATCTAATTGCTTAATGGATTTAAATTCTCCCACACTGTCAGCGTGTGGATATTGGCATCTGACTTGAAGATTATTTGTGGTTATAATTGGCTCTAGGTGACCCCATAGCTGGGTTTTATTTAAAATCTTCCACAGAAAAACTGTGGAAAAGCCTGATGAGGATTTCTGTCAGCCCATTGGATTTCATGTTCGGAATACAGGAATTCCCATTTTCACAGGATTGTGTTCCTTACATTTCCTGTTCCAGGTGAAAGCTGAAGGCTGAATTCAGGGTCCCAGCTGAATGTCCTTGAAACAGCCCCAGAAAATATACATTCTCAGACCCTTGGCTTCTCTAGTATCCAGGTCTGAGACTTATGATCTCTCCATTGGCTGCTTCCCACAAATGCACCTTCAGAGAGGAAAGTAATCAGGAACAGACAGTGATGGACTATAGCATAAATGTCAGCCCTTCACCATCATCTCTGCTCCATTCTCCAATGCTTTTTCTTCCCAATCCATCCCAACCCCTTCTTGTCTCTGCCCTTGTGCTCCCCCATGTAAACAACTCACCCTTGAGGGTTTTTTTTTCCTCCATTTGTCCCAGTTTGACTACAGCCATACTCAAATCTGATATCTCTGATACCATCATCTGTATAATCCCAGCCTTCTTTTTAATATTACTGTAGTGGATCTGTCGGCATTCTCAGCCTTGTAAGATCCCAAAGGTCTCCAGAATTCCTCTCCAATTAGTGCTGAAGTTTGGTTGTCCTTTACTTAACTCCACCTGTGAAACTTGGAAATTCATCATAATCCTCCCTGTAACTTTTACCAGCTTCTCACTCCGTTATATATTTTCCAATTTCTCGTGTCATGTCCAACTTTTGCACAGCCTGTTCAGTTAATGCCAGACTAGAGCTTAGTCATCTACTTAAATACCTTAACATCTACCATCCTTATGGCTATATCCAACAGAGAAAGAAATTAAAAATAATTGGGAAAAAAAAAAAAAAAAAAAGGAATAGGGAGAAATAGAGAAAAAGGTGGAAATAAAGGAAAATATGAGTAAACCCTGGATAATAGAACTGTATGATGTCCTGCCAAGGTGATAATGTGGGGAAGAATAGGAATTGTTTCACACAAAATCAGCTTCTTTCCTTCTGCTGCACCACACTCCGTGGGATGTAGAGTCGGTAGTCCTGGATCAGACAATGATTTTTAGAAGCAGAGATTTTAATGCCAGAAGGAGCACACACTGACAACATAATCTAACCTCACACATCACACAGTGCACAGCTATTTGCCAAGTTTCTCCCGCAGAAAAGCAAGTGGGTGTTTAGCTGCAGCTCTGCCTCATAGGAAAGCTGTACCCTTTTTTGAAAAGATATCAAGAAATGGAAATTTTATTACTTTTTGTAGTGGTTTAGCCACTGGAACAAATCCTCCTCACTTTGTAAAAAGAAGTGTATCCCTCTGTCGAACCCGTCTGACACGAAAATTGTGGATTTTTCCACAGGTTTAAGCATCCCCACAAAGCCTCCTGTTTTCATCTTTGCAATAAGCAAACTGGTATTTACAGGTTTTCACTTTGAGAGAAACACCTTGTGACTCTTCCATGCAATTTCTCCATGATTACACATCCTTTATGAGTGCCTAGAAACCCAGAAGTGTCTTGACATCCCAGCATCTGCAGTTTCATAAAACACAGGTAAAGTCCTCTGTCTACCTCAGCTTAGCAATGTTTTTTCAATAAACCCATGGGTGATGTTACCTTTTGACCAGCACAATGTGATTTGGAACACATTTTATTCTAGATTTTTGCTTACAGGAGGTTATATTTTTGTAGGGTTTTTTTCCAGCATTATGTATCACTTATTTTATGCATTCTTTAATCATTATTATCATTTTCCCTTCCTTCCCTGTCCTAGTAGACTGTCTTTATCTCAGCCCACTGTCCTGAAGGAGTGTGCTTGAGATAGCCCAAAAAAATCACCAACAAGGGCATGAGCAAAAGTCAGATTTAATATTAAACTGCAAAGCACAACAGATTCATTGGCAAGATTCACTCTACTTACAAAGGACAACTAAGGCAAAACAACGGAAAGCAACCAACAACAAAACCAAACAAAATCCAGGCAACCAAAACAGAAATGAATGGAAAATGTCTCAGATCACACTGCAGCCTCAAAGCAGTGGGGGGGATGCACCACCACACCCACAAGATTCACATTTTTGCTTTTCTCATTTCTCTCCCGGATCCCACTATGGGAAGGTGAGTGAACAGCTCTGTCATGTTTAGCTCTCTGCTGGGTTAAACCACAGCAAACTGCGTCAGCCTTTTCTGGGAAACTGCATTGACCCTGTCCATTCAGGAAGGGTTGTATTTGTGCTGCCAGCATGTAGGATTTGCCATTTGGTGGCCATAAATCACTTTTATATGTTCTCCACCTCCCAATGTATCCAGCGTGTGTCCTATCCTAATCTTTACTTTCCTCTTAGAAGTCTTTCAGTTAAATCACACACTTCACCAGCAATAGGTTTATAAAATCTTGTGAAAGTCTCCAGCCTTGCTGACACCAGTGCTAAAATAATCTATACAAAGACAGTAAATAAATCCAAGCATTGGATTAGATGTTCAGCTGTAAAACCGTGCTGTGTGCTTTGCCTGGTTTTAACCTTGAATGGCCCATAAATCTCTCTTGAGACATGGCTTTCCTTTCATTTTAAGATGGCAAACCATTCCATGTCCTGGGAATGCACATCCCTTTGCATTTGGCAATAAAAATCCCGTCCTTGACTAATGGTATCCGTGATAAGGGATCCCATATTCTGGGAAAAAAATGACCTCAACAAATGACCTGCACCCCATAAATTCATATATCATGTCCAAACTGTTATGAGGAACAAGGTTGTAGTTTATTAGCAGCACAAAAATTGGATGTCATTGGGTGAACAGCATTAGAAACCCATGGGTAGCTGTAGGTCCAGCTCCTGGTTTTTCAGCCAGGAGAAAAAAGGGAAACACATTATTCAAAGCAGAAGATATGAGTTAAGCAGTCCAATTTATTCACTGAGTTGTATGTACACCCTTATCATATCAGAATTAAAAATACTTTTACTTTCTCTCCAAATTTTTTTCTTCTGTTTTATTTTTCACAAATAGAAACTTAAACCAATATATTCATCTCTCATCCCTGTCCATGGCAGGGGTATTGGAATAAGATGATTTTTAAGGTCACTTCCAACCCAAACCATTCTGTGATTCTCTGATTCTATGAATATATTTATCTCTCACATTGGTCTGCACAAGCAAAAAGTCAAAGTGTCTGGAACAGCTTGATTTCCCACTGACGGTATCCATGCACTGGAAAGGCTTCTCCAGCTTTTTCAAAACATTTCTTAGACTGTGTGTGTCTTTTTAATCTGTTTTAAGTGATTCTCAGGCCAGGCTGGCTAGGAATACACCACAGAATTAGAGAAAGAAGTAGAGGCAGTTCATCAACAGAGGAGCAGCAGGTGAGGCTGGATCACTATTACATGGACAAAAATAGAGTTTAGACTTCCAGGTAAGGTAGAGCTTTAGTCTTTTTTTTTTTTTTTTTTTTTTTTTTAATTTAAGTAGGAAGTTGATGGGTGCTTGTTTCTTGTCTCAGGTAACAAGTGACAGAATGAAAGGAAAAGGGCTCAAGTTGCACCTCAGGAGGTTTAGACTGGGTATTTGAAAAAATTTCTTCCTGCACTGGAAGAAATGGAACAAGCACTGGAACAGGCTGCCCAAGGAAGTGGTAGAGTCACCATCCTTAAAAGTATTAAAAAAGATGTAGATATGGCACCTGAGGACATGGTTTAGTGAGGAACATGGTGGTGCTGCTGTGTTGGTGGTTGGATTTGATGATCTTAAAGGTTTTTCCCAACTTTAATGATTCTATGAACATATTTAGGAATTTTCTGCTGCTGCCACTGCACCTTTGTCTTGCAGTGTCTCTCAGGAGATAAAGAACCACAATTTGCCCTCACTGCCACAGAACACTTAATGCAAAAGTCTAATTTCACTCCAATGAGGGCTAAATAGCAAAACACAGCTGGAGACAGGCAGGGGAGTAGAAATCCCTGTGCCTCAGAGAGCTGCAGGAAGACCAATCTGAGCAAGACCAGACATTCATAATATTCTCAGAAATAAATTTTGCTCCAACCAAGCCATTTCCTTGTCACTCCTTTCCCCCATCCTAGAATGAGATTTGTGGTGTGATATGTTGGAATCGATGCCACGTTGCTTTGCATCACTCATTGCCCTGCTCCTGCTCAGAAAAGTGTAATTTCTAGGCTATAAATAATTCTAGTGAAGAGATAATGTTCTGGGTTTCTTCCCTTTTCAGCCACTGAGGTCACTAGGAGCTACCCTATTTATCATCCAGATTTCATCTGCCAACCCTTTTGTTTACTGACCTTGAAAGTATTTCACATGAATTCATCAGGAAGGTGTGTCCTTTGCTGCTTTGGCATTTACTTGCCATTCATGGAGCAAACGTATGAAAAGTATTTTAAAAGAACCCATCCCATTTCATACATTTCTGGATCATAATTTTATTACAGGGCTCCCTCTTTAATCTGTGTTATGTGCTTTTCATGGACAGAGGTCCTTCATCAAACCAGATAATTTTATTTGCTGAGAGATGCTTTTGTGCAAAACCTGATGCCTAATTTATGAGATAAGCTGGACTGACAGCAAAATGACCTTCTCCCTCTATCTGGTTATTAAATTGTTTGTGATCTAATAAAATGCTGGTAATACACTCCATTTCAGCAGGACTTTAATTTCCTACCTGACATTTAGATTAAAAAGACTGTGGATTCAGGGAATAAATTTGTCACAGTCTGAAACAAGCCTGACAAAAGCTGAGTTCTGCTGCCCACCAAACACCTCAGAGGCAAGAGTGGTTTGCAGCCCATGAGTCTGAGAAGGTAAAAGGCTCAGCAAGGCAGGATTTCCCTCCTCCTCCACACTCATTCAGCTGCTGGCTGTGTGAGCACAGCAGGGAGGCAGGGGGACACATCACACAGGGATCTGCCCTGGTCCTGGCTGTTGTCTTCACCACTGCTACTCGTGAGACTGAATAAAAGCAAATCATATTTCTTTCTGTCATCCCCACTAAAAACAAGTACTCCTGAATAATTCTGGGGCAGGGCTTTGTTTGGCAGTCAGAGGACTGTGATGCATGAGCTCTCTCACCCTTCTGCCATTCTCTGGGTGTCCTCAGAGATATCATCATCCCATTTTTCAGCCTCTCTGGCTCTGTCAATATAGACACACAGGCAAATGCTCAAGCCTGTTCTCAAAGCCAGACTCCACTGCCCTCCTGGCAAACATGGGCTCAGGAATGGAATTAACCTGTTATCTCAGAGCAAGACACATTTTCACACAGGAGGAAAATAGGATGTGTCTTCATAGCACAATGATTTTCTATATAATACCAAGTCTTGTGATATTTCAGCAAGTGTAGAAGTATCAGCTCACTGCTCTTCCCAACACACTGTGCAAGCATTCTCTCTGAAAAATCCAGATTTTCCTACAGAAGTAAAGTTACAGAGTGAACATAACTGATTTTTGAGGATTGTATTATCATGAAATATTATTTGCAGCAGGCAGAACTCTCCACCAGGAACCTGTTCCATGGATCTCTGGCTCACACTGAATCAAGAAATGTTGACATTCTAACAGCCTTAGCTTCCTGAGGAAGTCTGAAAATACAGCCTTTTAGTAAATGGTGAGGAAAATTGAGTGGGAAAAACTGTCACCAGAAAAAACTGAGAGGGAAGAAGCCTCACTAACACAAAAATACCATAATGCATCTCAATAACTGTGGTAACTTACCTCAGTGAAATCTCAAATTTCTCTGACTCTTTCAGTCTTCACTCAGCCACCTATTTTATGTCACTGAATTTGGCAGTGCTTTCTCACAGGGAAAAAAAAAAAAAAAAAGGGAAAAAAGTTAGGAGCAAAAGTACTGTGTAGGAGAAAAGGAAAATGAAAAGAGAGCTGGGTCCTACTTCAGAAAGTTTATAAAGTCCTAATTAGTGTGGGAACCCACAGTGACAACTCAGCCAAGAACTCTTTGGGGTTTGCTTCTTGTTACAAGGTTCTCCTACTGAGAGATCAGGAAAGGAGAAGGAAAAATCCTTTCTAAGGTTTCAGTGCTGGCTTTCATAAAGAAACATTCTCCCTCAGAATACTCTGGCTCCATTTTTCAGGTCTGTTTCATGTGATTGCTGTAACTGTGTATTCCTGTTTCTGTTTTACATCAAACCTGTTTTCAATCTCTGTTGATTCCAGACTATCTCATTTGTTCAATCTTATTTATCTGGTAGATCATATAAAATTTTGTTTCCCCGTCCTGCTTATTGTATGCAAGTTTAGTTCTTTCAACTTAAAAAATAATAAAAAAAAGGTCAGGATGTAGCTGTGGTGGTGCATCCCACCCTTCTCAGACCAAAGTGATCTGAGAAATCCTCGTTAGGTCTTGGCATTGACAAACAGCACCTGGGCTGAGCTTTTCTGGAGCTTATCAGGAGCACAGGCTGTTCCCAGGAACTTGTGCTGCCTAACGAGCTCCTGCTTTTTAATGAACAGCCTTGGAGACTTATTTTTCTTGCCTGAATAACAGCCCAACTGGAAGAACATTTTTGTTATGGAATTTTGAAAAGTTACTAACCTGAATGGAAAGGTCAGGATGGAAAATTGCTATGGCTAAAGCCCACTTGTTTGCAGCCCTATAAACAGAGGTCCAGAGACCTTTTGAGTTCTCCTGGACCACAGAGGGCTGTGAGCAGCATCTCCCTCTGAGTGGACATCTCTCAAAGCCAGTGAATTCTCAAATTTGCTGTACTTGGAAGACCAGTGAACTACAATGGATCCTGGGCTGATCCCTCCCACTCCCCAAGGCTCAACTCTTCATCTGTTGAGAAGATGGAAAAGCATCAGATGTGAGTCCTTCAGTGACTTTGGGGGATATTATTCACAGCTTTATACCTTGTACACACTCCTTTAGGTCTGTGTGTGTGCAGTGTGAATATTTACTACAGCAAATGCACAATGAATGTTGCTCTTGGAGATTCTGCAGCACATTGGATGTGTAAGTCAGGCCTGTAAGTTGAGTTACTGCTGTGCTTATAGTGAATTCTACAGAATATTTTTTTAAATTATTTGACTTGAGCTGTCAATTAAGTACCGTTAAGTTTAAGTGCTGTTAAAACATTTAGGACTCAACCTTTGATCTAAACTCTAGTCCAGGGCTGTTTGGCAAGAGGGTCCACTCTGAACCTTGTGACTGAATGTGAAGGTTTCCCTTATTCCTCTCCCTTATTCCTTTTTGCCTTAACCTACCTCAAATGTCTGTATCCCAAAAAAATAAAAACATTTGCTTTGTAAAAAAGTCAGATTTCAACTTGTGTGAGGTCCTGGGCCCCTTGCAATCTTCAAGATGTCTTCACCAGTCATTTCCTCACACTGGGTTATAATACAGGTATTTTCAGCTAGAAAAATACAGGTTTACAGTCCTTGGCCTAGTAGAATTCACAACTACAAAGCAACACTGCACCTGTGGAGCTACTTTAGGATTTTAGCTCCATATTTGTCTGGATTTTAGTGCTCACCCATCCAGAAGTGAGCATTACACCATCCTCAGGCCAGATGTACCCTGGGCATCCCTGCCAGGAGGATCCACCCAGAAGCTTCCTGCAACCTTGGGAGACCAGTTTGCCCAGTTGGCCCAGTCTCCAGCAGCATTTTACACTCTTTTGCAGGCTGATGAGCACCAATATCTCAGCTCCCTCATCTCTGTAAATTCATTAATTATGCACCCAGACAGTTCATCCTACAATTCCCACTTGGTTTTCTTACCTTAGGACAGACCTCGCCCATCAGAGAGAGTGAAAAGGGAGTGGAGGATGCATGGGAAAACCTGACTCACTTTGGTCAGCCTCACACTGGTCTCCTGTCTTGTGCTTAAAATCAAATCTTATTCCCCCTCTCATGGTATCCACAGAGCTATTCCTCAGAAATACATCCATCTGGGATGTGAGCATCCTGAATCTTGCAGGAGCAGACAGATGAATAAAGGGGTAATACCTGCAGCTAGAGAGAAAAGGGTGGAAAAGGGCTGATGAAAGAAGTGTGCTCAATTCCTTGAAGGATGTTTTAAGCCTTTAGTTTGTTATTTTGGCAGTGTTCACAATCTCAGTGAATCTGGAGGATGAATGGCACTGCAGGTGGAGAGCCCTGGAGCCATGCAGGTGCTGATGTGCTGGCTCTGCATCTTTTATCAGAAAAGGGACTGAGATGTGCGTTTCTGGTGAAGACAGCACACCTCCTGCTTTGTTGCTGCTCCTCTCAGTCTGACTGATTCCCCTATCAGGAAATATGTGAATCCAGGCTTTAAACACTCCTAGTTCATGCAGGATTGCCTAGGAAGTCTGTCCTTACATAAAAAGATGTCAAAATAAGCCCAAATCAGATCTTCACACTGCCAGAGAGGTTCAAGGGCTCATCATGATGATCAAGGAAGCGTTGCAAGTATAAACATATATAAACATTTTTACTGCTGCTTCACCTGGGTATGAATTGACACTGTATTTTGTCTTTTATTCAGGTCACGTCAGCACTGGTTCAGCTGACACAAGAATGCTGGAAATTTGAAGAATGTGTGTGAGGCTCATATAATGCCAACACAGTGTCTCACCTGCTTTGATAATGAAATAAAATCAGAGATCAAGAAAAACTAATAGATGGTACAGTAGATGTCTGCAGCTTTATTACCAGTAAAGGTGAGAAGCAATGGGGATGTTTCTCCCCCTTTCCATGGTCAATTATTCCATGTAAGAATAATGAGTGTCCTCACTGTTAGGGCATTTACTTTATGATTCATCTCACCTAAGTTTAGATGCCTGCATTATCAAATCTACTTCTGAGCTTGTCACCCTTGACTTCTTCTATAGTGAATGGACAGAAATAGGTGCTTTAAGGTCTCCATTCATCTGTCCTGTGACCTGTGTCAGACCTTAGGAAGACAGGACTCTCATCCTTAGCTGAAGGGATTATATTCATTATCACTCCCCTATCTGTCAGGAGAGCTTAGGTTAATGGGGATGTCAGTGTTTAATGATTTGAAGAATATTCTTTTCTAACCAAAGATGTCCTTTGTTCCTCTCCCCATATTGTTATGACCTCAAATCCAAATCATACACCAAAGAACACTGAATTTTGAGGAACAGATGGAAAGGAGGGGTCACCTTCTTCCCTAGGACAAGAGCCACATCCTTTGACCATCTGGCCATTTTCTACCTTACAAATCTCCACTCATTGAAAATGAAAGTACAAAAGCAACAAGCTCAGTCTGTCTTTCTTGCTTCCTTGGACACCTTGCTTTTGTGTCGGGTTTTGTATTTTAAAATATTAAAATGCATCATTTTTAGCTTGTTATGGAGCACTGGAAGGTCTGCCTTATGGCTTGTGGCATATGGGGGTCCACACAGTGAATTTTCTAGGACCATCCATGGCAGGATTTCTATTGAACAAAGGAGGTTGAACTCAATGAGCCACACAGTCCCCTCTGCTATTGTGCTGTGAATAAACTCAAACTTCAGCTCCTAAAGCCCACATTTTATCCCAGGCACCTGCCAACCAAATTTTCCCACACCAAGTATCTCACCTGTTCTACCAGTGGTGCCAACATTTTCTTGCTCACTTCTTCTCCTCAACTCCTAAACTCTCCTGGAAAACATCTCCCCAGCCTTCTTCTAGCCAAGATAAACAGCCCTACCAAACCAAGCATGGCTACTTCTAAAGTCACCCTATCAGTGGTTTTGTTGAAGTCAATGAGGAAAGCAGCACTATTTCCATAGGAGATGTATTTGGGTGTCAGAGTGCACAGGGAATTTATTCCTCTGTCAGTTTTATTCCTTTCAGCCATTAAAGCGTAAGTGGTTTTCACAGGGTTATGGCATGTTTGGCAGTTTGGTGTACTATAAAATATCATTTATTTACACTCATATTCCTTAAGCAATTCAGATTTATTTGTGTGTTTGTGTGCTTGTGTGTGCATTTTTCCAGTGGTGGCTGCACATTCACAAAGCTTCCTCTTTCCTGACTTAATCATCTCATCTCCAAACATTGATTTCCTCTCTGTTGTCTTTCATGATTTAGCATGTAGGCTTTTTTAAATTTATTTTTCTTTAAATTTAAAATAATTCAATGCTGCTTAAAAGACCTGGGGCTGACAGCCCTGAAGGGAGAATGCTGCTGTTTATCAACAGCAAAGGTTCACTGCCAGGAGCTGCAGCCCAATCTAATCTGGAAGGAACAACTGCAGAACAGGTGGAGATGCTCAGATTTAAGATCTGTTACCATTCAGCCATTCATCCCACTGACAAGATGATTCATTACTAAGACTCTTAAGTACTGATAATTAATGGTAATGATTATGATTTATCTCCCAGTGACGGAGGAACTCGAGTTTTGTTTTCCTCAGCCTCATTTCTTTCCTTTTCTTTAACAAACCAGAATATTTTTCAAGCATTTTGAGGTCATGGAAATGAAAGTTTGGCCTCCTCAGCCCCACAGAGCAGAACAATTTAATGGCTCAGTGGTTGTGGATGTCCAACACTTCCCATCAGTGGCTGCCAAAGATCCCTGTGAGTATGAGACTCTCACATTGGGCAAAAGGAATTACATCAGAAAATACAATTATTTCACAGACCAATCATCCAGCTAGGCAGGATACTTTCTCCAACAAAAGCCAAAAATGGCTGTTTTGATAAAACACACAGTAAACAGGCAAATAACAAATTCTTCCTCCCACCTTCTGGCAGGTGACTCCTGCATGCACAAGTCACACGGAGGTTTCAGCGTTTAATCACCAGTCACAAATTTGTCCATTATGAGTCTGTTCCTTCCCCTTCAAAATGGTTTGAGCTTTTTTTGTATTTCACTGTATTTTGGGGAAAAGAAATGCATAAGTCACCCGAGTGCCTGAGAAATTATTTCTCTTTGCTTGGTCTGATTGTTTCACTGCCCAGCTCTGAATTAGATTCACTGAATCATTGAGGTTGGAAAAGACCTCCAAGGTCATCAAGCCCAACCTTTGACCAGACACCCCCTTGGCCACTAAACTGTGGCTAGCACAGGTCTTTCTCGTGAGAACATTCTGCTGTGTTTCATAAACAAAGATAAAGTTTGGATGTTTTGCAAACAGTGTCTCGAGATTTGGACAGTTCAGGCCTGGCCAATTAGGCCTAGGGGGAGGTTTCTGGCTGACCAATCTGGGTGACCTCTGAAAAGTCTATATATATGGAAATCAAAATAATAAACGCACTTTTTTCTTGCCTCATTGAGAACCTAGGTTTTTTCTCTGCTAGCGGCTCAACAGCGACACTAAACCATACCAGAAAGGGCCACATCTACTCCTTTTTTTTTTTGACTCTTCCAGGGATGGTGACTCCACTTGCAATGAGCTAGGCAGTGAATAACTATTTCCGGATCATAACTCTTTCCATCATTCATAAGTTTATAAAACTCTGTCACATCCTTCATTAATCATGTACTTTCCAGTTGTCTCTCTTCAAATAAGACAAAAAAAAAAAAAAAGTTTAAACGCTTTCATAATTTTCCATAGAAAAAATTGTCACCTGAGGAGCACCACTTGGGACAGATTTTCTGGGATAGAAACATTCCCAGGCATCCTTAGTAGTTCTAATGCTCTTTGGCAATGTTCACACTCTGTATAATGACACTTGTGATGGTATTACCAGGTGTTCTGAAAAAAAGAGGAATAAAAAGTTTGTATGCTTAGAGTGCTCCCATTACTGCTTGAAGCCACCAAACCCAGTCCCACAAAGTTCACATTTCTGTGTGTTTGGCTATTTCAGATACTCATATGTGATTTTTTTTTCCTGAAAGCAGGAAGACACATTCAAATTGCAAGGGGATTTTTTTACAGCGAAATAAAATTTCCCCTCGGATGTTGAATTAAAACTTGAAATCTACCTCTCTTTTTCTGTTATAAACCATGCTAACCAGGATCTTAATGTTGCCATTTCTAAGTTCAGAGATAAACACTAACAGATTTAAGAGATGGATGTATTTAAGAGTGCAGATGATCAGAGCAAGTGGCATATTTAGCTCTGATGAAGACAACAGCCTATGAGCCACATGAGCAAAGCAGCTCTCTCCATTGTATAGCAGTGATGCACTAAAGGTATCCAGGTTCAAATCCTGATGAAGACGCAGATCTGAGATTAGACATGCCTGAAAGGAATTGTTGCTGCCTGAAAAGCTGCACATCAGTTGTGATGTTTCTTGAAAACAGTCCCATGAATTTAAAACAGCAAGGAAATTAGTTTTCTCCCACGTGAAATGAATGGCTTCCCGTGACTTTTCCCTCCTGGCTGAAATGTCAATCCAAGTCTCTGAGATGAGAAAACACATAGCCAAGGTCTATAAAGAGGAGGGGAAATCATATACAAGATATCCTAGTATATTAAAAACCTAGCAGGAAACATTTGCAATATCCTGTGGAGAATATCAGAATATAACATCAGTTTTTGTAACCCAAACTGCAAAGCCATGTACAGGAGACTGGCATGGTATCTTCTTGCAGAAAATACTCCTTTTTATCCCAAGGCTAGAACACAAAACCAGGCATGTGGAGATGGAGAATGTGCTTTTGCCACTTTGAACTCTTAATTCCTGTTGTTATGACTTCAAAGCCACCTGCCATCCAAAAGAGAACACAGAACAATACAATGCACAGAGGGTTTGTTTATTCCCTTGCTTTTAACCATGATGAGTTTAGATTCAGATTTGGAAACAATTTAAAAGAGGGACCAAATTCTGTCTGTTTCAAGCAATCCCAGAGAGGACCTTGTAATTCTCTATCCCTGTATCTCTCTGGTCCAGAGAATGGTCCAATCCCTCCAATTTAACATATTGATGGACATCTTGATCATTTATTTGCAACCCACAATATGGATTGCAACATGGAAGTGCTTATGGATAGATAAGAGAATAATATTGAGGGGCTTTCTCAGTGAAGCTCTAATTTGGCCAGTAACCAAAACACATCAGGAGTTGTTTTGTTCCTAAATTGTAAAAGAGGCTGTGACTGAGTGTGTAATCCCCACTTTGGCCAGGAAAGGATCACAGAGCAGCCAGGGCTTTGCTTCCCTGTGTCCACTCCACCTCCATCAGCACAATTCATCAACACAGTGACCTGTTTTACCCAGGCTGTAAACCCTCAGTGTCCTCTGCCTGGTCAGTGCCTCAGCTGCATCCCACACTGCCTCTCCTGCAGTCTGCCATGTGAACAGCTTCAACTCCTTGAAGACCATTTTAACAGCAAATTTCCTGAGTCTTGTTCATTTCTTTTGGCACACTGTGTTCTCCTAAGGCTCTCCAGCAGCTCTGAGAATAAAAATCAAAGGGCTGCAGGGTTCAGCTTCCCAACATCTCACCTTCAGCTCCTTTTGTCACAGAGTAGTGAAATGAGAAGCTATTGTGTGCACAAGCCTTGGTGAACAAAAAGAAGGCTGGAGAGGTCTGTTTTGGATGTCACCACTGCAGATGATGTTGAGAAAATATTTTACTGTGCTGGCTGCTAAAAGATTTTCTGAGTGTGTCTCTCAGCCACAACAGCCAAGTGAAATCCTCAGAGATTTTATACCCAACAGGGAATGGTGCAATGACCTGTTGTAAGCACTGGGAGAAAAAGATCTCATGGTCCTGAAAAATATGATTTTTTTCACCAAAGTTCACAAAGGAAGACTGAATCTGTCATCATTTGCCCATATTTTAGCAGAATCTATAAAATCTTTCTCCAAGCCCAACCCAGGTTTTGTTCTGAAATGTGATGCTTCCCAACCTCCCAGTACAGCCTCTGTCTCAAAAATCTGAAATTCTTCTTGTTCATTAGGCTGCAAATGGGCAAATGTCCCACTTGGTGAAACACTTTGCAGATGTGGGGAAAATTTAGCCAACAGATTGTCACGGTGATGATTTCCATCATCACAGCAACAAAGGCACAATTAAGGGATGGGTAACGTCCGAATTGTTTGCTGATGATGAAAAGGAGAAAATTGGATTCATGTTTTCCAACTTTGAATATGGGAAAATGATGTTGCCCTCCTCTTCCTGGGCCACAAATCTTGGCTGTTGTCATTAGTCTTTTCATTCCTTCTATTGTTCTCTCAAGAAGCTGAAAATACTCCATTTACATCAGTTACTGAAACCACAGCAGAGCTGTTGCACTCAGGATAACGAAAAACTGGAACTGTGAAAAGTTCAGCTTTCTGGAGGAGTTTCAGAATGGCACTGAAGTTTAGGGAAATGTCCTCTGGATTTACCAACATGGGAGACAAGGTAGTGGTGATAAAAAAAAAAAAAAGGCATAAAAATCAGGAGAACTTTTTTCAAGGACTTCCCCCTGACAGTATTCTTCAAATTATGATTTGAAACAGAAAAATGTGTGTGGCTAGCACAGGTCTTTCTCGTGAGAATGTTAGCGTGGAAAACACGTAATCACTGAATGATTATATGCAGGTGCCTTTATTCGAGCTCAGGAAGCCGGGGTGTGACATCTACCCAAATCTGACTTCAACATGGATTTGAAGTGAACACAGTTTTATACCTTCCCTTACAGAACAGTGATGTAATCATATGTTAATTATCAACTTATCATTGTTCCATTGTTTCCCCCAAGCATGACTTTAAGCCCCCCTTCTCCCACAGTATTTCTGATTTATTTCACAGGTGTGAATCCGCATCAGTTAAGTAAAACAATCCCGGTATTTTCTAAGCAATCTTCATATTCATGTCAACCTGACCCTGTACAAGCAGTTCTTACCTACTCCCGTTCCCCAAAGCCTATTCTTAACTACCCTGATTTTAGAAACATTTTAACCCTATGTTAACAAGAACATTTTGCTACGTTTCATAAACAAAGATAAAGTTTGGATGTTTTGCAAACAGCGTCTCGAGATTAGGGCAGTTCAGACCTGGCCAATCAGGCCTAGGGGGAGGTTTCTGGTTGACCAATCTGGGTGACCTCTGAAAAGTCTGGAAATATGGAAATCAAAATAATAAACACACTTTTCTCTTTCCTTGCCTGAGAACCTGGGTTTTCCTCTCAGCTAGCGGCTCAACAGCGACAAATGTGGAGCTCTAGATTTGTCAGTGGATGAAGAAATTATATGCATGGGCCCAAATTTTGTGTGTAATCCATTAGGATCTATTGAAGACAGGAGAATGCAAATCCACAAATAGCATTCCAACTCCTTTTCCCAAGGATTTAAGCTTGGATTTAAGCTTTTTTCCATGGAGAAAGATAACTCAAAAAATCCGAGGATGTACTTTCTGAACACCAGCACCAAAATATTGCCACTGTGGAGATTTCTTCATCACCCGTCTGGGATCAATAAACCAGCTAGGACAAAACCACTCCTGCATAGGTCAGAGAGGAACATTTCTTTGAAATGTTGCTCAGCTGCTCAGGACATGATGAGTAAAGTTCACCTGGCCCTAAATGGCAAGGTCTTGACCAAAGTTTGAGGTGGCAAATAGCAAGTGCCAAGGTGCTGGTGATTTTTCACTTCCAGTATAATAAATCCTTCCCTCTGTTTGTGAGATTTATGGATATAACCTCATATCTTCTGCATATCAGAAAGTTTCCAGCAAATGGAAGAGATCTTCATTGGAAGAGATATGTCCATGTCCTTAACCTCTGGTTCTGGTGCCAGCTCTCTACATGGATCCTACAAATCAAAGAACCAACTCTTTATCACTGGGGCACAGTAAGACTCTGCTGGAAATCCTTTTCATTTGTGTTCCCAGCTGCATTTATTGTCAAAACAGGGCAACTGAAATTCAGCACCCAAAAATTAGAGGAAACATTTGCCTTTAATTATGTGCATCAGATATCTCCCTCTCCAGTTAGCATGATCCCAGAAATAGAAATATTTTGAAAATTTGCTCCTAAGAGTCTGAAAACCCGCAGAAGACACAATATTGAGCATAAGAGAAGAGCCCAGGAAGGTATTTTTAGTTTTGTCTTTAGAACAGGGTTGAGTAAGGTTCGAGGATAAACAGGGATAAACTCGCTGCAGTCACTGAACAGGAAAACAGAAACAACATATTGGCTGTCTTCTTCCTAAATTATCATTATGTTCAGGGCACAAAATAAAGTATGAATCTGAGGGTGAATGGCATCACATAATTAAAGACTACCTCAAAATGTGATCCCAGTCATGTGTTTTTCCTTGCTTGCTGTATTTGAGATTTTTATTATTTTTCCACACAGTAGTAAATACTGAAAGGCAAAACTATTAAAATTAAAAGACCTCAAAAGTAGCCTGGGAAATTTTTGTCAGTATTGGAGTGAGAATCTTACGGAAAATGACTGGAGGCAAAGACAAATAGAAGGTGAAATGGAGATAGATATGGACAGAAGACCATCAGGAGATATTGTAGGTGTCCTTCATAACCCCACTAATGGGGTTGGAAAATCAGAGCAATCAGGTATTGCAGTGTCTAAGGAAAGCTGAGAGGACAAAGTGCCACAAAGTTAGGTCAAAGAGAAGGCTGTAATTTTATGTGGGCATAAAACTGAATCTTAATATCATAAGAAACTCTGAGACCTTGCCATCTGTCCTGGCTGGAGACCAGAATGTGCAGGAAAAATACTGACAGTATGGACAAAAACTTATAAGGGATGGAGGAGTGTGACCTGGAAATATGAAAACTTATGAGGAGATAAAGACAGATCAATTCTGCTTTTATTTCATCAAGAATGAATTTTCTGATAATGTACTACTGTACATTGGTCTCATTACAAGATATAAATAGACCATTCAAGTTATATCAAAAATAATACAGAAATCATAAGTGATAGCAAGATCAGATAATTAATCTGATTATTTCAACTTTTCATTTTGCTTTCAACTTAGCAAAATGAAAAGTGAAATGATCCACTTGATTACTTTAAGGCTGAAAATGTAATTCTCCAAAAAATAAAGTTCAGAAAAGTGTGCATTTTCTAAATAGCAGAATTTTTTTCCACTGAGATTTGTTTGTAATGGGCAAGGTCTTGCTAGGTGAAAAAAAAAAAAAAAAAGATCATATATAGACACATAAGAAAGGCTGTTCATGAAAGTGTAACAAAAAAAAGGGTTGTGAGATTTTCATATTTCTTTTCCTAGAAATCAGAACCCAAAAAGTCATCTTGGATAATTATAATGTTGTTTTTTATCAGTACTAGAAGGGATTCTTAACAAGTCAGTGGAAAAATAAATCAAGAACAGAGACTGGTGATTTTAATGTGGTTGCTGGAAATTGAAAGGGAAATGTCAAGGATGTGTTGGGCCAAAGACGTGTTAAGCTGTGTGACAGTGTGGGGATGAGTTTTTGAGTCATAAGTGTCAAGTAATTAAAAATAACAAGGGAATCCTGTGCCTGGGTATGGGGATTCCCAGGAAAAGAGGAATAGGATGAATCCTGTGAATTTGCTTGGAGGCTTAGGAGAACCCCTGAAGAACAGATGATGGTTCTATCAAAAGCAAACCAAAAAATTATGAAGAGAGTTGTGAGAAGAAATTATAAAACCTAAAAGGTGTCAGGATTTCATGGAAGAGAAGAAAGAATACAACCTGAAAAGCAAATGAATCAAAGAGCCTTTGTGCAAAATTTAGCCCTCATTCTTTGTACATTCCTCTTTTTTATTGTTGTTGTTGTAAAGAAAATAATCTTCCAGGAAGTCATTACATCGATTCCCTGTCACATTAGCCCATGCTGAAAACTAAGGTCCTGCCAAGGGAAACAATAGAAATGAAAAATTTGATCTCTCTCTCTCTCTGTTTTTGATGGAGACTATTCCAGCTCAGGTGTCTTTGCATTATTAATTCTCCCTCATTTATTGGCTTCAGTGTTCTCTGCCAAGCTTGTTCACACAGATCACAGAATCTCAGAATCACTAAGGCTGGAAAAGTCCTCTAAGGTCATCAAATCCAACCACTAACCCAACACTGCCACATCCACCACAAAACCATGTCCCCAGGCACCACATCTATGTTGTAGTGCCAGATAGTCTGCCCGGGAAAGTCCGCCCAGCCCTCGCCCAGAGCGCTGACTCTTATGGCCCAGCAGTCTCTGTCTGCGAGTGGGGATGTTTCCCGCCGAGGCGAGCCCTGCCTCCGGCGAGTAGCTGGTGTGGCGCGGTGGCAACGGGGAGGAGGCAAAGGGCAGAGGGATGGGGTTTCTCCCTCATGTGGTCACAGCCAGCACCAAGAGGAGGGAGAGGTCTCTCGGGCCCTGATGACACACGGCAGTAAAAGAATGTGCGGCCAAGCTACCTGCAGTCTTCCAGAGGTTTACTGTAGGTCCAGCGGGTAAGGGTCTGGGGACGGAGAGGCAGGACAGAGAGGCGGGGACAGACGAAGGGTCTGGAGGTCTGGAGGCAGCAAGGCCCAGAAAAACCAGTGACAAGGGACTATATGGGGAAGGAAAAAGGGAGTGGTTTGGTTCACAGGAGAGTCTGAGGGAAGAGGGACAGGGACACAGACCAATAATAACATAATAGGGGAGGGTACAAAATTCAAATGAACCAGTGATTTGTGTAACTCAAGGGGGAACAAAGGAGACTCTTCTGGAAACAAGTCCATTTAAGGGAGAAAAGGCGGAGGAGAGCTCTAGGCCAATGGTCTTCTTCACTGGTGCATAATCTGCCGCAGGGGCTCACTGTCTGCTCTTCCTGTCACCGTGACCTAGACAGCACAGGCTGTCTCAGCTCCCCTATGGCTGGCCTCTTAGCTACTGTAACTTGCAGGCATAGCCTGCCACATATCTACACATCCTTTGAACAATTCCAGGGATGGTGGCTCTACCTCTGCCCTGGAAAGCGTCTTCCAATGCTTGATCACCCTCACAATGAAGAATTCTTTATTTTTTTTAATATCCAATCTAAATTTTCCCTGGAAATATTTGAGGCTATTTCCTCCTGTCCTTTCACTTAGGTGTGTCCTCTTGTCCTGTCTCTTGTTACCTGGAGCAGAGAATGACCCCCATCTGGTCACAACTTCCTTTCAGGTACGTTTAGAGAGTGACAAGTCCCCCTCTGAGCCTCCTTTTCCCTGGGATGAGTTCCCCCAGCTCCCTCAACCCCTCCTCATCAGACTTGTGCTCCAAATGATGTTGGTATTTTCTGGATCATGGGCACAGGAACAAATCATTATGGCACAAGCACAGCTGTGGTGCCTAAGCAGAGTCCTTCAGGTACTCTGGAATGAGGAGGACACTCAGACTCTTGCCCTGGAGTAAGTGGGGTCATTCCTACAGGGTATCCAACATGGGATTTACCCTAAGGCACAGTGGTGCCCACTTAGCCCTGAGGTCTGCAGACCAAATCCTCCCAGCAGAGAACCAATCACTGCTCATACAGACCCAGAAAAGGTCTTTTTCCTGGGTTATGATAATAGCAACTGCTATTTTTATCTTTGGGTGCATATCATCAATGTCCTTCCTAAATGGGTTTCCTTCATGGATCCATTTGTTGTGCTGAATGTCACTTCTCCAGCAATCCCCACCCACCTGGACCTAAATCCATGTCTCTGAACAGCCTGCCCTGTCTCCTGTAGCCTTGTCTCTCCCACTTTCTCTCTGGTGGTTGCACATTACCTGAGGCTGTACTAGTTGAACTCTCTAGCAGCAGTTTTCTGTCTGTTCTTTGCTGTCAAGGGAACAGGCAATTTAGCAGTACAGCTGTTTGAAAATGCTGTGCTGGGAGATTTTCAGCTCTAACAGCTCATTGCAGGGCTTGTTTGTTTTTGTTTTTTAATTACTTCTCATTTTGAAAAGTGTGCTACTCGTTATAATCCATCACATGTAAGGATATAATTTATCATGTTGCAAAGTTGAGAATGAAAAAAAGAAAAGGCATACAGTTTCAAAACTTTCTTTTTCCCTTGTAGATTTTTTACTTTCTATTGTAAATATTCATTCCAGTCTGGAGTGATGTTTTTCTTCAAAACAAATCAGCATTTATCATACAAAGGATATTCTGAATTTCTCTCAGCTCTAATAACTGGATTGAGAAGTTGGTGATGACTCCTTATTTTAAGGAGAAGTGGAATGTTTTAATTAAGGGATGATATTCCTTTGCAAAACTGAGCTGTATTTGGGTGCTGCTGTGAGAGAAGGAAAGCTTTTAAAATTACATTCACATTCTGTCTCCACTGAATATCCTGCAATGGAGTGGATACCTAACTTTCTGTATGTAACTGGTGACAATTGGAGCATTCACTGTGTGCTTCACCTTTGCAAGAGTGTAAACCAATCTCAACTGATTTTCCAGCTTGGTTCTCTTGTCGTTCCAGGTCATTGTCCTTTGCCTATCCTATTACAGTGTCTACTCTCATTTATTCTTCATTACAAAGCTGGTGAAGGGTCTTGAGAATAATGCCTATGAGGAGCAGCTGAGGGAGCTGGGTTTGTTTAGCCTGGTGAAAAGAAGGCTCAGGGAAGATCTTACCACTCTCTGAAACTCCCTGGCAGGAGGCTGTAGCCAGGTGGGGTTTGGCCTTTCCACCAGGCAACAAGTGACAGGATGAGAGGAAATGGCTGCTCCAGGGGAGGTTCAGGTTGGACATCAGGAAGAATTTCTCCACAGAAAAGGTGGTCAGGCTTTGGAAGGAGCTGCCAAGGAGGTGGTGGAGTCCCCATCCCTGGAGGTGTTCAAGGAATGGCTGGAGGTGGCACTCAGTGCTCTGGGCTGGCTGACAAAGTGGGGATCAGTCAAAGGTTAGGCTCAATGACCTTGGAGGTCTTTTCCAGCCTTAATAATTCTCTGTTTGCCATCCATTCCTCCCTTGGCTTGTCAGAGGTTTCCCTGGATGCAAGCACAGCAGAACAGAGTCCTTTCTCTGGGAAGACCACAGACACTGACAAATAAGTCCTGGCAGCTCTTCCTGCAACAGATTGGCACTTCTTTGCTGCTCTGCACCCAGAGCAGGGCTGACAACAAAGCGCAGGTTTGCAGCACAACCTCTGCCAAAGCCATCCTCCAGCCTGCAGCCATTCACAAACAGAGAGCAAAGTAAAATCTCCAGATCTCACACTGACAGTGGCATCCCTCCTCCAGGCTGCCATCCAGGTGATGGATCTGATCTCAGGCTGGTGACTGACAGAGGTGACTTCTTAAACCACTGTGGCAGGATTAGTCAGGGCTCCTCTGTCAGCTCCCTGCAGCTGCAAGCAGAGAACATTTTGGCAGGCAGACTGCTCACACCCTGTCTCTCTCACACACGAACACTCCTGTGTGTGCACAAATGAAGAAATCACTGAGCAGATGTACACACAACAGCTCCCAAACTGGGTTTTTATTTTGCAGTCACAACAGTCAGCACCAAGGAAATCAGGCACTGATCAAAATTATTGGACAATTAAGGCATGATAATGAGCATCCAATACGGCTGCTAATGTAATTACAGTGTCATATCACTTAAAGCTGTGCTGCCGGGTGGTAAGGCAGGATGGTGGAATATTAAGGGCATCTCTCACTCCTGTGCTCATTTAGCATTTTCCAAAAATGCAGCTAAGTGAACCTGGGGAGGAACAAAAGTGAAAACTGGAGATAAAAACGTCACTAGCAGTGCCACCAGTTGTCCGTAGAAGTGGCTTTCCAAGGGATAGGTATCCATGTGGTTTTTTGAAACATTTTATGAAGAAGGGATGGAAAGACGGGTAGATTTTGCTTCCAGACAAATAAATTCAAAGGTGTGGGAACAAAAAGAGGAGGAAGCTGAAAATAGAAATCAGAATTATGCAAGTGGAGCACAGGATACAATTTTATTCTTTCCACTGGCCATGATCCCTTGACTGTGGATAAGGCTTGTAGGATAGTGACAATCCGCTTGTCTTACAAGTGTAAATACTGCTTCAGGGAATATTTGCAGCTCAAGAGGGAGTCTCAGGTTTGTGTGCAAAGCATAAGGAACGTGGATTGGTTCTGCTAATCATGCTTGTGCAAAAGTCAGGCACATATGTAGGAGAACGTGCACGTTCAGAGGTGCCTGAGCTTCATTTGCAAATGAAAAGTGTATCTTCTTTCCATATGTAACGTGCCAAACTGAGATGATCCCAAAAAATCCCCAAAACTGTGCCTGTCTTGCACTTCTAATGCTGCAAAAGCTAAAAAAATGTTCAACCTTCTTTCAAAACGTGGCTCTAAGTACCTTCAGCATCATCACTTCATGGAGCACTAATGATGCATGGAGGGTGACTCAACATTCAAGCACCATTTAAGATGATGACTTATTTCTTTAAAATTATATTTCCACCTTCTCAAGGGAGAATCCCAGAGCTAAGACATGTAAATAACCAGATTTATCAAGGGACTGTTTTATTGAGTTTACTGTGTCTAAAATTTAGTCCTGAAATTTGAAAGCATTTCACCTTTCTTTGGCTGTGTAAGGTGTAGGTGACCATACTGGTCCAGTCATGTGTGTTGTGGGTGTTCTCAACTAATTTTCAGTGTTTAACTCCAGCTTAAGTGTAATCCACTTCGCTGAAATTTAGGTGTTTACATGTAAATATGAATCAGTGCTTAAATACGTGTTGTAGTCGGTGGAGAACTAATCAATCAGATCAGCCCACTGCATCCAGCCACCCAATAAGCTGGAAAACCACTGAGGACATAATTAATGTGTCTAAAAATATGTTTTTGAGGAGATTCTGCCCCTCATCTCTGCTCTGGTGAGACCTGCAGTGCTGCATCTGAGATGCTGTCTAATACACGTCTGCGTGGCTAAAGGAGGTTCAGTTGTCTCAGCAAAGGTGACCTGGGGCTGTGAGATGCCCTGAGATTCCTCCTGTGGATGTCTGGGGTATAAAAAACATCCACAGGGAATATCCCAGGTCCTGAAACTTCTGTCCTTGTGATGCCAGACTGGATAGATAAAGAAATATGTATATTCAAAGCAGTACCAGGTTTCTTTAGTAGTTGTGAACTTGTGGATGTTGCGGATAATTATCATTTATTATGCATAAACATGAGGTTTTAGTGCCATTTTTGATGCAGTAGAGTATCCCTCCTGAATCCAGTTAGTAGGGCAGAGTTCCTATGTCAGATCTCTCAGTTTCCCATGGAAGGTCTCAGCTGGAATGATGTATCTATGCTGATTAATAGAGCCAATGCATTTAGAGGGAAATTCACAGGGACAAATAATAATTTGTTTTAGGATGAGGTGAATTAACCTTAAAATCCACTAACACTGCTAACTCTCCCCTTTAACTATAAAGGCACTATGATCTGGTCATCTACAGTCACCTAGCTAAATGATGTTAGCACCCATATTTAATTAAATTAGTCACAACAAAACTAAAAGGCCTCTCTTTTTGAGTAGGCAAATTGCCATTTTTTTTGTTTCATTTTGGTAATTGCCTTGGTTTAGGGAAGTACAGATTTTCTTCCTGTAACTGGAGTCCTTACATCTTCTTGTCTCTGGGAACCACAGAACACATAAAAAGTAAGTTACTTCCTTGGAAGAAGAGATCCAATCTTTTTTTCTTTTTTTTTTTTTTTTTTTGACAACTCTTTTCTCACCTCATTATTTCTCCATCACAATAACTGAAGCTGTCAGAATCCTGACAGAAAGCTGCAAGGAAAGCATGTTGCAAGCAGCTGGTCTTCACAGAGCTGTTGATTCCCTGCTCTCCCCACCCTGTTCCCAAATGTAGAATCCACAAACAAAGCAAAACAAAGCAGAAAATACATTCTCCTCCACCTGTGCAGGTTTGCCAAAGCATTTCACTGACATGTTCACAAATGTGAGATTAGAAATAAAAAAATAAATAACTGGATGATGAAATGGGTGAGTGGGTTTATTGAGTTGGGATCTGAGGGTTCATGTCATGGATGGATTATCCTCCTTCGCTCCCTTGGTTTCTGGACATTAGTGTTTGCTGGATGAGCTTTAAGATCCACAGGTGGAAAGCAATGTGTAGGACAAAGGAATTATGGCTGATGCTGGATCTGGAAAAAAAAAGTTATCATAGGATTATAGAATCATAGAATAGCCTGAGTTGGAAAGAACCTTAAAGATCATCTCATTCCACCCTCCTGCCCTGGGCAGGGACACCTTCCACTACTATGTTACAGTGAGTTATAGGTGAGGAACACCCTAAGGCATGGAAAGGTGGGTTTGGAAGGAATAAATGTGGGAAAATAGAGGTCTAGGGCATCAGAAAGGCTTTCACCTGTTTTCTTTTTTTCTTTCTTTTCACAAAAAGCTCTTTTTGTGTCCTTTCCTGTGAATCTTGTCCCTTCCCTCTAAAAGACTTAGAGGGTTGTATCTATTGCATTAACTGGTTGGTCTTTATACCAAGAAGCAGCAAACTGACTGTTTTTAAATCAAATTTTCACCTCTGAAGAGGAAAAAACCAAGATTTGTTATTGACATAGGAAAACCATGTCACTATACAGCTGCTCCTGCCATGTAAATTGGGCTACTTCTAAAACCACTCACTCTTAAGATAAACGATAATTACTTGTTCAGCCATTTAGCCCTTCCCCTTTCTTCACAATGAAGTAATTAATAATGTCATTCCTGAAATAGCTCCACAGGAATTGCAACTTTTACAAAAATAATCACTGAGGTTGTTGACAGTAGCTCATATCTTTAGGCTACTAATAAATCTTCACGTTAAAGGAAGATTTCAGCAAGGAGAACCCCCATGCCCTGGCAAGCAAATAAATGAGGGAAACCATTTGCATAATCAACATATTAAGGTATCAGGACATCTCTCCTTGCTGGTCTTGATATTCCTCTGATGTCATTATCAAGGTAGACATGACAAATAATATTTTATGTCTATGAATGATAATCAGCACTCTGCACAGTGTGTATCCTTATTGATTTGATTAAAGGCTTTGATCTGGGAAATTACCAATTAATGCTATCTAAATTAGTCTCTGTGGGTTTGGACAGAGCAGCAGGAAAATAATTCTCTCATAAAGTTAGTGATTGGACACAAAACCAATTTGTTTAATCATGCTAAATCTGAAAAGAAAATATTCAATTTGGAGATCTCCTGCAGGTCAGTCCTCAGCTCCTCATTAGTCATTAATGACTGCACTTCAACCCCACTGTCTGAAATTGCATGTGCATTTTAGAGAGGCTTAATTAAAAAAAGACAGGAAAAAAACTCTTCCCTAAACAGCTGAGAGTCTGTGACAACTGGATCTGCTTCACAGAGCAAGGACAGACCAGAGCAATTTTGGAAAGAGACTTGCTAACCTGGCAAGGAGGACTTTGAACTCAGCTTGCCGAGCTAGGGAGAGCAACACCCTGGGATAATCAGAAAAGCATGGATGAGAGGAAGCAAGCAAAGGACAGAGCAGCAGAGGATCATCTCTGACTCTCCCTTGAGGAAGAGCATCTTGAGGACCTCAACACACCCAGAATGGCAAACATGAGGAGTGAGAAATCCATGTGCAGGAGCAGATCTGTGACACTGGAATTGCAGGGATCTGGAGGAAACTCACAGCGCTGGAGCGCTGGGATGGACAGAGCATTTGTAAGAGAAGCAGGGAGGATGGCAGCAGGGCTGTCTTCTTCTGTGGGTTTCTGGTGGGGAACAAGCTGCAGATGGATCAGCAGTAGACCCTCATGTGGAGAACCTAAAAGACAGGGATTTACAGAATCACAGAATATCTGTCTGGGAAGAGACCCATCAGGATCATCGAGTCCACCTCCTGGCCCTGCACAGGACAATGCCAAGAGACAAACCAAATGCCTGGGAGCATTTTCCAAACTCTTCCTGAGCTCTGTCAGGCTTGGTGCTGTGACCACTTCCCTGGGGAGCCCATTCAGTGCCCAACCACCCTCTGGGGAAGAACCTTTTCCTAATATCCAACCTAAACCTCCCCTGACAACACTTTGGGCCATTCCCCTGAGTCCTATCACTGTCACCACAGATGATAGATCCATACCTGCCTCTCCTCTTCCCCCTCATGAGGAAGTTGTAACTGTGATGAGGTTTCCCCTCAGTCTCCTCCTGGCTGAACAAACCAAGAGACCTCAGCTGCTCCTCATATAGTTTCACCTCCAGACCCTTCACCAGCTTCTTTACCCTCCTTCAGACACACTGTAATAGCTTAATATTCTTCTTATATAGCGGTGTCCTCTTTATATTTTGATCTGTTTAGCCAGAAGAGAAGGCTAAGGGGTAACAAACTGCAATCTCCCCAAACATTTAGAGGTGTTAGAGTGAAGGTTCCATTCAGAGATGTCCCACTAAAGGCAGTGGTCACAAAGTTCAGCACTGTTTGGAAAATGGGAAAAAAATTCTTCATTACCAGAATGGCTAAGTATACATATAGGGGCTGGAGAGCCTGTGACATCTGAAATATTTTCACATTTGGCTGCACCAGCCAGGGGAAAGGATTTTTATCTGGGAAATCAGCCTGGTCTTCAGCAGAAGGTTCAGTTAGGAAATTCCAGATAACCTTTTTAATCTAAATAATTCTTTGATTCCCCACTGGCTTGCAGAGTAACTCAGCAAATAAACCTTACCAAGGATTTGGGTCTTCATTCATAGCAGTGGCACCACTTAAACCACCACACCTTCACACAACATATTTTGCTGCTCAGAATCCTGTGGCTTGTAGCAGTGAGTAAAATGCAGGCATCCCAGGAGGTGGAGAAAAACATGTTTAAGTATAAAGTTTGCTATCCCCACCTCACCTCTACAAGCCACCTGAAGTTATCCTCAGAACAGGAATTAGTTTATATCACAGAATCACAGAATTAACGAGGTTGGAAAAGACCTTTGAGAACATCAAGTCCAACCTATGACTCATTGGAGTCTCCTCACTTTCCAAGGTCATAGTGAAGGTACTGAAAGAGCAGAAAAAGACTGTGGAAGTTTTTATTGGAAGAAAGCAAAATATTCCCATTCCGTGGCAGGGGGATTGCAACTAATTGATCATTAAGGTCCCTTCTAACACAAACCATTCAATGATTTTCTGAAAATACACACAAATTTCAGTGTTGTGTGTTTTAAGTACAATTCCATGCCTTCAAGGGTTTATAACCTAATATTAACCCAGCATTATTCCACATGGCAAGTTGAATCATGACTCCGATGTTCCTCCTAATATGAAATAAGTTGTTTGATGCTTTTCTCTTTTCAGCTGCATCCTGGAAGCCACACTGAAAAACATAACTCACTCCAAAACTTTCTGCCAGGAAGGACTGCACATGAACCCAGCATCACAAAGGATTTTCTCTGCTGCATCATTTAACCAGTTAGCTCAGACCATTGGCATGGCTCAGTGTCCTGCACCAGCTCTTCCCTTCACCTCAGAAAGCAGTGAGGATCTGAGGCTTTGGTCTGTTGATTCTCATGTTTATTGCTACCATTATCAGCTTGGAACATGGAAAATCAAATCCAAGCCTTTTATTGCCTGGCTATAGTTTCTACAAAATCCTTTGCATCCCCTTGGCTGAGAATTTGCTGGATTGATTGTGGGATTATTTTTTGGAGGAACTTGAAAGCGAGCTGGATATGAACACCTTTTTGGGACACAGCTGTTCGTTAGCACAAATTACCTCTTTTTCTGACCACCTCCCCCTCCAAAGCACCTACTGAGATGGAGAAGGGAAGATATGAGCTTTGCCATGGCAACCCAACACCTTCTAGTGAAATTAAAACCCAAATGGAAAAGGATGGCAGGCTGGGTTGCAAACAAAAACCTCACTTTTCTTTTCAAATGAAGCTGATGGAAGTTTTAGATGTGCCTTGAGATATTAATAGCTAGACAGAATTTTTCTAGAGGCAGTGAGATGAACGAAATAATTACAACAGTGGCAGTAATAGCGGTAATAAAATGAGCAACTCTCTTTGAACTTGAAACTATCATTAGATTGACTGAGGAGATCAGCACTTGGGCTTAAGTCCCCAAAGCAGTGTCTCTGGCTCATACAAAGGGATGAGAAAAATACTGTTTCGGTATTTCAATCTTTTTAAATAGCAGAAGAGTTTCCCACTGGGGCACAGTTTGTAGAGGAAGGAAGTGCCTCGTTATTTTGTTTTACAGGGTGTCATTCCAGACCCAGAGCCAGGCAGGATTATACTTCTGCAGAGGAAAAAGATAAAAATAGTCCTTGCCGCATCAAAGAAGGCAAAAATTAGACTGGAAAACAAGATGAGCTTAGGTGTGGCTCACTGACTTTGTATCTGTCAATCTGCTGTTTAGAACACAAGATATGAGCAAATCCACCTGTCTTGCTCAAGAGAATTTGTCATTAATAATCTAGATTGTGGGAGGTTTGATTTTAAATCCTCATTTGGACCATTTGAGCTGGTTTTGAGAGGAAAAGCAACCCAGTTACCATTCTATAGGATTTTTTTCTGATTGTTTCTTGTCTCACACATCCTATTTTATACAAATACAGGGAATGTGCTTAGGACCCAGAGACAAATATAACATACAATTTTTTCCTTCAATGGTTTTCTCTCCCTCTCTTAATATAGTTTTATTCTACCCCTAACTATAGATTTTTTTCTGAGAATTTTTATGTGTATCCCTTCTGATGAATTGCTACTTTCAAAAAAAATTGCGATATGATTAAAACAATTCCTGAGTAGTTCTGCTCATTCCTGTTCTGAAGATGGTATGATCTTCACCACTTCCATCAATGGAAGCAACAGCAATTTAGAACAAAATAAGTTTATATTTGGACTTTGTCTTCACTGACCATCCAGCAACCCAATTTCCATGTCATGCTACCTGTACTTAACAGAGGTTCAACAACTCCAAGGCGTTACAGCAAGGTCTTACTGCAGGTCAGCATCTTGAAATAAATGTGGAGCTCGGATTTTGCTTAATGTGACTTTCTCTGGTGCATGAAGGCAACTTCAAATCAAATCACTCCTCATTGCTCTCACCATCTTATGTCAGTGATGCTTGAGCATCACAATCCTCACACAGATTTCCAGACATTCAGGAACTCATGAACTTCATTCCACCATTCCCAGAAAGATGGAGCCAACAGCAGCAGAGACAATGTGGGATGAGCTTCCTGTAACCTCCATTCCTGTGCCTTGAGCCACTGGGGAGGAGGAGATAGGGGAAATCTGGAGTAGAGCTGAGCCCAGAAGGAACATAAGGGAAGAGGAAAAGTGTTTTTAAGATTTGGTTTTATTTCTCATTATCCCAGTCTGACGTGATTGATAATAATTTAAATAAATTTCCCCAAGTCGAGCCTATGGCAGTAATCAGTGGGTGATCTCTCCCTGTCCTTATCTCACCCCACGAGCCTTTCAGGATATTTTCTCTGCCCTGTCCAGCTGAGGAGGGGAGAGAAGGAGCAGCTTTGTTGGGCACCTGGGGTCCAGCCAGGGTCAACCAGTCACCAGGTCCAATAAAAAGCAACACTTTCCCAGCAAGAACATTCTGATCTCACTTGGATGACTACACTTCTCCTTTTAGCATGGTTTTTAAACTAAAAGAGAAGAGATTTAAATTAGATGTTAGGAAGAAATATTTTACTGTGAGGTTGCTGAGGCCCTGGCACAGGTTGCCCAGAGAAGCTGTGGATTTCCCATCCCTGGAAGTGTTCAAGGCCAGGCTGGATGGGGTTTGGAGCAATCTGGGATAGTGGAAGGTGTTCCTGCCAGGGCAGGAGTTTGGAACAAATTTATCTTGAAAGAACCATCCAACCCAAACCATTCTGTGACTCTATAATTTGTCTCAAAAACATTGAAATTGTTCATGGCTCCAGCCCTCTGATATGACAAGGCTGTGCCTCAGACAAGAACAAGGCATCTCCAGCTGTAAAAAAGACATTTGTACTCACAGTCCTTCAATTATCCTGATCTGGCTTTGCATTTCAACCACCAGTTTAATATTTGCTTCAAAATAGATTCACTTTCTGGCTAATTTGAAGGTGAAGCTCTCTAGACAGCATTTTGCAATGACAGAGATCTGACTGAAGGGACCAGGTTCAGAAAGAAATAGATGCAACCTACTGAGAATTTAAAAACTCTCAAATTTAGTGGGTTTAGAAATCTAATTTATTGTTATTCACCCAAGCTCTTCATTTCTTCCTCTAAAGGGAGCTCACACAAAGCTCCTCCAAGTGTGTGGGCTGGAATGAAACCTTCAAAAGCCTTAACGAGGTTCTCTGAAAAAGTTAGTTGGGCTGTTTAGTCATAAGATGTTTTCATCATACACTTGCATTTTCATTTAAATGAAAACATTTTGAAATAAGAAAAGGAAGTTAAAATTCTGTTTGGAAAGGGAAAATGAAACAGTTGGAAATGCACTTCTGGTGCAGAAGAAATGAATTTTTTAAGAAGCAATTCCAAAAGTTAGCATGCATTGAACCAAAGATTTTTCTCTTATAATTTCATTTCCTTGGGAATTTTATTGAGATGGAATATATTTGCTCCACTTCCAAATAGTAAAATGGTTGGAAATTATAGAATTCCTCTAAGTGGAACTTTTTTCCCTGCCTGGCTCTGCTTTGAGGGAGGGGAAAAAAATGCAATTTTCTTTGAAATATAACTGGAATGACTTGTAGGCAGGAACCATTCTTGTAGGTGCTGCAATCATTATATTGGTGTCTACATGAAACATTTTTCCTTCTACTTGAATCCTTCTTTTATGTCTTCCTCCTATTATAATCTCAGACACTGTTTTTTTCCTGTGCCTGTGTACTGCCTGTCCGTGGGCTGAATGTGAAGCTGTTAAACTCCTCTATATTACACAGCAGAATTTTTCAAACTCTGAAGAAGAATTTACTCAAACATGACGCCAATCCCCTAGACTAGCTATGGGAACTACAGTAAAGTAATTCACTGAGCTAGGACTTTATTTTTAGCATCTTCATCAAAAAAAAACTTCCTCTAAGAACATTAAAAATTAAACTATAGAAAATATAAATAAATGGTGTCAATATGTGTTACAAAATGTGGTATATGATTATAAAGTAGAAATCTTCATGGTATTTAGTGTGGTATTTACTTGTCATGGCACCTGTAGTCACTGCTGCTCTGGCTGTAGATTCTTCTGTCCCCAAAGATCATAAAAGCCTCATATGGTCCTATTTTTCCACATATTCAGGTGTGCCTGGAGCAAAACTCTACAGTACCAAGTGCCTTTTGGTAATGCATTTGATAATAAACCTTAAAATCCTCTGCATCACCCTTGCCAGACAGCATCTTGGGAAAGGTTGCCAAATTGCTGCAATTTGAATATGGCTTCCATTTAATGAAAGCTGTGGTTGCGTTGAAGCACATAATCATGTGGAAAATGCACAAGAATTACATTGCTGCCTTGGAACTGCAGCCTTAAAACACAGCTCAAAAACCTGAGGAAAGGGGAAAAGCCAAGAGACAAAGCACTTTGCTTCCCTCCAATCTCCACTTCCATCAGACAAGCGGGGTCACCTTGTTTTCTGGTAGAGATCAACACTCCTGCCCTCAGCTGAAGTGCCCATGTATTTAGATTTTCATTTTCTCCTGTTAAAGAGCTCCCACGAGACACTATCTGCATGAGAAATGTCTGGCATTTATTATTGTGACACAAGCCAGTGTCCACAATCTACCTGGCAAAACACCACAGAGAAAATGATTCAAGGGCTCAGGACCAGTCTTAAAGTTCTTTTACAGCCCCCAAAGCAGAAGCTACACTCACAGAAACCAAGAATATTTTTGGCTTATAGTCTGCAGTACTTGGCTGCCACACTGACTTATTTTGAGGAATTAAAAAACCCCAGTGTTTCCTTGGGGAAAGAAATAAAAGGGCTCACCTGTAATGGGATGCTCATGATTCCACCATGAGTTGATTACCCATAAAGGCATCTCATCTTTGTTCCTGCCTGCGCTTCAGGTGAGTCCTAGGTATTTTCAGTTTGTTAAAGGTTGATGCTAATGGTAAATCTACAGGATAAACACAACATTTCAGGGAGTCTTCTGACTTAAACAGTGCTAATATCAATAGAAACACAAAAAAAATCACCAAATATGCTTAAAGCAAAACCACTGGGTATCTTGGGCTGAAAAAGAGAAGTTCTACAAAAATTCTGATCCAGGCTGTGATAATATTCCATGTTTAAAAATTTGCTTCTTAAATATCAATAAAAATATGAAGGTTCTGAAAAAAATTAAGCTGTTATAACACCTCCCTGTTCCTGTTGTTACCACAATTTATCTTGCCTGAAATGGGGGTTGAAAATCTAAGCACAGTTGTTGACTAGATTTAGGTTTCAGCTTTCAGGGAACTACCTGTTCACATCAGTATATATTATATCTATAAATATAAAGCTGGGGAAAACAGGGCTTGTGGTTTTTTCCTTAGTTCTCCATTTGTCTTGCTCACTATACAAGTTAAAATTTCTAAACAAAGACCTGCATGAAAGCTATTGAAAATACTGAATATAACTTTTGTAAACAGTCACATTAGTCCAAGGGTTGAATCCAAGCCAGCAGGATCACACGAGTTTTCTAGAATCACATTTTCATCACAGGTAGAAATGGGATCCCAGGACATCTGGAGGATGTCCCTGTCCTCATCCCTGTCCTTGTGACCCTCAGAACATGCAGTGAACATCACCTTCCTTCATTGTTCTCCTCCAAAGAGCAGTTGAAGAGAAACTTGAGAGGGAAGTACCAGCTTTTGAGAGTTTCCTACATTTTATCTCATCCCCTGAGATCAATTGATGAGGGTGATGGAACCTTAAGGCTTTAGGTCTCTCCCACTCCCCTGTAGCACCATCTTCCTCAATGGTGCTGCTGAAACAAAAAGTTCAGACTTCATCAGCCTCAGCCCCTGAATTTCAGTCAATTTTAATGCCTAGATAATACTAGAAAGAGATAAAGGAAGACCAGCAGCCCCTTTGCTGTCAGCATGTTCTGAAATGTTCTGTTTTCCTTTATCTCCAGGACTAAAAGATCTTCTCTTTCCTGATCCATCTTTTCTAAGTTAATGACTCAAAAATATATATTGGACATGAGCAATTTAGCTTTAACTGTGATGAGAACTTTTAATTTACTTGAGTGCTCTTTATGAGGGGAATGTATTTGATTTCTACAGATTCCCTACTTTCAGTCAACATCTTTTTCCAGCACTCAGTATTTACAGTTGAGCCCCTTGAGGTTTGGCACAGTTAGAGTCACTACAGGGAAATGATGCCATGAGAAACACATTTTCCCTGCTGCTCCTAGAAACCTCTGTGGTTGAACAGGCAGCTGACACCAAAGAGACACAGTTTGCACTGCATCAAGCTGCATTGGAGGATATTTGGAGACTAATTTTTTGTCAGCAAATTTCTGTGGCTAGCACAGGTCTTTCCCATGAGAATTTCTTTTGTGTTTTATAAACAAAGATAAAGTTTGGATGTTATTAAAAACAGTGTCTCGAGATTTGGACAGTTCAGGCCTGGCCAATCAGGCCTAGGGGGAGGTTTCTGACTGACCAATCTGGGTGACCTCTGAAAAGTCTATATATATGTTGGATTCAAACAATAAAGTGCTTTTTCTATGCCACACTGAGAATCGGGGCTTTCCTTCTCTGCTAGTGGCTTAACAGCGACAAATTTCTGTGGCAGAAATCTCTACACAGGCAAAAGCTGAGGAGAGGAGTTACTTAGCAGGGGTTGAACTGAGCTGGAACAGGTTGGTCAGAGTTGTGGATTCCCCATCCTTGGAAGGGTTCAAGGTGAGGTTGGATGGGGTACATGGCAGGGAGTTGGAATTATCTGATCCTTAGGATCCCTTCCAACCCAAACCATTCTGTGATTCTACAATCCCACATTTTCTTTCAGGCACCTGAACATAACAGAAAGATTTGGCTGGAATCCAGATGCCTGAATTCCCATGCAGGGGTGAAATGCAGCATGGAGCAGGAGCAAACTGCAGGAGAGGCTCAGAAAGGACGTGAAAACACCCATGCACTCCTGCTGCTGAGTCACCTGGCCATATCCAACCTAAAAAAGTGTATCCAAGGCTGGAAGAAGATGCCAGCTCCAAGCACAGCCTGGAGCATCCAATGTCACCAATGCTTGCTGTGATACTGACAGCACTATCTTGGGAAAAGCCTCCATCAGTTCACTGAGTCATCCAGCAATTGTGAAACCCTTCCAGGCTGGTTTCAGAGTTCCAGAATCCAGGAAATCTATAAGGCTGTCACTTATCAACATTTTGCCATGAGTTTTCTGCATTTCATATGAGATTTTCATCAAAGGGGATTTGCTGCACCTCTGCTCCACATGGAACTTTACCCTTTTGGGCAACAGATTCCTGTGGAATTCCACTGAGACATCAGCCAGGGCTGGCTGAGAAATCTCTAACAGGCACTGGAAAGGCTGCTGCTGCTGCTTCTAAACTGTTTTATCAAAAAAAGAGAAAGTCAGAGTTTGGGTTTGCCTGGTTTCAATATTAGGCATAACTTAGGGTGAGGGAATATCCATGAATGTGACTTCTGTAGAGGTCTCTATAACTTTTATAATATATATAATTTTATATTTCTAGATCACAGTGTTTGATGGCAAGGGGATTGCTCTTTATAAACTTATCTGATGCTGCTTTGGAAGTTATTTTTCATTCAAAAATTATAATATTTCCCTAGTAAAAGCCACCAAAGCTCTGACTGGCAGTGAGAATAGTTTCCAGCATTAAAACCCCTTGGGTCCATTAATGGGGAGGAAAAATAGCTCTCCATATAATATTAACACCTTAAATTCCTCTTTTGCAAAACTGAAAAAAATGCAAAAAAAGCCCCCAAAAATGGCAACCATTTGCAAAAATTTAAGCTCAAAACCATTTGTACTGAGATTGAAAGGTATTACAGAATACTCCAGCTGTATAAAGATGAATTTTATCACACAAGAGTTCAATGTAGCTTCAAATTTTCAGTATTCATGGAAAAGGAACTAAGATATTTTATTCTGTGTGTGAAAAAGGCAAATGAGAGCTCATCTCTGCTTCTGGCAGAGACATCACCACACATCTGATGATAAATAATGAAAAAGACAAGTATCCAAGGTGACTGACTGCAAGTGTCTGTAAATGAAGGCAGAACAAACCTGAGAGTTGAATTATTTCCCTAAAAAACAACCAAAGAAAGAGAAAAAAATAAAATAATGCAACAAAATTCTCTGGCTGTCAAACCTTGTGAAGTCTATTGTAGTATCATGAGAGTATTTAGCATATAGGAAGCATAAAAGTCAATGAGAGAGAGAGAGCAGGTATGCAAGCATAAAAGTGACAGGTGACAAAATTTATTGTGCTTGGTAAATCACTTTTATAATTGATATAGCTTTTTATTAATTTTTAAAGCTGTATATTTATGCCAAAACGAATTGTCTAGTTGTTAAAATTTGTGTTTCATCCCTCATTGCTATGAAATGGGAGTGGGAAGAGCCAATTCAATGAAGTGCTGTTTCTACAGCTCTCCCTCCCAGGCTTCATTTCCCCAGCAGGGCAGGGAATGGGACACCTTGCAGTAAAAACAAATGTTCTCCAGGTGCTTTTTATCTTCCCTGTTTTATTCCTAATGTTGCTTGATTGCTGCAGAAAAGACACATTCAGTCAAAGGTCACTGAGAAAGCAAAAAGAATAAAACCTCCACATTTGTGAAAATCCCCACTGTGTAAAAGCCTGCTCTGAGACTTACCCATCAGTGAAATTTCATTTTCTGGAGGGATTTGAAGTGGTGCTAAGCCTTCAGCTGGCTTTTGGCCTTGTGGTGAGCTTTACGCTCTTGGGAAAATGGCTCTGACGTCAATTGAATCAGATGACAGGTTTTAGTCAATCTTTTTTTCCTTTTTATTATTACTTTTTGGACGCTGTACTAAAAAATAGAAATCTTCAGAAACACGAAGTCTGATGTACCTGCAGTATTCACATCAATTCACTTAATCACAGTAGAACTTTGATTTATATTTATATATCTATATATGAAAAATAATAATTGTCTTTCCTTGCATCGTAGAGACACGGAATCTTATCAGAGAATCATGGAATGGTTTGGGTTGGAGTTGACCTGAAAGATCATCTAATTCCAACCTTCTGCCATGGGCAGGGACACCTTCCACTATCCCAGGTTGCTCCAAGCCCCATCCAACTTGGCCTTGGACACTTCCAGGGATGGGGCAGCCACAGCTTCTCTTCTCTTCTCTTCTCTTCTCTTCTCTTCTTTCTCTTCTCTTCTCTTCTCTTCTCTTCTCTTCTCTTCTCTTCTCTTCTCTTCTCTTCTCTTCTCTCTTCTCTTCTCTTCTCTTCTCTTCTCAGGCCTCACCACCCTCACATCTTGTGAAACTCAAATTTTTCTTGACCCCCACTTTTTACTTCTCCTTCCACTAACACACAGCAGCATTTGAGTTTTGCCAGGCCAAGAGTTTAACAGTGAACTGGATTAAGAGATAATGCACAGCAGTCTCAGTGGAAAACTGAATTGTGTTTTCATGAATCTCAGTTGCTCCAATAACACTCCTCTACTGAGTGCAGTATCTCCAATAAGAAAGTGAACTTCCTAAGTCAATATGGCTTTTCTTTATATTCAAAAACATGTCCCATTCCCTTTTCAGAAGATACAGAGAATCCTTCTAACATTCAGATCTAATGCACATCAATACAATTATCAACATTCCCCTGCCAGTCACTGGCATTGCTACTTGCAGGCAAAATGATTCAAGATGCATTGGTTTATTTTTCTCTTTAAATTTGCAATTAAGAATGAGTGTGTTGTCATTCAGTTTCCAGTGGAGCATGTGCATGACATGGCAAATGGAATGCTGTGAGTTTTGGGGGGATACAGATCTGATTATACAATCTGATTAGAGTTTCCACACAGAATAACTCATCACTACACACTGTTGATCCTTCAATGTGTATCCTGAATTTATCCTATCCCACAGAGGCAGGGTCAGCTCCTGGTCTGTGATTAGGGCAATAGACAGATATTTTTGTCCACTGGAAATATTTGCTTTAAATGATTCCTGAGAATCCTCAGATGACCATGTTCCTTAGAGAGGTACTGGATGAAAAAAGGATATCAATCTAATCTCATCTTCATCACTTTTTGTGCAAATCTAATTGCAATAGAGTTTTGTAAAATATCAGAAAGAGATCCAAAGTAGACAAAATTCTATTGAGACTATGAAACATCTAGAAGTTGACGAGGAAAAAGAAATTTATATGAAACATATTTAAATAAAAATTTTATCATCTAATAGATTTTAAAGCACATTACTAACAGATGAGTAAAATGTGACATTAGTTCTTTATCTTCACAGTGAAGATGAGGAGAATTAAGTACAGAAATATTTGGGGCAATCTTCACTGATTTGCATTGTTTCTGATCAGACACATTAATTTAATTATCTTTGATGAAAAAATTCTTGTTGTTTTCTCAGAAATGTTCTGTCCCTGAAGATTTTGGGTTTTTGCTGTGTTGGAGTCAAAGGTTAAGATTCTTGAAAGTTTTTCCCCAAATGAAAGATCCAGAGATGGAAAAATTTTATAGGAAGAAGAATTTTCCTGATGAAATTGAAATAAATTTCCACCATGGAGTTTTGTCTCTAGTCTGTATAGACTTCAGGACTCTACTTGTGTATTGTAATCATTTTCTTTACAGTTTATCCTTTCAGCCAAAATTCCGATAAAAATACATCTAAATGGATTTGGTCTCAGACACACCTTTGCCTTCTAGTTCATTTCACACAGATCTGGAGTGTCCCTATCAGATTATTATGGAGGATCCCTGAAGTCTGGTGGTGTGACAGCAAGGACTTTGTCATTTGTATGTGATAACTACATCAGAAAATGCTCTGCAAACACTCACCAGCCCTATCACAAAACCACTTCCCCTTGTTTTTGCTCATTTCCTCCAACCCTCACTTCATCCCATGGACTGATCTCTCAGGTAGAAGAAAGTCCTCAGAATCCATTTTTTCCTTCTCTTTTATCCATAAATCAGTAATTCCTCTCTGTGGAAATGTCAGTCAGCAGTAACCTCCCTAACACAGCACAATCCAAGTAAAACTGAGAAGCTGACTGTCAATGAGTAAAACAATTACAGCTTTATAAAAATGGGATTTTGTTTTTTAAAACATACATATAATAAGTACCTATTTGCAAAAGTAGATGACTCATATTCACTCTTTATTTTTTATTAGTATTATTTTTAGAATCTGTGCTTTCCTTTGGAAAGCTCATTACTGGTAAAAGCCACCAGGACAAATGCTGCTTGAGAAAATCAACCCCGTGGAAATTTGGATGAGAGCAGAACATCACTGTGTGTACTGAATGCCTTAAGTGAACTTTTAGACATTTCAGTAAAGTTTCTGGATTCAAAAGTGATCTGGGACAATAATTTTTCACTTTAATTGTTTCCAGTTCATATGTGTTACCTGATTCCTGTGCCTATACTCAGTAAAAATAGCTTCCCAAAACTTTGCAACAGCTCAATGCCCCAGAAAAAGTTGGTTTCTACACTTCAAGACCATCCATGAGGGTTGGCATCTCCCTGAGGTGGAAACCCTGAAGGAAAAGACTTTGATAGAGAGACTTTTCACCAAAGCATGTAAAGATAGGAAAAGGGGCAAAAATTTTAAACTGACAGAGGGTGGGTTTAGATTGGATATGAGGATGAAATGCTTCCCTGTGAGGGTGCTGAGGCACTGGAAGAGGTTGCCCAGAGAATTTTTGGATGCCTCACCCTGGAAGAGTTCCAGGCCAGGTTGGATGGGGCTTGGAGCAGGTTGTTCCAGTGGAAGTTTTCCCTGCCCACTGCAGAGGGTTTGACACAAGATGATCTCTGAATGTTCCTCCCAACCCAAACCATTCCATGGCTCTGGGAAAGAGTTCTTGGTTAAACCCCATGGCTGGTTTGCCTTAGAGCTCCTCAGCAGCACAGCGATGAAAAATAATAATGAGAAGTTTCCATGGAAACCCTGTCTTGAATTCAGCAAAGTTCATCAAGCCTAACAAGATTCAGAGGAAACACTTCAGGGCTGATGGATTGGTATTTTCCCTGAAACATCTCAGTAGAAGCCCTAGAAACGTACACAGAGGCCTTTATGGTACACATAGGACTCTTTTAAGTGTTCAGCCATGGCTTTTGCAAAACAGAGAGATGTAGTGAATCACTCACATAAATATTCAGCTTTAGCTCCACTTGCACCTGTCAAAGCTTCTGCTGCCTTTGCAGCTCACTCAAGATCTGGCCTGTTACTTGGCCTTGATGGTAATGCCAAGTATTTCTTTCTATTTAGCTTTTCCAGCAATCCTGTTGCACTGAAATCTGCCTGTCTATTCTTAGATATCACCACCACCTTGCTGGGATCCCTGGAGATGAAAGTTTATCCTGCAGGTTTATTATGCTTTGAGAAAACAAATTACTTCCTGACACTCACATGTCTCTCATTTCCAAGACTCTTAAATGATTCTCTCATTGACTTCCCAATGTTCATCTTCTCAGCGTCTACACAGAGCTGACAACCATCAGAAATTCAAAGAGATGCTACTTCTCCTAAAGATTGAGAGCTGGAAACTGATAGTGTAGCTCACTGTGGCAGAGAATGAAGGAGGCGACATAGTTTTCCTAAAAAATCTTCATCAGGTGCAAACACACACACCTGGGAAGGACCATCAAACACAGCTTTTTCACTTGGCAGCTCAGTGCAAAGCATGATACCCAGATAATAAACACAGAGAAATGATGAGAGGGGAAAAAAAGGAAAAAAATGTGAAATACTGAGATAGAAACTGAGATTAAAAATAAACTTTCAATCAAATAACTAAATAATTACAAGATTTTTTTTTCCAAGGTAATAATTGGTTGAAGAGCTGAATCTATTCCAACATCTCTCAACAATATTTAGAGTCCTTTCCAACCTAAACTATTCTATGATTTTATGATCTGCACGTGGCAGGGTGGTAGGTTTGGGGTAAAATGCAAGAAATGTGTTAGCAGGGAGATTTCTTAGCTTGTTGAAGGTCATGTGCAAAGCTGAGGATGTGAAACATTTGGTCCTAATGCATCACCCAAACACCTTCCACTCTGTCTCCATGTAGCTTCTCACCCCCTCCTGAGTTAAATCAGTTCATATATACTGAGAATAGGGGTCATGAAGTGTGGGAAGGAATGAAAAAATTTTTCCTGGAAGCTTGAATTAGTAAGGAAATTTCAGTAAAGGTGAATTAGACAAAGTCAGATGTGAGGCCTGTTGTTGGTCAAAGCAGATAGAAAGTGTTAATTTGAAATCATATTAAACCTTCCAGACCTCCCCAGTTAGTCAGGACTTGCTGACTTTTCTCACAGAAAGAGAATAATATTGCCAAGGCCACAAGGCAATTCAAGTGGGAAATTCAAATTCTAATAATGAACTTGACCAATGCTACAAATCATAGTGAAATAGAAAATCAAGCTGGAAATAACCTTGACAAGTCATCTAACCTCCTAGCCTGCTCCATGACCCATTCAGTATCTAAAATGATTCATCCAACATGATTCAATCACTGCAATATTTTGCTTTCCTGTCGAGTGGATTTATTTGCTCTGAATCTACAAGATGCTAACACTGAGAAAAATGTCAAAAATCACACTCTCTGAGCGATCAAGGGAGAGGAGACTGATAAATATTCATTTTTGTATGCTTAATTTTCATATTATTTCATCTAGTCCTAGTATTTGCCTGAACAAAGGAGTTTTTTAGGAATGCTCATTGTTTTTCTTTAGGTTAATTCCCTTGTCCAGAGCAGTGACATCACCAATCAGGTGACTCTGACTGGTTTGACTCCTCTTGTCCCCTGAATTTTTGGTAAAGGTGCTGAAATAGCACTGCCAGAAACACAGACCTTCCTCAGTGAGTTCAAGGTCTGTGAAGATGATTAAGGATATTTCAGTATGGGGGAGTGAACTGCTCCATTGTCCAGACACTCCCAGGAAGCCAAAAATCTCCCCTTCTTACCCCCCAGCAAATTTCCAGGGTATTCAGAAGTTCTTGGTCTTTCTCTGAAGTAGAAGAACAGACTGAGAGATGCAGCAATAAAAACCACCTGGGACCTGAGGAGCCCAAAATGTTGGAGCTGCCAGGCTGGAGGTAATTTTCATTACATAACTGATGAGATTATCAGGAGAAAACTGCTTGAGAAGAACCAAAATTGAGTGATCCCTTGGCTGTCAAAGGTCTGACCTGGCAAGTCTAAAAAACAGTTGGGTATTGCCACTCAAAATCTATCAGCAAAATATCTGTGTGCATATATCATAAACAATAAAATATCATAACACTGTGGCGCAGCTAATAAACTCTCCTTCTCAAGCACAATTTCAGATATATTTGTAAGGTGGAAGCCTGAGGCTTGTGCCCATCAGCTTGTTTTTCTCTGTGCTGTAATCCCCAGATTTCCAGTTCCATGGTTAACACAGGTGAAGACAGCTCAGGTCTGTTCAACCCATGAAATATAGATAGAGTGAAGCAGGAAAAACCTCTTGTTAGAAAATTTTAAATTATTTTGAGGCTTATTTCCCAGATTATTCTCTCCTGAATATTGCCCCAGTTTATTTTTAATTCTTCCCGTTTGCAGCACTCAAATAAATAATTCCTGATGAAGAGTACACAGGTTATTTGCAGCTTCTCATTCTGGCAGGGAGAGCTCAGATTCTTGCTCAGGAATAGGCAAACACAGAGACACCTGAGAAGCTGAGCAGACTCTGGGATAGCCATGGCAAATCCGTGTCCTGAGTGATTTCATCCCACAGCAGGAGGGGATGCTCTGTCTCACCTGCTGGGAGGTGACCTCCACATGTCCTCCACCCATCACCTCAGCCAGGGAGATTTTGTATTTTAAGCTGGCAGTGGCATTCAAAATAGTCTTCCTATCCTCATTTATCCTGCAGCCCACTTGAATGCAGAACACAGACCAGGGAATGTTGGTTATTGACAATTGGGACCATTTGCAAGTGGTCCTTTTGGAAATACCACCTTTAAAAACCCATTGCTATGTGCTTTGCAACTGAATTCTTCCTGATATTAATAAAATACATAAACAACTCTGCTTTGCAGCACACCTACTTGACTTTTTCAGGGCAATGTACTCATTTTTCAGGTATTTCTGAACAGTGGCTCTTTATTTGCAAACATGTGCAAGAGCAGAGCACAGATTCTTTCTTTCCTTTGTTTGTGTCCTTTCTGTTAGAAAGGAATGGATTTAAAGTGGTCTTCCTTTTGATTTTCCTTTACAATGGGGAACAGCTGCCTCTTGGTAAACAAGCACTCAGAACAACTCCTCGTGCAGGAAATTCTGTGCAGTGATGAAAAATATACACCAACATGCAAAATATACACCTTTCAGCCTCCATCTCTCCCTGTAAACCAATTCAGAACATATTAAACAATTAAAGAAGAACATTAAGCTTCAGAGTAGATGGGAAGTTTTATGCCTTGTCATAATCTTCAGCTTCCAAAGCTGGCAAGCATGTTTAGAATAATAAAAAACAACCTATCAAAAAAACCCAAACCACACACACTAGCAGCACCACCACAAACAAAAATCCACCAAAAAAAAAAAAAACACCTCCAAACAAACAAGCAAAAAACTAAAAGCAAAGAAAAAAGACCCCAGTGGTCAGGATGTGTAATGCCCAGGGGAAATAGGCAAATAAATGTTTTGTCTTTTTCAGGTAGCTTGCAGTTGAGAGTGAAGGATGAGAAGGGCATTATACTTTACCTGGCAAGCCAGTATTTATGCTAAATGCAGAAGAAAGCAGCCAAAAAATATGCATAATTATTCTTTACCTGGCAATGCAGTATGTGTGCTAAATAGAGAAGAAAACACCCAACAAATGAGTATAATTATAGCATATAATTGATGTATATAAATGTTTGTACTTTAAATCCCACAGCTTGAGTTCCAGCTGCCTTGAATGGCTGGAGATTTTAAATGGGGTTTTGATGGAATTCTTGTCTCTCAGCTATCAAGGGATGCAGCAGGTCAAATTCCCAAGCAAGTATGGATGATAAGCTTTGCTTGTGAAAGCAAAGACACGAGGTAAAAAGGAAGGGAAAAATTCTTGGGTCTTTGGGTTAACCAACTTAGGCATCATGCAGCCTATGTTATTGTTATTCCTGGAAGAAAAGTTGCAGTAACTTTGGTTTTGAGTTTCACTCACTTCTACGAGTATGTTTTGGGGGAATATTCATTCAGAGATTTGAAATGAGTTAATTGTTATATCAAAGCAACCAGAGGGAAGTGTATGACAAGCAGATTAGCACAAGGGATGTTACAGGAAATATCTCAATTTTTTAACAGTTCCCTAGCAAGATAAGGAAGAATTATCACTGATTTAGAGCAAGGATAGTGAGAGGTGTATTTGGGCAGCACAGTACAAACCCTGAGCTGAGCTAAACAAGGACAGCAAGTCAGTAAGGGCATTTTCAAAGGTCAGGGAGGGAGGTGTTGCTCTCAGGACACATTTGCTGCCACCCAGCCATGACAAAGTACAGGTCTGTGATGTTCCACTTTGCAATCAGACCCAGCATGGCTAATTCTCTCTCTGGCAGAGGTCAGAGCACAGGAGAGGAGCTCATGGCTCACCTCACCTTCTCAGGGGTGCAAACTGAAGGCTTTTCCCTCTGGATAACCCACTGGACTATCTCCAATATGAGCACACATACATTAGATGGCATTTTGTTTTAAGGGACAGAGGTGAGCTCCTCTTGCTCTGTTTGCAGAGAGGAACATCAGAACCCATGTGGAAAGGCTCCTGCAGCTCAATGTGCCATAGCCTAATAGGATGCAAAACACCTGCCTGGCAGGATCAGGATTATTGGAGCTGAGCTCATGCGTTGCACGGCTTTTTCTAATGAATCCCTCTTTAGCATACATTTATGCCAGTTGACAAAGTGAAAGAAGCAATTCCTTTAAATATTGAGCATTCATACGTAAATTGCAGCCTAGTGGAATCTTCTCCCATCCAAACGGAACCCTTTATCTATTTCTGTTATATAAGAAAAGCAAATAATTTCTTATCGGTTGACTTTGAAATACAGGCAAGTGTTCAGTAGGAGTGTTATGAAGTGTCAGCTTTTCTACAGCATTTACTTTTCATGCTCTTAATTTCTCATTTCATTATCTCGCCTTATTCTCTTGCCATGTCAGTGTTTTGATTCGATGGCTTCCATGTGACAAGAGCTCTCGCTGTGTGAGCGATACAAATGCAGCTTTAAAAGTGGTGCAACTTCCTATTAAGGCAGCAGCCCTTCCTCAGGAATTTCTTAAAGCTGCAACTGAGACAAGGCACAGCCAGAGAAACTTTGATATGCACAGCAGGCTAAGCCCTCCTGCAGTCCCTGCCATGGATTGCTCTGCAAAACCTTTCTTTGTGTTGCTGATTTGCAGAGGTTTGATCTGTTATTGCCCTGGCAAAGCAGAAGTGGCACATCATGCTTTTATCTCTAAATGCTCTCACTTCAGTCAGCAAGATGCTCAACATCTTCTTACAGAAAAAATATCATTATCACTTTAATGCCTGAAGAAAGAGACATAATTTTTCCTGGGGTCAGTCCATAAACCATCACAGAATGAAAAGTACAGCTGGGGCAGAGTCTGTTTCTGCCAATAATGGCCAAGGAATAACCCAAGGAAGACATCCAGCTTACAGGTGACCATCAGGAATCCCAAGGCCCTGTCTGCTGCTGTCAGGGGCAGTGTGGAAAAAGCAAAGCCCCAGTGGGTCTTGAAACAGAGCAGAGAACCTTCACAGAGCAGGATGAGTGTGGGAGGATGCAAAGATGCTGAGGGCTGGAGAACCTCTGCTCTGGAGAGCTGGAGTTGGTCAGCCTGGAGAAGAGAAGGTCCCAGGGAGACCTTAGAGCTCCTTCCAGGGTCTAAAGCAGCTCTAAGAGAGCTGGAGAGGGACTTTCACAAGGGCATGGAGTGACAGGACAAGGAGGAATTGCTTTGAACTGACAGAGGGAAGGTTTAGATTGGATATTAGAAAGGAATTCTTCCCTGTGAGGGTGGTGTCCTAGGTTGCAGTGTAGATGTATTTATTATCCCATTACCACCAGCTGTGGGGCATTAGCTGTTATCTCCTGCTATAACCCACCCCTGGTAACAGGCAAGGGGTCATCAAGGACCAACCATGTGACTCATGGACTTATCTCATCCTATTGTGAGCTGCTCCACCCAGGAGGGAGGAGCCAGGTGTTCCCACCTGGATATAACCTGGCCTTGGAACCACCCAAGTCAGCCCTGTCTGCTGGATTCCCAGAGGATAAGAACTACTACTGAACCTTCAGGTGGAGACCAGACCTTCCACAGGATCACTGCTTCGACCAAACTACTTCACTTGAGCTGCTACCACCATCCTAACAGGGTGTCGGGTTGTATCTGACTCTGTCAGTGTTTTTTCTAGTATTATTGCACTTCCTTTTAATTTTCCTGTTAAATTAAAATCCTGACTTGTGATCTCCCACTGGTTTGTTTTCAAGCTAATACAGGTGCTGAGGCCCTGGAACAGGTTGCCCAGAGGAGCTGTGGCTGTCCCATCCCTGGAAGTGTTCAAGGCCAGGTTGGACAGAGCTTGGAGCAACCTGGGATAGTGGAAGGTGTCCCTGCCTGTGTCAGGGGGTTGGAACTGGATGATCTTTAAGGTCCTTTCCAATCCAAGTCATTCTGTGATTCTGATTCTTCTATGTCTTCTGTGTGTTAGAAAGGACAGAGTAATGAATAAAAACAGTTTAACTGATTGCATGTATATCATGAAAATATACATTATCATGACCTGGAAGAAGAAAATCAGTTTCTCTGAGGAACTACACTTGACACAATGAAAAGAATCAAGGAATATTTTGCTAGAGAAGTATTTGGGTTTTTTTCCTGTTACATAGCAAAAGATGTATCAGAAGATCCAGTCACAACCTCTCTCTCTTCTGGTTTTATGTCCTCACCACATCACACTTTGGAAATGAAATGCTGCAAGCCTTACATTTGAGGACTCACTTTAGGATTTCCACACAAGTGAAGTGAGAAAGAACTGCTCACATGGACCAAGCAAGACCCTGGAAAGGGAACAGCTCAGGGGAAGGGAAGTGCCTGACCAAATGTATTCCATGGGAATACAGGACAGCCTTCTTTAGTACCACAACTCCCTTTGTAGGAATGGGAATACAAGCTTTCATCTCTTCAGAGGAAACTTTAATTAGCGTAATGGGAAATTGCACCACTGGAATGAGCAGAATCGTTTGCGTTTATTCCAGCTGTATTTATGCTGTGAGCTGACTCACAACTCAGAGCAATTCAGCTCCAAGATCGCCTCTGTCATCTGCCAGTCTGAAGGAGGAAAAGATGAAATTCCCTATGCAGATGAGAATGCTGGAAACTTTCCTCCTGTTTTTCCATTTTCATTGGCAAAGGTTTGGGTCAATAACAGGCACAAGAGGCTTCCCAGGCTCAGTGGTGGGTTTGAGGAAGGTTGTATCCACCTCTGATGTTCTCAGCACAAGGAAGGACATGGAGCTGTTGGGATGAGTCCAGAGGAGTCCACCAAGATGATCAAAGGCTGGAACACCTCCCCTATGTGGAAAGACTGAGAGAAATGGGATTGTCCAGCCTAGAAAAGAGAAGGATCTGGAAAGACCTTATAGCAGCCAGATAGGTTGCCTTGGAAAGTTGTGGATTCCCCATCCCTGGAAGTGCTCACAGTCAGGTTGAATTGGGGTTTGAGCAACCTGATCTAGTGACAGCTGTACCTGCCATGGCAGGAGGGGTGGAATGAGATCATCTTTAATGCCCCTTCCAACTCAAAGTATTCTGATATTCTGTGATCTTCTAATCACTCCAGAATTCCTTTCAAAAATCCCTGCAGTGTTTGATTGTGCAGAGTGGTGTAAGCAAAATAAAAAATCTGTCAGAGACCACACCTAGGAGTCACCAGTGAAACACCTCAATTTCACCTTACGCTTTGGCACCATCAGATATTCTTCTGTTTGCTGGTCTCATTGGTCTGAAAAGCAAAGCAAAACATTTAACATCCCTTGAAACAGCAGTTGTGGTGTTTGTGGCTGACCAATTGCTCTGGGATGAGGTCAGCAGCAGTCCCAGACATTAGAAATACACAGGAAAAAAGGCTTTGATTAACCTCTTGTGAGAGCATGTGGCATGTGAGGACAAGCAATAGCTGAGATGCATCTGGACACTTCATGCTGCTGTGTACATAACATGTCCTCGACATAATCCCAAATTCTCCATTGGCTTGTTCCTGAAAAGTTGTTCTGATAAAGATTGCATATCATGGTGTTGATGGTACTGCCAACCAAAACTGCTTCAAAGATGTATTTTTGAAAAATTATAGTGACATATTTTAGAGTCAAATTATTTCTTTGTTCGCAAACTTATTCTTCCAGTCTCTTTGGCGCGGTGAAATGAGGATGATGTGTCATATCCACCTTGAAAGGAAATTGTCATCTTTAGAGGTGAGAAGAAAGAGATGGAAAAAGAAGAGTGAATTTAAGCTATATCTTCAGATTAGCTCTCTGGAAATTAATCACATGGCTTGAAAACAGAAGTGTCATTTACTTCTATCTTATTTTAATCACTCTGTTTTCATTTTTCCAAACTTGAGACTTATTTTAATTAAAACAACATGCTTTCTAATTAAAAAAATGATTAGGTTAATCAACAGCTGTTCAATTCAAGTGGCATTCTGGAAATTAAATTTGTAACTCTTCTGCTTGAGCTCAAATACCAGCTCAGTATCTTTCATTTTCTAAATCAATATACTTGGGAATGGGTAAGTTAGACTACTTATGCTTCCAGGTTAAATTCTTCAGGAATATTGGCTGAAGAGATTATGTGCATGGCTGAGTTCATGTATGTAAATGGAAAATTATATCCTTCAAAACAAGAGGATGTGAAGCTTGTTGATGTGAAACAGGGATTAAAATCCTTTGTCTGATCCAGGGAATTTATCCTGTGTGTTGATCCTATCTTAACTTTGTCCCGATTATAAGGATACACAGCCATTTCCACAGGGATGAAAAATTGTTCATTTCTGGTCAATTTGAAATGAAATTGTTTATTTGTTTGTAGGTCAGTCAGTGAACTGAAATACCCTTTTCCTTGTGCAATCCTTGTTCTGTGTAAAACAAAACCAGGACAGAGATGCTTTGATTTCACAGAAAAAGCTGCACTGTAATGAAGCATGGACAAGAATCTGAAGAAAGAGGATAATAAGTGGATTAGGATGTGACAGAAAAGATGCCCAGGTGAAAAATCAAGGAGCAATTCATCACATAAGAACTCTGGCACTCAGCACAGACAATTAATGGATTAAAGAACAACAGTAAAAAGCAAGGTTTGACAGACACTTCCCTGTTTTGGAGATTTTTTTGGTTTTTTATCCTAATGGAAAATAGCTGAAAAAAATGGGAAAAGAACAGGAAAGTTTAAAAAAAAAAAAAGGGGGGGGGGGCGGGGGGGAACAAAGAGCTCTGAAACACTTTTTCCCCCCCCAAAAAATGCTGAACTGGAACATCCAGTGCCCCATTAGCACTGTGAAATTAATTTATGGATAACCTCTATTTATGTGCCTCTCGTATAATTTCAGCACTTGGTTTCTCGTATGTAGCCTGACTGCTGGGAATTCATGTTTTCCTGAAGGCTTGCTGGTCACAGATTGGAAATCTCCAGTAATACAGTAATACAGGCTGTTTAATCAGGATCCTTATTCCCCAGAGAAATTTTTATGGTCCACACATTTTTAAGGAGCTCAAGTCTCTGGGAGTTATTTTCAGAAGCAGACACATAGGCAGGGCTTCCTTTATCCACACCAGGAACCTGCTTTGTTTGCTATTTAATCTGAACAAAAAATATTTTAAGAGGAGAATTGAAAGCAAATCTGTTAAAGTGGCTATGTTGCAGTGTTTCCATGCATCAATAGTTTCCTGGTTTTCCTTTTCCTAAGCTGAAAATTATTTCCTGGTTATAATTCTTCAGGCCCTGGACATTCTTTTTAGGTTAGAGATGTGCCTAGTCCAATGAGAGCAGTACTGAGTGTCTGAAAAACCACTGGTTTATGCCTAACACTGATCATCTCTCCCCCAGATTTGTCAAACTATATTACCAGAAAGGTTTGGAGGAGACCTAATTTGAGGGCTTGTTTAGTCCTTTGTTGGGTATTTTTTTCTAACTTCTGGGGGAAATGAGGGGCCTTGAGCTTTTCAGATTCACCTCAGATTGCTCCTGACAGCAGACAAACATAAGGAAGATAAGAGATTTATCTTTGCCAAAAAAAAAAAAAGCTTTAGGAGGATGATAGCAAAATTGGAAACAAGCAGAGGAAAACAAAAAGCAATAAAAGGTGAAGTGAGATTATATTGTCTCCTTTTCTAGCTGCCACTTTGGATTGCTCTGTGGGACACCACTGTGTTGGGATCCAAGGTCATGATTCCTTCTCCCATCTCACTGATGCTGCTCAGAATTGACAACCTCCCTAAACACCTTTCCTCAGTGACACTCAAGGTTTTTCTATCTATGAATGAGTTTCATTGAAGCTTCTCAGCAGATTTTAGGGATTCCCCAGGCTCTCTCATAGTTTAGGAAATCTTATCCTGCTGCAAAATTCACCAGCTGCTTCCTGTCTGCCACAAATGCAGATGGAGCACCACTGGTTGAAGCAATGAGAGTTTCACTTTGATATGCAGACAGCACCTTTGTAGGGCTGATTCATCTTCCTCCAAGGATTTTTATCTCCAGAAGTCAAGGGAATATCACTTCCCTCCCCTCATATTGCAAATGAACATATCATCAAAGTTTAGTTTGTAGTTCACCACCCTGGAGACAAGGAAGAAATATTTGTGAGGATTTCCCTCTTCCTGCATCCTCCTCCCTCAGTTTCATTGTTGATTTTGGGATTTAGTGAGCAGTACTTGAGCAGGGTTATTTTAGGGCTGATGAAATCCTTGCTATGTGTATGATGTCCAATGTCACCGGCACCACGAGGATATCCAAGAAGTTCTATTCTCTCCTTCATCTGCCAGGGAACCATGAAGGATCTTTCACACATGATCACATTCATTTATTAAGTTTCCCAGCAAAAAGATGAGGATGATGATGATGACGATGATGAGCACTATGAGAATGATGAGGTGCTTTAACAGGCCAAACCTGCTTGCTTTGTGACTCAGACCAGCAAACAAAGGCTTTCAAATTCACTAGGAACTAAAGCAGTCACCTGCCAACTTCTGGGCAGAACTATCTTAAGGAGAAGGGGTGAGTAGAGGGGGAAATAGTCACAGAACCATTTAGGTTGGATCATTCAGCCCAACCATTAACCCAGCACTGCCAACACCACCACTAAACCATTTCCCCAAGCTACATCTACACATCTTTTAAATCCCACCGGGGATGGTGACTCCACCACTGCCCTGGGCAGCCTCTGCCAGTGCTTGACAGCCCTTTCTGTGAAGAAATGGTTCCTGTCTTATTCCAAAAGCAGAGGTATTTTTTTCTTTGCTCAAATGCAGTGCATTCATCAACCACCCCGGGATGGAGGAAACCCTTGAAGACAAACTCAGGGTTCCATCAGATCATATCACAGGTACACATGTTAGGGTGGCAGGCAGGATACCTGAATTCTCCTCCTGCTCTGGCACTGCTTTGAAAAACCCAACTGTAGGAATATCTCATCACCTCTCTGTGTCCTTGACTATATTCCCAATATGTGAACAGAAAATGAAAACTCTGTATTAATGTCTGACAAACTTAGAATGTCAGGTTCCTGCCCTGATCAGGTGTCTTCTGATACAAATAATAAAAACAATCTCGCCTTGTCGTAAGAAACAATATTTATATGCTAAACAAGATTTTAAAGTAAGAGAACAGAAATCTTGTCTTATTCTGCTCACCATGAAACAAACAAATGAGGTCAACAGGAACGAGCATCATCCAGCAACTCTCATTTATTCCTGTTTTCCCATCTGCCTACATTATAATTACACCAAAAAAAAACCCCAAATCAATAAAAATACATTGTTACAGTTACTAACTCAAGCACTCCTAGCTTTGGAAATGCTACAATGGATTTTAACTGTTAGTGCACCGTTAAGACAATGTGGCACCATAATTTAGATCCCACCTATATTTATGCTATTATTCATACAGTTTGTAACCATATAAATATTTTTTGCTTTCATCTTTGGCAAACTCCACCAGGAAACTTGATGTTTGATGATGTTTGATATTATTTTATGATGGCAGGAGAGCAGTGAGACTCTGAATCATATTTTTCTCATATCAGGATCTAAAGCTGTGTAAGTCCTTTCCATCCTGCAAAATATGATCCCACATTCCCCAGGCCTACAGAATCCACAGGCTCTGCGTTGTGAATCCCAATTAAAACTCTTCATCTGCAATATTCATCCTGCTCTAGTCCAGAACTCTTAGTCCAAAGAAAATTCTGCTCAGCTTTTGTCCGGAAGACATCCAGGACAGTTAACAAATTTGGGAATTCTGCTTCTACTGTTGGTCAGATCTCCAAGGACCAGCACTTTGTTCAGATTTAGATTGGTTTTTAAGGGATGAAAAAGCTCTTTTGAAATGTTCATTGGAAGTAAAAGAAGTAGAAAATCTCCATGGTTTTTCAGAAATGCTAAAACAACAGAAGCATTTTACCAACCTGACTCCTGAAAATGGGCAAACCCACTTTGAATAATTTTCTAAAAACAAAAATAAATAAGACTTGCACTGCTAAGGCAACTACTAGGGGAGAAAATGTCCAGATAAAAGTAAGAGGTAGTTGTAGATAACCAAATATCAGTGTTTAGAATGCAAAATCTCTGCCAACCTTCCTGTCTGATGCCAGTGCTCTGCTGTCATGATCATGCTTGGCACAAGTCCAGACAAATAGGAAAAAGGTCTCGATGGTCTTAAAAGGTCTTAAAAAAAATAAAAAGGTCTTGATGGGTGGTGAGTTCACTCCAACATTCCTTGCTCACTTGTTCAATCTCAAAAGTGATGTTATGAAGTCCTGGAGAAAAAAAAAAGGAGAAATGAAAATAGATTTGGAGACTCAGTGCAGTGACATTAATTCTGTGTAACACAAAAATATCACAGTATTCTCATTATTCTTGTAATATTGAATGAGATTAAAGGCTGTCATCTTTCTGGGTCTTTATCTTCATATCTATAATTCCTGGAGGGAGATCAGTGAATCCAGTACACGATTAAAGGGAATATAATACTCAATGCTTAACATTTCACCATGTAGTAACTAGGAGAGTATTTCTACCTAGGGAGAAGAACCCACGGGCAGAAATGGATTCAATCTACTCTGGTGCTGAGCTGGAAACATCAGATCCTTATTATCTCTCGTCCTGTACCAAAACTATTTTTCTTCCCTTCCAAGATTATTGCTCCTCAGAAGGAATTTGGCACCAGGAGTTTGGGACTGCTGGCTTGGCAGAGTGTGAGGTGGGGAAAAGGTGAGTCAATATTCACCTTCTCATGCAAAGACAGTCAGAGGTTTCAGAAGAGTTTGTCGAGGACTGTGGAATGATCTCCACCAAGGCATAAGGACCCTCGAGTGTCTTACAGAGTTCTCAAAGTGCAGACCTCCTTCTATATAAATACAGGAGAAAATCTGTCAAGCCTGTAAGGAAATTCTGTGCTGCCTATACAATCCTTCTGGGGAAAGGACAATAGAAAGAAGGAAACTAGCAGCACAGATATTATTCATACTGAACTATGTCCCTTAATACACTCCAAGGAGTTGTACTGATGTTGTAACAACTCAAACATTAAAGCAGCAGAATGGATTTCCAAGGGTTTAACTTCATGAGTCAAACTCTTTACTAACATCATCCTGGCAATTTTCTTGCTGTAAACATTGTAATCAGAGTTGCACTGGCATTTCCATTTCAGTCTCATTCCCAGCTGCTGGTGAGGTTTCTGATGGTTGTTGACATAATTTAGAGCAACTCTAAATGATGATCCAAGCTGTTCTCACTCTCACCTTGCCTGTAACCTGTACAGGATTGAGGTTATGGGGAATTAGCTTCTCTAAAACCTGAACATCCCATGACTTTCCCCACCCCTTGGAAAGGTAAAATAATGACCTTAATTTTGTTAGCATCTGAGTCAAGTGGTTGTTTCAAGCTCATTTATTCCTCCTGTCACAAAGAGAAATCTGAGGCACGGTGCACATTGCACATTTTCCTCCCCTGGCTTGTCTTATCTCTTGTTTGCTGCCAAGTTGTCCAGTGCAAATAAACTGTGATTTCAAGGGGAAAGTCAGAGAAGAAGTGTTGTGGAGTTGATGGATATTTGCTTTGACTTTGTGGCTGGAGGCAGAGCACGAAGCAGGGAGTATCTGAACAAGCCAGAAAGGAATGCACAGTTGCCATTTCTCCAGTCACTGGCCCAGGTGATCTCATTAACAGAAGCACGTTTTATCAGTGGAGATTGTTGCCATAATGTCTTGATCAAAGTAAATGCTTCACTGGGTATACACACAGTCAGAGCCAAATATTCCAAACAGCCTGGATATGTTACGGTACAGCAGGAAGAATTTTACCTTTCTCTGCATTATTAATATCTTTTCATCAGCTAATGTATTTTTCCTTCTGTGCTCAGAGATGTCTCAGCAGGGAGCACAGACTTGCTGGAGCTCCTTAAGGTATTTAAAGCTACACAGGGAGTAGGGGATCTTCTTAAAACACATTATTTAACTGGGGTAAAATTAAAATAACTAAGGTGAAGACAGCTACACAAGGTCAGTGCAGGATACAGGGCAGTACAGCTCTGGTCAATTCTGCTTTGACAGAAACACCAATTTCTTTAAAGTCTATTTGCTTGTTTTCTCTTTCAGATAGTTATGTTTTAATGAGATATGAAAATGGGAAAGGTTTATCTGTTTCAGAGATTTATTTTTTGTTAGGTGAGTCTAAATGCACTCCAGATTAGCCAATAAAAGCTGTTTGAGCACTGGCTGAAATGAAATTCTCTCCTATTCTAAGTCTTACAAGGAGAGAGGAACTGGCATTTTCTTGACAAACTGTCCTTTCCCTCCAAGATTTCAAATGGTGTTCCTTAATTTTTAATATGGAGCACAACCAAACCTCGATGCCTTCAGCTTTTCGTAGAAGAGAATTCTCCATTTCTGGCCTTGCATAGATTAGGGGAGAGATGGTTTCTGTGAAATCTCCCTTTTTCACAGCCAGCCTTGACCATGCTGGAAGTCCTGCTCTTTTCCAGGGTTTAACATGTTCATTCTGTGCCCTACATTATTTCACATGGCAAGAACCTCCTAGGAAGATCTGTAAGGCAAATTTTTTCAAGAATTGGCATTGCTGCAAGGTTTGTTGGGTTCTCCTCTCCTTCCATGCCCACAAAACCTATTCTCAAATGTCAGATTATGTCCAATGACCTCCAACAACTCCTTCTGTAGTGGTTGGTCTCTGACTCCAGGAAATCTCTCCCTCCCTCTACCAGTCAATTTGTGGGATTTTTGTACTCACAGGAACATCTGAAATCAAGGTGTCAGTGCTCTCATTACTATTCCAGACAGGAAACTACCTCTTGTGATGTGGTCTATGATAAAATGCCATTTATTTTACTCAGTGATTTGTATTTAGTTTACCATTCTGTCTCCTTTATGTGTCCATTTACTTCTATGACCATCATTTAATAAAATCTGGCACAGACACAGATGGATTTGTCTGCATCACTTACTGTTCAGCACCTGAGAGAAAACCTTGAATGTAAGAGCACTGGGCAGGGAGCAAAACTAGATCTCATTTTATTTCTCACCTCTTAGAAATCTCTTCATTGTTTCCTATTTTTTGCAGCACTCTCATCCCCAAAGGCCCTCTATTTGTCATCACTCTAATGCTAATTTTATTAGACTATGCTGCACATGGAATTACTCTCATATAATCCATTCCCTACTTGTTTACCTCATGTATGATTAGCTTTTGCCTCCAGATACTTATATAATACTCAATAGAGAAATATGAGGATATTCTGGATGTTTGGGTAAATAACCCTCAAACTCTGCAAGAGACTTGGACATCATGACCATTTCATCAACAAATAGAGAAACAAGACCTGCAGGTTTCACTGCCCTTCTGCCTGTGGATTTGATTCCAGGGAGATCAAGAGGCTTGTGATGGGTTTGCTGCATATGTCACCAAGATGGGAATTGAGCCAACACTTCCTAGGACTATATCCTGTACTAATCCACAAGAACATTCATTTTTCACCTCAGTGGTTTAACATGGAGCAAAATGTGACACGATGGCTCTGTGGTAGGCAGAGGAGAACAATCCCAACCACATCTGTCACAGTGCTGGTACAACATCAGTGAACCTCAGGCTTGATGGACTTTGAAGCCAAACTCAAATGGGTTTGGATGCTTATGAGAAAGCTGAGAAGAAACAGCGCTTGAAATTTTGCAGACAATACAGAGAAAAAGCCTGCAGGAATAATAGTCCTTTTGCAGGGATGTGTACATCTAGAAGCACAGTCTCTGCTTCCCTGCTTCTTTTGGTCGCTTGAGTTTTTTCTAAGGAAAAAAAGAAATGTAACTGGCAATGCCTTAACTCTTCCCAGCTGTATCTGACTTCAACATCCAACAAAGCTCTCCATTCCTCAGTTCTATAGAGACTAAATCAGAAGGAATCCTTAATCGTTCACACGAGGATACAGTTTTATGTGCAAGCAAGGAACCAAAGTCTGCTCTGACTGACATCAGGGAATAAATCTGCTTCTCAGAATGAGATACTAGAAAGAGGTTTTGGCATCTGAAGCAGAAGTATGTCCCTCATGGAGCTTTGGGCTCCCTCTCCTGCTTCCTTCTGTCTCCTGAGTTCATTGTCCTGGAGTGATCTCCTCCCAGATGGGTTCCTCATTTTGTCTTGTCCAACACACAGCTCCTCTGACGGTGAGACAGATGCACGGAAGGAAAACACCTGAGGATAGAGCCCACTGTGCTCACAGAACACACTGCTGCCTTTGGGAGGTCACCATCATGAACATAAAACATATCCTAATAGAAATAAATCCAGCTAGACCTATAATCTGTATCAAGAGGATGCAAATGAGGTGACAACACAAACCTGGTCACTGTCTGCAGTCCTTTCCTCTTGTAGTGTCACAAATTCCATACCTTTTGCATTAGAGATGGTAAAGATTACAATTCCTGCCTATTCACTGCATTCCCAGATATTCCCTGGCATGATTTTGGCCAAGTTATTTTTCTATTTTCAGTCTTCACAAGTCATGTGTCAGCAGAGCACCAGACATTTGTAGCTACTCTGTTAAAACTTACTCAGAGAATTATAGAATTTTAGAATAGCTGGGGTTGGAAGAGATCTTCAAGAACATCCATTTCCAACCCCCTACCACGGGCAGGCACACCTCCCTCTGTTCCAGGCTGCTCTAAGCTCCATCCAGCCTGGCCTTGGACACTCCCAGGGATGGGACATCCACAACTTCTCTGAGCAACCTTTGCTAGGCTTTCATCATCCTCACAGTAAAGAATTTCTTCCTGATATCCAATCTAAACATACCCTCTCTCAGTTTGAGGACATTTCTCCCTGTCCTATCACTTCAGGCTCTTGTAAATTGTCTCTCACCATCTTTTTTTTTAGGCTCCCCTCAGGTACTGGAAGGTCACAATTAGGTCACCCCTAAACCTTCTATTTCTAGGCTAAACAACCCTAATTCTCTCAGTCTTTCTACATAGCAGAGCTGCTCCATCCCTCTGATCACCTTGGTGCCTCTTCTGGACTCTCTCCAGCAGCTCCATGTCCTTCCTGTGCTGGGGATCCCAGAGCTGGAGGAGCTCTGCAGGTGGGGATCTCACCAGAGCAAAGTAGATGAGCTGAATCACCCCATTTATGTACTTTCTTTTGTTTGTTTGTCTGAAATCTGTCTCCTGTGATTTCAGGGCATTTTTCCTACTCGGTGGATTGAATTGATCTCATCCACCACCACTTTTTATTTCAATGATCTTGAATATACCCCTTTCACTTTTTTCCTCTCCAAACTGAAGATTCCCCAACTTTATATTCTCTCTCCATAAAGCAACTTCTCCTTTCCATCAGCAGTGTGAATTGTCCTCCTCTGCATCGTTTTTAGCTGTTTGTTGTTGGTTTGTCAAGTTTTTTTTAAACTTGAGTTGGCTTGTGTTTCTGCATGACAAAAGTGTGTTTTGCACAAAAATGTTCAAACTTGATGTGACAATACTAGGGGACATGCAGCTTCCCTTGCTTGTTTGTTGCAGTGACTAATAGCCTCCACTGTTAAAAAATGCCAGTTATTAATGTTTGCTTGGCTGTCTCTGCCTGCTGCTCCTTCTTGAAATTCATTTTGCTGGTAGGTTTAAGAACTCTTCAGCACCCAGTATTTTGTCTTTGCAAAAGCCTTTTATATATTGAGAACAAAGCACATTCCAGTCTATTTTTTACCTCTTTTTCTTTCACAGACTGAAACAACTGAGTTCTTTAAGTTGATCAGTGCACAGTTTTATGTCCAGACTGCAAATTCTGTCTGGGGTTTGCTTCCAGAGCTGGTGTCCTCATTGGAAATAACATCAGCTTGTCCTGTTTGTGCACCCAAGACCTCATTAGCACTGTTTTCCCATCAGCTCTGCAGCCCAGGGAGCACTAAATAAGTGGCTCATCTCCTGTGCCATTGAGGTCCTTTCCAGTGCTTTTCCCTGACTTGTAGGTCAGGATGTTCTGTTTGCTCCTAGTTGTACAACCAAGCTTTCAGCAATTGCAAATGTTGGTCTTCTGAAAGGGATGCAAACAAGAAGCTCTAGGCAGCTTGGCAATTTTAGTCTAAACAATCCACTATCTCCCTAATCAGCTGTGTCTAAGAGGCAAGTAATTAAATTATAAAGTTGGTAAGGTGCTCCCTTGGGAGGCTGCAGAGAAGGTAGAGCCTTGTTTTCTTCTTAATGGGTGAACACTCAAAAAGCAGGAGTTTAGGAGAGCTTTCCAGCCTGGTTCTTGTTCTTAGTTTTCCCAGGGACTCACAAGAACAGGACTCCCAGCCCCCCACGAGGTGAAGGTGCAAAACATTCACTCTTGAGATCCCACTTGTCATGAGTATGAGCAGAGGGATGAGGCACACAGGACATCAGTCCTTCAGTGTTTCAGTGTGTGTCTCTATATTAAAATTCCAGGTGCTTCTGTAGCTTTAGACATTGTCACACAATGACAGGAAACTGCAAGGATTCTGTAGTTTAGTGAGAGTACTAAATGCCCAGATTTTGGACTGAATTTCTGCTCATTGTCTTTTTTGTTTTGATTCAGGTTTTTCACATCTTTCCCTTTCTTTTAACTTTCGAGCACTGAAAACACACTCCTTGAATTGCTGAGAAGATACATCTCTTCTTGTCCCTCTCTCTGTGTTGTACAGAAACAAGATTGATGGTAAATTGCCAGTGCTGCTGAACAGAGACGAAGCTTTAGTCTTCATTTGTGTGCATGCTTTTGTAGAGGCCCACGCACTACTAACCTCACAGAAGATGAAAGTCTTCTTAATCGGAGCAGAAAACGTGGAGAAAAATATCACACAGTGATAGCCAAGAAGAAAAACTCTCAGTGGCACTCAGTTTAGGAGACATTTGTTCTGTCCCCCTTTGTAGTTTGTTTCATTTTAACTCTTGTTCTTCTTGTTGTTGCTGTTGTTCAATTTTCTGATAAAGTGATTAAATTAATAGAAATTGATTGGTGTGCTGCAGTTATGTACAGGGAGGTTGGGCTACACTGGGCACATATATCACAGACAGACTTTCCTATTGTGTTTTTTTACTGAAATCATTTATTAAAGTCCACTTCTGCTTCATTCTGGTCCAATTTTTACCACCACCACCTCCAAGCCCACTCTTCAACCCATTCTCCTGCTTTTCCTTGCATTGCAAAAAAGTGTCAATTCAAGACAGAATGGATACAAGGTATAATAAATAGCATAAAATCAGACATTGCTATTTCACTCCACAGCTTCAAACAATTTTACAATCTGTGATTTCCACCTCACAGGAACCTTGGGAATAAAGAATATTATTGTCCTTGGACAAATATTTCCCTGAGGATGTGAGCAAAGGATTTTTCATGTAAACCAGCATCACAGTGGGACAACACTAACTTTTATCTGCTGCAGTTCTGCTATAAAATAAAGCTCAGGGGGCCAAACAAAGATAAGCAAAAATTATTTCCTTGTGAGATAATTTCATGGAGAGACACACACCATCCCTGTTATTCAGGGTGGGTTGAAGCCTGTATAAGAAATTGCTAATTATAGCAGCCAGCTCCACACTCGTGGTGTTATTCAGCTGCATCAACCTCTTTCCATAGCCTAATCCTAGGCAGAAGGGCAAACTACCTTCTGTATGCACCCTGTGGCTTTAGATGTGGTTCCACCAGGGCTGTTTGTCAGGGCAGAATAACTCTTTAATCAACAACCTCCCACCTTTTCAGTGGTTTGCTGAGTCCCACCAAACCTGTGGTGTCTTTGTCAGCTCTGCACAAAGCTTTCTCTGAGGAATTGTCAGCAAATTGTCCTTTCCTAACAAGCCTTGGTTAAATCAAAGGTAACAGCAAGGATTGGCCTGAGAGGTTTGTGAGGAGGAGTTGGGGAAAAGAAGGCAGAAGACAAGAAGGGGTTGGAGATGTGAATGTAGAATTATAGAATGGTTTGGGTTTGAAGGGACCTTAAAGATCATCTTGTTCCATCTCTCCTGCCATGGACAGGGACATCTTCCACCAGAGCAGGTTGTTCAGAGCCTCATCCTGGCCTTGAACACTTCCAGGGATGGGAAATCCACAATTCCTCTGGACAGCCCTACCAATGCCCTCTGAGTCACATTGACAAAGGAACTCTGTAGTGCTGCCATGAAAAACTGACAGGGAGTATCTTGTTCTGGCAAAGCCTAGCAGGAAAGCCAGATAAATCCCAGACCAAGGCTGTGGATCACATCAGTGGCAGCTGTCTGTCAGCTAAACCTCCTTATCCTGCACCTCTCTGCCCCACTGCTGCTGGAAATGGGCTCCCAAAAATTAGTCAAAAATGTGTCACAAACATGGCATGAAGACTATGAAATTGGGCTTTGTACAACACCATGTGCTTGAGAAACATCCAATAATCAGTGAGAGTGTTAAAGCATCCCCTGGCACAGATTGAATCAAAGCTTGGGCCCACTGTGATGCTTTGTCCAGTTTTCACAGGGATTTGAGACAATCCTTTTCCTGACAAACAATTAGAGAAGCCACATGAGTGAATCCTCACACAGCCCTGCTCCCCACCGAGGCATAAAGTCAATCACTGGTGCCACAAATCTTAGAAATGGCAGAATTCCTAATCCCAGAGTTTAATTCTTGGCATTTCTGATAGGTTTCTCAGCAGGAGGCAAATAAGCTTGATCAGTCTTTCAAGCTGATTTTGCCAGAACCCAACATGCAGCCTTGATTTCAACATCCAAAGTCTCACATGGCATCACAGGCAGGAAAAGCAGGGCACGTCCTGAAGCGATCAGGAAGATTTCTCCCCATAGATTTAAAATAGGATAAACACACCTCCTGCTTTCCAGCAAGGGCTCTCAGAGGGGCAGTGTAGACAACAGTTAGCGCAGCTACAGAAGATTTGTCTGGCCCGATTTTATAGTTGCTGATGCTCTGAGATCAGCATAGGGTTCAGTCTGAATTGATAAGAGATGTTCACAGTAGTCCTGCACCTGACCTTGTCCTGGTTTCCAGCCTGGATTATCATAATCCAAAACCTCCTTTTTTTTTCTTTGTAGTAGGTTGCAGGAGTGAATGGGAAAGAAATGGGATTAACCAGTGATATTCAGCACATTATTGGAACATATTCAGTCCTAATCCCTCAGTGAGTTCAGTCCGAATACCACAAACTTGTTACATGCGAATGTATTTCATAATTTTGCCTCTGGTTTTCTTTGTGGTGTCACAAAGATAGTAGGACACCATGTCCCAGCCACCTCTTGACAGAGTAGTTGACTTGACTGTTCCTCCAGAAATTTTGGTTTAAAAATTCTAGACTGGTTTAAGTCATGTAGATAACTGATCTTTTCTTACACTGCACACTGTTGACAGAAAAGGATTACAAATATTCAGACACCACATCTGGCAGAAAAGAGGAGATGGAAAACCAAGGGGCAGCTGAAAGCATTGACAAAGCTATAGCCAGAGAACAATGTTCCTAAAATTTGAGTAAAAGACTTTGCAACAATTAAACTGTTAAAATGTACAAGAGTAAACAACATTCATGAATTTTTTAAAAAGCAAAAATAAAACCTTATGTATCTAACAAAGCCAGAAACTTCACTGGAAGGGGTTCACAAGGAAATGTCTGTCCTGTGGTTACATTTTTCTCATGCCCCATAAAATGAGTGCATGAGTTAGAAGTGTCTCTTGCCTTGACTCTGTTCTGCTTTATGCACATTGAATTCACTTTGCAGTTTTCTTTGGGAAGCACTAGCAAGGGTTCACTTTTTTATACTTAGCCATCTGTATTCACTAAGTTAGCAAGCAAGGAAAGTGAGAATTATGACACTTTATGCTAAATACATGATACTTGATGGCTCTGCACATGGCATATGGCACTTCATGGGGCTGCACAGGGAGACTTAAAGAAGAAGAAAGGCTAAGGAGAGACAACAGACACAGGATAAGTAAAAGAGCAAAAGTGAAAAATCTTTTCTAGAAATCTGGGAATTAAAAAAAAAAGTACAAAGAAAAAGAAGTAACTTTTTGGGTTTGAATTCATTTAAACTCAGAACTTGCTCACACATAGATAGCAGTGAAAAGTAAATAGATAAAAGGATTCACATGCTTTATCATCCATAGGGCAGAAAGGGTAAAGTGCTGGCCCCAAAGAGATCAAAGACAACTTTAGTGCAGTCAGGAGCTCCTCAAGGATGACAAACCATCATTGTAGAAACAGGTCAGATGTGGGACCAGACCTGGAAAGACCCAAATCAAAGGCTAAACTCAAATAATGAAGAAGAAGGGAACAAGGAGAGAGCTTCAGCCATGGCTTCACTTTGGAAAACACCAATGTGGGGGGAAAAAAGTATTTAAAAGAGATAAAGTAGATTCTTTAGCTCCAAGAAACACCTTAACCTTCACTAGGTAAAGTTATGGGTGTGAGAAATTATCTGAGATCTCCAATTATCTGTGTCAGAAAAAACCTCCAAACACCATGATGAATTCCAGGGAATTTTTGGTACAGATCTACCATTTTGATCATTTCCAGAGATATTACTGGAGGAAAAAATTGATACTGCTATTTAATGGTACAGTCAATTACACTCACTAGTGGTTCCTCACAGACCAAGATCTAAACCCACAGGAAACCAAGATGAAAGGGATAGGAGGGATTACAACCCGAGAAATGTGTGAAAATTAATAAAAGAAGCTCATTAGGGATGGATTTATTGACCATATCAAAAATCAGCCAAGAGTTTCAAGTAAAACCATGTGAAAACCATTGAACCAACACTGCAGCAGCAGTAAAATCTCTTGAAAAGCAACTTAGATAGCCAGATCCATTAACCTTGCCAAAAATAAATTGGGTTTACTCATTGGGTTCTCATCTACAGATGTGCTCTGTCCCATTTCATGTTCATGCATGAACAGATTCCAAAAAACAAGTAAGCAAATGGCAGTTTGTCCATGGTGTTGAAAATATCAGGCAGTTGGGATATCAAAAAGCAAAATGTTTCCTCCAGAGTCTCCTGCAAGATTCTCAGGAAGCAGGATCCTGTTGGAGATGCTCTGGGGCAAACTCTGTTTCACTCAGCTTCTGAGCAACTGTGCATCAAGGAGGGGCTCAGTCAAAGAAAAATCTGACTTCAGAACAAATCAAACTAGCCCCCCATGGTTTAAAACCATGATCCAAGGTTTAAATGCTGTTTCCTAGAGGGAAGGTTTGTATCTTATTCCTTGTGTTACCAGAAAGCAAAGGGAGGGGGGAAATAATAATAATTTTTAAAAATCAGCAAAATAAGACAGACAAATAAACAAACAAAAAAAAAGGAAGAAGAAAGGAAAAAAGGGGGAAAAAAGGAAAAAAGAAAAAGGGAAAAAGAAAAAAAGAAGGAAAGAAAGAAAAAAGAAGAAAAAGAAAAAGAAAAAAGAAAAAAGAAAAAAGAAAAAAGAAAAAAGAAAAAGAAAAAAGAAAAAAAGAAAAAAGAGGGAAAAAAGGGGAAAAAGGGAAAAAGAAAAAAGGAAATAAAAAAAGAAAAAAAAAAAAGACCTTAGGGATTAATTTTGTCAATGGCCTTGCTCAATAGGTCAGACTTTTAGACAACTTATGCAAAAGGCATGAGGACGACAGAACACAACTTCTCTTAGAAAGATTGCATCTTGAACATATTAAGGAATTCTAATGCAATTAAGGAAAAATTCATGCAGCTTTAGCAGCTCTCTCCACTCAGCAGAGGCACTTACCTTGCTGTCTTTAGCTTTATTATTTTCATAAAACTCCAGGTCCCATGAACCAAACTGCTATAAAGAATCTCAGTTCTCCTTTAAAAATAGGAAAAAAACAATTTCTGGTTCTCATAATTGCAAATAAACCCAGAAATTGAATTCATAATTGCTTCAATAGGCAGCAGATAGAAAGAGCAAATGATTTTAATACTTTCCTGGTCTATTTGGAAGGAAGAGCTAAGGTAAATTTCAGATGTTTAGCTGTGAAAATGTCACTACCTGCACACACACAATAATAATTGAAAATTCAGTAGTTACTGAGGAAGCTCTAGAAAAAGAGTAGAGGAATATTGGGAAAACATCAGCAGGACAACAATATTTGTGATATCATCAGACATAAGAATTCCTGTAGTATTAGATCTTAAATACCACATATTTCATAGCCTATAAAAGCCAAATAACAGTAGAGAAACTGTTACAGCAAGTGGAATTAAAAAGTCACACTTCTAGATTTTGCTGTCTGTGATCTTTCCATTTTTCTTTTCTTTTAGCTCCAATTAGTGGCTTTAATGAGTTCCAGACCTTGGTTTAGGAACTGGAAGACATTAAAGAGTGGAACTTCCTTGTCATCCAGAGAGTTAACATGTTTGTATTCATTTTTATTAGAGGCAGTAATTTTGGGGATATTGGAAAAGGAAAAGCAGGAGAGGGTTGTGTGGCTAGCACAGGTCTTTCCCATGAGAACTTTCTCCTGTGTTTTATAAACAAAGATAAAGTTTGGATGTTATTAAAAACAGTGTCTCGAGATTTGGACAGTTCAGGCCTGGCCAATCAGGCCTAGGGGGAGGTTTCTGACTGACCAATCTGGGTGACCTCTGAAAAGTCTATATAAGTTGGAATCAAAATAATAAAGCTCTCTTTTCATGCCACACTGAGAATCCGGGTCCTTTTCTCTGCTAGCGGCTCAACAGCGACAGGGTTGAGCAGGTTTTTGGGTTTGATTTTGTTTTAATTAAACAGACGGAGATGTCTGAGGATGTTGATAATCAAAACAAAATCCTCTGATCAGAAAAAGCCATGATTGGAATTTCAGACTGTATATGACAACATTCAGTCTAACTTTTCTCAAGAAAGATTTTTCATGTACAGGACAGAATTTAAATAGAGATGGATGCCAGCTCAGGAAAAAAATCAATAGCATTTTAAAAAATTGATACCTTAGAGTTAGCCTAGAAAAAAAACCTGCCTTATTTGATTCAAAGCAGGAATCTGAACTTAAGTTTTCCCCATAAGAGGTAAATGTCCTAACAACTAGAGAATCAGTCTTTTGTGATGAAAAATTATATCAGCAAAAGTTGCCATCTGTTCAGATGCAAAATTGAAAACAAACTGTGAAGCTTCAACTCTTAAAAAAAAAAAAAGAGTTGCTGTTCTCTAGCCCTGATTTTTGTGGTTTCAATTATTATATGGTGTGATGAAGACAAAATTAAATATATCTGTGTTATTGTAATTTTTTATTAACATCCTGTAAAATTTAATATAGTTGACACGTTCTCATGAAGGATTCTCAGGTTTCAAGAAACAGAAGGGAAACTGTTCCTTTGTGGGATTTTTTTTTCTTCACTGAATTTATCAGGACTATGACCAAGGTTGATTTCCTTTTAGTCCTCCCCTATACAAAACCATGAAGTGTGATTGGCCTTACACTTGCCAAGAGAAATTCATTAGCCACTGTGAGCCACCCCATGTGTTGATTTGATTGGGCGTTACCAGGAATTTTCCCACTGAGTGTTGGGCTCTTTTTGATTTGACTGTAGTTTAGACTGATCTCTCTTGTCACTCTAAAAATAAAGAATAACTTCATCTTTACTGAGATACATCACATTTATAGAAAAAAAAATAAAAGAAGCAACATTTAGCCCTTTTGTGTCTATTTTTGGCTGATGTTGGTTGATAAGTTGTACCTGGCAAGGAGCTCAAAGTCTCTGGGAAAAGGGAATATGAGTCCAGCTGGAAGGTTAAAGAGGTTTGTTCCTCATTTCCATCAGACTGAGGTTTCACTCTCCGTGATGAGGAAACCCTCTGGTTCTGATACCTGATATCTCAGTGTTATTCTGCATTCAGAGAGTGTGTGCATAAACTGGTTTAAAACTTAAGAGGAATTTGAGGCTTCTCAAAAGTGGGTGGATATTAATTAACTTCTTCAGGCAATTATCTTCCTCACACATCTAGAGAACTAAGAGAGTGGTCTCACATTTAGTGACATATGATTATGGAACTGACAGCTGTGGGTGAAACCCTGATTTATATGCACAGAACTGAGATCAGAATCTAATTTTTTGTAATTTGGAATATTATTGCCTTAGCATTTTAATTAATAAAGGTTACACTAGGACAATTTTTAAAATAAAGACCTGTGATAGGAAGAATCATATAATGGTTTGGGTTGGAATGGAGCTTAAAGATCATCTCATTCCAGTCCCCTGCCATGGGCAGAGATAACTTCTGCTAGACTTTCCACCAAACCCTTTCCCAGAAACATCCTGAACGGCTTCTTCTGTGGTGGCAAGAGCAATGGGGACCTTTGGAAAGGACAGCTGCTTCACATCTGTTAGCAATTTCTTGCTCCCCTTCTGTCATCAGCAGTCTTGTTCCTAACTGCTGGTGTTTCCACACAGGACTGCAGGAGTGTGTGGCTTTGGGCAAATCCAAATCCCTGGAAGTGTTCAAGGCCAGGCTGGACAGGGCTTGGAGCAACCTGGGACAATGGAAGGTGTCCCTGCCCATGGCAGGGCATTGGAACTGAATGATCTCAAAGATCCCTTGCAACCCAAACTATTTTAGGATTCTATGATAAATAGGGCAGGTGGTCATGAAAAGAGAGGAGAGGTTGCTTGTTAAGGAGAGGCTGCCTGCTAAGGAAGATGTTCACAAAAGGCTAAGCTTGGATCCAGCAGATTTCTTCTGAGATCACAAAATAACAAATGGAATTCCCTTCAGAAAATCACCTTTGCACAGCTTTGCCCTGTGCAGGAGGCTCTTTCTCCATCCACTAAGGGAACACTGTGTCTCTGTTCTCCTCTGACTAACACAGCCTTTGTTACTATCCTTCATCATCTTGCAAATCCTTGCATCAACCTCAATTCAGCAAGAGCTTTAGCACAGCTACTCTGCTCCAAACCCCTCGAGTCCAGCAGGATTCAGACTGAGCTGAAGATATATTGCCTCAAAAAAAGAACTGCTGCAGTATGTTCACTTCCAGAGCAGCACTGTATCAGCCGTTAGAGGATAATTGTAAATAAAGCTCTGCAGGATCGATCCAGCTCAGCTCAATCAGCTTATTGATTTAAGCTATAAAAAGAAAATAGCACATAAGCAGCCCTCTTACATGTGACCCCACCACCAGCCCGTGGTGACTGACAATTCCCAGGTGCAAACAGCACATGAACTTTTAGCTGCTGCTTTTTGCATCCATTGGAGTTTACAGGTAACTTCAGAGTTTCCTCTAAATTGCACAGTCTCTCCCTGCCTGTCTTGAAGATCAGGCCAGTTTATCTGTATATGTGTCGTGTGGACAACTTATTGGCACCATTTTTCATGACTTTGTGGTATTCAGGGGGAAATAGGACACACAACCATCACAGAAATCACTGTTAGCTGCAATAAAAACAGAGATTCATCAAAGACTGTGGAAATATTTTTTAAAAAATAGCAGAAGACAAGAACATAAGCTAATGAGCAGCATGGTAGTTGTTAAAACTCAAGCACCAAAAAATCATAGGAGTTTTGCTCCTTGCTGACAGGATAAACCTTTATCATAACCAGCATGCCACCTAAAACAAAGAATAGCCAGAAACAGCTAAAGCAGCACACAAGAGACAGCTGGACCCAAGCCTGCATTACTTAACACAGACCTAATCCTGTCCTTGCAGGTTTTGCAATTTTGCCAAGAGTAAGGGTTTTGCTGAGTTTTTTCCTTTCTCCTGGCTCTGCTCAGTGACCATGATGGTGACTGCAGAGATGTTGCCCCAGCTCCTCATAAAAGGAGACTTTTATTAACCCAAGAGAAGAGCAAAATAGGCAGAGGGAGCAAACCAGAACTATCTACACCCTGAGGAAGAGAGCTGAGGAGCTGGACTTTATCTTCAGAAGATACCATCAAAACATCACCTGAAGTACCCAACCCAGCAATTAGGGACCATGAGCCTTTAAAACTGTTTGTTTGGGTTTTTTAGCCCACATCTAATCCATCTAATCTAAACCCAGGTGTGGGTTCACCTGACAACAGACTTTTGGAAAAGTTGCCCTCAACTCCTTGCCATGGTCAGTGAGACAAATGGATGTCCCCCCAGGCATGATTATTCTGTTCTAAAATCTTTATCAACTTTGGATGAAGAAATAATTTATTTTCCGGTGTTCATCACTGAACTGGCTGGTGTCAAATCAGCCTTTTTAAGTGAAGAATTTACCTTCCTTTTCCATGTTCTAGCCCAAGCAGAGGAGACACTTTGGACTGGATCATAATTTACATTGATCTCACTTTGTGCTGAATCAGAGATCCTTTACACTGTAAGGACAGAAATTCAGCTTGTCACTGCATCACTGGTAAATCTATGGGGCAAGCCCAGGGATTAATCTGTGGAACTGAGCTCCCAGCATCCTGCATAATTTAAAACAGAAAATGATCATGAAGTAATCATGATGCGGGATAAACATAAACTTCAGCATCTTCATGGAGTCACAGCCCATCCTAGAAAACAATTACACCAGGACGTGCATTTTTGGGACAAGTGCATTCAGGACCACGTTAAAATCTTCTTTACCATTGGTCTAGAGAGGTTGTCACTCTTTCTGAGGGTCAGCAGTGTCACATGTGGGACATTTTCATGGAATCTAAATTGCCTCCTGGGTAAACCTTAGACACAATTGCTCTTCTGATCTATTCCTTCCCAGCAGTTTTCAAGAACTACCCTCTTCCTCTGGGAACACAACAGTGGGGGAATTGATGGGAATTCTGGGAATTGAGCCCCAGAAGTGTGATGATCTTTGCACCTTTCAAGTCAGGGAATGTCTTCCCTGCACACAATAATCAGTATTCTCAGCAGTTAACACGGCAGATTAACTGGTTTACTTTCTCAGAATGGAAAATACCAGAGAAGATGATTTAATTGATTTAATGGATTATAATTAGACAGTAATAGTTATGTGTGTGTATACAGTGAGTGCAGTAGACCAAACATAAAATAAAGATTTATCATCGCTAAGATTTCTCTGCTGATCACTAAAAAGGAGTAATGTTGAATGTTTTGGTCTGTTCTGTGTCATATTTTTTGTTTTATTTTATTATTTCATGTTACTGATTTTTTATTTAATTTATATTTTTTAATTATATTTTCATGTATAAGAACATTTTTCTTTTCTCATTTCAAATAGCGGCTCATAACCAAGGTAACCAAATGTAGATTTTAAGTGTTTCTGAGCTTCCTTAATGCCTGTTCACACACATCCACAGTGTGTACAAGTGTGCACAATGTGTACAAGGGTGCAACATTAATCCAAGGAGAATTTGATCAATATTATTCATAAATATTTTCAACAAGAAATGCAATACAGCTTAAAATGCACAAAAGTACTCTTCCTTACAGTGCATGCCAGGAAAAATAATTTAATAAAAGGGTTTGATAGCACATTATAAAAGATCTGTGATTTTTTTCTGTAAAAACTCTTTGAAAAAATCTTGACATATAATAATCTCCATTTTTTTAAGGGAAGGAAGGCCTAAGGCAGGAAGGGATTACCCTTGAAATATGGGACAAGTCTAGAACAATGCAAAGTTCAGTCAGTGCCTTCCCTATCGGGTATGCAAGCACTTGCTCTTAGAGACCAATTTATTTTGATTTGATGGAGTTTGGAAAAGGAGTTTTTAATGGTGAAAATGAGGATAACAATACCTCATTGTTAATGAGGTATTATCATACAATAAATGCAGAAATCTATTAGTGCGACTATAAAAGAAGTATGAAAGGCAAGAAGGACTGGGGGATAACCAAGACCTCCCAAGAGCTACATTCAAGCCATTGCTGGACTTAGAGAACAAAACCAAAAAATTAAGACTCACTTTTACAACAGAAGGAGTCTGATGCTAATATGGCCAAGTGTTCTGGTGGATCTGTTTCACAACCAGGTATGGATGTGGAAAGAACATCCAGTCTGCCATAGAACATAATCAGGTGGATCTTGATGATCTTCATGGGTCCCTTAAATCTCAGGATATTCCGATTCTGTTTTTGGCTTTTCACATCAGCCATGGCAGTGAAATGTCCACCGAGAAATGGTACTACTAGAAAAACAAAACAAAACAAAAATGTTTTCCTTATCCAACCAAACAAGCTTCCCAAATCCCTGGGAGCTCATTGAGACAAATTGAGACAAATTGTTCAGAAAACAAATGACTGGGAGGTTTGTTACTGTAAAAGCAACATTGTGGGCTGAAAACATACCCTTGGTCACTAGTTATATCACCAAATATTTCTCCATCAGCTGCCTTAGTGGTGCCTTATCAGATTAGTCTAAGTCTCTCTTCTTCAAGATTTGGAGATATATTTTATTAATCCAACACTCAATCATTTAATTTATTAAATTTAATTAAGCTGTTTGCATAATTGGGGTTGTAAAATAAGCTGAAACTACAAATACAATGCACTCTTCTCAATGTCCTCTGAACATTACTAGGAAGAGAACTCTGACCTTGCTGGAGACCAAATTTCTTTTCCATAAAAAGGCAATTTCCCCTTCCTCCCTCCTTTGTAATCTGGAGGAAAAAAGAGGTTTTCCTTTATGTATATCAGGTGTGAACACAAGAGCCCTTCACTTCTATGCATACATTTGTCTTACTATTTTTAACTTGGTGGCAAATTTAAATCAAGTTTGGTGCAGGGATGGGGAGTTCAAAGATATTGTTTTACATGATTCATGCAAATAAGCAGCCAGGAGGAGGAGACAAGTCCTTGTTAACTCCTGCATTGTAGGAAAACATAAACTGTGAGCCCAACTCTTGCTATATATTAGACAGTCCACACAGGAGAGAGCCCTCAAGTCAGAAATTTATAGGAAGCCAAGCTCAGATGAAAAATGAAGCAACAGGAACAATGAAATAAAATAGTGTTGTAATGTTTAAGTGCCCTACCTTGCTGAAGCTTTACTTACCTTCAGCAAACTTTCCATCCATCCAAATGGCCAATACTTGAAGAGTGTCCTGTGCAGACAGAACCTTCCAAGAGCCCCTTTCCAGCCAAGGTGAGTTAAATCAGAGATAATGCTTTTCTCAGAATGGGGCTTCAAGTGAAATTCCTACTATTGCAGTCAAAAATTAGTGCAGAGCAAAGAAACAAAAAGTCCTTAACTTCAGGGAGTCCAGTGATGATGCAGTCACAACTCATGCTCTGAAAGCATTTTCAAAGCAGCCCAGTAAAGTGCAAGGGGAATATTGCTCCCTCATATTTTTTTTTCCTTAGGAGAGAAATCTCTGTGATACAGAAGAGAAACTGAGGCACCTGTGGTTACCAAGTTGACATGAAGATTTTTGTAGGGCAGCCAAGAACTGAATGCAGACAGTTCACCCCACTTGCAGACAGCAAAGCAGCCACCCATTGATTAAAGAAACTCTTCATTGCCATTAATTTTGCCACCCATTGATTAAAGAAACTCTTCATTGCGCATTAATTTTGCCCAGATGCAATGGGCAAATTAATTTTATCTCAGCAGCACCCCAAAGCAGCGCAGGACCTCCTGCCATCTCCCCTATGCCACAGCCTCTGCAGCCCACGGAGAAGAAAGGCTGTCTGGTGGGGTAGTCTGAAGGAAAATATTCCCATTGCCACTGCCACAAAGTGAGACATACAGGTACCCGAGCAAGATAATATTTTGATTCTGTTATTCCAGTAATTGTAACCCTTAATGGACAGTTCCATTCCTTTCTGCCACTGCAAATCACCTGGAGCACATAATAGCACCCATTTGCTTCAGCTCCAAGGTTTCAGCAGAAGGAAGTGAAGAGGGAGAGAGCAAGAGAAAAGGTGTGATTAACTTTTCATTTCTGTAACTGTTCAGCTGGCCACACACAAAGTCGCTGGATTTCATCCTGTCCCATATTGCTCACAACCCAGTTCTGCAAAAGGTCCTTTCTCGCTCCCAGTGAGGTCCCAGAGAGTTGCTGCCCTGTCACTCTTGCAAGGGGGAAGCTAAAAGTGTTGGGCTTTGTTTTTAAACTCCACTCAAAACTGTTTCTAAGCTTCAGAGACACAGAAGGTAATAACAAGCACTGGGCAATAAGAGCTTTTCTCCAGAAAAATGGAGTAAAAATGATTCCTTTTCTCCAGCGGAGAAACCACAGAATCATGGAATGGGCTGGGGTCAAAGGGAACTTCAAGACCATCTAGTCCACCTCCCTGCCATGGGCAGGGACATTCTCCACTAGAGCAGGCTGGTCCAAAACCCATGCAATCTGGCCTTGAAATTTTTGAAGGATGGGACAGCCACAAATTCTCTGGTCAGCCTGTGCCAGTGCCTCACCACTCTCACAGGGAAGAATTTTTTCCTAATATCCAATTTAAATCTACTCTCTGTCTGTCTGAAGCCATTCCCCCTTGTCCTGTCACTCCATGCCCTCGTGAAAAGTCCCTCTCCAGCTCTCTTGGAAACTCTTTAGGAGCTAGAAGGAGTTCTAAGGCCTCCCTGGAGCTTCTCTTGCTGACACTTTTCCCTGTCTGCACAGCCTGAGGTGTGCCAAGGCAACAGAGACTGCAAGTGGCAGATAAGGAAAGATCCTTGGGGAATATCAGACTAATCCTGGTGGCTTTGTTCCTCCCTTCACCACAGTTCTTTCTCTCTCCAAGGGAAAGTGCATGGAGCCAGCAATCATGGAGGAGAAAGGAAAAAGGATCCTGAGGGAGGAGGTGGTGTTTGGGATTGCTCTGTGTCCAAGGAGGCCACAGCACCACAGACCTGAGGGACAGTGCCTGATCCTCCCTGGAATCAGCACAGCCACTCCCTGGGCTAAAACATTGCACACTCAAGGAGCGAGCTCAGATGGGTTGAAAAATAAAGGAACAACAAAAGATCAACAAAAATATTTTCCTTTTTTAGTTTATGAGAAATAATAGAGGCAAAACCTCAGAGAGAGCAGATTTAATCTCTCTTACTCAAGACAGTGAAAATAATGTCCTTCTCAGGCCATTTGCAGCAAGTGAAATTCAGGCACAAACATGGGATGTGACAATTGACCAACCTGACCTGGCCAGTGACAAAAGGAGGACAAGAACCAGGTCTCCTGGCTCCCCTCTGTGATCTTTGGGCCACTAAGGTGGCCTGCCTTTCAATGCATGAAGAAGGAGAGGTCTTTGCAGCCCCTTAGCACACCTGGTCACTCTACCAGGGACAAGGGCAGTGTTTTCACAAAAATCCCTATATCCTAATGATTACCCTGCCTGTCATAATAATTTCCCTGATAGAGATTTTGATCCATAAGGAGACCTCCTATTGTGGACTTGTTTCCTTCCTGAAGCATTCTTTTTTCTTATTAATTGCTAATGGCTGAAGGGAAGAGTTAACTCTGAGGATTCATAGGCATTAATTTTTCATCTAATTATTAATATGCTTGCAGCAGGTGTTGGACACTTTCTATTTTAGTGGTCTCAGAGAATGGCAAAGGATCTAAGAACCACTTATCTTCATTTAAATCTCTGTCTGGTGGGGAGAGTGGGAATAGAAAAGGGGTTGGACATGACTGCAGTGTGTTTGCAGTGCTGTTTGCTTCCAGCTCGGTAAATGGGAAGACTTTATCTTATTATACCCATATTTGACTTTATTTGTTTCTCTCTTAACTCCACCTTGTCATTCTTTTTATTCTTCTTCACTTTGCCTAAATGCAGCCACAATAAATGTCTTCAGTACATGATATGTATTTAGCAAATGTATTTGTATAGATTGTTTATGTCTCATCTCCCTAGTAACTATTTTCTGTTTCGGAAAAGCCTTTATTTGATTAAATGCAGAGCAGAATCTGTGTGTGGTCTGAGCTTCCAAGGCAGTCAGCAAAGAGAACTGTGAGCAGAACCATGGTATGAATTGGTTTTAAAGTCAATTAATAAATGTTTAGTCAAAAACCAAAATAAATTATTTGCAGGATATGGCTGGTCTACAGTCATTCTGACTAACTTGCAATGCATAATTCTACACATTCTGATCAAATGAACTAAACTTAGAGGTCAGTTTTATCTGCCAATAATTTCTTGGTGATCAAGAACTGAGCTTGGGGCAGTTGTATTAAACCAAGGAAGGTTTAGTTTGGATATTGGGAAACGTTGGTTAAATGGTTGGCAAGCACTGGAACAGGCTGCACAGAGCAGGGGTGGAGTCCCCATCCCTGGGGGAATTTAAAAGATGTGTAGATGTGGCACTCAGGGACATGATTCAGTGGTGGCTTGGCAGTGCTGGGGGAAGGGTTGGACTGAATGATCTCAGAGGGCTTTTCCAATCTTAATGACTCTGTGATTCTAACTTTAGATCCCAGGCTTGGATTTAGACTCTAACCACTAGCTGTGACTGTCCTTAGTTTCACCCTAATCTAGGTGCTTCTTGGGGATTTTCTAAATATGAAGATAAGTTTTAACCCTGTTTTGACACCGTTTGCAGGAAAGCTTTAACCAATCTCACACACCCTGAGTTCCTCAGACTCCACACACCATTTCTCTCTGTGGGGCTGTTTTCTCTGTTCCTTGGCCACTTGGGTCTCCATTAGAGCACAGACACTGAATTAAATCTGCCTCAATATTCACTGGAGCACATTCCTGACAGCAGTGGGACCCTTTCCTTTTGCCTAGCACTAAACAAACTGCTCAGAATGTAAATGACAACTTCCCTTTTCATTCTGCCTTCATTTCCCACTGCATGCACTGGATCCCAACATCTGTGCCCCAGGGATATCTGACAGATCTCAGCACTGGGCTTTGCATAACAGGTGAAGCCCTGAAGTAGGTCAGCATGGATCAGTGAGTCGAGCTTCTGGCAAATCCTTTAAAAAATCTTGCTTTGTGTCCATAAAGTTTGTATATATTTAGTATCTACTTAAAAACGTTAGTTCTCCTAGAGCAGGGTGGAGATTGATGCCTTTAAAGGCAGCCAGAGCAGCTGGTGAATATGCTGAGTTAAGAGTACCACCAAGAGGCTAGGAAGGAGATTGGCTGAGGAGGTTTAATTGCATTTCACCAAGAGCACAGAGGGCCCCTTACCACGAAAGGTGAAGGCTGGGAAAGAAAAACTGGGAAGTAGATTTTTAGTAACCGGTTGAGCCCCCTCTTTGGCATTATTTTGTGGCAGCAGGATTGAAGAATGGCAAGGAGAGTGAGCCGTGCCTGCTGTATAAATAGTAAAGCATAAATAGTAATGCAGCAAGCACTGAGAAATGTTTCAGTGAGCACCCTGCACGCCAGGGCTTTGCTGCTGCTGCTGCAGCACAAGGAATACAGTCTGGACATCCCCAACCCTAAAAAGCCCAGGTCTCCTTTCATATCATCAGTAGAAAATACTCCCTTGCAGGGTAATCAGATCAGACTCTGTGTTGTATCATTGTACAGGAAAATCACAAGTATTCCAATAAACAGCAGCTTTTTTAACCACAGAATTTCCTCTCACGCAGTGCTTTACCGTGAACACTTCACCTTTTTTCCACAGCAAAAAATCAGTTCAACTGAATGTGACTGAACTAAAAGTGACAGTTTCTGATGAAACAGAAAGAAAACTAATATTTTTCAATGTGAATTAGCTGAGAAGCCACCAAATCTGAGTATTTCCAAGGCACACACTAACTTAATATGGGTGAGCTCAGAGCTGCTTAAAGCATGATGATGATGTGAGGACCAAGATGAGGCTGCTCAGCTTGTAATGAAGGAAAATTCAAAAGCTGGACCTATAGCAGTAATAAACAGTGGCAGAGTCACTGTTAAACACTCAAAGTTAATTATCTATTCTGCTAAACCAGTCCCTGGTGCTGCTGCAGCCTGGAGTAGCTCATTATCCTGCACAATTCCCACACAGCTCTGAAGCACTGACACAAGACAATGTTCCCAACAGGCAGCTTGGCTGCATCAACCCTGTTTTGGGCAGCAGGACAGTGCAGTGGTGAGGGACCAGCCATCCTCCAGCTGTGCTCAGAGAAAGGTTCCAGGTATGTGTGATTTCTGAGTGCTCCTGTAGCCTGGAGCACCTGCAAGGAACAGGAGCCTCCCAGTGAAAGTCTCAGTGAAATGATTTAGGGAGTGTGTGCTTGGCAATCCTGGCTCCATGTAATTAAATTCTGTGAAAAACTTACACAAAAGGGTGGTTAACCCATAAAGAGTCTACCCTGCCCTAGGACAAGGTGATGGAGTAGATAATCTTGCCAGGAGCATTTCAACCCTCTTTTCTCTGACTGCTTGTAAGACTTTGTGAAAGTGTAAGTCCATTGAAAATAAAGAAGAACAGTCCCCAAATGAGCCTTTGTTGACAATCCTTCCTCTGCTCTACAGAATGGAAGTTTTCCAGTTGTATGAAAGAGGGAAGTACAAAAAGGCCCTTGGGAAGGACTATGATGCCAGATGTAGGGAACATACATAATCAGTGCTACAATTAATTGCAAAAATTGGGGAACAAACTGATGAAGACAAGACACTTGAATTCTGCTTTAAATGAACATTGAACTGCAGCCCTAAATCCACTATGACACCTGCATTGTGTTTGATTGTGCATGTTGTGCACAGAAAGGATCTGACTGATCACAGTGTGACTCCAGTGTTACATGAGGATACCTGCAGGGGGAAAGTCAGATCTCAAAACATTAATCCAGAAATGCAGAATTCAAAAATGGCCAGGCATGTGTAGAGATGTGGATGTACCCATGAACCTGAGCCATGTGAGTATTCCTAACTTTATGAGTGTCCAAAATAACAGGGTTTTGTGGGCTTTTTCTGGTGGTAGAAGCTCTTATAGTTCACCTATTCAGAATCATAGAATGGTTTGGGCTGGAAGGAATCATCGGGGTCATCTCATTCCATCCCTCTGCCACAGACAGGGACACCTTCCACTATCCCAGGTTGCTCCAAGCCCAGTCCAATCTGGTGTTGAACACTTCCAGGGATGGGGCAGCTGCAGCTTCTCTGAGCAACCTGTGCCAGTGCTTCACCACCCTCACAGGGAAGAATTTCCTAACAATATCCAACCTAAATCTATCCTCTTCCAGCCTAAGGCCATTCCTTCTCATCCCATCACTACATGCCTTTGCAAAAAGTTCCTCTCTAGAATCAACAACATATAATTTCATCCTCCCTTTCCCATAGGTAAAGGAATTACTATAATTAAAGGAATTAAAGGCATCCAACAGAGAGCAAGTGACTGCTTTTTTGCTCCCACTTCTGGTCCCAAATGCACTTGGTATCACTTTGGGCTTGACCTGACATCCACTGCTTGACAATTAGCTCATGTTCCTTCACAACTTTCTAAATTCATTGTGCACCTGTAAAATTCAACACTCAGAAACTCTGAGTGTCCCAGGGAAACCACCTGGAGGGATGGAGGGCTTTGGGGTACAGGTTTACTGTTTATGGCACCCTGACCTTGTCCTGAGTGTGATGGAGGAACAGGTCTGGCAGGGTGAGACACACAGCTCTGGGACAGGCTTAAGGCAAGGAACCTCATGTGAAATCAGTCTGTGAGGGTCAAGTTTCTGCTCATATTGATTCTCCTCATCCCAAAAACCCAGCAGTAAATTCCTATTAGCTTCAACAGATGCTGAACTCTGCTCTGGTAGCACAGAATTAAGGAAATCCCATATCCCCTGTCCTGCCTGAATTATCAGTGCCTGATGGTGTTTGGGATACACTGGATGTAGAGTATTCACTACTCCAACAGCTTTGAGGAGTACATGATGCAGGTCCTCAGCCTACACTGAAGAAAAATCCCTGTGATGATGAATAATAAAGAGCCAGAGAAACCCTGGGGAGAGCAGCTCTGTTTCCCTGCCCAGCATGCCATTTCAGAGACCTTGGAATTCCTTGAGAGCTAAAGAAATTAAAGCAGGAGAATTGAAATATGCCTCTGTGGGGCGCTGAGACACGGAACGCTTTTGCCTGCTTGTATTTTTCATCCTCTGTGGCTGCTTCAAAAATCTCTTTAAATATTAAAGACAACAATATTTATTTTAGTGATATAATGTGTGCTGTGCAGCGAGATTTCCATTTGGATGTTTAGCACAGAAAACAGTTTGAAGTCTTTTATATAAAAGTATTTTTAGACCTGAAAAACAAAGAATGACAGAGCTTTTTAATAGCTCAGCTTTCTAGGGGTTTTTTGGGGGGTTCTGCCCTGTGGATCTTATCCAGGCCTAGATTTAGTAAGTCATGTTTCCAGGTGAAAAACAAGTTCAAGAGTTTAACTTCACTGTCCTTCTATCCCAGTGCCTTGTCTGTAGGAATGATCTGAACTCAAACACTGGGAAAACTGTGGTGTAAGACATCCACCATTCACAGATGAGAAATCAACTGAGAGTCTCAAAAGTCCCACCCTGATCTCTACTAAATCTGTCTTTAAATTCAATGCTTAGCTGAAGATGTCCTTGCCTCTAGGAGAGCCCAAGAACATTCTTCCACCAAGCTGCCAAGGTGTTAAACCAACTTTATTATTTTAGATATCAACGGATGACATTAGATTATCCAAGTCTAACATTCTATCTCAGACCAAGTCCCAGTTATGAATTTTGTTGTTATTCCACTTCAGTATGTTTCACATTCCTGCAGTATAGATTTGCCCAAAGAATCAGGTCCATGCAGGCCTTAAAAATAAAGCAAAGAAACAGCTCTAGGCTATGATGCCAGATGAAGACAAGAAAAATATCATTGGAATAAAGTATTTGCTGGAGTCTTTTTCCTTGAAAATTGGTGGCAAAGCCTTCCAAAGATTACTTCACCACAGCTTCCCACTAGAAGGGAAGGCAAGTGATTATTGATATCTTCTGTCTCTTGATCTGCTGAGACACTTCCTCCTGCATTAGAAAGAATAAACCTAAAAGATCTGCATGATAATTAATAACTTTCCTTTGCTCCAGAAGACTTTTGCTTCTTTGACATTCTTTGACTATTCAAGTACTCACTGATACAGTGAATAAATTATAAAGAGCTTTGGTCTGGAATACTTCTCTCAATTCCAAACTTTCTCTTTTGGAACTGCCTCACCATCTGCTCGTAAGGAACATTTCTTTTGGCAGAAGAGAAATATGGTGATCAGCAACCAAAAAGGTTTGTGCTGCTTTGGGCCCCATGTCCTTGTCATCCATGTTGTGACACACTTCACTTGTGACAGAGGTGCAGCAATAGATTTATTTTTGTACACCAGAGATTTAACAGAGTTTGATCGTAAATGGGACAGTGGTTTAACAGGATTTGATGGCAAGGTACTCTTGATTTTTTACTGCCTAGAGAACAAGGTCAGACAAAAGGTGTTCCCATTGGGTCATGAGGTTCAGAAAAGACCTCTTTTTGTTCTAAACAGAGTCAGCGGCTTATGTGGAAAGGATTACATGTGCATAATCAGTCTTTCATATCACTCAACTAAAATTTCCAAGTTTCAGTGCTTTTATTTCAAACTCACTGAGAATCTCACACAGTAAGGATTCTCCAATTTCAAGGAGTAACCTTAAGAGGAGTCACTACTCAAGGGAAAGTCATGATGTGCACCCTGCTGATGTGCAGGAGAGCCCAAAAAGCTCTGAGCTGTCCATTATTTATGGAGGAAAATAACTGACTTACGGTGATATTTGCATACTGACTACAAAATTTAGTTTCTCCCACACTTGGCTTGAGTCAGACCTCAACCAGCACAATGTTTGGGGGGTGAGGTTGCTTTTCTCAGATGAATCCTTGGCTGTTGTGTTGTTGTTTGTCTCCACCAAATCCACCATGAGTGGGATCCATCAGGACCAGACACATCCCTACTGTCCATCACTGGTGGTTATCCCTTGAGTGGGAAATAAAGGCTGCTGAAGAATTTGAGAATATGTTCTCCTTCCCTCTCAGGGCTATAAAGATGAAGATCTCATGCTGTCCCAGTATAAAATGGGTATGGATTCTGTGGGCAGAACACGGCTGGAGAGAGAAAAATAAATTTAGGGAAAATACATAAATTTCCTTTATTTGGGTGCTGGACTAGATGACCTTGAAAGTCTCTTCCAACCAAAGCAATTTATGATTTTGAGATAAAAGCTCCTACGGTAGCATGGAGGGTTCAAACACACCAGTGAGTTAATGTAAGGCAAAAGGGTTTTGTGCATCAGCTGACCTGAGGTAGCTGCCCCTGTGTGTACTTTCATCCTGCAGTAAATCTGAGTTAATTTGAGTCACAGCAGCCCTCTTTCTTTAAAAGAATGTGAATGATTCAAATAACTTCACATTTGCTACAGGCAAGAAGCTTGTGCATGGGCTGTTGCCACGGAAACCTCACAGATCTTAGCACAAAGGAAATATCGTTGCTGTTTCATTAATTACTGTATTAAAGCAAGTCACCATCTGAGATCAATGCCTATGGCACTAAGTACACAGTGAGAAATACTCTTTGTCCCCAAAAACTTCTGATCAAAAGAGGGAGCTTCTTTTCAGCTTTACAGGAGAAAAAATTTTTTTAAAAAATGTTTATTTTACAAAGTTAGGAATTGAACCAGAGTCACATAAATCAAAGTCAACCCACGTTGCCTGAGGATCAGCCAAGTTATTGCCAAGGAAGTCCAAGGCTGGATGTCCACAGGGACTTGGCTAACAGTGACAGGAGTACCAAGGACTGCCAGCACACATCTGGAAATTGAGCCACGAGCTGTGTTTCTGGGTTTTGTGGCTTTTGTTTTTGTACAGAACTGAGCTCTGCAACTGCAGTAGCAAATGCAGTCTAATAACCAACCAATTTCCTATAATGGCACTTCAAATTTCAGCCTCTATTCATTTTCTTCTCATTGTCAGCCGGGAGGTAATGGCACTGTTTGTTCCTCACAGCAGAGATGCACCCTGGCACATCATGCCTCTGAGAGCAAAGCACAAAATTGAAGTTGGTTGAGTGCAATGAGTGACATTTTCGTGGCATAATGGGGTTCAGCCATCATTTCAATTGTCACAGAGCTGTCATGTTGGTGATTCCACAGAAATGGGGTTTGGGCCTGAGAAATCTGCTCTCCTCCACTTGTCAGGAGAGGTTTAAAGGGCTCCTTGCACCCCATCAGAGCTGCTGAGAGCCAAGCTGATGCTTTCCTAAATGTGGCTTTCAGGTGAAGTTAGGATGTTGTATGAATCCACAAGCATGGCATGGCTTTGCCTCAAAATCTGCTTTCCTTCCACAAGAGACTGGCAAAGAGACTTTTTCTTGAGTCAGGATCTCCAGCTAACGCTGCTTGAGAGTGGCCTGCAAAGGCCCATGGAGGAAAAAGATATCTCACTGAGAATTTGCTAAAACTGAGAAATCCAGAGTTATTTTGTGGAGAATCATAAAGTGTCACTTGTCATTCAGGAGGAAAAGTGCCAGAAGGTCCTTTTCCTCCCCTTGCAGTGTCAATTGAGATCACAAATTCCTCTACACTGATTTACTAACAATAAATATAAGTTTTCCTATTGTCTCTGCAGCATTCTGGGAGGTACTTCAGGAGTCCTTTAATTAAAGAGTGAAAACCATCATCATTAAAACCCATCAATCAAGAGCATACATGAGGCCAGTCCCTGGTTTAGAGACTGGGAGGAAATCTGAATCTCTGATTCTTAAACTTCCCTCTGAAATGTCCAGTTCTCACTGATGTGAGAGATAGGTCACAGCACAAACTGCCACTGCCTTAAGTATATCCTGGTATTTCTCACACTCTGATGTGTCTTACAAAAAGAAATAAATAAAATAAATTTAAAAAAAAAAAAGATAAAATACACCTTTACCATGCAGTCACTTTCATTGCAAAGGAATTTGCAAAGATGTCTGAGCCTTGAGGATCCAAAGGACTCTGAGAAAGGTCTGGCCAATTAACTCCAGACTGGAAGAGGCAAAACTGTGTCAGCACAGAGTTTATGAGCACTGAGCTATCAAACTTGCTATCAGCTAATTACCCCTGCAAGTGTGGCTGGCCAAGCTCCTGCAGATGGTCTGTCCTAGAATGTCACTGCAAAAACATGAAGTGTGTGAGAGTCCCATTCTTACATGGTTAAAATTCACCCCTAAGTCTGAAGGGAACTAAGTTTTAAAGGCCAAATGATTCAAACTGTTGGGGAGAAATAGAGTGGGAAAGAATCCTAAAAGCCAAACTCCATGGGGAGGAGAGGGAGATGATGATGATGATGGACTTCAATGTGCACTGAAGGGAAGGACAGAGCCTCTGGGATGGCTCACAGAAGTCACATTTCCCTAGAAAAATTATCAACCACAAAGAGTTTTTTTTAAAATGTGATTGCTATGCACTCTCAGTCTTAAACCAACTGCTTCTAATTTCTTTTCTACACTTTCTGCAGACTTCCATACATTTGCTTTACTTCCCCAGTGTCACATTGTTGTCTCTTAGGTCGTCTCCCTGCTTATGCATGTCTGTCTCTAGAGCCCCTTGATATTTCTGATTATCTCATTCCCAACATCATTTTTTAATACTTGAAACTTATGTGAAAAAAATGTAGCAGGCCTGAACTAAAATATTCTACTAGCATAAAAAAGTTCCTCTGGACAATTAAAACAAAAATTAAAATTTGCTCACTGTTAGGCAGTTGTGTTTCAGAGGTAAATAAAGATTGCACCACAATTCTAGTTTAGCCTCCTCCTCCTCCTCCTTTCTTCAGTGCTTTCTATGGCTAATTTTCTTTCCTGAGAACCTCACAACTCCTAATGCACCTATTTTCACAGTTCTTTCATGCACTCTGGCTGTTTTGTAAAATTCATATTATCTTATTTCTTGTAAGTCTATGGAGCATCATTTCAGCCACGAGAAGAACAGAGCAAAATATTACCTGTTGTGCCTATCCTCAAGACCATTATTTAGGTAAAAATATCAAGGAAAAATATGTAGTTCTCAATAAAGATCATTTCTAAGTGAGTGAAACTGGTGCCTGCAGCATTCCCTATCCCTGTGCTACAGACAAAAACAAACTTCAGAGTCTAGTGGCAATTTAGGCATTCCTTTACCAGCTGCTGTGTCTGGGGGATGAAGAAAAAAGGCAGTTAGACCATAAAGAGTTGGCTAAATTGAAGAAAGATGTTTTTTCTCACCACACTGAAAGGATTTCTTTCTCCTCCAGGGACTGCACAGCAGGAGCAGAGATTCTTGGCCTTCCAGCACAGCCTGGCAATAAAGGCAAGAAAAGCCCTCTTGTGAGGGTTTAGCCAGGTATCAGGAAAATTCACCTGGCTTTTCCAGGTGAATTCGTGTCTTCATGGCTTTCTAAATCAAAACTCAGGATGTATTCATTATGAAAGATGTGACTGATTGAATGCAGTGGTCTGCAAAGATGGCTCCTCCACCTGAGGAAGTCAGACTGCAAATCAACAGATTCGACAGAGTGAGTGACACCACAGCTCATCCAGACACTGACAGACATTTTGGTAAACTGAATTGAACCCCACTCTGTGTTTTAACTGGCTTTCCCTTGATCAGAACAGGAGTTCTGGCAATGTAGGATGATGTAATGTACACATTGTTAGCACCTGAACTGGGGGAACAGAAATGCCATCCCATCCATATCTTTGTGACTGTGGACATGGAATAATGCAGCACCATTCAGACACAGATGGGGTTGCTGGAATATTCTTTCCCCGTGATGCAGAGTGGTCACAGCAAGAGGAAACACAAAAATAACCATCTGTGGGAAAAGAAACAGCTTTAAAGACAGCTTGGAATTTCGGCCAAGTAGGTGGACAACTCAGAACTGACACAAAAATCTTCCATCTGTCCATCCATCCATCCATCCATCCACTGTAGGGCTGGAACACTGCTCAGTGCATCTGTGAGCAGCAGTCATGCAAAAGAAGTGAGGAGGAAACGTCTGAACTTCAGAGATGCCTTTTGAAACATTTTCCAAAGGGCTGGTTGGGATGCACAGGCAATGTCTCAGTCAAATATGGCTTTCAGCCATACTCAGCACTCAGCTACTGAAATTGCAGTGAATGGCAAGTTGGGCCAAAGGGAAAGGTTCCTGCAAAGTCCCACAGTGTCCTTCCTCTGGTTATTACACCTCCAGCCCCACAGCACCTCTTCTTTCACCTTGACCTTTACGATTCCCCAGTTAATTCCTCTGCAAGCCCTTAGAGTTGGTGTCTCTCAATAACTTCCTGGATTAAGTCCTCAGGGCTGAAGGAAAAGAGCTGGATTGTTTTGGGTTTTGGTTTGGTTTTTTGGGTTTTTTTGACCCAAAATAAGGTAAAACAAATTCCCTGTGAAAATCTATTTTTCATTAAATAGCACCTTGATGTCCCCAAGGTAGACAAGTCTTGTTTCATGAGCTCCTTACTGTAAAGAGAGGAGCTCTCACTGGGACAGAGACAAAGGGAAGAACAAAGACTCAGTTGGGAACAAAAGTCTCTATTACAGTAATGCCACCTAAAGTCAAGGCTCTGCTGTGCCACAGCTGTGTAGGGACTGTTTAGAATAGAGCAGAAGATCATAATCTGACATTTATATGCATAAACAAAACAGGGGTCCAAACACAAGGCTCTGTATCTAAACATTGTAGGGGTGAAGGGAGATGTGGGCAACAGCATGTGTCAGGAGAAACTGCAGAGTTCTACTCCAGAAAGAGACTACCAGGAATGCCAATACCTAAAAGGATGTCCAGAGGTTTTGGCAAAAGAAAAAATTTCCAAAAAAGCCCTTGTATGGAAGGTAGTGGTGGCATTTACTTTTCCTGATACTGCTTTTAAAAAGATTTTTAAAAAGGAACAGAATTTTTTGATTGGGAAAGTCAAAAAGAAAAATTTAAATAGTAAGTGCAATTTATTATATAATGAATTGTCAGTAGACAAATGAACATACAGGAAAGAAAATCCTGATAAATGTGATTCTATGTGTACATACAGAATTCACAGACACAAATATATATATATAAATATATAAATATATATGTTTCTTTGCTTACCTTTTTGACAAAAAATCTACAGACAGCAATTTCTAAGAGGCACTGTGAAAAGGGATTGGTTATAATGGGATATAAATTCTGACATGAGATATTACCAGGTTTATCTAAAGGTGCTAATAACAGCATACACCACATCTACATATTCTCAGCTTTCATGCTGGCTTGTCAAGCACAGACAGGAAGCATCATGTCACTAATTTAAGGGATAAAATAGCAAAAGCTAAATAGGGAGGGAGGAATGAATAAGAAAAGAGACAGAGGAGATGAATGCCTCACAAAAACCTAACATCTGAGTAGTTACCTGCAACTCTGCTCTCCTTGAACTTGCTGACAGTTTCAAAGGCATTGCAAATTTTTTATTCTTTCTACTCTGATTTGCTGGATCCAAAAAGAAGTGAGGCCATGGTCATGACCTTGCCAGAAATTCCTGTTCCTGTGGGAGAATCTGTGAGGAGATTTTCACAGTGGATAACCAATATCAGTGGGCACAGAAATTGAACAGACACTTGCTGACATCCTGGATGATGTGTTGTGCTGGGTGGACCCAGGCTTGATGCCAGGTGCCCACCAATGCTGCTCCCTCTCCTCCCTCCTCAGTTGGACAGGGTAGAGAAAATATAACAAAGACTCTTGGATTGGATTAAGGACAGGGAGCGATCACTCAGCAATTATCATGGGCGAAATTGACTCCACTCAAGGAAATCAGTTTAATTTATTATCAGTCAGAGCACAGGGGTATAACCAAACCCTAAAAACACCTTCCTCCCAACCATCCTTTCTTCCCAAGCTCAACTTCACTCCTGATTTCTCTACCTGTCCTCACCTTGGTGGCACAGAAAGGGAAAGGAGGGTTATGGTCAGTTCATCACTTTTTTTCTGCCATTGCTTCCTCCTCAGAGGCAGAACTTCCCACACTCTTCCCCTGCTCCAGTGTGGGGTCCTTCCCATGTGAGAAAGTCCTCCATGAGCTTCCCCAACAAAAGTCCTTCCCCATGGGCTTCAGCTCTTCACAAACTGCTCCAACATGGGTCCCTCCCATGGGGTCACTCCTTCAGGAATGTGGGCCCACCAGAAATTCACAAGTTCTGCCAGCAAACCTGGTGTGGGCTCCTTTCTCCGCAGCCCACATCAGAGAGATGGGAAGCTTTCAGCAGGTTCTCATGGAAGACACCACTGTAGCCACCCTCCAACCAAAGCCACACCATGAAAACCCAACCAGCCCATGGACACAGCAGAAAAAGGGATATGCAGTGAAGGGAAAGCCAAGACAACATGCTATCCAGTCATTTGTCCACCTTCAAAACAGGCAAGAAGGAGGATGCAGGGAATTACAAGATGATGAGCCTAATTTCCTGGGGAAATTACAGAGCAAAGCCTCATATAATTTATTTCCAGGCACTTAAAGGACAAGTAGATGATCACAGGCTCTTGAGGAGAGGGTGAGAAAATTGGGGTGGTTTATGCTGGAGAAATTAAGACTTTGGAGGGACTTAAAAGCAGCATGTCAGTACCTACAGGGTCAAAGCTGTGATTCCAACCTAGAGAGGCTGAATTTCTCAAATCTATTTCTCTCTGAAATTATACTTTTTTGCAGTCCCTTGTAAGACTTCTAGGACAGATCTAGAGGAGAGCATTAATTAAGAGATTAAGCTCTACATTAGGCCCCATTTTACCAGCAATAGGGTCCAGCATCCCCATCTCAGAGGAATGAGGAAAGGGAAAAAATATACAAGGCAGTGAGAATACTTGGTAGTCTAAGATAAAATGTCCTAAGGTCCCTCTTGCCTCAAGATCCCTTGGCATTCATTCCAAACAACACTTGTTGAAGGAGGAAAATTTAGTTTTAGGCTAAATAGAAACATATTCTGCTTGTCCCTGTTGCCTGCATGTCTTCCCAAAGGTTTCTCTCAGTTTTGAGTTGCTGGCCTTGCCTTCTGCCTCTACAGCAAAGGGATAAAGTGTCACCAGACCTTGGGAGATTCCTACACATTGCATGGTGTCAGAACAGACCTGCTAAAAAATAATTGCTCCTGATAGCCTATTGACTTTGATTAGGAAACACACATTAACATTTTTCTTCATTTCAGCCTCACTTGTAGAAGGTAGCCTCCTTAAGTGTTCTGTTGTCTGGGATATTAGACCAGGAATTAAAAATGACAGGATGGGCAATTTGGCAGCAAGCGTTTAATTAGGCAATAAATTATAGTCCCTGAGAGCACAAGGATCTGTGGCATCTCTCTCCTTTTGAAAATAAATCATAATGTTTGTCCAATGTACAACACCCCCTTATTATACACTACAGATGGAGCTCCACGCCCTGTGCTGTTGGTTTTACTAAAGCCATATTGACAAGGGGAAAACAGATGCTTATTAACATCATCAGTGTTTTCTGCTGATGGATCTGGGGCACCTTCCAACATGTATCCTGTTCCAGGATTAAGCTACGACCCTTCCCCCAAACTTCCAGACCCAAATCCAGCCATTTCATGGTGGATTTCCCCTGACTTTGCAATATATTTGCCATTTTAGCACCTCTTTTTGAGAAGGTTGAAGAGCTGGAAATGCCTCTCAGCTTCCTGAAGTGTCAGTGAGTGGGATGCCAAATGTCAGATCATATGCTAATACTGGATATCAGATGCTTTGGTGTCTCAATGAGTTACAATAGGGAAAAATGTGGGTGCTGGGCTGGAGACAGAAGTTTTTTGCTCAAAGTCATGCACAGAGTCTTGTTTTGTAGCAGATTGAGTTCTCTGTCCTGCTCTGGAACCTCACACTGCTGGAATGGGGACAATGTCATGATCCTTGGCCAAGAATACTGGATAATGCAGATATGGTGGCAGGAAAAGAGAAAGGGACAATGGACAGCTTAATGACCTAATTTGTCCTTCTTAGATTCGTTCACAATCAAATTTTCAGGTAATTCAATTCTCTTTGAAAATTTTCACCCTCTCCTTCCTTCCTTCCTTCCTTCCTTCCTTCCTTCCTTCCTTCCTTCCTTCCTTCCTTCCTTCCTTCCTTCCTTCCTTCCTTCCTTCCTTCCTTCCTTCCTTCCTTTTTTCTCCTTCCATTTCTTTTCTTTTTTTCTGTACATTTTCACATGAAAAAAGAGCTGCTTCTGAATGAAATAATACAAAGGCTCATTTGTACAACACATGAAGTTTCTCATGGATTTGGAAAATGTTACCAACCCAAACAAAGCTCTTTGCTGAATTTTCCTCATTTCAGAAGGACTTTTGCTGTTCTTTTGAAACTCTTTGTAGTAGGGTGTAATGCAAAAATGTCTCCCCCAGATTTCTGCATATTCCAGATGCAGGCTTCACATTGGGAATTCCCCCACCACTCTGCCTGTAACAAGCATTGCCTTATCCCATTGACCTTTTCCAGTCTTCCAGTGGAAATTGCTGGCAAGGGATATATAAAATCAAAGTACAGAAACTGTTTTGACTAACACTTCTGACAAATAAGAGATGACAAGGAAGAGAAAAATGATGCCCAAAGGCAAGAAAGGAGCAAATGACGACCAGAGTCCATCTTTTATATGGTAGGACTGGGCCAATGCACAAAGGTTTCCTGTCCTCCAGGTTTTTTACACTCTTTTGCTTTTGTGGATGAGCTCTGCTGTGCCTGGCTGCTGTAAAGTTGGTAAAACTTCTGACCACACAAAGCCACTGCTCATCTGTGCACCATTTTCCTCATCTTGCATCTCCTCACGCCTGGCTGGTGTGTCTGAACTCACCATGCTACACCTGGGCTCCCTGAGCAGAGCAGGGTTTAATTGATGGATTTGAAATGTGAGTTTAGAAAAATAGAGCCTGAGAATATGTTGTCAAAATGAACAACACTCTCTCCATGCCTACAGCATCCATCAGTCTATGGAGCTAGTTCCATATCTATCATTTTGGAGAATGGAAAAAGAAGAATCTGGAAACACATCAGAAAACCTCCTGCCACAGAAATCATGGTAGATTAATCAGGTTAGCAGAGATTCTGCAACCTCCCTGCCACAGCCACACCTGTGTGGTAATTCCCAGACAAAAACCTACTGTCAAGAATAACATCAGCAAAATAGCTCAGTAATTAATGCATTTACAGTGTTTCTTGTGCTGTTGTTTTTGCAGGCTGCAGTTCCTGTGGCTTTGCACTATTTATGCTGATGGATAAGAGGATGTTCTGTGGTGTGACACACTCATGGGAGGGTGGGTCTATCACACACCACTTGTGTGTACAATAACAGACTCAATCCTATTTCCTTAATCAGTCAGCTTGCAGGGCCCTCAGACCTGAGATGACCTGGAGAGGGGGAGCAAGGATCAGATGCTCACTTTTATTTTCAGAGAAAGCAACAGGAAATATCCCGTTTACTATTTAAGACAGTAAAAGGCAGATTTAAATTTTAAAAAACCCCAACATATAATTCTTCACATCTTGTCTGGCTAATCTGTGAAACTTCTAGTCATGGGCAATAAATATATGTTGGAAAGACTTCACTAATCTTCTAGAGGAGAGATTCCCCCCATGCAGCCACTTCCTTGCAGAACCAAGGATGTGAAGGAAGGGAGAAAGAGTGAAAAGAAGATGAAGAATTTTTTTTTTTTTTAGGTAAATACCCTAGAGGCACACAGAGAAAAGAGGAAGAACATAAAATCCAGGCAGATGCACCCAATGCTATTAAGGCATCTGGTCATGCAAATATTACAAGCCCTTATCGCACATTACAAGCCTTGTTACTGCACTGTGAACCAGAAGGAAGGGGAAAGTTGGGTAATTCATGTTGCTTCTATAAAACTAAAATGTCGTGTTGCTGGATCAGCCAGGCCCAGCTGCATGCTTGGTCAGTGCCAAGGTTGATATCTGCCTGGTGCTTCCTTCATGGATATTAACTTTCAGCTGAACACCTTTATCCCTGAATTCCAGACCTTGCTTGGACCAGGGCAGGAGCTGGGGCTGGTGAGGGCAGCACACAAAAACATGGCTTGCAATTAATGGGTCAGCAAGCAGAGAGGAAGGACTTGGAATTATTCAGGAATTATTCATTATTCTATAAAGTGATAGCCCTGATAGGACAGAGATGGAAACAAATTTATGCCCTTCTGCAATTCAGAATGAGAAAAGTCAGGAAAGAGTCTGGAGCACAGGAGAAACTGAGGGAGCTGGGAGGGCTCAGCCTGGAGGAAATGAGTCCCAGAAGGGATCCCATTGCTCTCCACAACTCCCTGAAAGGAGGTTGTAGCCAGGTAATTGGTCTTTTCTCTCAAGTAATAAGCAATAGGACAAGAGGAAACGGCCTCAAGTTGCACCAATGGAAGGTTTCAACTGGACATTAGAAAAAATTTCACCTGATATCAGGACAAATTTCTTCCCCTAAAGTCTGGTCAGACATTGGAACAGGCTGCCTGGGGAAGGGGTGGAACCACCATCCCTGGAAAGTTTCACAAAATATGTGGATGTGGAACTTGGGGACATGGTGTAGGGGTGGACTTGGCACTGCTGGGTCAATGGCTGGACTCAATGCTCTTAGAGGTTTTTCATCCTTAATGATTCCCTGATTCTTTGATGCAAGCAGAAGATTACGATAAAAAGAGAATTGTCTGTTGTTTCAACTGTTAGCAGCAAACATTGACTCTGTCATTCAGCAATCCTTTTGATGGAACAAGAGTTTTTACAAGAAGAAAAATAATGAAATGTTGTTTTCAAGCTGATGTTTAGGGATAAGAAAGGTTTTGTTTTGTTTCTCAACAAAATCTAAATGAAATGACATATTCTTGTGCCAGAAGGAACAAGATGTTCGTTTTGATCAAAATTGGAATATGGCAAATTGTGTTCAGAGTATTTTTAACTATTTTCATTTCTTTCTGAAAGAAAATAATCAATTCCTAAGTGAAAAAATCTTTTTTGTCTAAAAAGTAAACATAAAGGTTCTTTTAGGAGCTCTGAAAATTACATGCATTATCCATTTTGCTCCTCACACATTTTGAATGCTGGGATGTTTGCTGAAGTCAATCAGTTCACTAATAATTATGGTCACCGTGAAAGGTGGGGGTTCTCTGAGAATTTACTTTTCAGCAAGAAAAATAAGTTTCTTCCTTTCTCCTGCTTAATTGGTGAACAACTTTGGGGTCCTTCATTTCTCTCATGTCTAGGAATGGGCAGTCATTGTATTTACCCCTTTGTTCTGGGGGGCTTTGGAGGTGACAAATTGTGCATGAGTGATTTAAACTTTGAAAGTGTCTTATAAAAAGCTACTTATACATCAAGAGGTTCCTTCCAGCAGGTTTCTGAATGAGGAATAGGTGAATAAAGCCAGACCACCCTCTCCTGACAAAAGGCAATTGTGTCAGTAGTTGCATCACACAATAAATTAAACCTAACCCCCTGTCCAAGCTATTGCTTCCATTCACAAGACCAAATGGGATTCATAATTTCCTTTATTCCTGTTCAGTGCCTGGAAATTGAAGTTCCTGGGATTCAAAGGAAGCAAGTGGTGTTCTGCTGCAATAATTCTCCACAAATCCACCACAGAAATAATTTCAGCTCTGCACATGCTGAGGAAAACAATTATATTATTTCAGTGATTTATTAACCCAACAAGCAGAAGTAACACAGCAAGGCTGAGTATCTATCGCCATGGATCTGGGAATTATGTTTTAATTAACCAATTTCTCTAATATGTTGTCTAAGATTCCTATAGGGGAATTGAAAAAAACCCCAAACAGCTGCAAGGCTGAAAGACTCTCTGGATGTTTGGTGTCCTTGTTGTGTTTTGGTCTGGCTTAGTGAATGCCCCTGGTGACAAATGCATATTGATGAAGCAAAGAATTGGCTAATTGACACATTTAATGAAAACTTAATATATTCTGCTAGTGGCAGGGGGAAATATTAAACTTGCTCACAGTCAATTGTTATAAAATATTAAACACAAATATGGAAGTAAAATGAGAAGAAAACAAGGATTATCTTCAAGTGAATCAGATCTCTGAACAGGCCAGGATAGCAATTCAGAGCCTGGGAGTTATGAAAGACACCAAAAACCTGGAATAAATAAGAACTTTCTACACGTGACTAAAATTTAATCCTTACATACAAATGATAAAATAAATCTGCCTGTCCAATGTGTGGCACATAATTTATTCTGTTCACAATGGTCTACTGTTGATTTCTCTTTGCCTACCAATTAAGTCTCACCATTTTGATCCCAAACTCCTTTGAGAAGGTCTAAAGCTGCACACTGCTCGTGTAGCTCTCTCTGCAATAAATCCCAAGTGCGTCCTCATCCTTGTTTCACACGCAGAACTACTCCACAATATAAAGAACAGCCAGATGTCTTTGCTAGCTTCTAAATATTTAAATTATATTCATAAATGTATATATTTCCAGGGAGGTTCAGGTTGGATATTAGAAACATTTTCTTTACAGAATGAGTGTTTCAACATTGGAACAGGCTGCCCAGGGAAGTGGTGGAGTCACCAGCCCTGGAAGTGTTCTAAAAATGTGTAGCTATGACACTTCACGGTATGGTTTAGTGGGCATGGTGGTGTTAGGTCAAAGGTTGGACTTGATGGTCCTTGGAGGTCTTTGATAGTCTTGGAGGTCTTTTCCAACTGTAATGATTCTATGATTCCATGATTCTCTGATATTGCATCTCTTCTGCCTTCTAAAGCCACATTTTCCCAAGCAACACAGAAAGGATCTTCCAAATGTCTTTTAAATATCCATCCAAAAATAGCTGCCTAAAGTTTTGGGTATTTTTACCCCAAAAATGTGAAGCACTGATATCTGTGAAACTTAGAGCTGAGTAAGTCACAGAGCCTGAAACAGGGTCTGCCATGGTTAGGAGTTGTTTTCTGAATAGTATTAAAGTATTAGGAGGCAACATTAATTTAGAGCACTGAGCTCTCCACTTTTCTCCTTTTTCATAGCACATTTGATGCAAACTAGAAGGATAAGAGGGAATGGCATTAAAATTAGAGTGGGTTAAATTGAGTAGTAGAAAGAAATTCTTCCTTGTGAGGGTGGTGAGGCACTGGCTCAGGTTGCCCAGAGAAGCTGTGGCTGCCCCATCCCTGAAAGTGTTCAACACCAGGTTGGATGGAGCTTGGAGCAACCTGGGATAGTGGAAAGTGTCCCTGCTATGGCAGGGGTTGGAATGAGATGATCTTTCAGGTCCCTTCTAACCCAAACCATTCTGTGATTCTGTGATTCTGTGATCATTCTGGTCTTTGCCTGATGTTCTGGGCAGACATTTATCAAAGGTTTGTTTGCAGTATGTGTTCCAGACACGAGATGTCACTGCACGATGCAGAGTACTGCACAGATGGTCCAGAGTGTGGTAAAAAAATTCAGAGAAGGTGGAGCCCGAGCTGTGTGGACCCAAGTTTTCTATTCTCTTTACTGACACTTCCTTTAGAAACTTATTTTGTTGAAGAAGAAACATGATTAGGCACATCAGTTAACAAGAGTGAGCCAAAGTATGACCAATAAACTGATCATAAAACAGTGCATTTAACCATTCCTCCAGGTTTTATTAATATAATGGGAGGTTTGTACTTGGAAAAATGCTGGAATATAAATCTTGTATTTTAATCTGAAGTATTGCTTTCTGAATTAATTGCAAAGATGCCACCATAAATTATAGAAATTGATGAAGCTGGTATTTTTAGTTTAATAATTTTCCATTGGGAAATTGCATTTACCTCTAATCACAATCATCATGCTCAAATAACAATATCATCATTAATAATTACAAAAACAACACAATATCAATTTAAAATATTAACCGGGAGGCAAGTACATAAAAATGAAGATTGATTAATAATTACAGCACAAGCAGCCAAGAGAAGAATAATTATAAATTATTTTTCAAGCAAGTCCTTCATGAGCCAGCAGAGCTATGACGGTAGGGATAATTGCAGGCATCATCCCCAGTGACAACTGCCCTTCCTACCCTGGAACTGGACTGAGCTCAGCTTCCTCCCAGCTGTGTCCACACAGGGGCCAGAGACAGGATGAGTTATGGAGCCTGAAAAGACATCTGCTGCAGAAACAACCCTTTCAGACACCCACAAGGGAGGAAAAAGGGAGAGATTTCATTTTCACTGCAATGCTGGCGGTGCTTTCTCAAGGCAGTTGAGTATTTTGTGTGTTCCCACACATGGTCCTGACTCTGAGCTTTAGCCACATGAATTTGAGTTCCTGGCTTTTCCTGACTGTCTCACTGAGTTGGTGAGGAGATGCTTTTTCCTTTTTTTCTGTCTTTTCTATTTCCAGCTGTGTGTTCAGTCTGTGGGAAGTTAAAACAGCTCCCTGGGGTTACCCAAATTAGAGAATACAGATAAATTCAAGGGGTTAGTGACCTTATATTCTGAAACACTGAAGTGAGAAAAATGTGACTTTGCCACATCCTCCACTAGATCTGAGTTTATTTGGGGAAGGACATCCAGACACACTGGTTAGCTTTACCCACCCAGTCAAAAACAGATGATTAAACTACCTTCTGTAAGGGTGAATGGGCAAATGGTTCTTCCTAATAATGTAAAAAGTAACAGATAAAATGCCCCTCATCTTCAACACAAACTGAGCAGCATCTCTCAGGAAGAATCATCAACCCTCTGAACAGCCACAGTGCTCAGAAAGGGTCTGTGAAAGGGGTTTTTTTACAATCTGTGAGGCTCTTGGTCTCTACAAAACTGAACAAGGATATTTCCCTGATTTTTCCTATTGAGGTAAAAATGGAGGGAGGTACAGTGTGCCAGCCAGGGAGCTCTGGGTGCAAAATGAGCTCTCTGAGAGAGGTAAAGCTCCTGTGCTTACTCACAGAAGTCTGAAACCCTTGATGCATAAGCATGAAAAGTGACTTTCTTCTCCACACAGTCAGAGGATGTAATTCTGCCCTAACTACAGCCTGGCACAGCAAATTAGTTCCTGTCTCAACACAGGGCTTCAACACTTCACAAGTTCCAAGAAAAGAAAATTGCTTTAATCCATATTTTCTTCCATTCACAATTCTTGGTAAACTGAGATAGTGAACATTTTTTTCTCCTACTCATCTGCTACTATCCAGGCTCCCTCTTTCCTTTTCACCATCACACTTTAGACTGAAGGAGCTCCAAACCCCATCCAACCTGGCCTTGAACACTTCCAGGATGGGACATCCACAATTTCTCTGGGCAACCTGCACCAGGGTCTCACCACCCTCACAAGGAAGAGTTTCTTCCTAATATTTATTCCAAACCTGTCCTCTGGCAGTTTGAAGCCATTCCCCCTTGTCCTGTCACTCCAGGCTCTTGTCCAAAGTCCCTCTCCAGCTCTCTTGGAGCCCCTTTAGGCACTCTAAGGTCTCCCCAGAGCATTCTCTTCTCCAGGCTAAACAACCCCAACCCTCTGAGTCTTTCCTCATGGGAGAGGTGTTCCATCCCTCTAATCCTCTTCATGGCCTCCTCTGGACTTGCTCATACAGCACACTCCTACAGTGAAAAATTTTAATTTTTTTTGTCCATCTCCTTCCCTCACTCTCTTTTAAACTCTAAGTTATTCAGTTCAAGGACAATGCTCTGTCATGACAATGCCTTCCTAGAAATCACTCAGTTTGAAAATGCTCACAAATCACTTGAAAGCAATGGCAAACAAGAACTCCATCAGGCAGTAATCTTTGCAGAACAACCACACTCTAAACTGGTTGATTCTGAAGCAACCTTACAATCTTCATGCTCAGAGGTATTGATTTCATTTTTATCTTTCTTTGAAAGAAGAAAAAGAGAAGAAAAGTCTGTCAAAATGCATTCAGATGTAATATAGACTCAAATGTTTAATATTCATTGGGCTTTGCAGAAGTTTTAATATTTCTGAGAGCCAGGTCCCTGCTCTGTGTGCTTGTCTCTCCCTGTGAGCACATCTGAGAAATTAGTACAAAGATGAGGCATCTTGATACCCTAAAACACTTTAAAAAATTCCAGTGATTTCCCCAGCAGATGATACGTAATTCCAGAAGGATTCAGAGGCCGAAGTCCTTTGTGATGAACTTCTCCAGCTGAAAACTTGGCATTCTACCTAATTCCAATTCAATAGCTTAAAACATGTGTATTTTTATCCTGTAAAACAGGATAGAGAAGCCTCATAGCAAAGACACCTGCCAGAAGCACTGGCAGGGGCTAGCAGAGTGACTCTGAGTGCATTGATGGATGGATGCTCACTCCAAGATGCAAGCAAAATCATTTTAGACCACATTGCATTAAAAACCAGCTTCCACTGATGGAAGTTACTGTATAAATCACCTCAGGAACTGGGTGTCAGCCCAGGCTGTGGAAACAATTCAAAATCAACCTGTCAGAGGGATTCCTCCCTCTCCTGTCCAGAGATGGATGTGGAATGAACCAGGACTGATGAGTGCAAATCCCTGCATAAGTCACTGTGTGGCACAAGGCAAATGGGGTGTCAGCAGGGAATGGTTGTGTTCAGGACTTCTTGTGCACCCCCAGAATCTCTCATGATGGTTGAGTCCCATCAGCACTATGGAAAAACATTCATTTTCCACGAGAAAGAAGAAAAAATTGCTGTGGCAATTGCAAAAAATGCAGTATTTCTGGACAAATAGGAAATGCTCTCTCTTTGTCACTCCCAACTCCTACTGGAGTGGATTAACTTTGTAATTCATTGAAAAGCAGGTGAAGTCTTTTTTCAATTCAGAGTGTAACCAGGCTGCTCCATATTCATTCCACATTCATGGCTGGTTTGCTTTGTCTGCTTTTCATCCTCAAACTGTTAATTCCCATTTTATGCCTGGCATCTTGGACTGGGAGAAAGCTGGTGCTGCCATATTGGGACTGACTGGTAAATATATCCACAAATTTTACCCACAACCTGGTTCATCCACCACAGGCTTTTCCTCCCACTGACTTGCATTTGAATTATATCGTCAAATAATTATGTAATGAACTAAGATAAATCTCTTGGTTATAAATGTCTGTTTGGAGAATCCACTCCACCTATTTCCTACTTAGAGAGCAACTGAAGCATGAAAAATTCCTGCCCAGAGGAGCTTCCAGATAAAATACATCAAGGAGGGAAGGGTGGTGGTTTTTTTCTAATTCCATAGATGGGAAAAGGCACCTGGAAGTGCTAAGGGATAAGTCAAAAGAAGAACAAAGCTGAGAACTGCACTCAGTGTTACTGAGTTTGGCTTGCCACACCACCGAATAGAAGAAAGAGGAAAGATTTCTCCATTTCTCATCTTCAAGCTGGTACAAAAAAAAAAAAAAAGCACTGATTTTAAAAAATGGTTTTCCAGTGAAACAAGTGCACTATTGTTCATTTTTTTTTTTTTTTCTCTGAAATATCAGCCAAGGTTTGGGGCTGTGCCAAGGGAGGGAAATAGAAAGGTGAAAATCAGTGAAAGTCCTAAAGGGTCAAGCATGTGATGCCCACTGACAGAAATGGTACCAGGGCTACTTCCACTGTGACTTCTGCACTCCCCTTGTAGTTTTTGTGTCTATTGGCAATCATGACATGCTGCTGCACAGCTCCAGAAATGGAGAAACCTCCCAGTTCAACCTCTCAAGCCATGACAAAGTCCCTCCCTCAACGACTTGGGCTGTTTTCCGTGTGCTGTGCTCCCAGAGATCAGAGAGCAGCAAATGTCTTGTATTCTGGTTTCTGGCCCTTGGCTGTGTATCTTTGCTCTCCATTTTGTGATGTTCCATTTGTCAGCCCTCCAGAAGAGAAGATCATTTAATCAGAGAATAGAATATCCAGAGCTGGAAGGGATGCACAAGGATCACCAAGTCCAATGCCTGGCAATACTGTTGGCTTCCATATGCACCAGAAGGACAGAAATAGCAATTCATTATACACAGGGAAAGGGCTGATTTTGGTGCTCTGGTTTTCCAATAAGAAATCACTCTGCTCTCTCTAGAGGAAAACAATTTCCTGACCAGTGGCAGCTCCAAGTCACAACAGTGACAGCTTTAAACCAGTGCCATTCACTTTTCAGTTATGTGGCAGAGCAATATGTGTGTAGATCCATATATAAAGATAAATATATTAATATGTAAATCTATATCATAGAATCACAGAATCACAGAATGGTTTGGGTTGGAAGAGACCTTCAAGATCATCTTGTTCCACCCCCTTGCTGTGGGTAGGGACATCTTTTACTAGACCAGGTTGCTCCAAGCCCTACTCAGCCTTGAACCCTTCCAGGGATGGAGCATTCACAGCTTCTCTGGGCAACCTGTGCCAGGGTGTCACTGCCTGTCGCTGTTGAGCCGCTAGCAGAGAAAAAACCCAGGTTCTCAGTGAGGCAAGAAAAAAGTGCATTTATTATTTTGATTTCCATATGTATGGACTTTTCAGAGGTCACCCAGATTGGTCAGTCAGAAACCTCCCCCTGGGCCTGATTGGCCAGGCCTGAACTGTCCAAATCTCGAGATGCTGTTTGCAAAACATCCAAACTTTATCTTTGTTTATGAAACACAGCAGAATGTTCTCATGAGAAAGACCTGTGCTAGCCACAACTGCCCTCTTCCTAATTAGGTATTAAGAAGAATTTCTTCCTAATATCTAATCTCGCCCTACTTTGTTTCAATTTGAAACCATTCTCTATCTGTCTCCAATTCCCTTTGCACTTCCCTCCACAGTGAAGGGAATCTCCAGCTCTCTTCAGTCAGCAAAGTGGGTCACGGACAATCCTCTGTCTTTCTATCTAAATTAAGATTCAAATGAAAGCCTCAGAGAGTGTCTCTTGGACAACCTATGGCAAGCCCCACTGGACAATATCAAGTAGAGAATCTGTCTGACAAAGTGAGGAGAGTCAAACAGAGTCTGATCTTCAGGAGTCAGGCAGTAAATTGAAATAAATGAGATCTCAGCTCCCAAAGTCACAGCTGTATTTGTCATACACCAAGAAGCTCACTGGTACTGTCTGGAGACTACCTGTGAATGACCAGGCTTTGACATCCTGGTTTGGAGTGAAACGTTCTTGATTATGGTTTCTTTGGCCATAATATTGAGCTGTTTCAGGTTTAAGATTAAGAGAGATTGAGATTAAGGCCTGGGAGGCCAACAGACAGACAAGGTGATGTTGGAGCAAGTTTAAGAAGTTGTCTAAAGCATCGTTCAGATTTGGGAGCTTAATCCTCCTCTCCAAAAAAAACATTTGAGGCTTTCTCTAGGGGACCATAATGCCTCAAACATCTGCCCTTCATTGCCCATATTCAGCTCCAAGTTGAATTCCTGAATTCTGCACACACAAATCCTGAAGTGTCTGAAATTATCACATTCCATGGGCATTCCATGTGGCCCAGGCAGTGAGGATTTTCAGGATTCAGCATTCCCTGTGGTTTTCCCCCATGTCAGGAAGCAGATGTGACAGCAACCTGCTACTGTACCTGGCCTTGAGGCTCACACATGTCCTGCCACACCTCTGCCCATGCAGGGCTACCCCCAAAAATCAGTGCCAGCAGCTGAGAGAGGCAATGGTTCTATCCCTGCTGGGTTTGAAGTGCTGCTGCTCTCCCCCTCTCAGCCTCCTGAGTGAAGATTTCCCAAATTTTGGTGGGGAAGAGGGGTCAAACAGGACAGAGGAAGGGGGAATTTGCAGAGTGGTTGACACCCACAAGTTTCCTATTTCTCTCAGTCTCTGCTCTGCTATTAGTGGAAATGTAACCTCTCTGGTGTGTGATGCTGCCCCATTTTTGCAGGAAAAACTGTATTTCTCTTGACTTCCATATTGCTGAGTTCCCTTTCAAACCAATTGCATATCATCCACATATGTTGGGAAATATGGTCACAGCTGAAAGAAACTAATGACTCTCTAAATTGTGCTAAGTGAGAGGCAAGGACAGCTTGTTAATGAATGACTAATTGAGATGGAACTTAATAATTCCTCAGCTGAACTTGCTCAGATTGCCAGGCATTTCTGAATTTTCTTTAGGGAGATCTGACCTCAGAAAGTATGTGGCAAGTGTTCTGCAGCCATTAAAGCAACGGAGTTCAAACATTTGAAAAATGAAAATGCGAAACCACAAGAAATTAGAGCCCTAAATTATAATTGCCTGAGAATAACCACACCAGAATCTGAGTGCTTGAAATTCCACCCCTCACAAAATTCACATGTTCTATCCCTTGCTCCTGGTGACAGCAGGTGAAAGTCTGACCAGCAATAATTTTGAAAAAGAGTATTTAAAGATCATATCCCTGACCTTGTGTGAGAGTAGAGAGGGCAGAGTTAAGGCCACCTGTGACAGCTTAACTAGAAATGCAGGTATTAGTCACATTTTTGATGTATCTCCTAATTGCTGGCATGGGAATAAAACATAAATTAGTTATTTTTGTAACTTTCCAGATCTAGAGAGTGAAACAAATTATTTCTATTTCTGACTGTGTTACAGACTTAGGGGTGCCCTTGCTTACATTGTTTAAACATGGATATATCTGCTAAATGTAGATATCTACACCTGTCTTACCTGCACTGGTTCTCTTTGCAGACAAGGACAGGGAGCCAACTCCCAGTGAGGAGCACAGTGTGAAATGCTTTTTCATAGAATCCATCCCTCTCATGATCTTGCTGCCTCCTCTGGACTCTCTCCAACAGCTCCATGTCCTTCCTGTGCTGGGATCCCAGGGCTGGAGGCAGCTCTGCAGGTGGGATCTCACCAGAGCAGGGCAGAGGGGCAGAATTCCACCCCTTGTCCTGCTGCCCATGCTGGTTTGGATGCAGCCCAGGACAGGTTTGGATTTCTGGGGTCCAAGGGCACAATTGTTGAGTCATTCCAGCCTCTCATCCACCAGCACCCCCAAGTCCTTCTCCCCAGGGATGCACTCAATCTGTTCATCCCCAGCCTGGATTGACACCAGGGGTTGCCCTGACCCAGGTGCAGCACCAGCACTGTTAAACCTCATGAGATCTCCATGAGTCCCTTTCTCAAGCTTTTCCAGGTCCCTCTGGATGGCATCTCATCCTTCAGGTGTGTCAACGGCATCACTCAGCTTTTTATCAGAAGCAGATATCTAAAATGGATCAGGAAAATTGTACTTTAAAGAGTCTTTCCCATACCAGTGATTAGAAAGGGAGGCTGAGAAGACTTGATTTTCACACTGTACTCATGTTAAAGGAGATGAGCCAAATCCTCTGGCTCTACATCTGCACACTTGAGGAGAAGACAATTAGTCATAGAGTGTGACAAGCCCACCGTGGTTTCCCATGAGACACACAGTTCCACATTACCTGTGTTTCAGTGGTGTGGTGGTCTGTGAAAAACAGGAAAAAACTGGGGAAAGACCTTGGCAAGAAGAGAAATAGCATTCCTTGGCCTCAGCTGAAGAGTTTCTAGGGAAAATAAGATTGATTTTTTATACAGGCAGACAGTGATAAGACAAGGGGGAATGGTTTCAAACTAACAGATGAGAGATTTAGATTAGATATTAAGAAAAAATCTTTACTATAAGCATGGTGAGGCCCTGGAAGATGTTGCCAAGAGAGTCTGTGGACTCCACATCCCTGGAAGAGTTCCAGGCCAGGTTGGATGGATCTGAGCAACCTGGTCTAGTACAAGGTGTCCCTGCCCAGGGCAGGGGGTGGAACAGGATGATCTTTAAGGTCCTTCCAACCCAAACCATTCTGTGATTCTATGAATCTCTGGAAAAAAATGTGCCCAGAAAGAAATACAAACTTCCCTTAGGGGTGTTTTTAGTGCATTGATATTAATGGTATATTGATTAATTGACATTAATTAATGTAAAGGAAGGGATTCCCCACCCTGATAAAGTACCATCATTTGGGCATTTCAAGAACATGTTGTTCTGGGACTCATAACACAAAAAAAGTGGAAGTAAGAAATTTAGGGGACAGGTCAGCTCTCAAAGGCATAGGTGGAGTGCCTCATCAATCATCCCATATTTCCATATTTTTTTCACTTCATGGCATCACCAGTCATTTAAAAAATATTCATAAATGTCACTAATGGATTATTGCTGCATCCTGAAAAAAAAAGCTACATTTATTTATGCAGGGAATGTCGATTAAATTGAGATAGATATTGAAATTAATAAGTACCCAGTAAAATGTAAAGCGCACAATTGATTTTAGATCCTCTGTTATATGCACAGCATGTAATTACCAGTAGTAAATCTAAAATGAAAATATAGAAGCCTGTGAGATGCTTCAGTGCAGTTGTTCATTTAGATCCACATAAATTCAGGGGACACACATTAGAAGTGCCAGCACTAGCATGAAAGGACTAAGCTATAACTACAACCTTCATGGAAGGAAAACAAGAAGAATCCTTCTACAACAGAAAAAAAAAGATTAAAAAAAATATGTAACTCTCATCTGAGAAGGTCACAGTCGTGTGTTGATGTTGATGGTGTGGGGTAAAAATGAATGAATAAGTAACTCATGGCAGGATACAAAATTAAAATGCCAGGAGAGTAAAAGTTTAAGTTTTCTGTATTTTCAACAAATAAGGGAAATCGGTACATTGTAATGCATCTACAACAACTAACAGCCAAAATCATCTGGTACTTTTTATTGCAAATGATAGTTTTGAAATGCAGTTTAAAATGTGTTTTGCAATGCAGTTTAATATGTGCTTTGTTTGCAAGTCTAATAGGAGACTTCAGTGATTCACTACACTTTGTTGTGCTCTGGTTCCATTTTTCCACTGCTTATCAGCCTGGTATCTGAATTCCTGACACATTGAGATTTCATTCCCATTCTACACCATTTTTGTTAGCAAATTCTTTAGTCTCACAGTCTATTTTTCTAAGTACAATGTGGGCTTCTATCAGTGCTTTATAATTTCAATTACTCTTGACCAGTTCCATTGTCAACTGCCAATATTTTGGAATGGTCTGTGTTGTGTAAGATCAGGCCTGTCCATAATATTGTTATTATATCATCCATTAGGGATGTGTCCGTAAAGAAAACAGAAATCTTTGTAACCTTTGAAGTTAACAAAGATTGTCTTTAAAGGGCATTGGGAGTTAAAAATGTATGTCAGTCAGGTGAGACTTTCCTGGCATCCCTCCCCACGGAAGGCAGGGAGACACATCTCACCTGCTGAGGTCTTCAAACCACAGACTGGTGAAAACCTTCAATAAAGCTGTCCTTAAACAGCTGCCAAACATGGGAGGAGTTTGGTTTTGAATGCACACCCAGAGTGACCTGCCCAGATCCAAAGGGTGGGATTCAGTGCCCTTACACAGATGTGCAGTGTCATTCCAGATGCTGTAAGGGAAAAATTCTTCTTTCCACCTGCCCTTCCAGAAAACCATATCTCTCATATCCTCTGGCACATCTGCCAGGCCTTACATAGTTGAGTTTGTGTAATGCAGGGAGTTTAGGATTCAGATGGATCCTACAAAGGGCCTCAAATTACAACAGAATTCTATATTTAATCCAGATCCACATCCTCCACTTGCACAGCCTGGTGACTGAGCTATCACTACATTCCTCTGGAAAGGCTGAGGAAAAAAGTGTCCAAGACCTCTTGAGTCTCTGGTGTGTGAGTCTTCACCCAACAGTAGGTTTTAACCATTAACTGAGGATAATTCCCATTCTGTTGGCTTCTGTTTAATGGGAGAGAGTGCACAGAGCATGGCTAATGGCATTTGGCTGCCACACAGCACAGCTGAGGTTGTCTCACAGAAAGAGACTTTCTCTCACTCATTTCTGGTTTAGAGCAAACACATTGATTTAGAGTGGATTATTCATCCGAGAACATAAAAGGAATTAAAATCTACAAGAACAACAGTGGTTCCAGTGTTTGAATGGGAACAAAAAAACCTTAGACTCTGTATCTACCCTTCATGGAGAGATAATTCAGAGACTTAAAAATATGAATAATAGCCTTGGTGTCTATGAATGCAGACTTCTGAATATTTTTAACAAGCTCTGGCCACAGACGTTTAATGATCAAAAGAAATATAAAGTAAGCAACAAGAATCAGCTATTCTTTGTAAAGCTAAAATATTTCTCAGTTGCTCCAAAATTATCTTTGTGGATGGCTGATCTCTGGGTGATGCTAAGCAGATGGGTCAGAAGAGAGAGTTTCAGGTGCATATATTGAATTTCCTTTAATCCTCCTAAGCAAACCATGGTCACTCAACCATTATCTTTGCAAAAGGGGTAAGAAACACAATCCTGGAAGGGAGTTATGGTTAAGAGGGTACCTTTGAAGGATATGGGCAGAGCCACTGAGGTCAAGAGTCTGTCTGTGTTTTGTGTTGAAACATTACCCAGAATAGATGAGTCCCAAACTGAAGCACACTCATAGAAACACTATAAACAGTGACTGTGACAGTGAAAACAGGTCACCTGGATTCCATGTAGGTGTTTGGTTTTGAGAAACATCTATCCTTAATTACCCACATTAATTGCATCTTCCTGACTGCTGCATAATGTGTGCAGGATGAGGCCAATGTGCAGCATCACCACCATCAGCCTGAGCAACCTGTTAGGAGAGAAGTGAAAATAAGCAATTCTGTCTTCTTAACAGATGTGCCCATCATTTGTCCTGGCTGGATGTGATGCATCACCAAGTTCTGTCAAACTTCCAGGGAAACCATCAGTTTGGGATTTTAATGGGCTTTTAGAAATCATGTAGGAATTTAATTACTCCTGAAATCTCCATACCTGACTCAAATTTGGTTGAAATCCAACAACATTTTTAAAAGGTGCTCAGTGAGACAGGATAGTGTAACTGTGTGAAAAAGGACAATATCAAAATTAATCTTGTGTGACATCTCCACTGTTCAGCTATCTCAGTAAAACTGCAGTCTTATTTATTCCCTCTGGATATGGGTCTTCCCAGGTATTACAATAATTTAGGGATACTAGGCCAAGTGGGGAAGCAAAGCTTCCTTATCACTCCCAGTTAATAGGAGAATTTAAGATTCGACTTCCACATAATTTTTAGCCAGTAATTTCCCTAGATCTTCCATAGGATAAAATATCAATTCAATCCTGAAATCAGGATCTCAGAAGATGGGCAGCTGAGAGAATCATTATGTGGATGAAATACACATTTAACACCATTCTCTTAATGGTAACAGCTCACACCTTCCAAATCCCATCCCTGCAACCACCTAATTTCATACTCTGGCCTCATATAAAAACACACTTGTGTGCATATTCCCCAAATCCACCCTACACCTCCTTGTGTGTCTCTGTGTCAATCTTCTTTTTTCTCTATTTTTTCAGAGCATTAGGGTCAGATAATTGGGACCTGAAGAATTAGTGCATAACAATCCATTTTAGCCTGTTGATTCATAGCAAACCTGTGGCACTCCAATTACATTCTGCCAAGCAGACCTGTGCTGCAGGGGCTGGATAATAAAAGCATACAGGTGTCTGCCACCAGCATCCCCATTGATTTGCAAATTGGTCCCCAAGAGACATCTTGGCAAATATTCCCACAGCATCCGAGAGCTTTGCCTGAGAGAAGCTAAAACAAGCTAAAAAGGAAATGCTAATTTCTATATCCTACGCCGGTTTTAATTGAAGTCTGCCTGTTCTAAAGCCAGAGGGATGATAACAGTTAATGTATTCTCCACCTGAGAGGCAAGGCACCGTCTTCTGTGCATCTAAAAGACTGGAATTATGATCCTGAGAGGATTATAAATTCTAGCAAGTTCTTTTGCCCAGGGTAGCAGAGTTTTCCAGACCTCTTCAGTGTAATTTCATAAGGATTTGCTGTTTTAAACCAGAAAAAGTAAGAAAGAGAAAATGACTGGGGTGGGCACTGGCCAAGAATGTCTCTGAAAAGGACTGACAGTTTTTGCATGGCTTCTTTAAGAAGCAAAGCTTATGTTGCCATGCTCTGTGTGTATTTCTGGTGGTCTTTCCCCTTTTTGGACAGAATCCATCCAATTTGATACAGAGGGAGAGGTCTCAAAGATACAAAGTTGTTAGAAGTTTAATGGAAACCAGGATTTGTGACATGAGCTCATCACCTCTCAGACACACAGAATCTACGCAAAGAAAAGATGTTATAAATGTTCCTAAAGCTTCAGAGCTTGTAGCTTCATGTTAAACACCTGAGAATGCAAGCAGGAGCTCCCACCCCTCTTCTCTGAGCAGGTAATGAAATCAGGGCTTCCTTAATTCCACCACTCAGGGCACAATTTGTTTTAAGAGCATCACAGTAAGTCACAAGGAGCATGAAGCTCTTTACCTGTGGAGCAATGCACCAGAAGAAAGCCATGAAGGTTTAAAATAAGGTTGTAATTATAGCATCAGATGATGAGTGAAGCTTCTTCTCTACAAAATATTCTTAGCTTAGTAGGTTTGAAGTCCAAATAGTGGAAAGATGGTGGAGAGAAGAGTCTGAGGCATAAAGAGGTAAAGAAACCAGTAAGAAAGAATGTTCTCAAGCAGTGACATCAACAGGATCAGAAACAGTTAATCAGAAACATCTGATTAAAAAAAAAGCCACCAAAAAACCCAACAGCAGTGCCCTAGAAACTCCCACTGTGGTTGTCCTGCAAATCAATTTTGTACTGTCAGTCTATGGCCAGTAAGTGGCCAAGGATAATAAAACTGCAATGAAACACTAAATGTATTTGAAATCTGTGGCAGGAGTCACTTTATCCAACTTTAGATGATTTCAGGGTAAATTTCTAGTAAGTCACCCTGGGCTTCCTTGGAAGTAATTAAGATCACGTTAATAAGGTTGAGGATTTTAGAGAAAAAAAATTGTACTCATGTATTTCAGAGTGAGATGAAACACATCTGAAAACTCACCATGCTGCAGAAACCAATTTGACTAAATTTATCCCACTCCTGCATCCCACCTGCCAGCAGCTCAGCAATCAGGTCCAAGAGCAGATTTCTCTGGGATGCAGGAGTGTTGTGTGAGCAAAATCATCCAGGCTGGAGCTTCCTCCTCTGTGAATACAGACTGCAGAACTTCCTAGCAAAAGTGTCCAGGTGAGGAGCAGCTGCTGCAAGCACCCAACACCCAAATATTCCAGCAGGTCTCTCCTTGGCCTCAGCATGCCAAGGATCCTCTGTGTGTCCCAGAAGGACATGTGGACCTGCAGACACCTGTAAGATAAAGAAGCAACTCATTTTGTTTGCCTGTCAGCTCTTGCTGACAAGACTTGGCCATTTCAGAAGTGCTCTTTGTGTCGGTTCTGAAGGTACAAATTCTGTTCTATGTTGCCACATCCCTGAGAATCCTTCCTGGATGTTTTATAGCAGCCTGAAGAGTTTTCTTATGTTTTCTCTCTTTCTCTTTGTCAAGCAATATCAGAAAGATATTTAGTCACATCAGCAAAGTGATCCATCATGTGAAGCATCCTCCTGGCAGGAAAAGCCATTACGTTTATTTTCCTAATGCAGCTAAGTAGATATTCATATCTGTAATTACTATTTAAATGCAGACTGACTGATTCCTCTGCATTCCATCTGCAGACTTCTCTGAAAATCAGTCTTCAATTAACACTGACTTTATCTCATCCTTTTCTATCAAAAACAATTCTGAGCATGGACAGTGCTTGCATTGCCCCAGTCCTTACACGAGGCTTGTTAAGGGCATGGATTTGTGGAGGTGAGGAAATTTTTTTCACAGTCACCATTGTGTATGGATAGTATGGTGGGAATGGCTTTAAACTGAGAGTAGGCTTAGACTGAGTATTAGGAAGAAATTCTTCCCCGTAAGGGTGGTGAGGCACTGGCACAGGTTGCCCAGAGAAGCTGTGGCTGCTCCATCCCTGGAAGTGTTCAAGGCCAGGTTGGACAGGGCTTGGAGCAACCTGGGATAGTGGAAGGTGTCCCAGCCCATGGCAGGGGGTTGGAACTAGAGGACCTTTAAGGTTCCTTCCACCCCAAACATTCTCTGATCCTATATGCATTGCCCTCTCCTCATGAGACTCAGGAGTTCAGATCCTAATTTACAATTTTTTTTATACCTGTGTGGCCAGAATTCTCATGAACAAAATGTACTAAAGTTGGACAAGTTTGGAGAGATGTCCATGGCTTTGTTTATGCTTCTGAATATCTGATTTGGTGAGAATTGTTTATAACAGAGAAAAGGTGAGGGAAATCCCCTTTAGATTAGATCTTTAGATTAGATTCTCCCATATATTGGAACTGAAGACGTTAAACATATGGCCCTTCCCTTCCCTTCCCTTCCCTTCCCTTCCCTTCCCTTCCCTTCCCTTCCCTTCCCTTCCCTTCCCTTCCCTTCCCTTCCCTTCCCTTCCCTTCCTTCCCTTCCCTTCCCTTCCCTTCCTTCCCTCTTTTCTTTTCTCCACAGATTTGAAAAGAGTAATAAAGCAAGCAGTAGTCATTAGTAACATTTATGGTGAAACTCAGAAATCTCACACCAAAAAGAGCTGAATCTCCCTATTTCAGTCCTCCACACAAAATGTGGAAATATCAGTCAGCTCTACCACTTAAGGATGGAAAATGGGATTGGTCCCTGTCTGTGCTCTCTGCTAACCCATCTGCTGATCCTGCCATGCTGCTGGGATGGGACAATCCAATGCAGCCCAGCTCACCTTGCAGTCCTTATGGTGAAGACAAAATGTGCCTACAGGAGATTTGTGTCCTGGAGCAGATGGATGCTTGATGGATCTGTCACTGATCTCACCAGCTTTACATATCCTGTCCCTTGGCCCCACTTTCACTCTGTAATATTTTGTATATCATCCCATGATTTGCACTGACTGCAAAGAGGGAAATACTTTGCCTTGAACTGTGCCCTCAAGTCCTCTCCCTTTCTCTTTGAAAACAAAACAACAAACCTTTTAAACCAACGTCTTCAAACCACTCCTCTGCCTTTTCTCAGAGTAGAGGATCCCTCTAATCCCTCTATCTGTTTTCTGGTTAGCTGTTCCATTATTACCCTGTTTTGCCATGGAAATGAAGCCTAGGTGGTCTCACTCCCACTGTGTATTTCTGTATGTGCACCGCCAATAACTGCTGACCTCATTAAACAAAATGATAGAAAAGCCTGAAGCCTCATAGATAATTACATTTCATGAAGGCAGAAGACAGATCTTACAGGCACTGCCACTGCAGGAAAATAAGCAAGCATTAATCTTGGCATAAATGGGGAAATCCACATGGGAGGGAGCCTTTTACAGGTGCCCCAAGCACAAGGAAATCTTCAGTCACAGTTTAAACCTTGCTTAAAGCCAAAGCCAATCTACCACAAGACACACATCCACAGGCAAAGAAATTTAATTTATTCCCAAAATCCTTAAGTAAACTTTGGGTTCATTCTGAGTAATATCTTAATTAGGTTTTTATGTGAGCTAAAAGATAATGTACTAAGTTTTTTTAGTTGATTTAATTCTGAGTCCAGAAAGTATTTATAATTTCTTGGTAATTATTTGCTCGTTCGTGTGACTTCAAATTCACACAGTGATTCTTTCTCCAAATAACCTCGAAGCTCTGTCATTCACTTACCTTTAAAATTAACAAGGTTCATGTACTCAGGTCTTAACCAGAGGTTTATAATCTCTACCACTCACCCCTCCCAGCCTCCATAAATATACCTGTTAAATCTCTCCTTGGCCATGCTCTCCTTCTACATCTCTTTTAGCCAGGACTCTCTTTCCATTTGTCAGTAGGATGGCAGCAAAGGAAATTGCACTAAATTCTCACTGAAGTCTCCATTTGAGATTAACCCTTGCTTAGGAATTTGGAAATTAACGGAAAGAGAGTTTTCTCAGGAAAACCCCATTATTCTGGTCATTTAACTTTTCTTGTTACTGACCCATCAAAGGCAGAACAATTGGCTGGACAGACCCATGGTGCTTTGGTGGTCTTTGTATTCAATTTCTGCACCATCTGAGGATGCTTAAAGCTTTCTCTGGAGTGTTCTACTGGAACTCTTTGTGGAGCAAAGTCTCAGTCCCAGACCTCATCCAAGGTTTTTTCCCACTGCTTGGTGCAGGTAGGAAATCTCTAAGGTGAGCAGTGGGAAAGCAAAGCTTGCTGTGTTATTGCCTATAGCAAAGAGACAGTAATTGCTGGATAACATTTTTTCCCATTTTCCTCTTCGTGAAATAGCTTCCATCATCTATCTTTCTTTCTTTCTTTCTTTCTCTCTTTCTTTCTTTCTTTCTTTTTCTTTTTCTTTCTTTTCTTTCTTTCTTTCTTTCTTTCTCTTTCTTTCTTTCTTTCTTTCTTTTCTTTCTTTCTTTCTTTCTTTCTTTTTCTCTCTTCTTTCTCTCTTTCTTTCTTCTCTCTTTTCTTTCTATCTTTCTTTCTTTTTCTCTTTCTTTCTTTTTCTTTTTCTTTTTTCTTTTTTTTGGTTTTGTTTGGTTGGTTGGTTTTTGGTTTTGTTTTTGCTTTTTTCTTTGGATTGCACTCTGTTACACCTAGAAGATTGCCCAGTTTCTTTGACACAGTGCAAATCGCTGCATTTTTTCTATTCGGTTTCCTTGATTCATTTCTTTTCTTGTTCCATTTAGGGATCAGCTATTCTTTCTCCTGTTGGGATTTTCTTTTCCCATCCACGAATTACTGGCTTTATTTATGTGGCAGTGTCAGAAGGTTCACAAACACAGAGCTTGTTAATATTTGTGTGCGAGTGTGTCCCTTTCCTCGAGGTTAGGACAATAATGCTGATTATTAATGATGCTCCCCCGGAGCAGGACTCCAATCTGGCACAGCCTCCTTCAAAGGGAACAGCAGACTGCAGAGAACAAGACAAACTATGCACACCCTAACTCACAGTGACCTTCCTTTCTCCTGCAAAAACTACTAGTTTAAGAAAAATCTCCACAGTCATAAATCACTATCACTCACCACTGTTTGGAAAGAGCTGGATGATTTTGGTACATTTATCATGGTTTAAGGAATTTTGACGTGTTGCTCACCTCTGAATGCTAAAGTTCTTTTCTTTGTGGTTATTTCCTTCCACCACATTCCAGGAGGTTGCTCAGAATAGTGACAATATCAATTGTCAGGGGGCAGAGGAGGCACACTGTCCATGCTCCTTGAAGGTGAAAACATTGAAGGAATTTGACCTTGACTGAAGGAGCTTCCATGGAAGATTAGAAGAATAACATTCTCTAAGCAGATGCCAGGTCATAATTACCACTAATGGCCACCTCATGCGTCATTCCAGGCACCTCACAACAAAAAATATTATCTTTTGACAAAGCCGTTGGCAACCACACATGGAAAAAAAATTAAGGTTTTGCCCATTATTTTCTAGCTTTATTTTTTTACAGACTGAGAGTTACTTAACTTGACTGTAAGTAAATAACCCACTGAAGACGGGCAAGTAGTCCAAGAGTGAGAAAAATGTATATATACTATGAAACTATCTGTGGATAGTAAGATTTATAACTAGAAGGGATAAAAAAAATGAGATTTCTGCAGTACTGAACATTTTTTATGGTTTTTTCTGTGTCAGTGTGGGACTTAGAACACAAGCAATGCTTGTTTAAAACCAGAAATCATGAAAAGCACAATTCATAATTGCTCATTTGATTAGTATATTTTTTTATTTTAAAAAGTATCTCTACTCTAAGGTATAAACATTTTTCTTATACTTTTATTCATTAAATTGAAACTAAATATTTCTAATCTCTTTGATTTGACCTGAACCTATTTGCAACCTTCTTCTGTTCAACTGAATGGTAAATCATGAGTCCCTGTCACTAAAAGTATTTATGGAATATTAGGTTTCAGAAACTGCTCCAGCAGCCATTTAAAAATTTCTCCGGGAGCAGAGAGAAAAATATTGACCTATTCTTCTACAGAGTCACCCTGCAGAGAGTGCTTTGAATGTGGATCTCACAGCTCTGGCAGTTAGGCTGATTTAAAACTAATCCAGGTGCAAAGAGAGGAGTATCACAGAGTGGAATGTGGAATGCTCTCAATTAGGTTGTTTCAATTTCAAAACCCACACCCAGTGCTGTCCAAAGTGGGGAAATGGCAGGAGACCTCTGTGTGGAGCTTTTATAACTCAAGGAGATGTGATCACTGCCAAAGGTGTTTAAGGCAAGTCTGAGCTAAACCTTTGACTCTAGTGGGAGTTGTCCTTGCCCATAGCAGCAGGATGGAACTAGGAGACCTTTAAGATCCCTTCCAACCCCAATCATTCCATGATTCTATGACTTTTCATGTGGAACAGCTTCATTTATTTCAAAAGCGTCTGAGAATTAAGGAAAGCGTCAGCAAGGTTTCTTAACAGGGAGACAAATGTTTGAAATTAATTATGAACACCTTGTCTATTATTGCTGGCTATCTGAACTCTGCTGTTGCTATAGCACACAAAAAGGCAAAGCAAATTCTTTTAATTGGAAAAAAATCTTCTGTTTTAATAGGCAATGCCTGTTTTCAAGGATTAAGTATATTTTGTCAGTTCACAGCATTTTCTTGTGTTGAAATAGTTTACTACACCCTCTTAAACTTGCCACCTTTGAAAAACAAACTGATTCTACAAAAAACAATCAGACATCAGTTTTTCAGCCTTGCTTGGAACTACTCTCTTCGTCTCACATCACAATTAATTTTGATGTAAATTTCTGGATGGAGATTGATAAATAAATGATATCTGGCTGAAATATTCCCAGCGGAGTCCAGCTAAGCACAGGGATTTCAGGGGAAAGCCTTAGGATGAAATATAGCTGCACTACTGCCAACAGTGATGAAGTGAGTTTTTTAAGGTCCAAAGTACATCTGTGAGAGAGATCAGAGGTGGAGAAGGTTTATCTCTCTCACTCAGTGCAGCTCCACACAGCTGGCAAGGACTGAGCTGGCTCAGGGGGATCAGGACTAGAGGTGGATGCTCAGGTCCATGCCCAAGTTAAATCAAGTTAATTCATAAGCCTTCTTTGCTGCCTTTCCATTCTACCCTAGAAAAACTTCTAATGGAGTGAGATAACAAAATAAAGGATTTTTTTTTTTTTTATTATGGAAAGTACTTTTTCTCTGAAGATAACTTAGGACAGACAGATAACACCCAGAATTATATTAGCAGTGCAGCCAAAGCCTGAGAGTCAGCATCTGTGTTGGTCAGGAAAAAACAAGGGGCAAAGCTGAACCATTCACAGTATCTGTCTCCAAGAAAGAGGATGAACAAGAGGATGCCCATGAGGGATGAAGGCTCATGGTATCAGAATTCACAAAAATATTTTCTTGTGCATGAGGCTCAAAGCCACCTTCAGTCAATGCCAGCTCTGCAAACTGAAACATTTCAGAGAGCAGACAGACAAATTTATATCAGTATTGACTTATTAATGTTTGGGCTAAAGAAATGCATAAGTCTGGAAATTAGCAACCGTTTGAAAGAAAAAATTATATTAAAACATCATCAGCCAAAAGCAATATCACCATTGTAACAACAAACACTAGATGGAATAGATAATGGAACTGAGAAATCATTAAGCAGTGTGAAAGCAAATCCTCTGGATAAAAATGAACTCTTAGCATTGCAGACAATAATTATCACTCTTCTCTAATGCCACAATGCCCTGTCTTGACCTTCTTGCTGTTGCCAGGCTCAAAGAAAGTCCAAGACCAAAATTCAAATTTTGATTGAGTTGCCCAAGTGAACAGAAAATATTCATATCCATGAAATAAGGTGAAATGAATGGCATGCTGAAAAGCAAAGACAATAGAAGCTATCAAAATCCAAGCACTAATTTGGTTTAGAAAAGAAAAATAATTTTGAATTTGCATAATCTTGAAGTAGAATGACTATAGCTTAGAGAAACTGATTAAATTTGCCTGCAAATTTTCCTGTTCCTATTGTTACGATTGTGGTAAAAGGCCAAGCAAACTACTTCTTGGGTAATTTATTAAAAGGATTTAACTTCTTCACATGTGCAAACTGCATTTAATAGCTTTTGATTTTTTTCAAATTTCTTTGCAACTCAAAATGATCCAAACATGGGCTTATAGTTTCTGGCAGAGTTCTGAGAAACCATTAATGGCCTTGAAGTTTGTAAATTTACTTATTTCATTGTGCTTTTGGTCAACACACATTCTGTGGCAGTGCTTATGATGCCCATGAAGCTTTCAAGTTTGCTTTGCTAATATTTTCTGTCTAAATGGACACTCATAAAACGTGAGATGGGCCAGGGTAGGCACAGCAGGTATTTATATATTTGTGTAATCTAATTCCTGTGACTAATTTATTATGTCAAAAAGTAAATATGGAAACTTCTTTCTGCTTGGTGTGCTGTCCAGGATGCAGAAGAACAAAAAACTGCATTAATGCCAACTCCAAATACAGGAAGAGTGAAAATGAAGTCAGAAACATGATAAGGAATGATCCCAATAAGCTGTCTGACTGCTGGACATTTTCTGTAGGTCTAGGTGAAGAAGAGAATCTTAAGGAGGATATGAAGAACAGCGCAGGAGGCTTTTGGTTGCTTGCTGATTGAACCTTCATATGAGCAAAGGAACATCACAGAAACTTAAAAATTAGGCAAGGAGGGTAGTAAAACCATCATCAGGGGACAGCAGATTATGGACTGGGTATGTCAGTAGCACACCAAGGAGGTCACAGACACTGAAAGTGAGTAAAAGCAGTTCCTTTCTGGATTCCTGATTAATGTTCTCCAAAATCTTTTCTTTCTCCCCTCGTGACTCCAATGCAAGGCAGTGCCAGCATCCCAACAGAGCCTGCAAGAGCCAAGGAATGCTCAAGAAATCTTTCCATGAACTCAGTCCAGGTCAGTCAGGGCTCAGGATGATGACCAAACCCCTGGACTCACTTTATCCTTCTCCAGTTGGAAAATACCAGATTTCATCTCCAACCAGGCCTGAATGTAAGAGTCCTGATGGTCTGCAAAGGGTAACAGAGCACAGGGAATGTGATGGAGCCACAGCATTAGAAATTCATTATGGCTGATATTTTTATGATTATGCTATGTCAAAACCCCATCACTAATCATGGTCCCTATTCCTGCAGACTCACCAGCTGTAGAAACCCAGACCAAGAAACTGTGTAAGTCTTTCCCCAAACAACTTCCATACAAGCCACAAAAGGTGGGTGCAGCAGGATCATAGAATTGTGGAGTTGTTTGGGCTGGAAGAGACCTAACAGATCATCTCATTCCAACCCCCTGCCATGGGCAGGGACACCTTCCACTATCCCAGGTTGCTCCAAGCCCCATCCAACCTGACCTTGGACACTTCCAGGGAGGGAGCATCCACAGCTCCTCTGGGCAACCTCTTCCAGTGTCTCACCACCCTAACCAGGAAGGATTTTCTCCTAATATCCAGGGAGGTGAGGAAGGAATATCCTTGACTTGTCCAAATTCACTCATCAGTAGCCTAACTGCCATCATCCAGTTGTGAATCAAAAGGGATTAGAAAAGAGGAGCACGATGGCTCCATGGCTATATAACAGAGATCTTCCAAGGGCGAGACATTTGGGAGAAGATATAAAGCTGCTTTGAAGGAACCCAAAAATCAGTCAGCAAAAGCATCATTGACCTCACAGCTAAAAGGGAAGAAGCTTCCTCATAGCACTGAGGCATGATGGGTTTGGAACAGCCCTTACAGGTTTTGGAAACAAACCTCAGGCTCATTCACAGGCGTGTGAAGAAAGCATGAGATGTCATAGAGATAATGAATTCATTGCTCCAGTGTCTCGTTGGTCCTGTGGGAATAATGTCATTTTCCTCAGAGGGAGGTTGTGAGTGGGAAACCCAGATACTAACAAACTGAACATGGACATTGGAGAAAAAAAGTCTTCTCTTAAAGAGTGGTTAAGCACTGGAACTGAAGTGGTGGAATCACTATCCCTGGAAATGTTCAAAAAACAAGGAGATGTGGCAGTTCATGACATGGACTACGGGGCTGGTGTTCAGTCAAAGGTTGGACTTGGTGATCTTGGAGGTCTTTTCCAATCATAATAATTCTATTATTGTATGAAATGTTCATATTTTGCAGCATTTTACCTGGAAATCTTGTCTCCAACACATATTAAATCAGGTAGTCTCTGGGGGTGGACACCATAAGGTGGTGACCTTACAGCTCACAGAAAAGAACTTCTGGAGAAACATAGCAGCACTTGGAAGGACAAATGCAAATAGTGGAGGAGGGAAAGATGGGAAGACTTTGGAGCTAATATACAAGTGAAAAGGCCTGGAAGGTGCAGCTATAAATGGCTGTCTAACTACAGAACAGTTTAGTTTTACAAGCACAGAGTCCTCTTCTGTTATTACCCAGCACAGAGGATGTGATGGAGTAAACGTTCACTAAAGATTTGGCAGCCTGGCCTCTCTCACAAGAAATATGACAGGGTCACAGGTTTCTTTGCTTTGTTTCAATAATTGGATTTTCTAGGCTCTGAGTGTTCCCTCCTGGGGCGTGAGGAGCAGACAAAGGGGTAGAGGAAGCAGGATAACCATTTCAAAGCAGCCATCATTACTGTGCCCATGGAAATCTGGATCTGTGTCTCGCAAGGAAAGCTCAAAGGCATTTCACAACTTGCACAATTCCATGCCTAACAGGAGCTAATCTCAAGAGCACCACCAAACTTTGTGTTGGGAGGGTTATTTTTATTTTAATTTGTCTCCTGAGGCAGCCTCATTTGAGCTGAGTTTTAAGGACAAAGCAGAGGAATTTAAAAGCATCTTTAAGCCCACAACTGAAATACCTGCTACTACCTAAATCTCAAGTATTTAATGGTTCCTAAAAAATATATTACCTTGTTAATGCCTGCAGCAAAGCATACAGTTTATGGGGAGAGAGCAGTAATGCCCCTTTAGCCATCTGGCCAGCAAGAATACAATGGGGTGTTTGATAGCAGCCATTTTCATGTCTGCAGGAGATGGCTGCAATAAAAAGAACAAACAAGCACATTTACAGGGGGCTGCAGTTGGGTACCAAGCCAGATGAGGAGCCATAAGAAATTCAATGTAAATCTCTGCGGCCCAATCACAGACAGCTCCATTGCTCCCAAAGTCAAGTGGAGCTTGATGCCTTCAGTTCTGCAAATGGATATTCCCAACCTTAATGAAAGTGCCTGAAGAACCTTGGGGGTCTCTGCCACCAGCATTTCCACTGATTGAGGCAGTACTTGGAAGATTTTTAACTTGGGGAAAAAAAGCTACTAGAGGCCATGGAAATAGCGCCAGAGCAGCATGTACAGTGGAACTGAGCACCCTGCTCCATGGTCTCCATGGTCCTATGTGCTTGATGGAAAGACTTCAGCAAATTTTGAATTAAGGACATAATCCCAAAGTCAAAGCTATTTCAGGGCATGGGTGGGTTGAAGCAACCACCAGATCTAGAAAGGATCTGAGCCTGCAGCATGATAAGATTAGATATTATGAAAAATATCTTTACTGTGAGGGTGGTGAGGTACTGGCACAGGTTGCCCAGAGAGATTGTGGACTTCCCATCCCTGGAAGTGTCCAAGGCCAGGTTGGACAGACCTTGGAACAATCTGGTCTACCAGAAGGTGTCCCTGCCCATGGCAAGGGGTTGGAACTGGATGATCTTTAAGATCCCATCCAGCCCAAACCATTCTGTAATTCTTTGATTCTATGTATACAGAGAAGGTCTTCAGCACAATGCTGGGGCTGGAGTTGAAATTTCAGTAGGATCAGCTCTAACCTTTCTATCACTTTGTGTATTACGAATGTCACAATTCCCATCCAAGTCACGTTTCACAAAACCACTTTATTTCAAGACATACTGAACTGCTGTCTCCTTCCCTGAACATGAAAATCTCATAATATTATTTCATTCCTCTGCCTGTTTGTGCACCGGTCACACAAAAAGTTGTGAAACTACAACCAGGCTTTTCAGGCTTTTAAACACGCAAATATAAACTGCTATTAAGGGTACATCACATTTCCTTGCTTAGTGCTTGGCTCGTAAAATGTTATAGCTCCACAGTCTTTCCAGCATTGAAAGTAAAGTTTTTCCCTTAAGCCCTAAAGGGAAGGGGAAATTTATGTCACCTAATTTCAGCTATCTAAAAATTAGGCATGTAATCTAAGATAGTCATCTGTGTCTTAGCTGATGCAAGGAATGGAGCATCTTCAGAGCACAATTCATGCAATCGTAAACCAGGATGAGAATCAGCTCCAGGGGAAAAGGACCTAAATGGAGGTGGTTTCATGTGCATTGGGTTACAAACCTCTGATTTCACTCTGGGGGGATCTGTAGCACATTTAGTGGGAACTTACTGGTGTTTTAGGCACTACAGGGCATCCCACACAGCCTTCAGAAGGGTGTGATCTCCTCTCACTGAGTCATATTTGCCAGCCCAGGTGTCACCATGGGGCACCTGAATGGCACCAGATGTCTTTGTTCAGGGAACTGAATAATTCACCAATTTCCTGGGCAGTAGAACAGCTTTTCCTGTTTCATTAACTGCATTAACACAATGCCCACGGTTTATAATGAGAATTCAGACACTTTGTTTGTCATCAATTACACATGGAAATATAAACTGCAGCTATTTATTCTGGAGAATGAATCCTTCCCTAATGTGCTTGATGTGCATGGGTGGGTCTGGCTGTGGAAGTACATTTTTCTTTTTGTTGACCATAATGAGAATCTAGACAAAGAACTTAGGCTAAACCCCTAATTTCTTAAAAGCTAAATTATAGTAGCTATAAATTTGAGTATAGGTGCTCATGGTGATGTTCATGTTTGGAAGATCATTTTTAATATCCCTTTCAACCCAACCCATCTTGTGATTCTGTGAAGATTTTGGCCTTTTCAAATAACAAAATACTAATAAGGACAGTGATCTGATAAATTATTCTGCTGTTCCAAGATCAATCCTTTCTTCCTTAGAGCTGTTTAGTTCTCCATCAACAACTTCCAGCTGGTAATCTCATAGCATTTCATTCATGGACTTTGATGAAAATCTCCAAAAATTTTTTCACATAAAGGCAGAAGCTTCACCACGAGCAGAATCTACCCGAGGATAGATGAGCAGGAATCCAACGTTGTAAATTGTAGAAGCAACATAAAGAGTGGAATTGGATATGCAACTGAGTGTAACACTATGGCACCAGAATAAATCAGAACATAAACATTACGAAAGAAAATACTGCAGCTTGAAAAATGTTGTGGGTTTCACTCAGCTTATGCTTTAAACAGTGAGTGCAGCAGAAATTACAAGTGTAGAAAACAGAATAAAAAGGTGAATTGAAGTTCTAACTTATTTTCTTTTTTTTTTTAATATAATTTTCCAGGAAGAGAACCTGGCTGCCTGTGAAGCAACTGGATCCCCTGACTCCAGAACGAATTACATTTAGTTCAAGTTATGGTTATGTGGGAAGAATATTTGTGACTAAAATGCTTGTCTTGGAACTGATGTTGGGTTAACCAAAAGAAATTACTAATTTTAAGGTCAACACAATCTTTCACTATTGAATAGAGTAATCTACTACCGAGATTCAATTTTGACATACTGAGCTTACTAGTTTGATTTATCTCTTACTTACAAACAGAAACATAACATTTAACCACTGACTTCTCGTGCAGCATCATTCCAATATCTGCTGACCATTTGAAATCTAAACCCATAATTGAAGTTTGGTTTTTTCAGTCTCAGGCTGCTGGTTAACAGCATTTTGCTGCTGCAGTAAGTAGTAAATTTTATCACCTCTTCCAAATAAAAGTGCCTCTACAAATATTTATTTGCATCCTCCACAATAAGGTGCAGCTTAGGAACAACCAGCTACTAACACTTATGTTAGTTTTAAGCTCCTGGGGGATAAGTTTCCTGTGTTGGGAAACTATGTTTTTATCTCTGCTGCACAGAATTGTTCAGTTTGGACACATTCTGAGACATAAAATCCAGTGTCTCCTTCAGGACACAATTTGGGAAAGACATCAGCTCCTGAAAATTTATGTTTTTAGACAGTCTTTCAGCCTATTCTACTCCTGATATCACACACATTATTATATCTCAGGTTATCTCCTGCATCACTGTAATATGTCTATATTTCATAAAACACAAACTTTGATTTCTGTAGTGATTGATACCACTATTTATTGTCCATTTCTGAGATGACTCTTCTCCTTGAGCTTTAGAGCTGTAATCAGAATGAAGGAATGCTCCTGGTTGAAAATATTATCTGCCAATAAATGCACTTTTAGGATGGCCCAAAAGGGTAAGTTTAGCAGGAGGGTAATTTACAGAAGTGGCAATAAATGGAAAATAATGAAAGAAAAAATTCAATTTTTTTCTGGAAACACAACTTAGTCAACTTTCCCAGGACTTAAGACAGCATGAAGTGGGGTAAGAAGAAAAAAACAGGTCAACAGACTTGGATAATCATGGTAACAACATTTATTTATTGTGCATAATGAGAAAAAACCACCAAAAAAACCCCCAAATGACTTAACAATTTTCACCTGCTCTGACCTTCATGTTCTTCCAGTGGCCACCATATGAAATGTCAGCACTAGGAGGACTTCAACCCACTACTGGTGCCTGGATGGAGTGGTCTTTTGTTGACATCAATGGCTTTTTTATAGAGTACTTTTATAATTTCTAGAATATCTACTGTGTTCTTGGGTAGTCCAAAACTTATTCAACCACTTAAATGACTTGATTGAACACCAGGTTTATCAGCTAGAAGAATCTTTCAAGGCAGTTTCGTAGATTAGAGAAGTACCACTGCACAGAGATGCCTGAATAGAGCAATTTGAGGTCTAAATTAATGGCTCCTAATTAATGGCAGCTTAAATCTGAGAAAAATTGATCATTTGTACAGCATTTGCTCTTCCTTGGGTTATTATCTTACATCATGTCTGCATTTATTACTTCACTGATTCATTATTTCATCAATACACTCAGTTCCAGCCATTACCAGCAAATGTGGTCAGTTCATGGAACAGATCTTTGAGTAGAACAGTTTAGTAGGACATTTCCTAGTCTGTAAATCCTTTCAAACATGGGTGTCCCGTGAGTTTTTATAAAGAATGAGACCATCTAGCTCATTAGTCTAATAATTAGCATCTTACAAGTGACATTCTGCAGCTCCCCAGTATTCTGGAAGCACAGCTGACATAAGAATTTGTATTTCCCAGGAATTCCTGGCAGTTCTTTGACCAGTATCAAATAGAATGAGTGTAACTGGATGGTTTTGAGCCTGCACAAAGCCACTGCAGATAACAGGCATGGTCTTCTATCTTAAATGAAAGGAATTTTGTGTGCAGATCACAGCACCTGAATTTGCTCCCCAGCAAGGCTGTGAAGGTGAGCTGTTCCTGCTGCACCACAGGAACTGCTCCTCAACACATAGAAAATATTCATCCTTGAAGAAATGAACACTGTGCCATGAATATGACGCAAAGTGACAAATGGAAAACTCAGACCAGTAACAGAGATGACCAGGGAAGCTCCACAGGAGGGAAGGAGGCACCTAACTTCAGGTGTCTAAAGCAAGGTACCTGTCTGGCTGTGATTCAGGTGCTGAAATGCAGAAGTCTGGGGTCATCATGTCCCACCTGGAGTGCTGTGGCCAGCTCTGGGGCTCCCAGCACAAGAAGGACATGGACCTGTTGGAACAAGTCCAGAGGAGCCCATGAAGAGGATTAGAGGACTGGAGCACCTCTGATGAAGACAGGCTGGGAGATCTGTTCAGCCTGGAGAAGAGAAGGCTCCATGGAGACCTCAGAGCCCCTTCCAGTGCCTCAAGGGGCTCTAAGAGAGCTGGAGAGAGACCTTTCCTAAGGGTAAAGTGGTGATAGGACAAGGGGGAGAGACCTTAAGCTGACAGAGGGTAGATTTATACTAGATAACAGGAAAAAGATCTTTACTGTGGGGGTGGTGAGGCACTCAGGCTGCCCAGAGAGTTTGTAGATTCCCATCCCTGGAAGTGTTCAAGGCCAGGCTGGATGGAGCTCTGAGCAACCTGGTCAAGGGGAAGATGTCCCTGGCCATGGCAGACAGTTGGAACGAGATGATCTATAAGGTCCCTTTCAACCCAAACCATTCTGTGATTCTATTCGAGTTGTAATCAAGTAGTCAAAACCCTGATGTTGTGCAGGCAGGAATCTCACAGGACACACAAGAGACAGAAGTCCTCCTGGAGCATCCAGAGGCTGGAGAGGAGATAATAAAGGCAACCCAACTGGCACTAGATGCCCACAGGGTTAAGTGAGTCCTACATTTGCCATCTGAACTCTTTATAGTTAGCAGAGATCTGGAGCTGCCCCAGCTGCACACGGACAAGAGACACAGCATCCATTTGGGGCTGGTAGCTGAAACACCTCACAAAAGGAAAGTCAGACTTTTCTGAAAAGTACCTTGCAATAGCCCAAACAATGCTAAACACTTATGTTTAAACACCCGAATTCTGCTCTAGGGTTTGATTTTACGTTGCACAGAAGTTACAGAGTTTTCCAATTCCTCAAAATAAATCTCTGCTAGAAACACAAGTAACATTTCTAAGGCAAACACTGAAAAGCACCAGGCTCAGAAGTTACCAGTGGATCCAGATAAAGAAAATATTGGAAACGTGGCAGTAAAAAAAAAAAAAAGCGCATTTGACAAATTGGCATTTGTACACACAAACAAACAGCATTTTGATCCATTCCATGTATGTCAGAGGCAGCAAGACATAGGAACAGTCAGCGGTTTCTTTCCAAAAGAGCTCCACAGCAAGTCACAGATGGCTGTGACCTCAAAGAACCTACTGAGCACCTGAGGCAGCAAGTTCTACATCTGAAGCATTTGGTACTGAGGTTTCTACAGAGATAAAATTTTAGATGTTCAAGCTGAAAACAACATAGAAATTAAAAAAAAAAAAAAATACTGGTCTGGACCACTGCCAAGAGCTACTCTAAAAGAGACTCTAACTGTTTCATTTACTCTCATGATAAATAGGATAGTTTAATGGAAACACTGTACACAAAACTGTACTGCTCAGGTAATTACCTTGATTGAAACAAGTGTTTTTACACTGAAAGCAAAATTCCCCTGGAGTTAAACCAAACCTCAACAAGAACGAGACCTCTGTGGAGATGCAGTCACATAAACAAGTTTGTGTGCTAATTATTTTCCAGTGGTTCTCTTAATGAGTGAGTTGCTAGAGTCCACTGGTTACAAATATGATTATTTTAGTGATTCACAGAATTTGGGTACACATTGCAAACACCAAGTGCTGCACCAGTTGCTATGGCAGGGAAACGTGTGTGGTTTGTTCCTCAAATAGCAGAGTAAATAATTGCATGACAGCTTGTTCCTCCTCCAGAGGGTCTCCCAGGGTTGGAAATGGTCTGCAGGGAGCTCACCACGTTCACATTTCCACCCCCTGCTTTTTCCTGAGCTTGTGGATAAAACCCTTAAACACTTATTCTCACATGCCAAGCTTATTTTTTAAGCTTATTTTTCTCCTGCACTGGAGATTTGGAGCTTGATTCTGGTCTCTGTTTCCTTGGTGCAAATCAGGAGTAAATCTGGGTTTTTTTCAGGATAAGAGTATTACCAGACTCTCCAGTTACACAAAACAGCAGACAGAAAAGCAAACCCTCTCTCTTCACACAGGGCAATGAGGAACAAGTTAGTATCTAAGACAGGTAAAAATTATTGAGTTTTAACAGGGCTGGGTTTTGTCTTGCACCCCTTGAGAAGCATGCATGTATTCTAGAAAAATATGAATGAGTGTGATTTTGGCCTGGGCATTTTCTAAAGTTTAAATTTTGGAACTATTTTTAAACTGAAACTACTGAAATAAGACCATCATCCCTACAGCATCAGGAAGGAAGCAGCACACAATGAAAAAGAATTGTAAAAGGTATAGAAGTTGGATTCCTGGTAGTCACCCTTCCTGTGCACCCAAAACAAGCAGTGAGCAAAGGAATAAAAAACTCACATATAGAGCTGAAAAGCTATTTTAAAGGGGAGGATGTAAAGTGAAAAAGCAACAATGTGGGTTAATCTGATGGAGGTGGGTTTTCTCATCACCAGGGATTGATAAACCTGCCAAGGAAGGCAGCTCTGCTTAACAGTTCACTTCACCGAGGCTTTTAAGCATCTTTTTTATCTGAAGGGTCTTTATTCTAAATAAATGACACTTCTCCATACGGCAGCTATTTGCTCACAGATTGCAATGCTCATTGCCTCAAAAGAAGCAGAACAGCAAGGCTGAAAGCTAAATCAGACTTGATGCAGCTATAATTGGTATTAAGGAACTGCAGAGGGGAAAACCTTCCCAGGGGGGAAGATACAGGTGATGCCAACCCCCTTCATGTGATGGGTTGAATCCCAAAACCAGAAATAAAGGATCACTGAATGGGACAAGGGAGAGTAAAAATCACTCCCTGGGAAAGAAATGTTATGGCAGTGTCCTAAACCCTTGAGGTGGATCCCCTGAGCTGTACAAGCTTTGAACAGGTCGGTAAATCTCTGTATAGCTCATGGTCACAGGCCATTAATCATTCTCCAATAAGTGGAGCACAGCTGAGATTGTCTCCTGCCTGCCCGGTGCTGCTCCTCAGGAAGGACAGATCTGTAGGAAGGTCAGACGTGGACAGCTGTGCTGGTTTGGGCTGGGGTTGGGTTAATTTTTCTCACAGTAGATGATACGGGGCTGTGTTTTGGATTTGTAATGAAGGCAGTATTGATAACACAGAGGTGTTTTAGTTATTGAGCAGAGCTTACAGAGTCAAGGCCTTTTCTGCTCCTCACCCCACCAGGGAGTGGGCTGGGGGTGCACGAGGAGCTGGGAGGGGACACAGCCAGGACAGCTGACCCAAACTGACCCAAGGGACATTCCAGACCACACTGCACCACGCTTGAGTATAAATCTGTGGGAGAAGCAGGAAGGGGGACACGTTAAGGAATAGTATTTGCCTTCCCAAGTCACTGTTACGTGTGATGGAGCCTGGCTGAACACCTGCCTGCCCATGGGAAGAAATGAATTAATTCCTTGCTTTGCTTTGCTTGCATGTGCAGCTTTTGCTTTACCTATTAAACTGTCTTTGTGTCAACTCCTGAGTTTTCTTACTTCTGTTCATCCAATTCTGCTCCTCATCCCTCCAGCAGGGAAAGAGCGAGCAGCTGTGTGGGGCTGAGTTGCTGCCTGGGGTTAATCTACAGCAGCCCTCTGGCACACAGCACGGGACTTGGAGGGTTCCAGATAGCAACAGACTTGATTGGCATATGCTGGATCGAGCTGTTATTGCTGTTTAGCTGTTAATTGACAGCTCCTGTGCCTGTCATGGGACTTGTTTGCCTGAGTGTCTATTCGAGCCCAGTGCTTGTTAGTGGCTGCTCTTTTCTTCCGCTGCTCACTGTGGTGCTGCTCTGCTCCTTATCTGCCTGTGCTGTGCCTGGGAATGCTCTGATAACAGCAGCAGGGATGTTCCTGGCCTGGCAGATGGCCAGGGAGTCACTGCTGTCTCTGTGCTGCTTTTCTGGACACTCTGGAACTCCAGCATGAACTTGAGTGGAAGGGACACTGACCTGTGTGAGCCCACGTGGGAGAAGGACACCCTGAAATGTCTGGGGCTGTGAATCAGCCCAGCCAGAGCAGGTACATCTTGACATGGCTGTGGGTCTGTCTGTGCTGCATGTGTCCATCTGAAGGGTTTGTGGCTCCAGGCCAAGTCCATGCTCCATCACACAGACCTGGAAGCATCAGTGGCTGTGTACAAGGTCAGGCTGGAGGCAGAGCAGAAAGAAATGAAAAACAGGAAAGATATGTATTGGTATGCCTGTGTTATGAGATGATCACGTAAAAGAGAAAATACAATTGGATTCTGCATTGTTTTCCCAAACACTGATGATTAAAAGGTTGGACCTCGCAGGTTTTGGAGATAGTTCTGGAGCACACATGAAAATTTAGGAGAAATCCTCTGCCATGGGTTGCACTGAGCTTGCCAGTGAGCTCTGCATGGGTAGGACATGAAGAGTTTTCAGACCTGCCACTGGTTTTGCATCCTAACAAATGCTGAGGACAAGATGTGTGAAATCAACAGTTCCAGAATCTCGGAAAGAGACCACACTGCAGCAATGATGATGAAAGTAAGGAACCATCTGCTGCTATGGCTTGAGCTGCAAAAATGTTTTCATAGCTCTAAAGGGGAGGAGAGGGAGGCAGAGCCCTGGTAGGAACCCAAAACACCACAGTGAGAACCTAAACAGACGAGGAGAGAGGTAGCAAAGGCTGCAGATGTGCCAGTGCTTCATTTGGCATCAGCTGAGACAGCACTGTCAGGAATCAAAAAATTACTGCAATCCCAGAAAGGAAAGAGCAGCAGCTTTTCAGCCTGATCCAAACATGGGCTCTGCACCAGCTGAGCCAACAAAAGCCAACACAGAGACACCATTCAGATGGTGAACAGCACATGGTTGAGACCCACAGCCTCCCATTGGGCAGAAGGAGCCAAAATGAAGCTCCAGCTGGTAATTGAAGAACACAGAGATGCTCGACACCCTGCCCTCTGCATCTCTGAGCTCTTCAGCAGCCTGTCAGAGCCCAAAAGACCCAAGGAAAAGCAGGGAGCATCAGCCACAAGAAGGTGAAGGCAGCTGCTACAAAACAGCTGTTGAATTCAGCATTTCCACAGGTTTTTAGACAGAAGCAGCTGCTCATAAAAGTGAAGATTGGTTCTTTCTAACCACCAGACCAGAAGGAGAGCTGGGAAGAAGAGATATTTGGCCAAGGAAGAATTTAGCTTTGTAGCAAACACACAGGCAGCCATGAAAAGTTCATATTTGCTTAGGTCTGTTGTTGGTCAGAGTGATCAAAGGTGTGTGATGTCTGGAAATAATAACAGGATAATAACATTTTTATAAAAATACAAAATTTTAACCTGTCTGACATCTCATGGAAATATTCAACCATCGCCCTGAGTTAGAAAACAATTATTCAAGCTGTGTGGTCACTGAGCCTTGCTTAGGTATGTTCTGAGATGAATGATCACAGACAGGATAGCTGGAAGAATTCCCAGTTTCTTCACCCTATTGAACTGGGATTCATAGAATCATTACAGTTGGAAAATACCTCTGAGACCTTCATCAGGTCCAACTGCCAACTCAGTATCCCCACCACATACCCCCTGGATCTGTGTCCTCAAGTGCCACATCCACACGTTTTTTGAACACTTCCAGGGATGGTGACTCCACTGCTTCCCTGAGCAGTCTGTCCCAGTGCTTGACAACCCTTTCTGTGAAGAAATGTTTCCTAATATCCAATCTAGACCTCCTCTGATGCAACTTGAAGCCATTTCCTCTTGTCCTGTCCTTTTTTAGATTTCCAGTAGAAATTATCCCACATGCCCATTTGCAGAAATAGAACAGATGGGACACACCATTGGTGAAATCTGGGATGGCTTGATAGTGTAAAGTCCCCAGAGACAAGCAGAAATTCTGCAGGGTTTTCAGGACCTGAAACTTTGAGTTGGGTGCTAAGGGTAGATAAAATTAGTTGTCTTCTTGAGGCATCTTTGTTTCCACCAAACCTACAGGGACACCAGACAGCTGACTTAGAAAAGGCTCTTAGCTTTTAGGCAGCTAAAATTGGACGGTATAATCACCTAACACACTCCCCAGCCATTTTATATATCTAGTCCTGCTGACAGCTGGGTCTGCTCTAAAGCACCACAGAAAAATGATATTGCAGATCCTTGAAGAAAATAATGTCCCAGATAGTGATGGAAAGGAACACCACCTGTAACTCTGAATCTCAATTTTGTTCTCATTAGATCTTCATTATATCAGCCATCATTGTTGTGCAGAGACCTGAATCTATCTCCTCTATATTCACCTGCAAGCTATTTCCTTTAATTGCTGTGCACACAGAAAATCAAATGTATTCTAACAACGCTGATTCATTGGCTCAGCTGTTAAATGCAATTTGTGCATCTCTCTATACAGTTTATTTATGTATTTCTCATCCCTGCACCATCTGAATGCTTCCCAATCTTTACTGAAGTTAACCTTACAAATATTTCCCCAGCTCCACAGGGCAGATGTGGAAGAATAGCCAAAACCTATTCCCCATAGCATTCTCTTCAAATGTTTAACTTCCACTGAAAACACAAGTTTACAGACCAAAATCCTAGGGATATAAAAAACAGCATGGACTAACATCTGTCATACCAAAAGATGAACTCTTGGCATGGAAATGTCTCATGGGAGAGTTCTGAAGTCAAATAAATAAATTGGGAATTTAGTCTGAATTGGACTTTGCCTAACTTAGCTGCTTATGTGGCTGCCCTTTTGTAACTAGATCAAACTGTTTAGTTGCTTCATTAGAGGAGTGGAAAGAATGTAATGAACCTCTAATTGCGCTGCTGGGGAAAGGAAAAAATATATAAAAACTCCAAATCAGATATTGTTGATAGTCACTGCTGAATACATGTTGATTTTCTGGCATGTAGGAGAGCATTTTGCCAGGACCAGGCAGTAAATTGTGCAAATCGTAGCAAAAGACTTCATGTTACACAGTGTGGCAATAATATCTTGTCCTTATGTGGGATTATTTCTCAGAAGAATTGGAAGAATTTCGTTCTTCTTGTTTGCCATCTCGTGTCTGAAATTTTTACATATTTAGGGTTTGGGCTGCTTGTGAGCAATTCTCTAAACCAGAAGTTTTGTGGTGTGTTGTGTGAGCAGAGGAAGCAGCAGAGCACTGTTTATGAAGGTCCTGTGAGGGTTGGGCTCTTCTGACAGGCTCTGCTTTAGGGGAGACACTCATGGAATCTCTCTGCTCAGTCTAACATCTGAATAACATCTCTACTCTTCTCCTATTTTAATAAAAATAACAGGAGATTAATTTATTTGAGACCTCTGTCATTCCATCAACTGTGATACAGATGTTACCTGGGTGAACAGACAGTGCAGAGCACACAGAGGAGACATGATCCCAAAATCTTTTCTTTCTGGGCTTTGCCACCTAAAATGAATCTCTCTCAACTGCAGAACTTAGTGATTCTGGGAGTTATGAATCAAGTGACATCAAGTTTTGTTGTTAGTTTTGATTCCAGTCTTCCTGCAACTCTGGGGTGAAAATGTGAAGTGAATCTCTGGGAGCTTCAGAAGTAGCTGTAAGCGTATAATTATATAAATTTTTGAAGATATATGCCCTTAGAGATGTGCTAATAGTTCAAAATAGCACAGCCTCTTGCTTTGATGTGCAAAGCTTTCAGGCTGACAAGGAGAGGAAGCTGCAGGTACCTGTAAACATATTAAAAAATGGCTTAAATTGAGTTTATTCAAGGTAGGTGCAGTGTGGAACAAATTTCCCAAAGTTCTTTCAATCAGACCAGTAAATGCATGGCAAAAGTGCACCAGATGGTGGAGCAACTGTAGAAAATAAAATTATTGAGCTCACATCCCAGCTGGAGGGAACTAGACACAATTAGCAGAAAGCAGGATGATTTTTCAAGAAGCACAAGATGTAGTTTAGCTTGAAAGAGTATTCAGGGTTGGCTGTAGAAGGTGTTGAGTTCTCTGTTCCTCCACATTTTAGCACTGAAATACTCCTAGTCAAAACCAACTGGGATATGAAGGTGACAGGGAATTCTTCTGCTGACCTCTGTATAAAAAAATAAAGTAAAAGGATATCTGATATAAGCAGAAGGAAAATAAAATGTAGGAGGAAATAAAAGCTTTCTCAGACAATGAACCACTTGCCACAGTGGAACAAGGCACCACTAAAGTAAGAACTGGCCAGATGCAAACACCAGTGAAATTCATTTCTCATGGATAAGAAAAACAGGCCAAAGTTTTGAGATGAAAACCAAAAATTTAAGAACTTTAGCTTTCAGGCTAAACTAAAAGCATTCAGGCTTCAAATCTTAAACTAAACACTAACTACTCAGAAAAACTCTGTCCCTGACCACAGAAATCTTATGTCAACCTCCAACGTGGATTTGTACACTTCTTTTGCAGTTGGGTTAACTGGAGACACACAATGTTCTTGCTAGATCCTGAGTCTGATCCAGGGTGACAACTACAAAATCATCCTCCTCAGAGAAACCTATGATCTGCTAACTGCCTCAAAATCCCATATCAGAGAAGGATTGTGGAACCAAGGCATAAATCACACCATGACAGACACACTGAGTTTTCATCTAGAGTCTCACACTTCTTCCTTTCCCTGAAATATCTTAACATTAATTAAACACTTTTCTCTTTTCATTTTTCTGCTACAAAGCACGATCTGCTCTGATTTGCCTTGACATGATGCTGTCAGCAAAAAGCAAAAGAAAAGGATTTCCTTGTAGGAAATGTCAGCAGAATTATACATCTCTCAGGGGAATAAGAAGAATACAGAGGAAAGTCTTGGCAGGGGAGAAGGAACAGCCACCTCTGCCATCCCTGATGTCCATGCAACCTGCAAGTGCCACTCTCTCTTATCTCTGTTGGTGACAGATGAAGCCAAACACAATCTCCAAGGATGTGCAGAGTCATGTGGGATGAATCCCACCAGGAACAGTTCAGTTACTTTGGCTGGTGAATTGTCCTTTTCTGTGTAACAAAATAAAATGTGGACACCATAGACATCAACGAGCTGCACTCCAGCCTGCAAAACTCTAAAAAATTAACTCCTTGTTTAATCAAACAAAGAATCACAGAACCAGGGGATATTTTGGGTTGGAAGGTGTGGCTAGCACAGGTTCTTCCCGTGGGAACATTTTGCTATATTTCATAAACAAGATAAAGTTTGGATGTTTTGCAAACAACTTCTCCGGATTGGGTCAGTTCGGGCTTGGCCAATTGGGCCTAGGGAGAAGTCTTGAGCTAACCAATCTGGAGCACCTCTGTAAACTCTATATATATAATTTAAAACAATAAAGCTCTCTTCTCCTCTCTTTCCTTGTCTGAGAACTTGGTCATTCCTCAGCTAGCCGCTCAACAGCGACAGGAAGGGACCTGAAAGATCATCTCATTCCAAACCCATGGGCAGGGACACCTTCCACTATTCCAGGTTGCTCCAAGCCCTGTCCAACCTGACCTTGAACACTTCCAGGGATGTGGCAGCCACAGCTTCTCTGAGCAACCTGTGCCAGAGCCTCACCAACCTCACAGTAATGAACTTCTTCATAATAGCTTTAAGTCATTTATGAAACTGTTTACATTCTCTGCTTACAATGTAAATGCCTGCATATAGCATCATTCTTGTGTCTCTTCAGAGTTTCACTTAAAAAATTCAGATTAAAAATCCCTTCCTGCCACCACTTATTAAGCAATGATATCCTTTCAACAATATCTCATTCACATTTATCTTAATTTGTGGCTGAATAAGGACTTAGTGAAATAAAGACTCTTTTTAACACTTTCCCCTCCTCTCTTTCGTTTGTGACTAGGTTTGCTCAAAGGAGCTCTCACTAAGTTTTTAGAGCTATTTATGCCTCCAGATTTGGTCTCAGCAGTTTCTAAAATTTACCATTTATTTTCAATCTGCTTTTCCTGGTTAGTAAGCAAACCAGTGCTCTTACTTCCCTCACTCTTTACCTTTCTAGATTTTATTCATGGTGCTTTTTTTTCAGTGAAGGTCCTGCCTCTCTGCTGGTCTTTATTTACTAGCAGCAGCAGCAGCAGCAATGCCTCTGCTAAAATTATCCCTGTGCCAGGGTCAGATCCTGTCCTTTGTCAAGCTGGATTTTTGAGCTTTCTCACCAAGTCTACATACCTAAAATCTGAAAATACCCTTGCCCCCAAACAGTGATGGAACTTAAATTTCGTTCAACATGAAAGCAGATCATCTTTCTTCCAGCAAAGCTGAAGAAAAATATCAGTGGCTGCATCTGGTTTGGTGACAAGCTGGTTTCCAGACAGAAGCCACAACCAGAAATAGTCTTTTCATGTAAAAGGTTTGTATGTTGGAGGGTTTTTTAAGGAATGTCTTCATTGAATACTAGAAAATTCACTCATATGGCTAAATGTGTTTTCTCACTTGTTCATAGAAACAGAATGCTTTTGGTTGGAAGGGATTTTAAAGACCATTTCATTCCAGTCCCCCCTGCCATGAGCAGGGACACCTTCCACTACACCAGGTTGCTCCAAGCTCCATCCAGAACTCTGAACACTTGCTGGGATGGGGCAGCCACAGCTTCTCTGGGATCAACACCTGCTGGGTTACTACTCGGCATCTCCAAGGGCAATGACATCTATATTTAGGTGACAGAATTACAACCAGGTAACTGAGAACATGAAATCATCCTTGCTAACAGAAAATCCTCTTGCTGTGGTCATTTGTCTGATCACAGAATACAAGCAGACATAACTTCAACATAATATTTTTGGGCAGCAGAATGAGCACAGCTTGCTGTGGTCCTGCAGCCTTTTAATGTCACCTCTACTATTTTCTGGGACGCAGTTCTGCCAGTAGATGCTGAGCACAGAGACAGAACAGAAAAAAATCCCCCTGCCCTGTGAAGGCTTAAATTCTCACTAGAGGCATGACATTTTTACAAGAAATCCAGCCATAAAGCCAAACCATGTGTTGGTTCTATGTTTATCAGCTTTCATCCCCTCTTTCTTTTTAAACAGCTTCAGGCTGATTTATCAGCACCTCTGTCAGCCTTTTGTTCCAAATTGCCCTTTCCTCCTCCGCTGACTACAGAGGAAAACTCACCTCCTAAGGCTAAAGCTAACCTTTGCCAACTCAAACTGGTTATAAAGGGAATAAGCCATGATATGGATAAGCTAATATATTTTTAATTCATCTCTGGCCACTTCAATTAGCTGCTCTCAGTACAGCCTGCATGTACAGGGAGCTCCACCACTGGCAGCATTCTTGCTGCTGTATGGAGATAACAGATTTTTTTCTTGATTCTTTTCATTGTTCTTTCTGATAACTTCAATACAGCAAATTCAGAAGCACTAAAATCAAGTCTCTCCTCCTGCAAGGTCTCTGGGTTCAAAGTGTTTTAGGCTGATCAGATATTCATGACAGTGGTACCAGGCTGGTTTATGCTCCTCCAATTTACGGAGCGTGGATGTGTGAGAGAGAAAAGATTAGTTCAATCTTGCACCATTAGTAGCATGAAAGATCTGAGAAAGCTGCATGTTGGGAGATAATTTGTCTTAGTTTTGAAATACCTCTGTGTAAGGGCTCCTCCAAGGAGGTGCAAGAAGATGAGTAAAAGGTCAGGGAAGAACACAGAAGTCAGAGGGGAATGGGGGAAGCCCCTTGCTGGACATCACTCCTTCTCCACTGATACAGAATTCACATCCTCTGGAAATGTGTTTAATACAAGCTGCCTTGTTCTTGATCTCTGATGCAAAGGGGAAATTTCAATAGAAAACAATTCCTCACGGGCTTTTAACTTGAAACCAGAAGTGTTGAAATACAAAGAAAGTTTAGGAGACTTTCCCTTGGCGTGGGAATTTAATTTTCAACCTGTCATGATCTCAGAAGTCATATCAGGGCACTATTAACAGCCCAGCACCAAATACATTTCCTAGTACTAATTAACAGTGTGATCCCCACACTGTGTAAAATAAAAATTCATAAGATCAGTCTTCGTGTACTACAACTGCTAAATGGCTTAACAAAAAATACTCAGTATTGGAAAGAAAATTTCCTCCTAGGAACAACTGGAAAATGCTCAGTGAAATAACCAACCACCACCACAAATGTGGCAACAGCCAGGGCCGGTCACTGATTCGATGGACTACAACAGCCATACTCAGAACTATGCAAAAACCAGCTTTAATCAACCTTTTTCTTTCAGGAAATTCCAGCCCTGGCAACATCATACCCTTGATTTATATGAAATGCACTGCTTTTCAAACTCTGCTTCTTCAAGTGCTATTTATAGCATGCAATTTAGGGAGACAGAGTGAAGGCAGAAGGGAAAGGTAGGAAAGCTATTTGCAAATGAGTCATTCCCCAGGAATGCTTTGACAGGCTGTCAGCAGAGATCTGATAAAGACATCCAGTTAAAATACTCCACTGTGGTTGCAGGTGAAGGAAGATTGACGTTCTGGTGGTGTGCACAAGGCAAACTCCACCCAGGAGATGTTTAATCTCTGTGGGAAGCTTTCAGATAGCCTGAATGATTCCAAAGTCATTCTGCCTTTTAGCAAACAATGAACATACACAAGAAGTAAGTTAAAAAGAAAAAAAAAGAAAAGAAAAACCAAAGAGGAATAATAATCTCCCCCACTAGAATGTCATGTCAGGCATGGTTAGTCATGAAGTGTTTCTTCCAGTACTGCTCTTCAGTCTCCACAGCATAAGCTGTCCAATTATCAAATATTCCCATCAGAAGAAGTCCAGCACTTCCCATGGAAACCTCCTGATACAGAGCCTACATTGTCCTCTGCTTTACTCCTAATGGTTATTCATGATGGTCCCTTGATTTGTTTCTTCCCTGACTTAACTATTTACAGACCTTTGCAGTGTTATTGCATTTTTCCTTAGCTGCCATTTAAACCAAATATCACTCCAGAAAAACTCACCAACTTTTCCAGCTGTGTCTGCTCGTAAATACCAGTAACAAAACATCCTGTCATCTGCCCAGGCCTGTCGGGTTTGTGCCTCAGTTTCCCTAACCGTCAGGAATGTGCTGAAGGCAGAGTTATTATAGACCAAAGTGGATTCCTGTACACCTATTGTCGCTGTTGAGCCGCTAGCTGAGAGAAAAACCCAGGTTCTTAGGCAAGAAAAGAGAAAAGTGCGTTTATTATTTTGATTTCCATATATATAGAGTTTTCAGAGGTCACCCAGATTGGTCAGCCAGAAACCTCCCCCTAGGCCTAATTGGCCAGGCCTGAACTGCCCTAATCTCGAGACGCTGTTTGCAAAACATCCAAACTTTATCTTTGTTTATGAAACGTAGCAAAATGTTCTCACGAGAAAGACCTGTGCTAGCCACAACCTATAAACTTGGCATGTGGATTGGCAAATGGGTCCTGGCAACATTTAACTTACTGATACAGACATAATTCCTGTCTCATCCCTTTGTGTGCTCTTCAGGGACATCTCTATGTGTTATTACAGGGTGTGCTTTGACCTCTGGAACAGCCAATTCACCTACTAAATCCTCTGAAAATCACAGAAACATAGAATGGTTTGGCACCTTAAAGAGATCCTCCAGTTCCAACCCCCTGCCGTGGGAAGGGACACCTTCTGCTAGACTAGGCTGCTCCAAGCCCCATCCAACCTGGCCTTGAACACTTCCAGGGATGGGGAAACAGTTCCTGAGCCTCACCACCCTCACAGGAAAGAATTTTTTCCTAATATCTGACCTAAATCTGCCCTCTATCAGTTTAAATCCTTTCCCTTTGTCCTATCTCCCCAGTTCTTGGGAAAAGTCCCTCACCAGCCTTCCAGTAAGTCCCCTTTAGGCACTGGAAGGTGCTGTATGTTCTCTCTGAAGCCCTCATTTCTCCATCATGAGGAGGAAATTTAAGCATTGAAGCACAGCTTTTGGTAAAGCTCAGAGTAGCCAATTTTCTTCCTAAAACTCCACTTGTTCTAAACAAACATATGGAGAACAGATTTAACAAGGTCCCTTTTTTTTTTTCTTCCTTTTTCAGTGAAAACATACTAAAAGCAAAAAGGACAAGCTTTCTTAGAGGAAGCAACTGTTAAATTTGAGGTCTAAAGGTTTCTTTGCACAACCACTCTGTATAATACCATTATGAAAAGAGACAGGAGCACACCTTTCTGCCAGAACTGCAGGACCCAAATTCAGACAAAAAAACCTTGCACAAAGCCTGCACTCCTCAGTATCTCTGTAGAGGTTATCTGAAGCTTTCCTATTCCAATTTCTGGTGATTTAAACCAACTGTTTTAAGGAAATGCCAGACTGCCAGGGGTGATAAAGATCTATCACAGGGTGAAATAACCTGCAGTGGCCATGATGTATTACAAGCCCAGGGCAGATCTGGACACCCAGAGCATCTCAAGCAGCCCAGGACACCCCTATTTACACCCTACATTGCTGAAGGTGAAATTTGTTGTCAGCACCACAAACACACAGCCAGGATTTGTTTCACCTCAAGGATACTCAATTATGCACAGTGGCATTTAAGGAGCTCACAGGAGGCACAGAGATTTTCCAAATCAACAGAGGAACAATGATTTATTGTGCCAAAACTGCAACAAACTTCAGACGATCACATTGTTAACGAGTGTATAATACACACTTATGCAGGACACATAAAAGAAATTCATCAGGCCTCCCTTGACTCTGCTGAACGGTTCAGCAACCTTGGGTTGAATTTACAATCTGTCATTGCCTTTCAAAATGCCATACACAAGAGGAGGACAGAGCCTGGGGAATTGAAGTGCCTGGAGAGGAGAAAAACAAACAAACCAACAAACCAGCCAAAGCTGATCACATTTCAGCCTTTGTTGCCGTTGAATAATTAATTTTAATTCTCCACACTTGAGCTGGCCTAACTTAAAGGGAAATGGTCATAATGTGAAATTACTCTCAGGCTACTTGAAATGGTTTGATGGATTCAGAAATGCCAAGTGAAAAAATAGATTGTGTGCTTCAGCCTGCTTTCCTTGATAGGCCAAACAAAATGAATCAAAACTAATGCCAGACTGCAGTTACACTTAACAGCACACTGTTTAGGATTCAAATTATAATTGGATGCATTACCCTCCTTATAAATTCCCTGCATTGTTCTTTTCCATTGGCCTCATTGCTCTATTTTTTTTTCTACTAACCCTACTTAAAAAAAAAAAAAAGAAAAAAAACCACACACAGAAAAAAAGGAAGATGCTATATCCTGTAGACAATTTCCATCTCATGCCTAACATTTCCTGAGCTCTACTGAAGCTGTGTTTAGAAAGAAGTGTACAAAGATTTGTGGTACCTACTGTGGGCCAGATGAGAGGTCCCATCTCACTTTCTGGAGAGGATTCTGGAAATTTAAATTTAAAATTCTGGTGTTAACTAAACGTCTCCATGGCCAGAGTGAGTCTCTGGGATTTGTAAGATCTCACTTTGCTTTGTGTCCTCAATCCACACCCCCATTCTGGTTCCCAGCTGCATGAAATCAATGCACAGGCCAAGGTGGGATGAATTACCCTCCAGCCAAATTTGGCCCCCAGAGTGTCCCTGTATCCCACAGGCATTCCATGGGTTCTTCCACTCCTTCCTCCAGGTGTATTTTCCTTTCACAACACTAAAGCACTGCTCACATTTGTAGCAGTAAAGGACACCAAAGAGACCAATTCAGCAGATATTTGAAGTGAGGAGATCAACGAGTTAATGTTCTTTTGCTCTTATATGCAATTTACAGATGTCCTTGCCTGTGCTGTCCATCATCAGTGGTTGTTACTCTATAAAAATTCATGTAAATCCTAAAATTCCTCTATCTAGATGTCACGGTTGCACTTTTTTAGTGCCCTCCAATTGAACTTTTGTGATTTGTATTCACACTTTTGAGGTCTCTGGCAGAATCATCTGCTTTACTTTCAAGGATTCTGCTTATAGTCACAATAATATTTTCTAAATTTCCTCCTTTTTTCAATATTAGTCATTTAAGGACAGCTTTTATCCAAGAAAATAACATGTCAGGAGCCCACAGGATCTAAAAGCTGTTTCACTGCCCATTTCCTTTGGACCCAGGAGTGTTCATAGATAAAAATATGTACATATTTCTAGATATGCAGATTTCTCTTCCTATATATAAATATAGAGAGTACAAATATGTGTGATATTACACATAGATTCACTTCCCATACATATATTGGAATATGTATATACAGTGTGTAAATACACATTATGAATATATACAAATTGAGTACATACACATTTAAGTGTATGTAAGTAATGATTAAAATATTCTTTGACACAAAATAGATAAATCAATAATTTAATGTTAAAGGGAACGGAAAATAATAACAGTCAAATGTAAGTTTGGGGTCCCTGATTTCACAAGGCTGTTCAATAAGCCCCAACATATTTGGGATGGGGGAAGTTAATTAGGTCCATCAGGTACCAAAATGGGGGGAATGGAAATATTGGAATATGAGAATACAGTACTTAGAATAATATTTTAAAGTGAACTCAGTACTTATTTTTTCCATTATTCAAAAGATTTCTTTTTCTCTGTCCTATCTTTTTCCTTTCCTTTCAAACCTTTTTTGGTTTGTCTTGGATAAACAGGAATTATATAAATTGAATAGAGGATGGGAAAGTAGCAAGACACATCGTAATCCTCACCAGAATCCAATAAAATAGAGAAAATATGAAGATTGGATCAGATTAAAATTTATAGGCAAAATCATTATGTGGAAGGAAGTAAACTGTAATATTGCTTTGTCGTCCTGGGCCAGGAAGGAGGAAAGTTTACTGTAATATATTGCTGAAATACCTGGGCAATACCAGGAGCTTGTGAGATTTGTGAGGTGAAAAATTGTGCATCATAAGAGGTAGTTATCACCTCTTTTTGTCAGCATGTACCACCATGCCTACGATGTATTAGAAAACAGAAGCCCAGGAAAGTTCTGTAGCTGTGATAAATTGTAGGAAAAAATACATTTATACTGATATGAATTAAGGCTGAATTTGAAGGCACAAGAACAAAACACCGGAAGAAGAAGAGGTGCCAAATGGCTTGTGACACCTCCATCAGCAGGTCATCGAGATCCCAGCTCACAACTTCCTGCAGTTTCTCCTGACAAGAAGCTCTGGAGCAGAGACAGTGACTAAATTGTGATGATTCATGGAGGTGGGGCAGGAAAAAGAGATTAATCACTGTCAGCTCCTCGTTGGCGTAACGAGACACATCCCAAAGCACCAACACACACTTAAGAAGAAGCTGTGAAATGTAGGGAGGCTCTCAAAAGTTGATTTCCTTGTCCTCCACTCACTGCAAGCAACCCTGGATAGGCTCCCTGGAAACAGGTGCCTTAATGCCTGAATGATGGGCAGGCTGTTTAAAATAAAAGCCTCTCAGTGCTTGTAAGAGACTGAAATTAGTTGCGGTTTATGTAAATTAATCTTTCTTTGTGTGAATATCCCATTAAACTACACTGCTGCTGGCGTGTTGTGTCATTTCCTACAGGACTCTCTCAGCAACCTTTGCCTCTAACATGAGCCTGTGGGGTAAGAAAAAAAATTAAAATTGGGCAAAGACTGAAAACAGATAAAAATTAAAAAACAAAAGCAAGCCATATTTTTAATATAGGGCATTCTATTGACTAAAACAGAGGATGAACTCTCTGAAGTTTTCCTGATCTGACCCTCTTTGGAGAATGGAGATGCCCAAGAGATGTATTTATCCGACTCTCTCAGCCTCTCCTCATATGGGAGGTGCTCCAGCCTCTGATCTTCTTCATGGCCTCCTGTGATCCACTCGAGGTCTTCACATAGGTGAAGAGCAGACAGAGAAGAGCTGTGTACAGACCCACTTGCCACATGATTTCCTCAAGGATTCATACCCAGGTTTCCCATTGATCAGGGGAATGATGTGACAATTTAGGTAACCGTGTTAAGGTTCCTCCAGGCACCGCAATGCTAGAAATGTCTAGAAGAATGTATAAATGTGATTTGGATCGAGAGAGAATCACACTGGACTTTGCCTCCTGATAATGAGTCCACTTTCTGAAGAGAGCCAGAGGCATTAGCCTTGCCCTCCTATTTCTGTGTTTCCCTTTCATCCCAGTCCACCACCACCACTCATCTTTTCACCTACCACTGTATGTTGAGAATCAAATTTCAAAAGCAGAGGAGATAAAAGTTGTTCTGCTCCAATCTGATCACAAAAACAGGATCGGCAGGGTAAGGGTGTCATACAGCCCCAGGACAGGTCATCCCCACTGGATGAAGGTGGCAAATATATCCCTGAATTTCCTCTTTATTTCAGTTTGGTTTTGTTCTGCTTTCCTTTCCACATAACGAACCAAGCTGGCAGGTAGCAGAGATAATTCTAGCTGACAGAAGCACAGCAATACATTTTAAAACTTCCACCCTGTGGAAAGCTTTCTCTGTTTGTACATCTAATAATCACTTTCTCCAGTCCAGAAGAGTTGGCAAGTAACACACTAATACTTGGAGTTCTTACATCTCCCCAAGCGAAAACCAGAATTAAACTGAAATAACAAAAACTCAGAAAACATGAAGACTTACCAGCAAAAGTTTGCCTCTGCACTCCTTTTCGATTTCATTTCTGGCTTCCAAGGAAACAGTAGGAACAGGGAACTGATAAATAGAGTTTGACCAAAGCAGCCCTACCTATTTAAATGTGAACACGATGGCAGCAAACCACTCACTGGAACAGTCCCAAAAGAGAAATGTCATGAGCCTTGTATTAATTTAAAATTACAAATTACTTGGAGCTGGTAGCTTACCCAATTTAATAGTGGAGGCTAAAACTGAGCACAGATTGCTGGAGCTATCTACAGTTATCCACCGGATCGTTGGGCAGAAATACATTTCACAGAGACTTGCTGTTTGCTTAATATAATCTCTTATTGACCACCTGGCATTGCCACTGTGTTTTCTTCTGATTTACACAACATAAGAACTTTGGAATGTTGTGTTCACACACACACACAGTGAGAAAACCTCAGCACATCTGTTTTCTTTTGTTAGGAGTAAATAAATTATGATCATTAATGAATTCTTCCATAAATGCGTTGCAAACCCATTTCTTACTTCTCTATTGGTAATGACACTCATGGTCTCATCTCATCCAAGGAATTTAGTCTGAAAAAAAGAACTTGTCAGAATGCTCCTGTTTTTCGACAAATGCCGATATGCTCCTCTCCAGAAGAGCTGGTTTATCCAGATTCCATTTCTGAATCTGTTTATCAGAGAAAGGTGGCTGGACTAATGAGCAGGGACATCATAGAAATTTGGAAACCAAATTTCCTTTAGCAACTCAGCCCCACCTAGGTGTTGTCAGTTCCTTTTACAAATGTTCCAGTTTTTTGAGTTGTATTATATGAATAACAACAAACACCTGCTTCACAGGGTGTTACTCCAACTCTGTAGACTTGTCCATGTCTACACATCCTTGGCAAAAGCATCTGCACAGACATGGCAAAATAAGGTTTGCATGAGGCATTCAGTGCCACAGAGCCTCAGATCCAGGCAAGACAATCCCTGCGCACTGCAGACACATAAAATGAAGACAGTTTACATTCAGGAATCTCAACACCAACAGCAAATCCTTCACAGATCTCAACCAGACCTGCTTTCACTCCTAAAATCTGTAATACACCAAACCCTATCATTGTTGCTGTTGTTTATAGACAACACCAATCTTGACAGGTGATGAAGAGAGAGGAATTAAGGGAGAGGCTGAAAGAGATTGTATTTCTTCCATGACCCATTAATTAATGCTGTTGCAGAGCAATTCCTTGAATGCAACTGTGAAGTGGCCACATCACCATTCCCCATTCTTTATTCAAACAGATTGATTCATCTCTGGATTCAGAGCAATGAGCAGCACTGGCTGAAACAGGACTGTGTACGCAACACGTCTTCCAGCAGAGCCAAACACATCTGTCTGCCCAGAAATAAAGGAGTTGATGTCTAGTGAATGAGAGCCCTGGACCTGTGGCATCAGTACATCTGCATGGGCTTTCAGGAGAATAACACCGTGAAATCCATAGCTATGCTGGGAGGTGATTCCATTTCCATATATGGCCAGGTGCATGATTTAAGATTCTGTAAGGAGAAAGAGATAGGTCTGTGTAAAGTATAGGTCATCAAATACTTTTATTGTATCACAAGACAGGAACCAGAAGTGTTTTGATTATAGAAAATCAGAAAATTCATGTAGGTGAAGTATTAGATACACAAGGGCTCTTTAGTTTGGAGAAGGAATGCAGATCAAGCCCCAGTGGCTGGAAGATAAATCCACACCATTTCCTATTAGAAGTTAGTCATCACTTTTTGTAAGGCTGAAGATGATTAGACTGTAGCAAATTCCCTGCAGGAAATGATGGATTCTTCATTTGTCACATCAAACTTTGGTGTCATTTTAGTCCAACACAGATAAGTGGAGTCAATATAGGAATATCAGGGTGTATTCCAATGGTGAAACAGACTTTTCATTTGTGAATTACGCTGAGCCTGATGTATTATAAAAATTAAATTCAATGGAAATTCTTCCCAGTTTCTGGAGTGAATGCTAACAGCCCAAAGAACAGTTTGAAGAGGTTTACATATTGTGTGTGGGCAGATGGCATTGCTTTCTGTAATGAAACGCCAGCTCCTTACAGGAGGAAGAAAAATGATTTTCTGACAACCCTTTTGTCTTGTACTGACTATTCAAAAGCCAGCATACTGTGCACTGCTCCAGTACCTCTGGCCTAGAATAAAGGCATCCAGTGACTACCCTGTCAAACACCAGGCAAGAAAGTCATCCACAACGCAAATTCCTATGCAATTTTTTTTTGTCACGTGATTTATCAATTTAAGTGGTTTGTTCTTCCTTTGTGGTTCATTCTTAGTCACCCAGCTCCCTCAGACTCTGTAACTTGACCATCTTCAGATTTCTCAGCCCTGCGTAATGGTGCAGGAGCATCATTTTCCCATGGCTCATAGGACAGAACTGGAGAATGAGAAAACTGCAGGTGATGCATAAATCTGTCAGATGGCAGCAGTGAAATGTTTATAAATCTTTATGAATTTAGAATACACATTTCTTGTTCCATTAGAGAGTGATGATTTAGAGATTTCCGGATTACAAGGAGACTAGTGATGTGTATCTGGACCCTGCTGACACACATCTCCTATTACATGGTGGTTGACTATATAAAAAATTAACTTCCCAGTGGCAACACTTTCTGCAACAGCTGCTGAAGGAAAATCAGTGATGGGTAAAGGACTCTTCTATGATTTCCATCAGACAATTTAGACATAGGAAGCACACGGGTTTCTTCAGTGACAGGGTGTATATTTTTGTTCTTGTTATGCAAGCACAGAAAATATCATTAGAACTCCACTAAATCTGATAAGAATATGCATCTCTTTTTCAGTAAAGACATCTGAACTTTTCCAACAAAGCTTTTCCAGATATCTTTAACATGGACAGAGTGCATTTTAGGCTCACTTGGGCCAAAATATTCCCAGTTAATTTCTCCTGGGAAATAATGGCAGAAGTTCATGTCAAACAACTCAGAGATTTATAGCTGAAAATCTCAAAAGACCAAAATGATGTATTGGTTTTCTGGGTCCACTTATAATAACCTGGAATGACTTATATGTTTTATTATTGGAATAGCAATGTGTGTGTGTATATATTGCTGATATGAATGAGCAGTAGATGCACTGCATATACCTCCACCAATAGCACTGAAATATATACATATCCATCACTACAAAATGAGAAACTGGTCCATAGTGGTTTGTTTTTTCCAAGTAAAGAGAAACGATAAATACTTCAAGCAAAATTTGCTGAATGAGCACTGAAACTTTTTTAATTTTTTTTTTTAAATAAAAACTTAGACTGGAGTTTAAGTCACCAGATGGACTGCAACATGGGATAAATCAGGGAAAGATGATTGTTAGCAAGGATGATAATAAATAGCATAAAGGAAGTTGCTAAGTAAAAAAAGTAGAAATGACAACCCACAACTCAGCTCAACTATCAAGTTACATTGAAATGCATCTGTTTAATGGTAGGGTTTTTTTTTTTACTACATGGAATGCGATGCCTAAAATTGGAGCTGAAGAATGATCACCATACCTGGGATTTACTTTGCAGTTTCTGACTGTCCTGCAATACTCATCTTGACAGAAATGTACAGAAGTAGGCATCCTGACAGACTCGATTAATGGAATAGAGCTGAGAAGTGATCCTAAAACAAAAGTCAAAGTTAAGTTTTTTGTTTCTTTTCCCAAGTCATGTTTATTTTCATTTGTTCCAGAGAAATATTTCTCGGATGATAAAAATCTGACAGGAACACTGCCAAAATATCAATCTCCATAGCTGCTGCTGTAAGATCATTGGAGAGTCACAATTACCCATAGCTGAGGAGGGAGATCAGGCAAAAAAATGGTCAGGTAAGGGATGGATGAGGTCTGTCTGGGTGAGTTGTCACCTAAATGGACTAAGTCAATAACAAGGAAAAGAAGGATGTTTTGTACTATCATCCTGCTGGTGCAGGCATCCCAGTGCATGATTATAGTCTATAATACAGTGCACATTTCTCAGAGATAAGAAAACTCAGGCTCATCATAAATATGAAAAATTAGACAAAGTGAGTGACCTTCAAAGTTTTTTTAGGATTTAATTCCTACTGATTTCAGGCTCAGACTCCTCACATTCATATTTGGGCACCTAACTGAGGCAGTTCGTAGAATCATAGAATGGTTTGAATTAAAGGGATCTTAAAGCTCATCTCATTCCAACCCTCTGCCATGGGCAGGGACATCTTCCACTATCCCAGGTTGCTCTAAGCTCCGTCCAACCTGGTCTTGAACACTTCCAGGGATGGGGCAGCCACAGCTTCTCTGGGCAACCTGAGCCAAAGCCTCAGCACTCTTACAGTAAAGATAGTACTTCATTAGTACTATCTAATCTAAATTTCTCCACTTTTAGTAGAGTAGCTGCTATAGGTACCTTCAGAAGGTAAGGAGTGGTAGACACTAAGATGATTAATTTAATCTTCACTTCCCTCCAGTAATCAGAGAGAGCTGGAGGTGACTAAGTTAATTACAGGTTCCCATTTAACATCTCATAGCTAATATTATGTCTTAACGCCTTGGCCCTTCATGAGAGCCTGGAGCAAAACAACCAGCTGAAGTTAGCATCAGTAGCCAGAAACAGAGTCCATCACCTGTATAGATGTTCCAACCATTGGATCATCCCCTGTTTTCTGTGTAAATGGGAGAAAAAAACACCAGAGCCAATCCTCACAGCCCATCAGATGCTTTCCATTCAGTGAATTTACATGAACTTTTCACATTGACAGGTTGCACACAGGACTCTGCTGCCATGAAAACCTCTCCCCAAATGCTCAAAAGGACTTAAACCTAAGCCTGTTTTCTTTATTTCTGGATTTTCATCACTAAAATTTCCTGTGAATTCATCTCTGAGGCTGATAGTAATGTAGCAGCACTGTGAATAATATTTCCCAGCATCCTGTTACACATTCTGAGCTTCCCCAGATGCTCTTGGCTCCTTTCTGCAGACTGTCAGGTGCTGTGCCTTCCCCAGTCTCTCACCACTCATTGCTGTTTGCCCCTCAGGTTTGATTGCTTACTTTTGCCTGCATCAAGAACAGAACATATTGTCACATCCATTAAAATTTAAAAAAAAAAAAAAAAAGGAAGAACTGTCAGGCACTACCTGGATGATTGTTTTGCTAGTTATGCAGCTTTATGCAGCCATATGCTCAAAGGTTAAGAAAGGAGAGGCATCTCTGCTAGCTGCTATTAGCAGATTTATCATCAACTGCAAGCTCTTTATGGAGGCCTCAATGGGAGACCACTCCAATAAAAACCTGACGGGACACCTAAATACCTCTTTGAAATAGGTGTAATTGTGTGCATCAGGTCTGCACAGATCCCTCTTCAGACAAATCACAAAAGAGCTTTGTTCAGGGTTTTATGCAGAGCTCTACAGGACACTAACAGCTGGTTTTTGCACCTCTTCCATACACAGGTTTTAGAAGTAGAGGGATCATTGTCACATCAAGACTTACCAAAGTACAACTGAAATGCTGCTATCAAATACGCACCGTTTTCACAACTATCAGCACAGGTAGGCAGGTTCTGTTTAATATCCCTGTCAATTATCTGCATGAGGCACTCAAGGACACCCACAGTCAGTTTGCAGCTGACACCAAGCTGGGGAAGGGTGTCAATGTGCTCTGCAGAGGGCTATGCTGGATGGATGGTGTGAGCTTAGTGAGATGAGGTTCAAGAAGAGCAAGGCCTGAGTCCTGCCCTCATGTCCCAGCAAGGCCTGCAGTGCTCCGGGCTGCGGGCAGAGTGGCTGGAAAGCTGCCCAGCGGGAAAGGCCCTGGGGGTGCTGGCCGACAGCAGCCGAGCGTGAGCCAAAGTGTGCCCAGGTGGGCAAGGAGGCTGCTGGCAACCTGGCCTTGTGTGTCAGCAACACTGTGGGCAGCAGGAGCAGGGCAGTGATTGTCCCTCTGTGCTGGGCACTGGGGAGGCCACACCTCGAGTGCCGTGTGTAGATGTGTGCCCCTGTTAAGGTGTGATTAGGGAGAGATTAGTCTGTGCGAGTTAAGATGCCGAGGAGACCAACTACCAAAGTCAACAAGAGGGATTTTATTTAACAATAAATGTGCGGTAGGGAGATAGAAAAACATGGGAAAGAGAAGGGTGAGAAGAGGGGGAATATGAGGGATGGGGTGAGTTATGGAAGATGGGGTGTGGCATGGGGTGGAGAAGAGATCAAACACAAGAGTCCAAGACACTTGGCTCCATTGGCATCCCATCGGTCCTTCCTGACCCTGCACTCCTCGGCAGGGTGGGTCTCGATGGTTCTTCTGGAGGTGGAGATGCAGACCCCGGGTTGTTCTTGTGGGGTTAACACCTTTGTCCAGTCCATGCTGTGGGTAGCCAGGGGGGCATTTTCCTATTTGTCCTGTGAAAAGAGCATGTGCCTTCATTAGCCTGTATTGCTGAGGCCCAAGGAGCATTTCTCAGCTCCTCATCCAGCCTGGGGGAAGGCAGGGCAGGGGGGATGCACACACACACTGCAACCCGGGCCTAAAGTCAGCGAGTGTGGGATTCTCCAAGGCAGCACTGCAATCCTTCTGAACCAGCTCTCCCTGAGCAGGCTGCCTTGCTGTTTGCTTGGGTGTGCTGGGCTGGGGCTGGCAGCAGGACCTACCTTTGGCAAGTGGTTGCCTCACGGTGATAGTCATGTCCGGGGATGGTCCTGGTGCTGGCAGCCGGGCTCACTCCTCCCGCTGCCCCCTGAGGCAGCTGAAGGAGAAGAGCCTGCGCAGAGCTCGCCGCGCCGTCTTGACAAAGGAGCGCCATGGCCGTGGGGCCGGGGGCTGCGGGACAGTGGCCATGCCAGCGGGGGAGGAAGGAACAGTGCATGGCTGGGGCTGGGCAGGCACCGGGCAAGGCTCTGCCGCTGTCCCAGCGCCGCAGGGCTTTGCCTGGGGAGGGGCGGCCTGAGCATGGCCAGGCTCCGTGCATGCTGTGTTCTCTTCCTCCGCAGGATTGTCAGCCAAGGCACAAACTGGAGACATTGTTGTGTCTTCAGGCAGAGCCGTGGGGAGATGCTCACTGTGCCCTTTGTCACAGGGATCACTGAGCAGGAGAGAAGCTGCTGGCTCTGCTTCTTTGTCTTGCGGTGGGAGAGACAACGCGGTCTCTGGCTTGCTGTCCCTCTCTGCATCCACTTTGCTGTCTGGGAGCTCTTCTTCCTGCCACTTTTCCAGTAGCTCATTCAGAAGAGCACCACAGGACAGTAAGGTGTCTGACAACAGTTCTGCCAGCAGGTCAGCAGGTGCAATCTCTGAGTTGTTCTCTGTCTCTCCTGCGGACTCTTTGGTCACGCTGGAAGTGCTGTGTGGCACCTGGGGGCCTGCAGCTGGTTCCAGGGTGACACTTGACAGATCTGTGAGGACACAGGCGGTCTTGGCAAGGTTTTCCTTATGTAGGGAGGAGAGGATGTCTGCAAGTAGATCTCCTTCTATTTGATCACCATCCTCTTCCTCCAGCTGCTCTGTCAGGGTCTTCATAAGGTGCTCGAAAGCATCCTCAGACCCTGTGCAGAGCAGCTTGCTGTGGGGAGAAGCTGCTGCCTCAGCTTCTTTGTCTAGCGGCGGGAGAGACAACGTGCTCTGTGGCTCGCTGTGCCTCTCTCCTGCTGCTTCTCTGTCAGGGAGCTCTTCTTGCTCCCAGTTTTCCGAAGCTCCTTTACAGGAGCGTCACAAGGCAGGGAGTCATCAGAGATAGAGCCCACTTCGGCCAACAGCTGGTCAAGAGACCCAAGGTGTGAGTTGTTTTGTGTCTTTCCTGCGGCGTCTTTGGTCCCGCTGCAAGTGCTGTGCAGCACCGAGGGGCCTGCAGCTGGCTCCAGGATGGGACTGGATGGATCCCTGAGGACACAGCTGGATGTCATGCGGCTTTCTTCCTTTTGCAGGGAGGAGAAGATGGCTCTAAACTGCTCTGCATATATTTTCTCTTCCAGCTTCTCCATCTCCTCTCTCTTTTTCCGCATGGAACAAATCAAATCTTCCTCATTGTCTGGGCACAGCTGCTTGTGACGCGCAGTTTGCTTGTCTGGCCGACGAGTTCCCTCTGCCTCTTGGCAGACACCTGAGGGCTTCGGGGTGCTCAAGGTTGACATGACAGGCCTGTTTGCACGCAGATGTGGTGCGAGGGGTCTAAACAGGTCTGTGCAGGTGTTGTCACCATGCCCTTCCTGCACCTTGGGGAGCTTCCCTGTCTCGGTGTGTCCCAGGCGCCTCCTCGCCAGTTGGGTCCCTGTGTGGAGCAGCACAAGGTGTGTGGGTGGCACGGGTGGCAGACGATGGCCCTGCCTTGCCACGGACCCATGCCAGAGTCCTTCCGTTCTCCTTGCCAGGCAAGGTGTTTCCTGGGCCCTGCCAGCAGCCATAGTGTCCCATGGAGAAGGTGGCACGAGCTGTTGGTGGCCACTGGCCACAGGGCCCCCAGGCCATGGTGTCCCTCGGGGAGAAGAGCCAGAGGCTTCTGCTGGTGGCAGACAGGGCAGCTTGACTCTTGCAGAGGCTGCTCTTTCCATTAGAGGGCTGAGCTTACCTGGAGGTGCCAGTGACAACTGAGGGCCGTGGAGACGTGGCAGGTCTGACACGGACAGTACTTGTGCCCGTGTGACACTGCTGGGGGGCACTGAGTGCCCGCTCTCCAGGCTGCCCTTCCATGTCCTGGATCTTGTTGGGCTCCTGGAGAGCACTGGTCTGGGGAGCAGTGTCGGGCTGTCCCCAGGATTGGACATGAGGGTCATCCAGGTGACCTGCGGTGCTGCCTGTGGCTGCCTCTGGGTCACCTGTGGGAAGCAGGAGGAAGCGCGGGATGGAGGTGGCTGTGTGGGCACAATGTCCCCCACGTGTCCCCAAGCCTGGCCCTGGCCCCAAGGCAGATGCTGGCCATGGCAGCCAGGCTGGGCTGGTTTCCCAGCTGCTCTCGCTGACCCTGGGGCATTGCTGTTCCTGGGCCATCCCAGCACCAGCTCCTTCCCAGAGCAAGGCCTGGTGCCAGTCCTGGCTGTCTCTGTCCCCAGGCCTCCCCCAGGTCCCAGTGCAGCCTCTCCCTCCATCCCTGTCCCTCACCTGTCGCCTCTTGTCCAGCAGTGGCTGTCCCTTACGGGCTTGGCCATGGGCAATCGCCTCCTGCTTCTTTGACATCTTGAGTTTCCTTGGCCAAACACTGGCCACGAGCACCCAGCGAGCTGCTGCCTCTTGAGAAGGTCCTCCTCAGAGAGCTGCTCGCCTGGGAGTGGCCACTGCGGGGGTTTGTAACCCTCACGGTCACTCCACAAACCCGTGTCACAATGGCCTCTGGGCAGGATGTCACCGCAGGTCACAAAGGCCTGGTGGGCACGGCCGCCTCTTGTCCCAGAGGCCTGGTGGTTTCCATGGAGACGCCCTGGTCACAAAGGCCTGGTGGTCAGGATGGAGATGTCCTTGCTTTTATCTCACTCATGGTTCAAGGGAAAACCCTGGACAGGCTTGGCAGGACCCCCTTAGGCTGGGATCTCTCTTCCTCCTCCTGCCATTGTCTTGTGGTGCTCCTTGGTGGGCGTTCTGAGGAGCTGTTTGCCAAGAGCCTGCTGGCAATAACTAGAATGTTCTGTAAAGGATATTTTCTGACCTAATCACCAATGGCAGGAATAATACAGGGAAGTAGCGGAGATGAGTTTTGCCTTGACGGGTCTTATATTTTGGTGTTTTGGTATGCTTTTAGCAGTGTGTCTGTTTGTACATTTTTGGGAACAGAACTGTAGTAATGTTTTTTTCAGGAAATTCTTGAGGGAGAAATGCAAAATTTGTCATGGAATGAGAAATGTGCTGAATTAAGGTTAATTACTTTGTGATTCACAAAATAACTGAAAGCACAGATGAATGTACCATGAAGACTAACTTTCATGTGGGATCAGATTTGACCTGTAATGCATCTTTTTGTGCCGTCCAACTTTCCCAGGTGTGACGAGTGTTTCTGCAGAGTTTTGAGGCTAAACGATGTGTTTTAGTGTAATGGTTTTAGGTGTTAATACTTTGACATGTTGTTAAATGCTTTTTACTTAATCTGGGTTTATATGAAGACACGTAGTGTCCTGTAAAGTCTTCAGGATTATTTGAAGTTACTGTCCCAAATTTCAGCAGTCACCTGATGTGCTTGTCAGTTCTTGATGTTCCTGTGCATAATTACTCAAGAGAACCTGGAAAAACAGCTACTTTTTCCTGTGTAGCTACATGTTTGCATTATATGCACAGTAATGTTAATGTGTCTTTCATTTGATTTCCACATATAAAATGGTGAGAGCTTCTTGTTTCTAAGAATGTATTTAGTTAGGTTTAGTGGACTCAGGTGTAATATTGTGCTCACAGTTGACATTGCTGATGAGATTTTTTTCTGGTTGCTGAAATAATCAGGTACATTGTTATTACCTTAAAGGAACAAAACGTGCTTAAATTACTTGCATAAATAACAGCTAAAAACTCTCTGGAGATTCAGCTATACTATGGAAAAACTAAAATTTTGACTAAGCAGGCTTTGAACAGAAAAGACATAAATGAGAATTTGTAGTGTAAGTTTTTGTGTATCCTGAAATGCTCAAGGTTGGAGCCTTTTTTTCTGTCTAGGCCTTGTATTTAGAATGCCAGAATCCCATAGCTGGAATGGAAGGGACCTTCAAGATCATGCAGTTCCACCCTCTGCCCTGAGCAGGGACACCTTTCCCTGGGCCAGGTTGGTCAGGGCCCCATGCAGCCTGGGCTGGGACACTTCCAGGGATGGGGAATCTCTAGATATGCTTGATGCTGCTTTTCTGTGTTGGACTTTGTTCCTCTTAAATGATGTAGACTTGGGTTGGAGCATTCAATTGATCCTCTACAAAAAGTCTGTTTCTTTGGTTATCCAAGTATGATTTTTCACAGGAACTTGGAGTTCTTTTATTTATCTATTATTCTTTATTTTGGCTCAGTGGCTTCCACTGCGTCCTTTTCTGTACCATGGTAGTTGTCAATGGGCCATAACTTTGAAGGAACTTCCTTTCAATGGGTGTACTTACAGCCTTTTAATTTCTTTTAATCTCTATTTTGTCGTCCCTTTGACAGTTTGTGTTAGTAGTTTTTTTGAGAGTGAACTAATTGAGAGTTATACAGATGTTCAATTATATTACATTCAATACAGTTCTTTGAAAGAGTGTTTATTGGCTATGAGCTTGCTTAACAAAACCAGTAAAACCCCCAGTTTTCAGATCCTGTTTTTGTCCCAATATATTGTGTTATGTTTCTTAATCCTTTAAGATGCACATTGACTTTGTCATATATAATAACGTGATATCTCTCCAGAGAATGGGATTCAGGTGTAATGCTTCAAAACCAATATTGTGGGCAATTGATTGAGCCTGCTTTCTTTTCTGCTGGGATGCTTTCTTTTTTGAGACTGCACATGAACAACCTGCAAGATTGCATGGGAGTGCCTGGCTTTGGCCTGTGTTATATTGTGCTGGGCTGTGATTTCTGCAGTGTCCCGTGCCACATGCCAACTCAGCCAACTTAAATAGGTCTGAGACCTCCTTGACTCCTAGATTTTAGTGTTTTGTAGATGTGAAAGGTGAAGCAAAGAGCAGGTCTAAAGTACAGACTTGGTTGTGGAAAAGCTCACCAAGTGTTGCTTTGAAGAAAAGTAACAGATTTATGTGATTTAAATAGCATGACAACATCATGCTATTTAAATAGCATGACAACATGAGAACATTAATTAATTTGATGAGTGATGTAATTAGATGCATTTCCAAGGTGTCCCCCACATGTGTCAGCAAGCCTGGCCCTGGCCCCAAGGCAGGTGCTTAGCCATGGCAGCCAGGCTGGGCTGGTTTCCCAGCTGCTCTCGCTGCCCCTGGGGCATTGCTGTTCCTGGGCCATCTCAGCACTAGCTCCTTCCCAGAGCAAGGCCTGGTGCCAGTCCTGGCTGTCTCTGTCCCCAGCCTTCGCCAGGTCCCACCCCAGGCTGTCCCTGAGGAAACGGCTGAGGTACTTAGTGCCTACTTTGCCTCAGTCGTTGGCAGTCAGACCCGTTATCCAGTTGGTGTGTGGTCACTAGCGGTGTCCCCTGGGCCCAGTCCTGTTCGGTCTGTGTCCTGCTGATGTGGACAAGGGCATCGAGGGTACCCTGAGCAGTAAATATGTGACGACACCAAGTTGGGTGGGAGTGTTGATGTACCGGAGAGAAGGAAGGCTCTGTGGGGGAATGTGGACAGGCTGGATGGATGGTGCAAGGCCAGCAGGATGAGGTTCAAGAAGAGCAAGGCCTGGGTCCTGCCCTCATGTCCCAGCAAGGCCTGCAGTGCTCCAGGCTGGGGGCAGAGTGGCTGGAAAGCTGCCCAGTGGGAAAGGCCCTGGGGGTGCTGGCTGACAGCAGCGGAGCGTGAGCCAAAGTGTGCCCAAGTGGGCAAGGAGGCTGCTGGCAACCTGGCCTTGTGTGTCAGCAATAGTGTGGGCAGCAGGAGCAGGGCAGTGATTGTCCCTCTGTGCTGGGCACTGGGGAGGCCACAACTCGAGTGCCGTGTGTAGATGTGTGCCCCTGTTAAGGTGTGATTAGGGAGAGATTAGTCTGTGCGAGTTAAGGTGCTGAGGAGACCAACTACCAAAGTCAACAAGAGGGATTTTATTTAACAATAAATGTGGGGTAGGGAGATAAAAAGGCATGGGAAAGAGGAGGGTGAGAAGAGGGGTAAGATCAGGGGTGGAGTGGGTTAGGGAAGGTCGGGGGTGGAGTGGAGGGGGGAAGTCATCAAACACAAGAGTCCAAGACACCTGGCTCCATTGGCATCCCATTGGTCCTTCCTGACCCTGCACTCCTCGGCAGGGTGGGTCTCGATGGTTCTTGTGGAGGTGGAGATGCAGACCCCGGGTTGTTCTTGCGGGGTTAACACCTTTGTCGAGTCCATGCTGTGGGTAGCCAGGGAGGTGTTTTCCTATTTGTCCTGTGAAAGGAGGATGTGGCTTCATTAGCCTGTATTGCTGAGGCCCAAGGAGCATTTCTCAGCTCCTCATCCAGCCTGGGGGAAGGCAGGGCAGGGGGGATGCACACACACACTGCAACCCGGGCCTAAAGTCAGCGAGTGTGGGATTCTCCAAGGCAGCACTGCAATCCTTCTGAACCAGCTCTCCCTGAGCAGGCTGCCTTGCTGTTTGCTTGGGTGTGCTGGGCTGGGGCTGGCAGCAGGACCTACCTTTGGCAAGTGGTTGCCTCACGGTGATAGTCATGTCTGGGGATGGTCCTGGTGCTGGCAGCCGGGCTCACTCCTCCCGCTGCCCCCTGAGGCAGCTGAAGGAGAAGAGCCTGCGCAGAGCCCGCCGCGCCGTCTTGACAAAGGAGCGCCATGGCCGTGGGGCCGGGGGCTGCGGGACAGTGGCCATGCCAGCGGGGGAGGAAGGAACAGTGCATGGCTGGGGCTGGGCAGGCACCGGGCAAGGCTCTGCCGCTGTCCCAGCGCCGCAGGGCTTTCCCCGGGGAGGGGCTGCCTGAGCATGGCCAGGCTCCGTGCATGCTGTGTTCTCTTCCTCCGCAGGATCGGCAGGCAACGCCCATACTACTCACCATCCTGCCAACTACACCTCTACATTGGGAATGAGTGATTTAGATTAAAGAACCACGGTCAAAGCTATTAGAAGATGTGGTTTTAGTATAATGTGCCAAAAGTTTGAGGCAAGAATTGCTCTGTTACTGATTGGCACAGTCATTTGAACGTTGATTCTAAACTGCCAAGGCACAAGTCAAAGTTGTCATACTATAAGGTTATGCGCAGTATCAGTCAACTACTAAAGATCTGCCTCTGGTAGAAAGTCTCTCTGACTTCTGAGTCATTCCAGCTCAAGGGGAGATCAAGCTATGCAGCCAGGATGCTTAGCTGGGAGAGGTCAAAGAAAACTCAAGTTGTCCTCTTTACAGAATAAAGCAGTTGACTCACAGTCAAATTTCATGTGATGGGAAAGGTACAATGCTCCTCGTACCCACGACTTTCTTTGTTCCTTTATAAGTGAGTTTTGAGAAAGCAACCCACTCTTCATGTGTTAATTGCATGATTGGTGTTTCAAGCTCATGTTCATCTCACTACATCACTCAGCTCCTTTGTGGGTTTTCAGAGAACAGGTAGAAACTAGAGGAGCCCCTTAGAGTCTATACCAAACTTCTGCTGCTTTAGTTATGGGGTCAAGGGCATCATCCACACAGGCTGCTGAGGGAAGCAGCCACCATCCCTGGAGGAATTTAAAAGGAATGTAGATGTGGCATTTAGGGACGTGGGTTAGTGGACTTGGCAGTGTTGGGTTAACAGTAAGACTTGGTGACTGCAAAGATATTTTGCAACCTAAACTATTTTATGATTCTGTGATTGTCATCTACACAAGTATTCATTATTTTCTAGTCTTTAGCAAATGTAGCATCCTCAGTGGCACTGACAAACTTTGTTTATTATGTAAAAACCCTGAACAGAAAAGCAACTCAGATTTCCCCATTCACTTTGTGGCACAGCAAGTTACCTGACTATTGCCAAACTGCAAGGCAGAGGCAGATCTTCCTCTGCTACCTCTTAGAGATGATTTATTATGAATTACAGGAATGACATATTCCACTACCATAGAATATTTCACTGAACACATTAACAGATGGGAGTCAGATCCTCCTTCAGTTTACAGACAGATAGCTCTATCTATCAGACAGATACCTCTTTGGAAACAGCTGCTTTCTAATTTTGGTCTGTTACCTCTCTTTATTTCTTCCTTCACTATATAGATCTCATACAGAGTGTTCACTTGATATGTCTTAGTGTACTGGAAATTACAAGACTGTGACTGCTGCATTTCTCACAGATTTGCCTGATGTAGTGAAACTTATGTCTTATTTTACATTAATTACATACATATTTTTCTGAAAACTGCAGGGAAAAAAAATCTTTCTTCATTTTATATGGATATCTCCCCCCAGCTGCTAGCAAATCTTTCCCATGGCTCATGCTATGGTGAGAGGTGAGTTAATGACACACTTCTGGCTGTAAAACACTCTCACAAATTGCCTCTGGTTACCACCATGGTCCAATTTGAATTGCTTGCTTTTTGCTCCCATTGTTTTATAGGTTTTCTTATATTGGAATGAGAGGTGTGGGTGTTCACTCCCTCTGTGCAAGTCCTTCAGTGAGCTTTCACAAATACTTTTAGAGTTAAACTGTTTTCTGAGTTTTGTGAAAAAGGGCTTCTGTGTGGGGAACTGACAGTAGGATTCCTTGACAGCACATTGCTCTCAAGAACAAGTTTATCTGTAACTCCCTCAGCCCTTGAGGCAGAGTTATCTGCTGCACAGGTGTCTTCAGCAAGCACTGAAAGGGTAATCAGTGCCTTGCATAGGTAGAAAAAGCAAAGCTGTTGTGAAACTAGTTCTCAGTTGCTCTGAGCTAAGGGAAGTGTGAGCTCTAGTTTGTCAACCTCTTTGCCTGTATGGCACTGTGTAGTGCTGCTGACTTCAATTATCATGATACTGATGCTCAATATTAAGTATTTACAATACCACAAACATTGTCCAAACAGGAGGAACAGGAAAGTTTGCCCATAATGAATTTGAATTTTTTCTAAGTATACACAGATTCAACAGAGGTTGTTTCCAATACATGAACTTTGTGACCACATTAACTTCATGAACCCATGAACAGTGTTTCCAGCACTGAAAGCTTCCTGCCACGAGGAGCCATTTTTTTAGCTCTATCCTGAAAAATACAGCTAAAGGTGTTCAAGTAATTGCAGCAGGCGGTGGCAGTTGGGTGAGAAATAGGGGGAGGAAGATGAGGGAGGAACGTGAGTCTCCACCAGGAGATGCAGTGCCAGGTGAGAGAGCCTTGAGTTAGCCCTGAACATGCTGATGTGACTGTGGGCAGAGCTCCGTGCTGTCAAAATAGTCAGGTGAAACCCAAAAAGCAGGATTACTGTGCTAATTCTCATCCTTGGCTCATTAGTCCTGCAGTTAATTAGCCTTGTTACAGTATCTTTCCTGATGGGACAGATGCCTCTGTGTTCTGGATTCAGCAGGTTTGGCACTGGATTTCCACAATGGTTTGGATTCATCAGCTGAGATCCAGATAATATTTTGACTGTGCTTTTTATAGCCTGTTACCCCTACAGAGCTGAAATACATAATCAAGCCAGGAAGAAGGATCACCAGGTTAATGGGGCCCTTATGACTCCAATCTTAAGGGATTGTAGTGGCTCCAATCACCAAAGGGTGAACAACTAGTCTGAACACTTGGTTTCAGAATATTAAGCTTGCACAAGTCCAGTTTCCACAGTTTTCACCAGATATTAGGTTCAGACCTCCTCACTTCAAGGGCCATTTTCCTGTTTTTAGGATGGCCTGGTAATGCTTGGTAATATCAGGGTAGTCTGAAAAAATCCAGCAATATGCAATACACCAAAGAGATAAATAAAAGGCGGGGCGGGGGGGGAGAAAAAAGCTTACAAAATTTTCTGAAAAACAGAATGGTTTTGTGTTCCTGGAGTTTTCAATAACAAAGGCTCAACCTCTGGCCTCAGGATGAATAGCCTAAATTGAAAGATCTAGTGTTGTAATGGAAATATCTTATCAATAGGGAAGAAGGAACATATTGCCCAGAGAGGTTGTGGACTCCCTGAGCCTGAAGACATTCAAGGTTGGATGGAGCTCTGAGCAACCTGGTCTGGTAGTAGATGTCCCTGCCCATGGCAGGAGGGTTGGTCTAGATGGTATTTAATGGTCTCTTCCAACCCAAACCATTCCATGATTCTGAGCCAGTGTAAAAAAGGTGTGTCAATTTATTTGTTATCCAAGACTTGATGCCTTGGACTCTGTGTTTTTCCCACTCTTTCCTGTTCACTCAAAGCTCTCAGGTAGGTTTAGTTTATCGAGAAACACTTCAGAGAGCCCTGAACCTATATTATCATAAGCCAAATAATTTTTTATATTGGGTACCCCAAGCAAATATCACAAGGCATTGGGGTTTGCTCCAACTGGGATGCCTACTCACCATCTCAGCCACTCCATCTTCAGTCCAAGGGATCATATCTCAGCTCACACCAGCAAAAAGGATCAGGAAGACAAAGCAAGAGGCCAAATCTCCAGCCAACACCTCTCCTTCACCTCAGCTAACACCTGACATCCCTGCTGTCTGCATGACACAGCTGATATGGTGGGGATTATGAACATAAAGAAGGAAAATTACTTACAGCTGGAGCAATTGTCAGGCAGGAAGATAATTGAAAGCCAGCAAAACGATCAACCGTTTAATTGCTTACATTAAAGAAATGAATTGACAGCAATCAAGCCAACCTATAAAAAGTACTGGGAAAAAAAATGACATGTGAGAAAATAGATTAATTTTCATAAAGAACAAGTAAAAACAAACTTGGAAAAAAAAATTGAAAACCCAAGCTAGTGTTGTTTATAAGCCTTAATCAATTTAAAACTCATTTTCAATGTATTAAACTTTACTATTTAATGTCTCCCAATGAATTCTGCCTCTGGCATTGTTCAGCAGCCTCACTGAAGCCTTGTGCAGTTAAAAAGATTATTCATCAGCATTACCTCTGCCAAACATGTTTAAATCAGGAGGCAGTACCCACAATCATAAAGAGGGGAGCACTGTGAGGTTTTTTAAAGGGAATTTTTCCTATCTGGGGGACTATTGAATTCCTGGGAAGATTTTTTGAGAGGCAAAACTGTTGAGCTCTTAGAATTTGTGTTTTCAAACCTCTTTGGTTTTGGTGTTGAATCTTTGCATAGAATCAAAGGTCAAATGAGGGGAAGGAGGGAGGTATCCCATTTTCAGTCATCCAGTGCAGTAACATGTTTCACATCTCTTTTGATTCATACATTTTTCCAAATCATTTGCCGGAAAAGTTCTTCAGAAAACAGGCAAAGCCTTGTTTTGTCCCTAAGAGCAGGACCAGAGCTAATGGCATGAGGAAAACTAATTCCCAACTCACAGTTCCCCCCTCCCGAAATCTTTAGACCCAAACCTGAGGAGAGCAGGGGTATGAACTCTATTGTACCAGTGTAAAACAATTTTTTGGAAGGTGTGCTATGGTGAGGGAATGGAAAGACAACCACTCCAGAACGGATCCTTGATATTTCATACTTCATTTTTACAAAGAGAATATGGAGGCTTGTTCTGGGGTTTTTTCACACTTACATAAAACCCTGAAAATATTTTATTTTGAGAGAAGAAGAGAGATTGTATACCATCAGTTTTTCTCCCTATCATCAATTTTTCATTTCATGATAAAAATCTAATTTTGTATGTGTGACTCCCAAAAATAAAAAAGAAGAAAATAAAAGAGCCTGAATCCAAGGGCTCAGCTACTGGCTGCCATCCAGCCTCACCATGCAGCTGACTGATCACAGGATGAAGTATCCCCTACCAAATAATTCCCCCAGCATTGCTGACCTTCACACCCTGAAACTGAGTTATGAAAGTTTTACATACAATCAATACTTTTTTGAAGCTTCCCGACCTTTTATGGCTTCCCTCATGTTTTCATCCTCACAGAGTCTTCTTGCTGATAGCTCATTGTTTTCATGCTGCAGATCAGTCACTCTGGGTTTGAGTTGAGCCATGTCCCACCACGGGCTCAGTGAGATCTCTGGGGGCTGCAAAGTGATAGCAGGGATGGAGAGCCCAATGCCTTTCTGAAAACAAAGATTTTACTGCCCCTCCTCACCTGTTAAAATCTTCCAGTGTGATATCTGGGTTTGATGATATCTGCATTTTGTACACCAGGGAGGTTTCAAAGGCAAGTCACCAAGCTGATCAAAGGACAGGAAGACAAACCTGAAGCAAATCTTGAGAGGAAATGTTAAAATCAGTGCCTCCTGGATTAGCCTCATTACTTCTTGACAAAACTAAAATTTCATTTTCTACTGTAGGACATTACTTGATAACTAGAAATTATAAAGTAATAAGTAAAAGATATTTCTAAAGGGGGAAAAAAAATCAAATATTTCCCTTCTGGAAAGGTCAGGGTGACTGATTACCCCATTAAATTCTGGGGAAATAGGACTGGGAAGAACTATGTGTGCTTACAACTGCAGATACCAGGTGGCAGAGGTTAAGTAAAGCAGTGAAGTGAATTGACTCCATTCTTACATGACATTGGATATTTCCCTCTCTAAAGCAATCCCAGGACCAAACATCCAAGACACTGATATGTGCCACAGCAGAATAGGCCAAAGGTGTCCCATGCAAGATCCCATTTTTCTTTCCATTTCTTGAACCCTAAAATTAGAAGCAGAGTCATCTAGAGTTTTCCCAGTAAGTGATTTGTACACAAGTCAACTTGCCAGAGTTACTACGTGTTGAGATACACAGATTGTTGACTTCTAGGTATCTGAAATGTTTTTTAGTTTTAGTTCTGATCAAGAGGCCAGATGGCAAGAAAGCTTAGAAAAATAGCTTCATTCTCCCTTTCTTTGCCAGGACAAAACTCTGGGTGGAAAAACATACTCTCTTCTTGGAAACCTGGGTCTAGAGTAGTCCCAGCCTAATTACTGCTGTAGAAAAAGACATAAAGGTCATGAAAAATATCAATTTTATTTGCCAATTAAACCCAGAGGGAATTATTTTCTGAATTCATCCTTGTGTTTTATTGACAGCAATAGTTATGATCCTTATAATGGCCTTATAATTCCCTGTCTAGCTCTAAGACATAGTATATGCTGAAAGAAACTAATGAAGCAAAAGACACTTGATATCATCCTTCAAATGAGCTGTTTAGAAAATCCTTTCCAAAGGAAAAATAAAACAGCCATTTTAATAAATTAAAAACCCTGATGCACAGCTTGCTGGATGGCAGGTCCAATCAAGAGGGTTGACATGTCACGCTGTAACTACTTCCCAGTGAATGATGACATAATTTTCAGATTTGCCCTTCTTACTGGCATTGATGCATTCAGGCAAAACAATATATCAATCAGCATTTAGGACCTAAATGCCTGTTATGAGTCAATCTTCTGGGGCTCTCAGCTTCCCACATCTCATAAGAATCTCAGCAATGATTTGTAGCCTTTTGAGTGTTTCCTAATGCTTCACATCTCTCAAACTGGTCAGAGACGAACGCCAGAGCTCCTGCTCTGTTTCACAACAATCACATGATTGGTATAGTACAAGAGTGTATTGCTCTGTATTCTTCCCACCTCCACCTCAATACCAGTTAAAAATGGATGAAATCCACGGTTGTGTCACACATTTAAGAGGTTTGTGGTCTGTTTTGTTCCCAGTTCATTCTCACAGCCTGTATAACTCCTCAGCAGAGCTGCTCCCGAACAGAAGAATTCCGTCAGCAGAAAAAGGAAGTGCTACTGGTGTCATCTGTGAGGCCTTTGATTTGGTCCTCTACAATATTCTTACCTCTAAAATGAAGGGACATGGGGTTATTTTATGGACTGTTTAGATGGGTAAGGAATTGGCTGGGTGGCTACATTCAAAATGTTGTAGCCAATGGCTCAACCTCCAAATGAAACCCACTAAGAGTGGTGTTCCTCCAGGGTCCATACTGGGACCAGCACTATTCAATACCTCCATCAGTGAAATGGACAGCAGGATTTTGAAACTGACGGTTTTCAGATGGGTTGAAACTCTCAAGGAAAAAAAAAATCCATCCAGAGGAATCTTGACAGGCTTGAGGAGTGAGTCCATGAGAACCTCATGAAGTTCAGCAAGGCCAAGTCTGTGTCACTGGGAGTTGAGGTTGTTCAGTCTGGAGGAGAGAAGACTCCAGGGAGACCTTTTAAAGAATTTCTAAGGGGAGATGGGGGACATAAGAAAGATGGACAGAGAGTCTTTCCTGTAGTGATAGAATAAAGGACAACAGTTTTAAAACCAAAATAGGGTAGATTGAGACTGCCTGTGAGGACGAAATTTGTAAAGATGAGGGTGGTGAGACACTGCCTAGATGTGGCTGCCCCATCCCTGTGTCCAAGGCCAGGTTGTACAGGGCTTGGAGCAACCTGGGATAGTGGAAGGTGTCCCTGCCCATGGCAAGGGGGGTTTCACTACTGCAGAAGGTCCCTTTCAACCCAAAAAATTCTAAGTTCTGCAATATCATATCAAATTATGAATGAGACACAGAGAAAGGGAAGACAGATAACAAATTGCTATATAATCTATTATATCAAAGATTTATAAATTAGATACTTCTACTATATTACTACTGTATTACTGGATGATATATTTGAGACAAGTGCTGACCACACAACTCACATTCTATCTCAAGCAAAACAGCAGAGGATCTCAAGTAAATTATACACTCTACCTAAGGAATAGATCACTAAAAAAACCCAGAATTTTAAATGTTTTGAAGTAGTGACAGTCAAAAGGAAATGCATGACCCTTCAAGAGTTTCCATATTTCATGATGCCTGAAAAAACTCATTTATATGAACCTTTGCTCGCTTTCATCAGGTTATTGGAACTCTGATATTGCAGCAAAGGGATAGTCACCTGAAAACCAGATCACTGCACCTCAAACTTCAGAACCCAAGTTTGAAACCAAGCAAAAAGATCATGGTGATCTGAAAAAAACCATTGTATTGGCTGTAAGTTACAGCCATCAACAGTGCATTGCAACAACTGAAACTTCTTGTGATGAAAAGTTTTGGGCTTGGGCCAAAAGGCCCAGGGATTTTTTTATTTCTTTTTTTTTAATTAAAATTACAATAAAAACCTGCTCAAAATTTATTAAACAAAAAAATTTTAATGTTGTCAAGTTGTTTGGTTTTGCTGTTTTGTTCTTTTCCTTCCCCCCCACCCCTCCCCCCCCAAAAAAAAAAAAGAAAGATTTTGCATGGGGAGAAATAATTTAAAAAGATACTTTGAGTACAGTAAAAATTCCCGTGACTTATAAAAGAAGATTTAATTTTTTTTTTAATCATTATGAGGTGGTCTTACAAAGAAATAAACTACCAGTCTCAAATTAGACCTTTCAGAACCCCATTATACCTAATTAAAATCCTTTTGCCTAGGCTTAATAGAAGTTCTGGGTGTGAATAACTTTGCTTAAGCAGATTCACAAATCTGGCTGCAGTAAATCACAGATGAGACTTCCCAGGAGCAGAATAAACCCCATCAAGACCCTCATAAACAAAATGCCAGCATCTGGAGCCAGAGAGAAAAGCACAGGCAGGATGGAGAGAAGAATTACAGACCTGGGATTAGCCTATACATCAACATCATGTAAGAGGAAAAAAATGTCTTTATTTATTGCTCAGCAGCCCTCAGGGTGTGAGTGTCACTCAGCATTAGCATTCACCTTTGTAACTGTGCTTTGATTTACAGCTCCACCCCAGCACAGAGGAAGGAGCCAATTACATGTCTGGGGGAACATGGATGCATTGAGTATTTCCCAGCTGCTTCCTCTTTCCTCTCGTACAGGATGCAAGCAGAGAGATTTTCTTGGCCTGAGCCTGAAATAGAGGCGTGGGAGCTGGGCTCTGACCTGCAGTATTAGATGATTGCCAGAAGAATATCATGTTCTATAGAAATTTATGTTCACACAGGGTAAGCTGCAGTAGAAAATGTAGCAGATGTTAGACACAAAGATGCTGTTCCACGTTAGCCAAAACCACACACAGCTTTGCCAAGGCTGGAAACAGAGTTAAAATGCACCAAGGCCAGTGAGGTGACAAACTCTATATTGCCCTGCACATAGTGAACAGGGCTGTGACTACTTAGATATTGTACATCAGACAAAATCCCATTATTTATGTCAAACCCAAGGCATTCTACCCCTCTAACTCTAAAGATCTTTCCTCCCCTCCTCTTTCTGGCAGCTTCTATCATTTCTTGATATTTACTTTTCTTGGTTTGTTCCACAGAGGCAACCTAGGATCAGCTGGGGAGGCTGAGCACCTCTCAGACCAAGCCTTCAGATGAGTTTGGATGCTCAGATATCACCAATGATAAGAGCTGGCTCTTGACTGCTCAGAATTTCACTTAATGTCCCAAAACCCCATGCTTGAAGCCTTGTTCAGTGCTGGTCATGGAGCCATAAAACATAAAATGGTTTCAGTTGGAAGGAACCTTACAGATCATCCAGTTTCAACCCCCTGCCATGGGCAGGGACACCTTCAACTTGACCAGGTAGCTCAGAGCCCTGTCCAACCTTGGACACTTCCAGGGATGGAGCAGCCACAGCTTCTCTGGGCAGCCTGTGCCAGGGCCTCAGCACCCTCACAAGGAAGAATTTTTTCCTGTTATCTAATCTAAATCTGTCCTTTGTCAGTGTGAAGCCATTCCCTCTTGTGCTATCACTACATGCCCTTGTAAATAATCCCTCTCCAACTTTCCTGTAGCCCCTGTAGGCACTGGAAGGGGCTTTGAGTTCTCCTTGGAACCTTCTCTCCTCCAGGCTGAACACCCCCAACTCTCAGAGGAGAAATGCTCCAAGAGCACCCCTGAACCCTTTTTTCTATGCTGCATTTGCAAACCAGTGCTGTTCACAGGCTTGCACCTTTCCACATCACAGATCCCCATCACTGCAGATGGATGGATATGAAATGTGGTGCTCTGACTTTTGCTCTCTGAATTCAGAAGAGTTCCCATGTCAAAGACCTGCCATCCCACCAGCTATGAATTCACAAAGGGTTTTGAGAGGCTCACTACAGATGGCACCTGAATATTTCCTTCTCTAGGTGCCAAATCACTGGTAAGAATGGAACCAAGGAAAGTTCTTTAGTTTGTTTATTTATTTCAGTATCACATTTATTTTGTTTATTACAGAAAATACTGAAATGTTTCACTTCTAGCATTAGATGAGAGAGAAGTCCCAGTCAGGCTGGATTTACCAGAAAAATTGAAGGCAAGTCTCCACATATTCAGATGAATATTATAGGAAAGTATTTCCCTTTGATTTCAAATATTATTAAGCTAATGATCAAGGGATGCAACTTCAACAGGTACTCATTAGGTTTGAAACTTTTGATCCAATCCATTTACCCTCCCACATACCCCTAAATAGGCATCTCCCAAGCACTCCAGAAACTCCCAGGCACAATGACCCATGCATTACACCAACATTAAGAATCTCACAGCAGCACAAATTTTATCCCTCCCTAAGGAGGAATGAAATTACTAATTTTTTCCCTCAAAGGTGATTCAGAGGACAGACTGTAGCAAAGGTTCTGTGCATGGAGAGAGAATCACTGCTAAGATTTTATTAGCACATAAACACTGGGACGTTTTTGATGCCTCAGGCAATAGAAGCACAATCATTACAATGAAGGCCATATTTCTTTCCATCTTTCCATGGCTCCTGTAACACACTGAGCAATCCATCTTGCTCACATACCCTACATAATCACAGATATATTTATTTCTTTGCTTCTCTCAATTAGCATTTGACCTTTTGAGCACTGCAGGTGTTCTGGGCTGTGACAGCATAAACCCTGAAGCTTCTGCCTTCCAACAAAACCCAGGTGAGGCTCATGAACAGGTAAAGGACAACCATGCCACTATCAGGTACCAAATTTCTGAGAGCTGCTGCATGAGCCTCTACCAATGCCAGAAATAACCAAAAGCAGCACAAAGAGGATGGCTGGAGCTGGGTGGCAGAGCACTGACAGGGGTTATGGATTATACACCCTATTCTGAGGTAAAAAATATATGTTTGCTCACAGACAAAGCAATGCTGATGTTTTTGTCAATCAAATGAGACCCAAAACACTAATTCATAGAATCACAGAATGGCTTGGGTTGGAAGGGACCTTCAAAATCATCGAGTTACAACTCCCCTGATACTTCTTCACTTAGAAACAGTTGCAAATGCATAAATCTAAAGCTTTAGCGACATAAGGGGGAAAAAAAAAAATTCTGGGTTGCTGAGGGTTCAAAACACATTTAAGAACATGGAGATAATCCTGATTGCAAATATATGTAATAATTATTTATTATACTTCTTTTTTAGATCATGCACAAAAAAGCAATTTTCTGAAACTTTATTTCAGCTTTTAAATGAATTTCAAATACCTGCACACACAGTACTTTTAAAGAAAAGAGCAAAACGGAATCCATTCTCAACCTCCATTTGGTTGATTCAGTCATGTAATGCACTTTCTTTTTAATTGAATGATTTATATAACTGTGAAGCCCTCTGTGAATTTTACAATTAAATATATCATTGATGATTTTCTGCAATGAGGCTTGAAGCTTAGAATTAAAAAGTTATTAGTATTTTCATTAGGAAAGTTCAAGAGCTCAGATATTGAAGACCAAATCCCAGAATCCATAGCAGACTTGTACTGATTTTTTTCCTGCAATTACTCAGAATTTGCTCTTCGTTATGAATTATTTAAATGAAACCCTTCCACAGACAAAAAAATTTCAATGCCAGAAGACCATTGCAATCATTCAACCTGATCTGCTTTGTAATGCAGATCACAGATATCACTTTATCTTCTCACTGGTCTTTCCAATTATGCTTTGGTGTGTCCTAAACTCCTGTCCTCTGTAATAACTTCCCTATCCCATTGCTCAGCACATCCTAACCCCTACAGTGACACCCTGATTTAGTGGATCAGCAGAGATGAGGTGTTTTCTGCCTACATGTTATTTTACCCTTTGGGATATTTTTTTACCTATCAACCCTGCTTTGCACCTTTCTTTTCCCCAGTAAGACAAGCCTGCTTGTCAGAGAAGGGCTATGCAGCTACAGTGAGCTAGCAAATAATGTCCATTTAAAACTGCTAAGGATACTCAGTAAATAATCATGAATTGCATAAAAGCCCACTGAGGGTTTTTTCCCAGATAGAAACCTGTACTGATTCCTCTCAGGTGATGCCACAAATAGATTCTTAGGATGGTCTGGGTTGAAATAGGCCTTAAAGTCCCTCTCCTTCCAATCCCTGCCATGGGCAGAGACTGCTTCCACTGGACCAGGTTGCTCAGAAGACAACCACCTGCATGAGATCAGCACCACATCATCACATGTGAGGTTAATGATGGTTTCACATCACTTCAGCAAGGGTGCACAAGTCTCTAGTCAATGTGAAATCTCTGGGATTTCACATCTCAAAGGTGCTGTTAATGGTCTTTACTGTTAAGAAACAGTTGGACTTTTTTTTGCTCTTCCAACCCCAATCCTGTAACTACATCATACAGCTTTTCCAGAAAAAAATTATCAAAACCTCTTCTTTTTTTTTTTGTACTTGTTTTCACCAGCACCCCAAAACTCCACATTTTGCTGAATCATTTCTAATTTTAAAAAAATCAAATATTCACTGTTAAAAAGTCTTGAGTCTTTCTAATGTTGTTTACTCAAATCTTAGAGTCTAAGAAGGCCCTGGCTAAAGCACAGAGAACAGTAATCTAGATTTTAAAAACGATAATAACTGTAACCAAAAAATGGGCATGAATAGCTAATCAGCAATTTTGCTCTTTGCCCACTGAAACATTTGTGCTTCTTGTTTTATTGACTTGCATATCCTGAGAAGCTTTTAAAACCATGAAACCAAAGGTTTGGCTCATCCTCTGGTCTTCAATGATATTTCCATTTTACCTTTAAGATTATGGTCTTCATACTGCTTTTTGCTTTTTGTTGTTGTTTAATCTTGAGGGATCCACAAGTGCCTGACAGAATGCATTCTATCTCCACCCCTTTCCAAACAATTAATTTTTTGGGGATGACCTGAGCCAACAAAATCCAATATCAGGAACTCAGTGTATTTTCACTTCATCACTCATGTCAACTGAGAGATAATTACAGAATAAGTAAGTCCAGATATGAGTTTGGAAGTGACGAATGAATATAAAATCACCACAGCACTCTTTTCACTTTAACACTTTCTTTCCAGTTGGGAACAGAAGCTGTGCTGTTAAGCAGATGGTGAGAGATCAGCTCTGCTTTGGAGGTGTGATGGGAAATGTAATCTGGCAGGATATTTTGCCCACAAAGCAGAATAAGAACATGGGATCCCAGTGCAGCACAACACCTGTAGCTGCACTTCAAATGGAAATCTTTCAACTTCATCTCACTCTGTTCTTTTTTAGGTCCCATCTTCTTTATCCCCTCTTTTATCTTCACAATTACTGATCACTACAGTGCTTATCACTGCATTGAAAACAGTTATGAAAAATTTTAGAACATAAAAATTATTGAAAGAAAACTTCAAATTTCAACAAAGAGGAAAAATCACTCTGCAAACCATCCTCAAAAGCTGAAGGAACCAGGTTCTCCCTAGATAGAAATTAGACATGTATTGGTGCCACCAACAGACCCTCACTGATTTTCATCCCCTAGAGATGGAAACCTTTCTATAATTTGCTCTCAGTAAATCTTTCCAGGTAGGTAATTAAGGCAACACATCCCTTTTACTGTTACTGATAAACTTGGCTTACAATCTGTTCATTATTGGTAGTAATAGCTATTTATACTTTTCTTACTATTTTTCTCCATGCACAAATCTCAGTTTTCCCCACTTAGCACAGGGCATGTTCTATCCTGATCCCACAATCATCTTTTGAGCTCAGCAGACTACCATAAAGAGACTGTTAGGAAACCCTGCAGCAAGGACCAATGTCAGGGATTTTGGAATTCCTTCCAGTTCTATGCTCTGAATACTCAAAAGATCCCCAAAGGCACAAAATTCACCCACTTTCCTAGGAAGACCTGGGTGTATTTTCCCAAGATATATTCTTGGATTTCAGAGGACTTGCATGTATTTAGTGTCCACTTTTCTATAGCAAGCAGGAAGGAAATTGCAGTAGAAACACTGGAATTCCACAAAACAGCTTAAACACTCCCCAGAATTCAAAAGGAAGACTTTTCCCAGACCCTTGCTCATTGCAGAGCTCTGATACCCTCAAGTAATGAGTGTATTATGTCACTGCATAGGTAATTATAAGGAGCACATTGACAGCTATTTATTTCCTTTTATCTTGTATTATGTTTGAATTCCATTAGGATGCAACTGCCAGTCCCGAAAATAACAAATAACGTCATTAGAGAGGCACTGAGATTCAACCCCTTTCCCTCAGAGAGAAATCAAGCTATTGTCACAGCAGAGGTGGTTTCTTCTGCATTCCCAGGTGATTAATATTCATTGGAAGAGGCACTGGAGATGATCCCTTAGGAGGCACACTGATTCAGGCTGTGAGGAGTGAAATAAATAAAAAATGTGTCCCAAACGGAGCACTGTGTATACTATCATTATTTTTATAGTCTTGGCACTCAGGTATCTGTGTCACAGCCACAGTGCAGCTTGAAAGGCTGAAAAGCTGCCTGCATAGGACAATATTTCCCATTCCATTGATATAATGATACCAGTTTTCTGGTGTAACTGCAAGATTGGCTCTTTTTTCCATTTTATTTCAACCATTTAGAAAGCAAAGCAAAGCAGAGCAAGTAATGTTATTCTTAGTTAGGCTAAGAGTATCTGAGTGGGAAGGACAGTGAATGAGATTATTCTGCTTACTAATACCTCCTGACATCAAACAAGTATAATTGTATAGACATTTTTTTGGATCACTTCAGTCCATCTATCCAATATGCCTAATTTAAGTCAAAATGCAGATCTTTGTTGAATTCTGTCCAGTTCTCAGTGCAGTCTTACCATTGCCAGCAATTGGAAATAGTATGTGGGCTGTCAAAGCAAGGATGTGTACTTTTTTCTGCCACCTCTGATGGGACAAGCTTGAGATAGAAAGATCTGAAAGTGATTAAGACATCCAAGGATGGCAAGGTTTTAAAGAAACTGAGTGAAATACACTCAAACTCATCCATCAAAACTTCAGAAGAAGATAAAAAGAAATAAACAGCCACCAATGTTCTCCTTATGCATACCTATGCAGTGACAGAGTGATGCCTAAAGATTTTAGCTTTTTATACATTTTTCATATATTTGTATCTTTGTAGACTGTTAATACATGGTTATATAGCTCCTGGTAATTTTCCTACCCTTTGTCTTAGATTTTAGAATAATAAGCTAACCCTTCTAACGCATACTTGGAATTCTGTTTAGCCTTATTCTTAAGAAGCCTAACAAGGACATTTTTTTTCCCACTAGAACTTAGAAGACATAAGAAAGCCCTTGGAACAACTCCAGTGGGGCAGAACCTGGGGGAAAATTACCTGACCAACTGCTCTTCTAATTGGACAATACTCATTAGATAGGCTAATTTGTTTAATTTATGAAAATTGTAAAAGTCCCATGCTGGGTCTGCCCATAGCCATGGGGACACCTGGAAACTTCCATTAAAGACCTGCTTTTTATCTTAGTATTTTAACACTGTTGTAGCCACAGATGTAAAGATAAATTGTCCATGGACCTGGTCTTACTCATCAGAAGTCAATGGAAAAATTCCTGTGCCATGAAAGGTACAGGACTGAGCATTTCCTTAATACAGAGCTATTCAGAGATTGCTCTACTCACATCAATTACAGTATGTCTTTATATGCAGGACATTTTTCCTCTTTTAGAGGATAAACAAATTTAAATGGTTTTCTATAGAAATGTCCTGTTGCAAGAAAGCTCCACATTTACAGCCCTTTACAGATTAAATTATTATTGCTGTGGACAATTGGACATGAGTATCTAAACTGCAGAGGATTCTTTTTTAATGCATTTATGCACTGCCTGTTAAAATATATTCAACCCACAGAACAGGGCATGATGATGAGTTTTCAGAAAAGAAAGGGTCATGACCAGATGGTCTAGGGAAAATATTTTAATTTACAAGTTCTACTCACTTCTTTTCAATCCCAGTCTTAATTTAATAGGTAACATAGCCTTGGTGAAGTCACCCAGAGTACACAGAGCACAACTGAATCTTGTTATTTGTTGCTAAACAGAAAAACATTCTGTTACCCACACCTGTTAAAAATAAGATAAATGTGTGAAGTGCAACAGAACTGATACTCCAGAACAGCTTTGACTACCTACTTTGCTACTTAAATAATTGGGAGAAAGGGAATAGCAGATGCCCTTATCCATCCCTTTAAATAGATGGTGAAGGAAATACAGACATATTATATAGTTTTAATTGGATTTTCTCAGACTGCGTTCCAGTCAATAATTTTGGTGGGAGGAGAGGAAATCATCTCCTTAATGCTTTCATCAGCATTAATCACAGCTCGTTTGTTTCTGCAGAGGCCAAAGACAAAAGAAATTAGATGTACCAGCAGCTTTTGGGTTCAAGGAACAAATACCCTGGAGTTCTCCTTGCTCTGCTCAACCTTCCTCCAAGTATTCTAGGAGCAGCAGAAAAAGAAAAAGCAAGAAAATTACATAACTATCTTAGTGTGGGAACTTTCAAAGGCATCTCACCAGCACCAAGAAACACTATTTCCCGAACTGAAAACATCTGAATTCCTGAGCCTCTCAAAGGTCTCTTAGGTTCCAAGCACCTGGCATGCTTTCCCTCTGTAAACCACACTACTTTGATTCATTGCTTCTGGAGAAACCACTTGCTTTGGGCTTTATGTCTCACCCAATAATCACTTTCTGATTCAATAGATATGGACAATGAGTGCAGAGTGCTAAGGTTCAGCACCTTCTCTCTCTTTTTTGTCCCATGCTGTCAGTTTTTGGGGTCATGGCATTGCATCCCATGCACTGCTGTATTTCCATGCCCAGCTGGTTTGCATAACCAGAGGAACTGTTTGAATACAGAGCACAGAACTGGTTGTCAGAAGCAGTGTGTTCCCTAAAGTGAGACAAAAATGAAATGTCATTTAGACACTAAGAGAAAACTGCAGCAAAATGAGCTCGTTCTGCTGTTATCTAACATTCATCAAAGGGATCAGAGTGCTTAATTGCTGGTTTGAGAACTCCTTTATTATATCATCTGCTATTCAGTGTTGGAAAGTACATAATAATTTAGAAAGGTCTGTTCACTTCAAAGAAGAAAACATGCACAGAGTTGCTTCGTATTTAATCAGCATTTTCATCCTGCCATTTATGGCTGGCCAGACCTGCTCCTTCCTCTACAGAAGATCTGACAGAATATCCCTGTCCATCTGAAAGTGCTTGTCTACACTCAGAGTCTGTTAGCATCTAAAACAGCTAAACATCCAAATTACTTTCTGCAGGAACTTCCTTCTCTCTACTGCTTTTCAAAAGAGCATGAGGCAAATACACATCCCCTGCAGACATCTCAATTGAGTGATTAATTTTTCCTTCTCCACACGTCCATTAGGAAGAATACAGTTGAAGATATAATCTCCGAGTCTAGAAGAAAACTCCTTAAACATGAAGCTGTGGTTACCTGGGAAACACCAAAAACTTCATCATATTTACAACAAGAAATGCATCTTCAGGCTCTTCATACCATTAGCTAATTAACTAATTTCTATCAATGCACAATAATAAGTAGATACTGTAGAAAAGGTACAGCTTGATAGAAAAATGAGTATTTGAAAGCATCTGGGAATAAAAAGGAGACTGGAGAAAGGGCTCTCATAGCAGGTGAGCTCCTTCCTGAAGCATGGAAAAAGTAATTTTTAGTTTATGATGCCATGTGTCTTCTTTGGGTTTTAGACTAGGATGTTCTTTCTTTTTCACCTCTGTTTTATGTGGTCTTTCACAAGGCAATTTAGTGCTCAAAAGTCTCTTCCGCTTCGTATAATCTGACTGTGGTGCAAAGATTGTAATAGTCTGTTATTTATTCATCACTTGAAGTAGCTCAGGTGGTTTGTTTGGTTTGATTTTTTTTTCCTTCTTGCTCCCCTGCTTTTAAGCTCAACACCCCAAGAGTCCTTTGCAAAATTATATAATCACTTTGAAGTTCTCGGTTTCTTTAAATCCTTTTTTGGTGTATTTTGTTTCAGTTTTGCAATCTGTAGGGCAGAGGCTTTTACTTTTTACCTGTCCATTTTAAGTCCTCATGTCCTCTGTTGTATCTATTACTCAGATGCCAGAGGACAGACCAAGTGGCCTCTTTATTTTTTTCAGTCTTGCCAATTTTTATTTGTAAACCTGTGGGGGCTTTTTGGGGTTTTTTGGGGATGAAGCAGGCTAGGGGGAATGTCACTTGCCCTAAAAGCTCACACAGAAATGGCATTTATTTAAAAATGCAGGTGTTTGCTCCTTTGGTGAAAGGAAATGAGCTCACTAAATGTCACATTAAATTACATAAAGTCATAAGGTAGGTTTGGAGTATAATACATCTTCTGCTTTTCTAACTTTATGGGAAAACAAATGGTGGGGCAAAAGACACTGTCCTTGTGATCTATGGAGGTTTTCCTGGGATTTATGAGTCTTTGTCCATCATTAAAAGGACTTTACCTGGTGCTAAATGCATATATCTGCCTATCCAGAGCCAAAAGAGAGAGCACAAATGAATAGCACTACATGAATCTTTAATGTGTATTGGCTTTGTCTCCATAATGTATTTACAGCTGCTTCACTTGCAGCATTTTTCATAGAGTTTTGTAGGTAATTATGTTTATTGGCCCTTCCATCTTTCAGCCTGTGCTGTCATCCTCTCTCGTTTTGCCCCATCAGCCCTGCAGAAGAAAACCCTAAAGGCAATTCAAACCACATTTGACAGAGATGTAAAGGTTTCAAAGTTACAATTTTGTGGAACATTACAGCTGGCCAAAAGGATGTGTTAATTAGTAGCACAGTCACTTTGGGGACCTGATTCATCTGGTCTATTCAGATATTTAAAATCCATCAGTTAGGTCTGGCCCTAGAGCACTTATTTCTTACCACCTGCTATAAAATGAGTCTGTTCAATTAGATCACACCTAAAGATCTTCACAGAAGATAACTAAATTTGAATGGCTGAATCTCACCCTTTGAGCTCTTTCAGGATAAAATAAAAAAAAAAAAAGTAGCATAGGAAGCATGGGTTTCATAAGGTTTCTCCTCTTCTCCCTGACCTGTTGGGCTTTGCTGTTTCTTGTTCCAGAAGTCACTGGTGCTTCATGGTGAGACAAATCATCCCAAATATTCACTGTCTGCATTGACTAGATCTTTATCAATTGTGGCAGGAACTGAGCCACATTTATCTTCGACTGAATCACAGCCCTGGGACACCAGCCAGGTGCCTAAAAAGAGGCTTTTTGTGATAGTTCAGACATCTAATGTGACTCAGATACCTCCAGTTGTTGTGCCAGTCTGATGTGATAAAGATGCAACAAACAGTCTTTCTCAAACAGCAGCTGGAGAGAATCCTAGGAAATATTAGAAGGTAACCAAGTCTCATGTTTAGACAAACAACTCTGTGAAGAGCAGAGAGAAATCACTCATAACTTTAAACCTTCAAATGCTTTCCTTTGCCATATAGATTCTCTTTTCTCCCTAACACTTCCCAGCTCACCCCAAAATCTGGTAGTGAGGCCCTGGCACAGGTTGCCCAGAGCAGTTGTGGATCTCTCATCCCAGGAGGTGTTCAAGGCCAGGCTGGATAAGGCTTGGAACAACCTGGTCTAGCGAAAGAGTTCCCTGTCCACAGCAGAGGTTTGGAATTAGATGATCGTTAATGTCCCTTTAAACCCGAGGCAGTCTATGATTTTATAATTCTGTGTTCTCTCCTCCTATTGCTTTATTCTTCTGCTTAGCCTCTAGACTGGATTTCCTGAGGACAACAAGAGTGCTCTTGGCCTTTCTTTATTCCACCTTTTGCAGAATTTATCCATGATTTTGTGAGGAGCCTCAAAAAAATATATTTCTTCATCCTATCAGCATAATTCAAAATAAAGTATTCAAATGATTCATTCATTCGTATCAACCTCCAAAAATCTTTAATCCAGTTTTATATATTCAGTCAGAAAATTTTAAAAACTCCATGTGGCTCTGCTTCCCTGTCATGCAGAGGTGGTGAATGTCCAGGAGCAGACATGTGAAATCTGCTGGCATGAAACATCCATAGAATTGTTCTGGATATAGATTAAAAAAAAATCAAAGTGCCTCTTTGAAAAGAAATAAAAGGCAAGATTAATTAAATACATGGAACAAAACAAACTGTTTATTCTTTGTCAGATTACAGAAACAAGGAACAGCTTTTGAAGCTGGCAGAACCACCTTTCTGCACAGCAGAGTAGAACAACAAACCCATTGAAATCCTGTGGAAAGGGCATTCCCTTGAGTGTCAGAGCTGCACATGTCAAACCTCATTTCTCCTACAGAACAAAGCTCTTCACAACACCAGCTTGGCAGCATAACCACTAGATTTAGCAGGGTAAGTGTCAGGAAGTTTCCACTGAGACCAGCTGGGAAAAATCTCTGAAGTGGGAGCAATGGACTGGGGTTGGTTTATTAATGTTATCATGAGGGAGCTCAGTGGTTTGAGACAACCACTGATGCAGTTCACTGATTTCCACTGCAATGAGATATCAGGAGTTGGACTTGAGTGATCCTTGCAGGTCCCTTCCAACTCAGAATATTCTGATCTGAATGCTAGTGAGGAACTGTGCTCATGGGCTGGGTCCTCTGATTTGTGTTTTCAGGCAGAATGAAGGTGACACTTGACAGAAAATACACAAGCTTTTAAGAATTGACAAAATGACATCTTTGCTGCCTTCTGAGGAATTCAGCCCTCCCTCATCAGGCTACAGGGAAGCTGAAAGGTCTTGTTCAACTGCTAAATGCTAGAACAGTTCCCTAATATCAGCTTCCCTAATGTCCTTTGTTTTTAGCTTTCAAATATATTTTTTCCCATCCAACCAAAGATTTGGCCATAGAGGCCCATGTGTTTCCAAGCCTCAGGCTGGAACACCCTGGTTTACCGTGTCTGAAGTTGAATGTGAACATGATGCAAAGGCTCCATCTGGTACCTGTTGAACAGTGCAATGTTCCATGGCTCAGCCTGTGCTTGTATCTTGCAGTTGGCTTTTTGCTGGTTCCTGGTGCCAGTGCAAAGTCTGCATTCTGATCTTCAAACGATTTGATGATGCATATCCTGGAGACGTATCAGAAATCCAATTCCGTGCAGAATTCACACAGCAGCTGTGATCCTCTGGGGCAAAATGGATCACTTAGCACAGGACTGAGCATAAAGCATCCTTAGTTAACAGAATCAGCTTTGGGGCAATCTTTTAGAGGGGATTAAGTCATTTGGCACTCCCTAAGAGTGCATTTGGCAACTCTACAAAATACCCTTCAAATTTTGCCTTCAAAAATATCTTCCCTTCAAAAACACTGTGAAGGTTTTGAGAGTTTTACGTCCTTTCCTAATATTTCCTGACCAAGTGGGAAATGTGAGCTTTGCCAAACTGAGTCATGAGCCTAGAAGTTATGGAGTCTCCCAGACTGTTTTGTACCTCAGATTTCTTAAGCAAAAGGAAAATCAGCTCTTCAGCCTGTTCTGCTTCCTGGAGCACTGTTCACTCTCCAAGTCATCCTCTCCTTCATGTTCTTCCTCGCATGGCCACCACTTTCTGTTTAAAGCAGGTTTCAGTAGGCGTCTTGAGAAAGGAGCCAATCTTACTCATGAGGAAGAAGAAGATTTCTCAAGAAAAAACTCAGCCCACAGCCAGCATGGGACCTGCTGGTTATGCCAACAAAGTCTTGAGAAAATGCCCATTGCAAACGGTATTTGAGTATCTCCTGTGGAAACACTCAGCTGGGACACCTGCAGCAGCACTTTCTAGAATCACAGTCCTTAAAGATGGAAAGGAACTCCAAGATCATCAAATCCAACTTTTACCATGTCTCTTGCCAAGTGCCTCCTTATGAGGAGGCTAAACATTTTTTGTGGCAAAACACAAAGTCTCCATCTGCTCCCTGCATGGAGCCTGAGGACAAAACAGCATAATTTGCTTAAGTATGAGATAAACTGATCCAGCAGCAAAACAACTGCAGAGGTTTACTGTGATTGAGAATTTTCAAGGAAATATGCACTAGAACAGACTGGGGGGTTTTGCCAGTTATACTAAGAAGTCATCAAATTTGACTGTGAAACCAAAAATAAATAAATACTGTCCCCATCCAATGCCCAGCTTCTAGAACACAAGTGCCAAACATTATCCACGTGAGTTTCTATAATTTCATTAGGACTTGACTTCCAATTTATGTTCACCATCTTCATTTAGGCAGTTTAAAACACTAATTGTTCAAAGCATCTTGAGGAGGAAACAGAGAGTTGGTGGATATTCTCCACCCAAGTCTCCAATGTTGACGGAAAGACAGCATGGCCAGGTAAAGGTCCAGTCCATCAGTGAGCAGATCTGAATTTGACTCTGGTTTATGCTGGCCAAGGACATTGGCTGTGAGGTCACCTCCTCTTTGCTGCTCTTCCCACTCCAAATCTTTGTTTACTTTGTACCAAGTCTTCTGGACTTGGAGGGATCTTCATGTCCATCCTGCTTAATACAGTAGTCTACAAAAAACATGACTACTTTGCACAGTTACCCCCGCCTAGTCACTGGGCCTCCCAGGTATAATTAATCTCATTTATTTTTGATGTTTTAAGGCAAAAAATTCAACAAAAAAAACCCCAAAAAACAAAAAACCAGAGTGGGTTAAATGTCAACTCTAGCTGGACTGTCAACACTAGCTGGACTCTACTCCAAATTAAAATAAGAAATAGTAATTGATAAAAACAGGCCTTGGTCTATCAGTGCAATCAGTGTGGAAGAGGATTTCCAAGCCCCAGAGATTTACGTGGTTAAAACCTCTTGTTTAAGTGGTTTAAACTGTTTCATGATCCAAGCCCCCTGTTTTCTGCACCTCAAAACCTTCTCCCCTTGACATATACGCCTCAAACACAGGCCCTCATGGCAAAAAAAATGAAGAATATTTTCCTTTTCAGCCAGTGCAAGGTGTTTTCAAGGAGGGAAGGATGCACCCATCAGTCAGATGAGTTGTCTGTCTGTACATCAGGGTGACAGCCACTTTGTTATATTGATAGATTCTAACAGGGGCTGGGAGTAGACTGACTCACTGATACGATTCATTACACTTTAACATACGATGCTCTCTCATTGCTGTCTAGAAACATTGACTAAGTAGAAGTCCAGCAAACTGATTTATTGGAGCTGGCAACTGGAGTCCAATGAAGAATCCAATGCAGGGAACTTTTTGCCAATGCACAGTAACTTTGTTTACTCAATAGAGGATGTATCCATCTTTCAGCCGGCATTGATTGCCCTTCCATTTTTTTCAACATGCCCAGGCTGTAAAGGGAAAAAAAGAAGAATCCCAGCACAGAAAGTGATTTGTTTTGGTAGAGTAAAAAATGTTGAACCTCTCCACAGATAAACCAAACAGGGTAAGAAGGAAATAACTGTCCTCTTCTGTAGCATAAGGATTTTAATTTGAAGCACAACTCTCACAGCTGATTATTTCCTGGCTTACGGTAGAAATATTCATTCAGACAGAAGCAAAATATCATCATTTTTCTGCCCTGAAAGGCCTTGAGTGTCTTAATGGAGCAAGTTGGGGAATGGAAACAGCAATCATGCACTGGCACACAAATTGCCAATATAGTAGTGAAAGAGGGTGGAAAAAATCCATGGAAGACTTCATCTTTCAGACACACATAAATAAGTACAAGAGGATGAAGGGTTCAGGCATGAGGAACATCTGGTCTGGCTTTGGACAGAGGATTGGTGCTCTGACACCACAAATAGGGAGACCACAGGGAACTGCCAAACATCTTTTCTATCTATTGACCATACAATCACAGAGTAACAGAATGATTGGGGTTGGAAGGGACGTTAAAAACCATCCAGTTCCACCTTCTGCCATGGGCAGAGACACCTTCCACTAGACCAGTTGATCCAAGCTCCATCCCACCTGGCCTTGAACACTTCCAGGGATGGGATAGCCACAGCTTCTCTGGGAAACCTGTGCTAGAGCCTCACTGATGTTTAGTTCAGATCAGGACACATTTCATTTATTAAAAAAACTATTGACACAATTAAAACAAACTATTAAAACAAACGTTTATTATTCGGTATTCAAGGACAAATCAAAATCAGGGATCTTTGTAAAGTAAACTGGAAACCCTCTGAAAATTTGAAACTTCAACAAAAAGTAGGAAAATGTTCTCTGATAGCCTCCCATGGAATTGTTTCCACTCTTTACTGAATTCTCCTGAATATCTATACCACTCCACACCTGAAGAGCCTGAAGTGTTACATAGACAGTAAATGATAAACCAAACAACGCAGTAGGCTCAGTCAGGAGTTGGGTGTTATCTGTTCAAGAGCTGTTTGAGGAAGTAAGTTTAGTGACACTGGTAACTTAAGCCAAGTTTTCATTTTCCAGAGAAATAAAGATTATTGTTGCTGCCCACTGTTTTCTGGAAACTGGACCATTTGTTTGTGTGCATCTATAAATGATAGGTTAGATTTGAAGATTGAAGAATCATTCAAGCACTAATTGACAAGACAAAAATGAAAAGGGAATAAAACTTAGCAAGTACTTTTTTAATCGGGGTGGCAGGCTCTGGCACAGGCTGCCCAGAGAAGTTGTGGATCTCTGGAATTGTTCAAGGCCATGTTGGACAGGGCTTGGAGCAGCCTGGGATAGTGAAAGGTGTCCCTGCCCATGGGACATGGGTAGAACAAGATGATCTTTGAGGTCCCTCCCAACCCAGACCATTCTGTGATTCTGGGACTCTGCACACAAGTATGATTTTTGTTGCTCGTGTAAGAAAGGTCCCTTTGGAGAAAGAGCTTAAAAACATCTTTTGACTTTAATTTTTCAGAACAGCTTTGACATTTGTAGCAGGGCATCTAACCCTCCACAAGAGCTTATCTGTTGTTGGTTAACCAGTGAGATAACTCAAGCAGGACAAGCTGTCTTGGAGTGAGTAATTTTGGTGCCATGGGGTTAACACTGCTCTGGCATCTCCCAGCTGACAATAAACATCTTAGTGCTGAAGTAAGATTTAACAAGATAAGCTGAATTTCGGACTGACAGATTCTTGCTTTACAACTATTGATGCCACAGCAAACTTTCACAAAATAGAAATCCTCTATACATTTCCTTGGAAATGTGTGGATTCTCCCCCAATGTGTGAGGGTGCTGCTTCATGGTTATTCCCAGGGGGTGAGTGAAGGAATCTGTACATCATCATTTTGGTGGTAAATCACATTTGACTCCTAATCAATACTATTTCTTTTGCCAGCTTTAATATGGGTACCTTTATATAGTGCACTGTTTTATCTTGTGCTATAATCTACCTGGAGTTCTTTTGGGTTTATACTGTGCAGTAACTAATTCTGATTAAGACCTTTCATCTGTTGTCTCTTATCTGTTTAATAAATAATTCATTTTTATAAATAGATCTGATTTGCCATCATTGGAATGTGTGAGACAAAGTGATTCCTTAAATCCAAACTGTTCCCAAAAATCTGAGGCAAGGAAAGATTTACCTCTATTTAAATCCCTTCCTGTGAAGGAGTTTAAATACAAAAATGAATTCTTCCTGACCCTCAGAGTCAGTGGCAGTGCTTCTTTACTGAATTTTGTCTAAAGCTTCCACTGTCCCTGACATTTACTCATAATTGCTCACCCTGGTCTTGGCTGATGTAAATGAAGCCACTTGCAGAGCATTTCTTTGTGCTTATCTGCAGCCTCTGCAGCTTGAAAAGTCTGTGTCTTTGTTTGTTAGTTCACAGAACACCAAATGGACAACTTGCTGTGTCTGATTCCTCAGGAGCAGAAACACAGGAGACAGCAAGGGGGATTTGCAGCCTCACCCACATGTTCTTGCAATGCTCCTCAAGGTTTATGAGCATTTTTTACAGTAGCAAGGTGTCGCTGTCAAGCCGCTAGCTGAGGAATGACCCAGGTTCTCAGACAAGGAAAGAGAGAAGGTGTCTTTATTATTTTGATTTCTATATATATAGAGTTTTCAGAGGTCACCCAGATTGGTCAGCCCGAGACCTCCCCCTAGGCCCAATTGGCCAAGCCCGAACTGACCTAATCTGGAGACGCTGTTTGCAAAACATCCAAACTTTATCTTTGTTTATGAAATGTAGCAAAATGTTCTCACGGGAAAAACCTGTGCTAGCCACAGCAAGGCCTAATGTGGAGGTTGTAATTGACAGGACATAAAAGACTATAGAAATTTATAACAGCAGCACAACATTTGTATTGTGAGGCACAGTTTCATGCTAAGCAGAGCTGCACATTTTGCACAGTTAAGCTGGGTCATAGTCATACCCCAACATGAAGCATTAAGAGTCCAAGGGTTTAACTTTCTCTCCTCCATTTGTTCCCAAGATCAGGTTTGGAACATGAAAAGAACACCTCCAGAATCTCTATCAGAAACTAAATCTACAAGCTTATGTTCTGTTGTCTTTATTTGAATGGAGCAGCAAAGCTCTGTGCAAGACTTCAGTCTTGGTGGCAGATAGAAGGTGAAAGAATTGAATCTCATATGTAGACAACTGCTAAACATGGCAGTTTCCAGTGCAAAATGTGTCGACAGAAAAAATCAGAAACAAAAGAGTTCATGTGATTTCTGATAAACCACATTGAATCAGCAGAATAATTCGGCATAAAGGATTCTCCAGCTCCACATTTCACTCTACAAATATTTTGCTAATTTTTTTTTCTCTGCAAGTGAAAAACCCTCTCCAGCAACAAAGCAAAAAAGAATCACTTGGCATTCAAAAAACCTTTAGCAACAGAAAATATGTGCTGCAAATTGCACTTTCCACACTCCACCCCTCCCACGCAGACAGAAATGAACACTTAATGCCCCAGGAGTGCAAGGAGGCAATTCCTCGTAAATGTTAAGTGCTGCCTGTTGCTGCCTTCGAAATGTCATTTCCAACAGTTGTGATTGAACGAGCAAGTAGTGCTGCATCCTTCCCCCACCAGCTCTCCTACATCCTGACACGTGTCCCTGAATTCATATCTGTGTGGAAATGTGCTGCATTTCTTACAGGCATGTGAGGGGGCTGGGTGGACTCCACTGATGCAACGAGGAGAGGAGAGAGTTCACATGCCTGGAAAAATGCAGGGCAATTTCACCTCATTCTGCTCTGTAGGAGTCAGACCCCCTAAGGTTATTTATTAAAACACATTTGATGAACTAGAAGCCCATTTCCCCCCACTGCATGCACAGACAGTGCAAGCAAGCAGCTCAAGGTTAGACATGTGCACTGCAAAAACATAAAACCTACCTTTAAAAAATAAAGCTGTACTTAAAAATTTAAATTTTGTTTCATGACTATGTATTCTTAATAACATATTGACAATACTGTCTTTTAATAGAAGAAAATTAGATTAAAAGGAATCTCTGCTGTAGGCAGACGTTTTGAAGAATTCAATGTAAAAGACAACAACGAGGAGGTTGATCTTCCTGAAAAAGCAGGGAACAGCTCAGTAACATCAAATCATCAAACACCAGCAGGGGCAAAGCCCTGCTTGGGCTTCAGCAGGAACCCTTTGTCTGTCTGCTCACACAGCCCAGTGCTCTGAGCCCTGGTAGAGTTAGAAATGCTGATTCTATGTAAATGTAGCAGAGTCCAGCTTAGTTTCTTCAGTACGTTCCAAGTAATTAAAGTGTATCCTTAATAAAAGTTGTAAGATTTTTGTTTATTTTTATCCATTCAGAAGTCCAGATGAAAGACTGCACATAAGTAGTGAAGCTGTTGTAGAATAATATACTAGGATCCTTATTTTTCTCCCTAAAGAAAAAATTCTTTGTGGCTTTTCAAACCGCAGGAGGGAAGATTCTGATCAAGTATGGATACTTTCAGATAACTTGAGACTTAAGAATTTTCTAGGGAATGATCTTTTTTCTTTTTTTTTACTGTGCATCCTATAATGCTACATACCATCTCTGAGTACTTCCAAACAGCTGCTTCCTTCAGCTCAAGAGATTTCTGAACATTAGAGAAGGATGAGATTTAGAAATTGTTTGGGGAACTTCCCTGTGTAAGCAAAACCATAGAATCATGGAATGCTTTGGGTTGGAAGGGATTTAAACATCATCTCATCCATGGGCAAGGACACCTTTCACTAGACCAGGTTCCTCCAAGCCCCACCCAACCTGGTCTTGGACACTTGGGACATCCAGGTCTTCTCTGGGCAGTCTGTTCCAATGTCTCAACAATCTCATAGTAAAGATTTTCTTTTTAATATCAAACCTAAACCTGCCATTCCAGGCAGACCAATAGCCCATGCAGCCTGGAACTTGTCTCACAAAGCATATAGAGCACAGAAAGGAATTTCTTGTCATTCATTAGGGTGTTTGTTATCAAATGGTGCCTAACAGTAATTTTTATTGTATTTAAAAGTCCACGGATCTGTATTCATGACATTCCTTGTCTAAAAGATTGTTGGTCTTTTTATAAGAAATTCATCATAAAGTTAAAATTAAAAAGTAAGAATGCAACAGCACATTAAAATAGATTTAAAGGAGTCCAATTTGCCAGTTCTTCAAACACTTTTAATTGTCATGGTTCCACTACAATCCATTCAGCAATGGTGATTTTTAGCAGCTGAGTGTCTAAGAAATGTCTAAAAGAGAAAAGGAAGGCCATGGGAGGCTGTCTGTGTGCAAATCCTGCAGAAACAGGGGAACCAGAGGGGCTGTTAGGATGGGTGAGGAGTGCTACACCAGGGTGTGATCAGCAGAGCAAGAGAGGCTGGAATGGGAATTGGATTCAGCTGTCAGTTTAAAATTCAGTCCTACTCCCTAAGCAATTAAATTTCCAGCCAATATGGATGGAATTCCACCACATGGAATAATTAATTTATAATGATTATTTATCCCATAGCATGGAATAATTAATTTATAATCATTTTTTATTCCATAGGATGGGATTCCAGAGCATGGTACCTGACAGGAAAGTCAACTGGAACCCCTTTGGAAATATTCCAGTGGTTTTTAAGCCTCCCAAGCAGTCTGAGTGGTGCAAAAAGAGGAAAATACTATGAGTTTGTTCTTTGACCAGTATTACTTCTTACAATCTGACCCTAAATTATTTTCTGAAAAGTGATCCTGGCCTTGCCAGTTCCTCAACAATTCTTCTAGGAGCATCCTTCACATCCCAAATATTGGTTTAAATAAGAGAGCAAACTTCAAAATAGCAGCAACTCTCAAATGAAGCTCATACACAGTGAAGGCAATAAACAATCTTAAACACCAAACCAAACTGAATCAAGAAACCCTGAACTCCTGTTGTGAAATGAACTCCTCTTTTTTTTGCTTTAATTGCAGCTCTCAGCAGGCACTGTGATATAAAACCCTGTGAGATACTTGATAATAAACTCAAAGAGTACCATTTTCATTTCTGTACCCATTAAATAGATGATCACAATTGGAAAGAAGGAGAACAATTCTTAGTACAGAATAGTTCATTATGGATTTGTCCCATCCTGGGCAGGTTGCCTCTGGGGTGGGGGTTAAGTTGCTATCAAATTGGGTGATTGCTATTTCAACCAGTGCTTGTGGTCGATAAAGAAAGATAATTCCAGTCAGGAGTGGTGTGAATATTCATTTTAATGCCTCCTGTGTTCCTGCAAGGTTCTGGTCAGAGAGCATGCAGTTGTGTTTAGTGAAAACCTCATTAAAGATTAATCCAGCAAAGACTGGCCATAAACATTTACCACTGTAATTCCATAAAAGTTAATGGCATCAGTAAACAGGAGGCTGGGACAAGCCTGGCTCCACAAGTCATGGTGGGGAGAGAACAAATCCCAGGCTGGAGCAGCAGCTTGCAAACACTTGGCAGGACTTGCATTGCGTGTGGCATTTGGAAAGTGGGAATTGTTCCCAGTGGGAAAGGCTGAAGTGGATTCTGTCTCTTGATTTGCTTAGGAAAATGATTGTTTATCCCATCTGTTGTTAGGGAATGGTTCCCCACAGAGGGAGCATCCAGAGCTGGCCCTGGGGAGGAATATGAGACACAGGCAAGTCAGCAGAACAACTTTGCTGGGAGTTTGTGATGGTTGATGTCTTTCTCCAGGCAGCCATACCTGAGGAGGGAAAATTAATTCATCAGCTGCATTCAAAGGGCAGTTTGAGAAAGGCACTTAACAAATATAAACTGGGAAACTGCACAAATAATGATGTTTGATGGCAGGGAATTTCTTACTGAACAGAATTCCTTGTTGAATTTCAGTTGAAATGGTTGCAGTCCCACTCATAAATACCATTTTTCTTTCCTTTCTGTTGCCATTGGTGATGATAATTCATTGCATATTATTTATTATGTGCTAACATTACATACACAATGGGACAAAAAGTCACATTTTCCCTTAGAAAAGCAGCCTGAAGTACAGACAATGTCATTATACATATTTATACCTACAAGCTGAATGCCAGTGCTTTTATTGTGCTTTATTAATCCAGAAAGAACTTTATAATCTCTTAATGCAACAGTTATAGTCTATTCAACTGTCCTATAAAAACATATCAAAGCTGGGAATGGTAAATAATTATCTAATCCATTAAGACTCAGAATATAATGAGCAGTGACTGTTGTTTTATTTGGGGATGTCTCAAAGCAATTCTCAACTCTTTCTCCTCCTACCCCATGACATCAAGGATAGAGTTAATAAAGGAAAAATACCTCCAATTAACTTACATGTTAAAAGGCAACACAGAAAGCCTAAAATACACTGGGAAAGTTCAAAAGAACAGTAATTATTTTAGAGTGATACAAAAAAAAACTCTACCGCTGCATATCAGAAAAAGCAAAGCAGCATGAGTTATGTACTTATGTAAATAAAGCTAATAGGCGATAACATTAATTAATGGCATAAAACTTCTGCTCATCATTCTGCAGATAGCAGGTATTCGTTTGTGAGGATTAATTTATATTTTAATTAGAAATTTACATATTTAGCAGCCTTGCCATCAACAATTAGCAACCCCAGTGCATTTCAGGATTTTCAATTTAGACTAAACATAGTGACTTTCAAAGGGTCATTTTGGAGCAATTTGTCTCGTTTCACAGCAACAGGGAGCTACAGGTTCCTTTCATATCCACCCATTGCCTTTGGAAAAACAACTCCTAAGAAGTAGTTTGCAATACCTGAAACATGATTTGGTCTCTTCTAATTTATTTCTCATAAAACATTTATGGCAAATATTAATTGCTAGGGAAGGTCTCTGTGGAGGCTGAGGAAGATAAAATTGTTTGCGATGTAATGAGTTTGGAGTGACAATAAATCAGCCTTTCGGGTGCTGGGTGAGTGGGGAAGTGACATGAGTGGTTGGCTCTATGTATAATTGAGTTTTAGTTAAGATTAGTGAGTCAGAGGTTAAATAAATTTCAAATAATTCCATAATGTGCTGGTAGTATATACAGCATGAGGTCTGCTCTATATACAAAGAGTGAGAAGAGAAATTTAGGTTGGGTGGCTTGGATGATTCAGCCCAGATGAACAAGTGGAAAGATTTTTGAGCTCTGCTCTCCCTACCATCGATGTGAAGGTAGGGGAATTCCACCACAGACACAGCATGAAATGTCTCTTAAGCCACCAGAAGTTTTCACATGTTCACATCTGTCAGAACATGGCCCAAAAAACTCACTTCAGAGTTGTTTCGTTCCAAAAACTGGAAAAATTTTCCATATCTGAGCAACCAGGTTGAACTCAGTTCAGAACAGGTATATTCCCAACTGAGCTGTGCTCATTGCTCATCCTGCAACAGAAGCTTGGGCTGGAGGATAATCCCTGACAGCCCAGAGCAGAACAGCAGCACCTGAAATCTCACCCAGAGCTCGTGGGGTGAGGAAATGCAGCCTTTATCTGCAGCCTTCACTTTCCATCATAGGAGGAGGAGGCTGACTGATGGAGCTGCCCAAATAATATTTAATGGCAGGGAATTTCTTCCTGAACAGCATTCCTTTTTTGAATTTCAGTTGAAATTGTTGCAACCCATTCATAAATAACATTTGTCTTTCCTTTCTTTTGCCACTGCTGTTGGCAATTTATTGCATACTATTTATTATATGGTTATATTACATACACAATGGAACAAAAACTCATATTTTCCCTTAGAAAAACAGCCTGAAGTGCAGATTCAGGACAAGGAGGATGTTGTATTATATCCCTTGATGACAGGACAGTAAGTTTGGCTAGGACTACTATTTCTGATAAAATATCTTTTTTAAAAAGGCAAAATTTCCATCAGGACATGGTCATTTCCCTGTGTTCCTCTCTCAGACTTCTGCCATGGGAACAATCATATGTCAGGATCAGGGGACAAATATTCAGTCCCACCAGCTCCTGCCTGGGGACAAGGGCATGATCTTCACCCCAACCCATGCAGTGTCTTAAATCATCCCAGGCAAGATGAGCCTTGAAACTCTCTTTGATTCAGCTTCTCTAACTGTTTCACAAAATTGGATTCTCATTAAGGCTACTGAAATATATTTATTTCAAAAACAGTATTTTGAAAACCCTGCAGGATTTCCCTAAGGCATAAGGAATATGATCAGAAGTACCCATGGATGGGAGGCCATCAGTTAGAATTCTGGATGGTAGTTTTTTCCCCATCCCCAGTTGTGCTCATTTGCTCAGTACAGCTGTGCCATACAAAGCAGAGCTTCACTGATCATGATGTGCAAAGATCACTGATGCAGCTTAGAGAAATCAAGGATAGGGAACACTTTCAGAGATCTGCTGCTGCTGCTACCTTACCCTCTGCCAATACTTCTTTTCCCACATAAATAGCATCTTTACACCTTGAAGAGGGCTCTGAGAAGTGTCTGTGAGTAAAAGCTGTAGCTGGAAACACCCCTCCTTTGAGAAAGTGAGGTTTTGCCAGTGATTGTGTAGGCAGCACTTTGCTGGCTCGCTGCCTTGCCATGAAGGATGGAGCAGTTTTCACCTAATATTACCTTTCCCAACATTTCACAAACTCCTCTGAATCCTCCTGATGCCTCCTAGGCCCTTCTCTGCTAATTTAAGGAGCACTGGCCGTCCTCCTGCACTTCAGTTCATCTGAGAGACCAATATTTCACTGACCAGCCAGAAGGTATTAAAATATAAGCAGTTAACTCTTGGCAGCTGGAGCACAGCCCTAATCCACTCTCAAGGCACTGCTGACACCTAAACCATTTCTCCAGTTATTTGACAACCTGTGGCTAAAAATGTGCTGTGATGGATACAGCAAGTATTGCTTCCACAGGTGCTCATTTTCTTTGCTATTCTTCCCAATCGATTTTATTTTTTTTTTTCTTGAAGACTAAATGAAGTCTTTTTGTCCTAGTCAGAATTTAGAGACCTGTCCTCTCTTTCATAATTGAACCAATCCTTTGCTTCCAATCCATCCTCCTCGGTCATGGTTTTCTTTACCAATATTTATTTGGCTGTTTATCCAAACATTTGTGGTTTTCCCTCTTTTTCTGTGTTATAATAAGAGCTTGAAACCCCAGCCAAGGCTGGTGAGGCATTATGCTGGATGTTGAGTGTTTGGAATTTTATATGTACAAGCAGATGTACTGAAGGAAAGGTACCTCAGGATTTGGATTCAATGCAGGGGGGATAAAAGGCCAGGATGATCAGGAAGACATAAACATCTCCCAAAATCTGTGTCCCACATGGACAATGGGCTCAGGTTTTGGGTAGCATCAAAGTCACACATAGCAGTGTGTCCATTCACAGCCATTAATGGATTTAAGTGTCTGGCAGCCAGTGGCAAAAAAACCAAAGCAGAAAAGGGGAATAGGGGAGAGCTCTGCAATGCAGATGAGTTTCCCTAATATCAAATGCTTTATTTTCAAAAGAGCCACAGAACAAAAAATGCCATTAATATCCTGTGACTCTCTGCATGTGCTTCACAAAAGCACTTCTAGTCGGGCCTGACCTGAAACCTTGCAATTATTGATCATGATTCTGACGTATTTTTGTCTTGGAAGGTGCCAGATGTAGGTCCATGCAAATTATGCCTGGTTTTTTTTCAGGAACAGTTATAATATAATCACTTTCCTGCCTTGAAAGCTACCACTACCAGCCTAGATACACTTTTCATTCAAGCAAAATTAAAATCTCCCAGAATCTGCCCCTGTGTCAGCAGCTTTTTTTTTTAAAGAATATGACAATTTCCAGGAGAAAATAGACTAAAAAATAAATAAATAAATAACCCACAACTGGAAAAAAATATCTGCACCAGCAAGGGTTTGGGTTTCAATATTTGCCTCTTGCTCAGTGAAATTCTGTGATTCCAAGCATAGGATTGAAAGGAAGATAAGGAGGAGGACATGCTCTCAACCCTGGGAAGAATCTGCAGGAAAATTGTGTGTTCTGGGGTGCTTCTCCTGATTATGAGGGACTTTTCATAGGGGCATGTAGTGAAGGAATGAGATACAATGGCCTTAAGATGAAGGAGGACAGACTTAGATTAGGTATTAGAAAGAAATTCTTTTCTGTGAGGGTGGTAAGGCCCTGGCTCATGTTGCTCAGAGAATCTGTGGCTGCCCCATCTCTGGAAGTGTCCAAGGCCAGGCTGGATGGGGCTTGGAGCAACCTGGGATAGTGGAAGGTGTCCCTGCCCACGGCAGGGGGTTGGAACTGGATGATCTTTGATGTTCCTTCCAACCCAAACCATTCTATGATTCTGTGATTATAGCAGATCGATCCTGATGGTAATCACCCCCCTAGATTCACTGTGAGTCAGCCTAGGAAAAGTCATGTCTTAGTAATCAAACTTTTTAGGATCACAATTACCCTATAAGCTCAGAGAGACCTGGGTCACTGCTATCCAGGTGTGGAAGATCCTGTCTGGAGCAGCTCCTGCCTCCAGGAAGGTGTTGGAAAAATTCTGATTCATTCTGGTGGCAGAAGCATCAGCATAGATACAATGCCCAAAAAAAGTCATAGAATCATAGAATATTCATAGAATCATAGAATGGTTTGGGTTGGAAGGGACATTAAAAGTCACCCAGTTCCAATCCCCTGCCATGGCACTAAGCTGAGCCAAGCCATAGGCAAGCACTGATGTCACTGATGAATTCTTGGCAGCAGAAACCTCTTCAAGAGAGATGTGCCCTGATTCCCAAGAGCACAGTCAAGCCTGAATTCTCCCACCTTGGAGATGTCTAAGAAAGCCAGCTCTGCCCTGCCCAGCCTTCTTCAAAGAGAAGGGAAAGAAGCAAACTGGAACTGTCAGGACAAGGAAGCTGCAGGCTTGTGATTTGCTGATGTAATCAGTGTTAAGAAGTATAAGGAATCTGGGATCTGTGCTCAGAATGACATTGTGGATATATCTTAAACCAGACAGTTTAAGATACAATTTCTCTAGATGTGGTAGACAAACGTAAATTAAATGTCCTTATTCTATATTACTAGAGTGGACTAAATACTAAAAAAATAGGTGTCAAAGTAGGAGTTGGACCTGGGAATTCTTGTGGGTCCCTTCCAGCTGAGGATATTCTGATTCTGTGAAAATCTGTACCTTATTGACAGGGAAATCTGTGTTTGCTGAAGGACGGAACCTTCAAAGAATTAATATTAAAACAGAAATCCACACAGCAAACAAGAGAGACAGAAAGTAGACTTTGAAGTTCTGTTTTAACTGAAAAGATTTAACAATATTAAAATACAAAATGTCGGTTCTTCATTCCTTCCTTCTAATCTCTTTTTTATAATAAAAGAACAAAAATAATTTCTGTGTAAAATTTCTTTTCTTCTTTTCAGCTACTCTACAAAACCAGGTTCTTTATCAGAAATGCTGTGTCTGCTTTTCTTTTCTTAATTCAACCAGAACACTACAGATTGGCTACCATTTTCTTTTATGAAAAAATATTTATTTTCTTTTTGTGTGCTATGTGATTGAAAATATTTTGGTTTTCACTTTAGAAAAAATACTTTTTGTAGTTTCATAAGATCTTGAACAGAAAAGAAATGAAACCATCCTATGTATTACCTATTCTTGTAAGTATTTCATTCAGAACTATAATCATCTGTGAAGCATTCCTTGTTTTAAATATACATAAATGACCAATCAAAAAAAACAATGACAGTGGAGGTTTTTCAATGGCCTGAATTGCAGCCTGTTTGCTTCCAAAATGCTTGAGCAATCTTCTACTGCTGGGAGAAATTAACAGAGCAAATTATTTAGACACAGAGCATAATCCTCTCTGCATTGATCTCATTCAAATTGATTTGAATGGTCCTGATTTGAAGCTGCTTTGAAATCACCCAGAGTCAAAGCAGGTTGTATTGTCTTTATTGTCTTCATGTACAGGAGGTACTTTGCAGGACAGCAATGGCCACTGTGACATCTCACCCTGGTAGAATCACAGAATCGTTAAGGTTGGAAAAAACCTCCAAGATCATCGAGTCCAACCTTTCGCTGAGCACCACTTTGTCGACTTGACCAGAGAATTGAGTGTCACATCCAGCTGTTTCTTGAACCCTGACAGCGATGGTGGCTCTACCACCTCCCAGGGCAGCCCCTGCCAATGCTTGACCACCCTTTCAGTGAAAAAATTCTTCCTCATGTCCAACCTGAGCCTCCCCGGGTGCAATTTGAGAGCATTTCTTCTTGTCTTTTTGTCTGGAGAGGAGACTGACCCCCACCTTGCTACTGCCTCCTTTCAGGAAGTAGTGAAGAGCAAAAAAGCCTCCCCTGAGCCTCCTTCTCCCCAAGCTCAGCCCCTCCCAGCTCCTTCCACCACCTAAAGAGCAGCTTTCAAATAGACCTCTGCTCTGGGCTTCATCTCAGCTAGATAAAAGTGTCTGCCAAGTGTCAGTCTCAAGTGCAGCAACAGGCTCTGCAATCCATGCTCCTCCAACCTGTTATTGATAATTTGAATTTCCTTTCACTTCATCTTTACCCCACAAAACGTGAACATAAAAGTAAATAAATGAAGTTGCATAAGTTATATATCAGAAGACTAATATGGGTTGAGTTTACAGCTTTCAAGTGGTGCTGCACACTCCACAAGTTTTTACTGATGGATTTTGGATTCAGCTGGATGGATGAGTCTGTACATGAAGCCTCTGTTGGCACTACTTGCTTCAAATATTATCCATCTACTCCATTTAATCAACATTCTTCAACAGAATAATGGATTTTATCAATACCCCCTGTAGGATTTTTCCAAATGGAACAATTCAGGAAATGTGTGGCAAGCAAGATATAGGAGCAGAAGTTAGGAGAGAGATAAAGTAAAAACTCTTTGTTCCACTGAAGTCTGGATTTTTTTTTTTTTCATTGGGATCATAATTTCACTTCCAGACACTCTCAGCTCAGCTACTGACTCATCATGTGACTTTGGACTAATCCCTGACCTCCCTGAGCCTCAGCTCCCTTTAAAAGACAATAACCTTTTCAGTTATATTCATTTATACAGGATTTAGATTAACCTCACAAAGCACCATTCTCTCATGCTCTCCCATTTCCTGGCATATATTTGCATCCAGCTTCCCACAAAACTGTTGCCTCTTCCCTGCATTTTCCATGCAGCTGTGTGGTGACTCAGAGCCATCACCTAACAACACAAAATTCTTCATGTTTATTTCCAGATGTTGTCTGCACTGTCCATTCACTTCACTGCACATCCTATAGTCTGCAGTATTATCCAATTCATACATATTTATCCACAGTGTGCTGCTGGGAGCTTTGCTCACAGATTGCAATTGGACAATAAAGAAAATCAACCAGACAGGAAGTCAACCAGCCAGACAGCTGTAGGACAGCCTTGAATTTTTGTACTCCTGAGCTGAAATTGTTTGGGTTGACTTTATAAAAAGAACTTCAGAGTGAAAAAAACATTCAGCTATTCTCAACATGGACAATTAGTGCTTTGAATTGGAACAGCTTTAGCTCTGCTCTGCTGAGATCCCATCTGCAGTGCTGCCTCCAGCTCTTCAGTCCCAGCACAGGAAGGACATGGAGCTGTTGGAGTGAGTCCAGAGGAGGCCAACAAGATGATCAGAGGGATGGAGCGCCTCTCCCACAAGGAAAAGCTAAGAAAATTAGGATTTTTCAGCCTGCAGAAGAGAAGGCTTTGGTGTGATCAAATTGTGGCCTTCCAGTATCTGAAGGAACCTACAAGAAAGACAGAGAGGGACTTTTTGCAAGGGTCTGGAGTGACAGAACAAGGGGGAATGGCTTCAAACTGAAAGAAAGTAGCCTTAGATTAAATATTAGGAAGAAATCCATTATTCTGAGGGTGGTGAGGCACAGGTTGCCCAGAGCAGCTGTGGCTGCCCCATCCCTGGAAGTGCTCAAGGCCAGGCTCTATGGGGCCCTGAGCAGCCTGGTCTAGTGGAAGGTGTCCTTGTCCATGGCAGGGGTTGGAACTCGATGGTCTTGAAGGTTCTTTTCAACTCAGGCCATTCTGTGACTCTATGATGACCAAATCCAACTGCCTGGTACTGATGATCATGGGCCATTGTAATGCCCAAAGTGCACTAGAAACTCTTTGAGAGATGATTCCATAGCCCAAGCCAAAGAAATGCCACTGTGTGAGAACATTTACTTGTGCTGGTTCATTTACTGGTGTAGAAGAAGTTTATATACTCCCAAATGTCTTACAATTTATTGACAGATTTGTTACATCTCATGTTCACACACCACAAATACACATATGCACACACAAAAGCCATTAGGCCTGGCATGTCCAAAATCATTATTCCTCCAAATATTTATATTTTGTGCTATTTGAAACCATGGTCACTTTCCAGATTATGTGTCTTGACTAAAACTGGAGCTGGTGTGAGGGAGATGTCCAAGCACCCTATTCCTTGTTTTTCTCTCCTTGGCCTATGAACACGCAGTGTCTGGCTTGGATACAACCACATGTTTTCTGTTTCCCCTCAGACAGCAGGACATGACAGATAAAATAGGAGATGGTCTTTAAGATTCCTTCCAACCCAAACCATTCCATGATTCTATGACATTAGAGGTTCTGTATGTGAGCTGAAGTCTTTTTGTAGTCAATGCAGAGCTCTCTTCAGAGTGCCTTCATCTCATCCTGAGGTAGATATCTGATCTACTTCAGGTGAATTTCCACCTAGACACACTCTTTTTTCTTCACAAAGTCAAAAGCAGCGAGCTCACTGAAGTAGACTGAAAATATCTGAAAAGAGGCAGGAAGCAGCCCTAAACCTACTCCAGAACTAACCCAGAGCCCTGAGAGCACACAAGGCTGAACAGCAAGAGGATAAAAACTCAGCAGCGCTAACACTCTTTTCCTGCAGGTCAACACCAGGCAGGGTGGGCTATCAGAAAACAGCACTCTCCCATCCCCACAACATTTCCCAGTCCAGCCTAACAGCAGGGAAGGACATGGCTGACAATGACAAGGCTGATAGAGACTGATGAAAGCGTGGATGCATTTTTGATGAAGTTTGCTCCAGGCATCCACAGAGCCTTTCTTTCTGTCCATGTCAGACCTGCAGAGTCTCTGTGCCAGCCCAGTGGGCATCAGTGACACCACACTGCTTCCTGTGTCATTTTTTTGTTGTTCTGGGATTTTTTCCACAGTGTTGCCCAAACATTTTTTTCAGAGCAGGTCTTCTTTCACACATGAAAATTAGGCCTCAAGCACAGGGCCTTTCATATCAGTCATGCCGCTTCATTGTGTGAAGATTTCCTTCCATCCTCCTGTTTGTCCCAATCAATGACAAGCTTTCGAAGTACATCCAAGGGCTGGATTCCAATGTTTGAGTTTTGCAAGTATGTCTATTGCAGATGCTGCTTATTAAGTATTTACCAAGTCATTACCCCTTAGGATGTGTCTTCTTGCTTACACTGGAACAGCTAGGGAGTAGAAGGGATCTCTCAGAATTTGGTTAATTAATCCAGCTGCAAACAGTAATTAGATTTTATCGTAATCAACTAATTAATTCTTCCAACTCAGTAGTCAATGTAATGAGCAAAGGAAACACAACCAGCTCTTGCAAAACATGAACCTCAGCTTGGAAAAGAAAGGAGCAAAGGCCACCTAAACCAATTAAAGGAGAGTATACATGTCGAATTACTCAGAGGGAGGTGGTTCTGGGATACATGACACAGCTAAGTTGATATTAAGTGTACAGGACAGGGAAAATTACTGAATTACTGTAAACAGACTAACAAGGCTTTCAACACTGTCTCCCATAAAGTCCTTCTGGACCAAGGGGTGAAGTGTGGACCACAAAAGTGGACAATGAGGTAGTCTGAAAAGCAAGTGAGATGTAGGGCACAGAGGCTGTGATCAGGGTCATGGAATCCAGCTGGAATCCAGTCCAGGGACCAATACTGGGGACAAAACACTTTAACAACCCTGTTAATGGCATGGATGCTGGGGCAGGATGGGCACACACAGAATTGGGAAGAATGGTTGTTACCCCAGATGGTTGTGCTACCACTGAGGGGGACTTTGACCATCTGTGGGAGTAGATCGACAGAAACCTAAGGAATATTTTGCACATGGGGAATATTAACCCCAAGCACCAGTACAGACTGGGTGCTGACCTCTGGAAAGCTCTGTCTAGACAGACCTAGGGATCCTGGAAGGCAACAAACTAACCACAATCCTCACAGCAATGTGGCCTTGAAGCAATTATGGCCAACAACATCCTGGGCACTATTAGAAATAGGACTGCCAGCAGTTCAAGGGAAGAGATTTTACCCTTCTAAAGATCCTTCAACCTAAGGGAAAGCAAAGGGAATAGGTTAATAGGGCTACAAGACATTGCCCTTCCCATCAGCATTGTCCAGTGTGCCATACATCCCCCAGTTCATGCCATACGCTCTATAAATCTCACAGCCCAGATCAATATTGTGGGATCCAGGGAGCATTGCTGATGCAGCTGCCATAAGAACTTTTTAAAGGTGAGCCAATCCCAAAGGTTTCTGGAGAAGAGCAATCTTCTAAACCAGTATCATCAAATGAGAAGATATTTCTCCTGTCCAACTCTAGGAAGTGAGGGAAATATTTGGGAGCTGTTTGAGTCAAAACTTTTCACTCTGCACTCTCTGCACATAAGGCTCATGCATTCAGTCATTAACAGTGTTCAGCTAACAAGAAATACCTTATTAAGCTCAGGTGACTCAATTCCTTGCACATGTCCACAAATTGCCCAGCTACCTCCACAGTAACAGGGTCTACCCTGGGCACAACTGTTGTGAAAGAGCATTTTATCTCTGTCAGACAGAAAATCTATTTAGATGTTTCCACATAGCGCTCATTTGCCCACTGCATCCTTGCATGCTCTGTAATTAACTCTGCATTTCTGAGCAGCATCCATCCCTGCAAGGCCCACTTGTCTCTCCCCTTTAGCAAGTTCTTGTCCTCCCTGAGATCTGCCCCAGCCTCCTGGTCATTTCTTGATGTCTGTGGGGTCTGCACTTCAGCAGGTCTTTAACTCTATGCTGAGATTTGCTAACCTGTTGCACCCTGTGTTCAATTGCTGCTTGTCAAGAGTGGCTTCAGGAGGAGTCCAAAGCAAAGAACAGGTTCTTCTTGTTCCTGACAGCCCATCTGACACCCTGTTTGCAAGGAACATAACAAGCTCAGACATATAAAGCTGACATTATCCATCACAATACACTGAAAAAGTCCTCCCTGCTATCTCTGTCTCCCCAAACATTATCTCAAATCTCCCTGCCTCTGAGATCTCTGATATGTTTTTGCTGAAGGAATTTGTGGTGTTACCACCTCCAAGGCCATCACCATGTGAAAAATCAAGGAGATCATTTTCAGTGGCCTGTGCCCTGACCTTGCAGGTTACAGGCAGAGATGAAACTCAGCTAAATTCCCTTCCTCACCACTGGAAGTTACTGCTCCTCAGCTGAGCAGTGCTATCAGGCCACAAGACACATCCATCCAAGCCAGGTTTGTCAACTCACTGCACTCTTGTGGGTACCTTAGTTACATATGTCAGGCTGAGATCAGTGACTGCAGTCCAGAATCTGCATCATTCTGCATCCTCCCATCCTGAAAGTGTGAGAGTCCCTGGCAGCAGGTGGTTGCATCTCACATCACTGCAGCAAGATTTATCTCCACTTGTCAGTCAGTCTTAAATCATGTGGCAGCTGTGTAGGTGGCTAAAGGGACAGGAGCACAAAAGCAATAAAGAAATAGCTTCCTATAACTCTTAACTACTTTACATTTGAGAATGTGATGAGAGAATGGCTCAGCTTTGCCTTCCCTCTGAGAAAGGGCTGTAAGTCAGCTGTGATGCTGTGCAGAAGAAAATAAAATTGTTACCTCAAACAGCAGCACTGCTGTGAATATTCGGTAACTAATGGCACTATTCAGAAGGCACTGTGTGAGTCTGGGCAGGGCAGAGAGGAGGCAGAGGAGGTTATAAGGGATATCTAATCATGCATGATGTTTGTAGATGAGGAACATTTAGATAGATACAGTGGTGATGGATGAATTATAAAGGAAGGGAGAGAGGGAGAAAGGGTGGTGTGCATTACAAAACAGCAAATAGAAGAACTTTAAACGGTGAAAAATTGGCACTAAGGAGCCATAAGAAGGTAGAAAGGGAGTCAGGAAGAAGAGGGCTGCCAGTAGTCTCCTCTTTCTGTCTAGGCATTGGTAGTGATAATTCCACAGTTAATTATCAAAAGTTGGGGCCAGCAGGACATCAAGAAATCATGTGGTGGCCTAGTTCCCTGTCCCTAGGCCATTCTTCCCAGGTATTCATCCATCTAATTTATAAAGCCTTCTGGGACAGAGAACACATTTAACTCAGGCAATTTGCTCCAGCATTTTTCAGCTCTCAGTGACAGAACTTTCTTTTCCAGGTTCTAATCCAAAACTCCTTTGTTGTATTAACACTACTCATGATATGCTCATGAGGAACATGAGAGCAGGAGAACAATCCCTCCCTTGTTTCAACTTTTGGATTGTGTCACAGGATCATAGAGTGGTTTGGATTGAAAGGGACCTCAAAGATCATTTAGCTTCAACTCTCCAGCCAGAGGCAGGGACATTTTCCATTATCCAAGGTTGCTCCAAGCCCCATCCAACCTGACCTTGAACACTTCAGGGATCCAGGGGCAGCCACAGATTCTCTGGGCCACTTGTGCCAGGGTCTCACCACCCTCACAGGGAAGAATTTCTTCCTAATATTTAAGCTAAACCCACACTCTTTCATCTTAAGGCCATTACCCCTTGTCATATCCCTCCATGCCACTGGTAAAAGTCTCTCTCCAGCCTTCCTGTAAGCCCCCTGTAGTTATTGGAATCCTGCTCTAATGTCTCCTGTAATATTAGCATATTTTCCCTATGCTAGATGATACCTCTTCTCTCAGTTTTTCATCTTAAATCATAGTGATGAATCCTCTTGCTTAACATCACTGCAAGTGACCCCATACTTCAACTAACTTTTCTTTTAATATTCCTGAGGATTTCCTGAGGACCAACTGCCACTCACTAAAGCCTTTACCATTTTAACTAGCTGGGTGTTATACGCAGTTTTAGGCTTTATTGTGCCTCAGTTTCTGTCTGCAGAATGCAGGCAATGATTATTAATGTCCTACCACTGCTTGCCCTTGGAAAATGTGCCTCTCCAGCCATCCTGTAAAGCCCCCTTTGGGTACTGGAAGGTTCCTGAGGACTCCCTGGAGCTTTCTCATCTCCAGGCTGAACAAACCCAGCTCTCAGCCTGTCTCCACAGCAGAGGTGATCCAGCACTCTGAACATCTCTGTACATAAAACTGGATCCTTTCCCCCTGTAAATGCTCACAGTGTGTAATTCCTGCACTGGTGTGTCATGGGACAAAGGTTTATGCTTTGCCATGTGTATGTGAGACCCCTGAACAGTGGGGGTTAAATTTAGTAGAGCCACAGAGAGCAAACAGTTTTTACCAAAAAAATCTCAGTTCTAGGCAAGCTCATTTCTTGCTCTGCACCAAAGCACATTCGTCAGGTTGTGGTTTGGGTCCCAATTCCCCTCCCTCTTGACTTTCTCCTTCATTTTAGTATTTTATTCTTTCTTTGATAAATCAGGAGGCTTTCCCATTGCCTTCCACTCAGCCCTTATCAAGAGGCTTTATAAATAATAATAATGACCAGGCAAAAGATGCAATTCGGTTAACAGTGTAATGACTACAGGGATTAGCACTGCTGTATATTTTTTATGGGCGTAATATGTCGTTTTCATTCTGTTGCCGTAATGAAAATAACAAATTAACAGAAGCATTATGCAAATTATACATTAAAAAATGTCATGTTTATTAGTCCATCTTGGCAAAGGAGAAGCTACAGCAATAGCAGTGTTAACTGCTTAATAACCTTGTTGTAAAACAGGGAAGAATCTCAATTCAGCTCAGTTTGCCTTGGCCTTGAGGTTGTTTTCAGTGACTTCAGTGGCAATGTTCGTGTGCTCGGAGCAAAGCATATGCTTAAACACATTTCTGGAGAGCAAGATATTAGTAGCAGTTTCAGTTCAAGGATACTTATCTCAATCACCTATTTTTGGAACAAATTACCCACAAAACACCTTACTCTTTCCGTCTGCAAAACAATTGTGCAACAGCATTTACTGGGAGTTCCTTAAAATCTTGCTGCTGCTTCAGAAACTGCTACAAATATTTATCCAAGCATTAATTTTATTACATTTTCTGCAGAAGACAGTTCTGCCTTGTTCTCTTTGACACTAAGGGACATGGGGAATTTCTTTTCCAGCATACCCTGAACTTAATTTTGCTCCTAACCTTGAGGCAGTTTCTTGAAAATCCGGAGGTGATTGTTTTCTTACAGCCTTCAGTGATTAACACTTGGTGGTAAAAGTTTCTTTGTCCTTGTGTAAAGAACTTTTTACTCACAGGAGGAACCAAGATTAACAATAATCAGGAGATTCACACTTTGCTTTTGTTTATTAAATACTAACTCAGTAATAAAATACAGTTATGAGATTTCTGTAATGTGCTGGATTATTGACGTTCATCAGAATCTAAAGACACAAGGAAATTAATTTTCTGTATGAGATGCAGATTGAAAAAAAATGATAGTACTGGGAGCTGTTTATTTTTTGCAAGAGAAACAGTCTCTCGAGTTTGGATTTACAATTAAAGAGCAGAGAGGTGCTGGGAATCCAAGGGCCAAAAGTGATTAAAAGGGACAGTGTCTTGTCCCAAATGGGAGCAATGGTGAAGTCAGTATGAGTCTCCATATTTCAAGGCTTTCACATCCCTTCCTCACTGCCTGAATCACATCACCTTTCTACACTCACAGCTCTAAATTCTGTACCTCCTGGAGTTTCCCTTTGGCATCAGTGGGGACCCACAAATTGTCTGTGCACACCCAAGGAGAGCAGATGCTCTGAGCTCAAAGACTAATTTAAAAAACAAAAAAATAAATATAATTAAAAAGAAAGGGGGAAAGGGAAATAGCCATCAGACAAGTTCAAGCACAAGCCAACCTAATCACAACTTGAAAGAAAAGTGTTTATTTCACAGTTGCTGCATTGAAAAAAAAAACATGTCAAGTCATTTTCACAGGAGTCTAAAACCCAGAAACAATAAATGTGAAGCTCATAGAAACTTGAGAATTCCATTCTGTGGAAATTATGACATCTTCAGAAGAGATTTGTTATACCGAAATGAAACAAAGCCAATTTCTGACATTTCTCACAAAATTTAATTGCCTGAAACATTCCTTAATTGTTTCAGCTCAATCAAGGCATTTCATTTTGTTTTGATGCACTGGAATATTTCTAGCTCATTTCACTGCTGAAATCCAACACACACACACACACACATATATATATAAATTGTCTTTTAAAATTAGGGTTTGGTTATATTTCTCAAATTAAAAATGTAAAATGAAATGAACATCCATTGACTGTTCTAAACAGGCACTTGGCACTTTAACTGCAATTGGGAGTTAAACTGGTTATCTCTGACAATCTGATCTTTCAGTGACCAGTTATTCCTCACTGATAATTGCAGAATTGAGCAATATTTATTTATGAGAAATCTTCAAGCAGTTTATCTGGATGATTGATTCCAGTTCATGTAACCACATTTTGGTCGGAAACCCAAATCCCAGGTAGGTCTCAGGCTGCTCAGGAAATAATTCCCTGTAATAAGAATCTGTTACAACCATCAAGGAACAAGAGGAGGCCCACAGGACTGGGTTAGACAATTAAAACCAGGAATAGTAATGCTCAAGCTTCTCTAAAATCAGAAACCGAGCTGCTGGATTATTTATAGGATGATCAATTTTTCATACTTTGAGAACAAAATATTGTCAAAATCATCACTTTTCAAAAAAAAAGTTGACATTTTACAGCAAGAGAATATTCCATATGTGAATTTTAAAGACTTTTTCTGTCCAAGAGTGGGATTCAGCTCCATATTTCCGTTGCAAGCCTGGGCCAATAAATGGGGTGGAAAGTCTACCAAAATTTCTTACTACTCATTGTAAGATCTAAGAGCATCAGACTGCTGGGGGTGGTGGGGGGGAAAGGAAGGCGCAGAGGAAAAAAAACAAGATATTGTCTTTCTGCTCTATCAATAGTGATCAGTGGTTTAGGAAACCTGACATGCAGGGGAGGAAAACAGGAACTGACCTTATTTGTCACAGATGAATGAAAGAGGCAGAATGCATCACTGCATTCTGACTGAGGTGGAAAACTTGGGTTTGAACTGAAATAAGGGAATTTAGGCTTGGAAAAAGCTTAAAATTAATGGGGAAAAATATCATTAAAGAAAATAATTATAACAAACGAACAAACAAAAAATTAACTCCCCCCTCCAAAAAAAGTCATCTTTTTAAAAGGAGAATAATGAAAGTTTGGCTTAGACAGCACAGAAATGGGACATTGCCTCTACATGTCTAAATCCATTTGATGTTCTCAAAAACAGTCCAAACATCCATCATGGAATAACAAAGAACAGCTGATCCTGTGTATTTTCTTAGTCCCTTCCAGCTCTGTTTTCTCTCATAGTCTGGAAGACACAGAAAGGGAAAGACATGAATTCAGATCATACAAATTTTACCAAGGTTAGTCTTGATTAAGAAGCAAAGAGGTGAAGGTCTTTCCTAGAAGGGTTCCCAGCAAGGGAACCATGTTTTTTTGGATACCTCAGTCCCCTGGGTGGCTTATTATATCCCTGGATTTTTCACACCAGAACCTGGGGGCGATTTGGGAAGAACAAATCATTTCTGCCCACCATTTCTGCTATCAGTACCTCCCACAAAGCTTCCTTTGATGCTTCTGATCTCTGTGAAGGAGGGAAGAAAGAAATCCAATCCTGATGAGTCTCAGCTTGCCAACTCTGTTGCTGAACCAATGCATTTTTCATGTGTTTGTGACAGAGAGTGGTGAGTTTAATGTGCAGAAACAAGCCTGGAGAACTGTGGGGTTATTACTGGAGGTGGGCCATGCTCTGCCTGGCTGTGCAGTGATTTGGGTTGGTTTTTGCTGCTGTGCCAATATTCTTGTGCAAAATGCAATCCCACCACGTCAGGACTGTTAATGCCTCTTGTTTGCACTGTTTTTTGGGCTGCAGATCCTGTCATCACTCCACATTCGTGCTATGTACCAGTTGCTGTCAGGAAAACTTAATGAGCTAAAAAAATGTCCAATCTCACTTCAAATCGCTCTGGGAAAGCAAATACAGAAGCACAGAAGCACAGAATGAAAGAGATCTTAAAGACCACCTAGTTCCAATCCCCCTGCCACGAGCAGGGACATTTTCCACTGTCCCAGGTTGCCCAAAGCCCCATCCAACCTGGCCTTGAACACTTCCAGGGATGGGGCAGCAACAGATTCTCTGCCAATATTTCACATTGTTCCTTGTTAGAGTCAAGACAACAGAGTCAGAATAAGTATTTCATTTTAGCTGGCAGTGAAAATAAAGACATATATTTGATACTGCGGTAGAACACCATCAAGAAATTGTGGATAGCAAAAGGAAAAAACACAGATTGTCAGACTACAGACACTGAAGAGGCTGAAAGGCTCATCTTGTTGCCAGTGTGCAGGGAAAAGGGAGAATTATTTTAACAAAACAGGGAGAGATTTGTCAAAAGAATAACAAACACCTGCACAATTAGGCACCAGAAACATTAAGAGGGTTAAGAAAAATCTCCTCAGATTGCTAGGGAGAGTTATCATGAGAAGGGTGTTCTGCAGCTGGAACCAGTCAAGGCTGGGCAAGATTGAGTATTTCAGGGTTTGTTTTTTTTTCAAAATGCCACTGCACTGCCCTTGATCACATCTTCTGGTGTACAAACCACATAGAAGCCTATTTATACTATTATTCCCTATATTAACATAAAATAAAGGTAATATATCTTCAGCCAGCATAATTTTGACCCACTGCATTGACTTCCACTAGGACTGTTTGAAGACCTTCCCCATAATTCCTAAAAGTGGAGCACTGTGTTACAGGATAGTTTCTTATGCTGCATGTGGTGCCACTGAAGTCATTAATTTCCCGTGGAATAAGTGATGTTTAGTTTAACCTGCAATTCTCTGCAATATATTCCTCCATGCCTTAGCTGTAAAGGCTACTAAGAACTTTGATTGTGCAAATCAGAATGGATTAGGGTGATATGTTAAGATTATTTCCCTTTTGTTTAGTTCCAATGGCCCCTAGTGCAAGAAGGAGCATTGCAAATTATACAAAGTTCACAATATGATATAATGGCACAAAATGAACCTTTGCATGAAAAACAGAAAGAGCTCAATCTCTTTAGCTCAGCCAAAGGAAAATTAAAGGGGCCATAATGAGATTATAAATTTCTATGGAAGGAAAATATATTACATAACAGGTGCTTTCCGTTTAGCAGAACACTGAGTAAAAATTTTAAAATGCTTGTACCAAGCACCCAAAGGATCATTTGGTTTCCTAGATGTTGGAAAAGTATCTGTCAAATAAGTAGGAGGTCAACGTTGGCAAGTGCAGAGGGAAATGAAGTTAAGGCTTTTAATTGCAAGGGTAGCGAAGCACCAAAATATACTAAAGTCACAGTAGATTCTCCATTAGTGAGCAGGGGAAATGGATTTCCTTAAATTTCAAGGTATTGTTCAAATTACAATGAACTCCAGGAAAACTCCTGGTTTCTCTTCTATCAGAAATCAAATTAAGTAACTTCAGTTGTTCCTTCTGAGCACATGAGGTTGTCACTGGTGTACAGAACAGACTGGTTAGGATCTTTTAGCTTTTGCACTGCTGTGTCTTCAAGGAGAGAGGAAAGGTGCCATGAGACATTTGGATGTTGCTGAGCCAACAGTTTTTGCTTCCTCCAGAGACAGGCAAATGAAAACAAATGAACCAAAACAGATGGCCCAGAATCACAGAAAAGGTTGGAAAAGACCTCTAAGATTGAGTCCAACCACTTACCCAGCACTGCCAAGTCCACTGCTAAACCATGTCCCTAAGCAACACAGCTACGTGCTTTTGGAACACTCCCAGCATGTCATAGCATTATATCTAGGTCTGCTAAATCTGAGAAAACAAATGCAGGCACAGAACTCCATGTTCCCAAAACTGGAAGAACCACCTACATCATCTCCTCCCCATCCAGGATCACTCTCAACAGCACAGCAGTTGATTTATTCAGGGATGGTATATTTACTGCCAAGCATCTTTTATCATGTGCTGAGGTTTCACTCAGCTGAAAAATCTAGATAATAATTTCAAATCACAACAGTGTGATGCCCATTAATTTGTCCAGTGTTTCTCAAAATAACATTCATCCTGATGAGCTAATGTATAGTATTAGGATGATCACTGTCTTTATGCTGTTCAGCTCTCAGTAAACTCAACTTTTCCTATCAAAGCACATTTGTAAATAAACAATCCCATGTTCATAAGGCTCCTTGAGCACCATATCAAGCATTAAATGAGGTTGTTATTAAGGTGGGCTCCACCACTTCTGGTGCTGAAGCTGAGAATCTCCCTGCTGCAGGAGGATGAAAGCAGAAAGAATTTAATAAATGTCACTGTATTTTAGTATTTTAGACCAGCTGGCTTTGACCAGGGTAACAAGCATCAGTGTTTCAATCATCTTCCCTATGAAAAACCCTTTTCCTTGTATTTATAGGAAATTTCTGTATTTCTCTTCATGCTTGTTTATTCTTGTCCTGGTCACTGGACACCACTGAGAAGAGTCTGACTACATCTTCTTTCTTGGTGTTTAAGGACATTGATGAAATAAATACTTGCCCTCTCTGTTGGCAAACATACTGGCCAGTTCAGAGATCAGCAGAATGAGATGGGATGTCTTGACATCCACGGAGTGGTTTCATGTCACTCAAAATCAGGATCTAGATGCTTCCTCCCATGCTCAAACTATGTCAGACTCTGCAAGATGATGCAACTTCTCTGTCACTCTGAAGGGTAAAGGTGGTGGCAAGGATGAGAGTCCAGCCCTTCACTCAGTGTCTGGGCTGCTACATTTATTTCATTTCTGGGACAGCTCATGGGTCTGGAAAAACAGTCTCCAAACCAGGAAAAGTGAGAAAAAATTCATCAGACAGTGCTGTTTAACACAGATTTTACTGTCCTTCCAGCTTGGAAATCAGATCATTCATTTTTCTCCAGGTCACAGCATCTACCTTTTTATCCAGATCATGACACCTACCCTTGCTCAAGTCATGGCATTACAAGTCAAGATGTATCCCTCCAAAAATTCTGCAGGTCCAGTCTAAGATCCTAAAAGATCTAAAATGGATAATATTGGGCAGCCCTGCAGATCTCCCTGGGCCAGGCACAGGCAGCAAACCCTCCTTTCCCCAGCCCAGCACAAGGAATCCACATTGCAAATCCTGTAAAGGCAGATCTCCCAAAACCTTGCAGATGTATCTCGTTAAGATATTTCTGCTGCTGCATGATAAAATGAGTCCGAAAATCATGGCTTTTTCTTCATGCTCCCAGGACCTAACATTAACCAAGTTCTGCTCTTAACCCAACTTGCTTCCTGCTTGACATTTATCCATAGCTTTGACTCTAAAAGTCTGTTTGCACCATCTGTTCTGTTTTCCTGGAGGGAAAGCACCATCTGTATTTGCCATTGTTTGATGATTAGCTACAAGTAGTATCACACTCGGCTTTTTCAGGTGTTTGCTCTGGAGAAAAAATCACCTGTTTCAGTGGTTTGTCTTATTGCAGATTCTAATTCTCATTAGTCCAAAACTTTCTGGTTTAAAGAGTCTTTTTTCCCCAGTGGCGATGGTTTTCAGCCATGGGGTATCACTATGAGGAGTGAAATATGTGAAAATCATATTGAGGTTCATTGAGTTGGCAAAAGCCAAAGCCCAGACCACAAATCCCTATCTGCAAAAGATACAATCCATTGTCTTTGCCTCATATTTGTTAACTGCTCTTGGCACTACAAAACATCAAAAATACGTATGGAAAGAAACAATAGGAGATTTCCATGCCGAGTAAAAAACATATTTCAAAACTGTATTTCACTGTAACACTCGTGACTGCTTTTAGTGTCTCTGCAGAAGGAGAGGGAAGCAAGATATGCCTGATGAAAGTAGGTTTTGCTCAAGAGAAATGCCTTGGAAAATTATTTTCAAAAAATGAAAAGCACCACAGTAATAATGACCCTGATCTTTCTTTTCCTTTCCTGGCAGAAAACCCCTGCCTATTAAGGAATTCTTTTTGGACAAAGCTATTAAAATGTAATATAGCACACTTTTTACACAGAAGCTCCAAATTTTGCTGGCCAAGTTCTCCCTTGAAATAATGAGAATTCTCTACTGGTGGCAAAGGGAAAGATATCAGAAAAGTTAAAAACAACTTTATTAAATGTACAAAAAACAGTTTTGTGAGGTTATAACAAGAACTTCAGTGCTTGTTAACACATTTTGTAGGTTCTGCACTTAACACCCAAATGGCCCAAATATAAGGGGAAACTTTTCACCTGAGAACATGAACAGCAAGACTCTCAAACCCAAGAGCAGATTTGGACTGAGTTCCAGAGCCTTTTTTCAGAGGAAAAAAAAGACTGTTTACAGGAGCAAGTAAATAGTGACAGGACAAGGGGAAATGGCTTTAAATTGAAAGAAAATAGGTTTAGATTGCTTATTAGATAAAAAACATTATTTCCTGTGAGGGTGGTGAGGCTCTGGCAACAGGTTGCTCAGAGAAGCTGTGGATGTCCCATCCCTGGAAATGTCCAAATCCAGGTTGGATGGGGTTTGGAGCAACCTGGGATAGTGGAAGGTGTCCCTGCCCATGGCAGGGGGTTGGGATGAGATGATCTTGAAGGTTCCTTCCAACCATTCCATGGTTCTGTGAAGAGCTGTCTCCACCCTGATGGGAGGATCAGGTAAGGAGTTGAGTCCTTTTCCACATCAGTGGTGAGGACTACAGGGATTTTTTGCTTATGTAGCCATTGCTGCTTCTCCCATTGTTTGCTTCTCCTCCTTTCCAGGGTCACCAAACCAGCTCAGTAATAGACTTTCTATTTGCATATTCATTCCTCAGGCGAGTAGAAATGCAATGTACTGATGTTTAGGCAGCAACAGACAGTTGTGTGTCAACACCCAGCACTCCAGAGCCCACAGCACCCTTTCTACACAGCAGCCACCTTTAGGAACCATAATTCTGCATTTGCAGTCTGGTTCCTCCCTTGTTAATGTGCTGCATTCACCAGGCAGGAAGCACATGTTTGTCTGGTAAACCCAGAGCTGCACCACCTTGAAAATTACCTCTGCATTGTGTTAATAAGGTGGAAGCATCCTGAATGTGCTGAGTGTGATCTCCAGTAAACACTGCCTGTGTCTTCACTCTCACCATTGCACTCCAACCCTTTGTGCCACTTGCAACACTTTGGTGTGGGATGATGATGCCTTAAGGATTTTTAGCTTCTGTTTTTCATGTGTCTGTAGTTTTGGTGTGTAGCTCTAGGCTCCATATAAAGTGCTAAAAACCTCTGTCCCCAGTATATTAGACAAAACAGTTCCTCCCAGTTGGAAAACCCAAGGACACTTTGCTGCCTCAGAGCCTCAAAATATGTAAACAATAATGAACTGGGGAGAGCAAGCTTGGAGTAATTGATATCATCACCTGAAGGTGTAATTGGAGAATTGAGATTTGATATATTAATAAAACAGAGCTTATAAAATGTGAAGAACTCGTGATTCGCCATCCATTTTGTGTTTAGCCTCTCAAGTAGGCTCTATCTGCTCTAAATGTACCTAAAGGCCTTTAATAAATTAATCTGCTTTTTATTCTTCTAACTTTGTCTAGCCTTCTTTTTTTGGGAAGCCCTGCTTCAGGCATCAGGGAGACACCTGCCCAGCACTGACAGCTGGGGCAGAAAACATCCTGGTGATCCAAAACCTCCTGCAGGAGCACCTGAAGGTCACGAGACATCCTCAAAAGCATCTCAAAGTGCATGAGACAGCTGCATGTGGAGCCTAAAATATTAATTTACAGTCAACCAGGCACCATATTCCTAGAAAAATGGGACCATGCTGACCATATTTATATTAATAGAGAAAATATGGGGTTTGATTTTACCTTGCATTTGTTTAGATTTGCATTCTCCCCTGCAAACTGAAAGGATGTGAGTCAAAATGATCAGAGGCATGAGGAATAACCAGAGGCATCAGAAACACACAACTTGACAACAAAAGACCCCACAGTGTGAGAGCAGCTTGTCAAAAGTGCCACTGTTATAACACTTCTGTCTGCAATGGAAAATCAGAGCACGGCGAAACCAAATGAAAATATAATAAAATAAAAAATATGGGCAAGTGCATAAAGGAAATTCAAAAAAAAAAAAAAAGGAAATTACATGAGGTTTTATGTCACCTAATTTTTTTTAATATCCAAATCTCGTCTTCTTAGAGAAGAGCATGTCATCCCCATAGTTTATATTTCTCTAAGAGAAGCTATTAATCTGTTTAAACTGCTCCAGACTGTAATTATCACCCTTTCCTGTGAAACCAAAGCTTGAAAGTTTTTGATCTTTGGTATTATTTACTGAAGCTGTCCCTGACTCAAAACAACCTCATAATAAAAACTGTAATCAATATCTTATTATGGAATTCTTTTCGAGGTAAATTAGCTTCTATTCCACAGAAACCTATACATTTTCTTATTTTAGTGAGCCTTTTCTCTCTGGCTATCTACTCCCTTTTCATTTAATCTCAAATCAAAAACCAGATCTCATGATTTATTTTGAAAGGAGGCAAAACAAATGGAATTTTCAGATGAAGAGGAACGTCTGAACAGTGGAAGCAACAGGAACCCAAGAGACCTGAATGTAGTTATCTGGGTGTGATGTGAGAGATCTGAGACTGAAGACAGCCTTCATTTCAAGCTGTAGTCACCTCTTCTCTTCCAGCCATGGCTTCACCATGCCTTTTGCTGAGATAAAATGGGTAATTTTTGTTACAGCTCAACTGTAACTCAGGAAAGAGGAGCAGCTGCAAGAAATGAACTGTGGAGCAATACTGAACTTTTGTCCATTTTGATTTCTGTAAACAATATTCCAGACAGGGAGAGCTCACAGGCCTGGTGAAAAACCCTTATAAAGTCTGAAAAATTCCAAATCCAGAGCAGACCTCTCAGAAATCCACCTGGCTTTCCTCAGTCATTATCTTCAATTAGCATTTTAAAAAATAAATCATCTTTTTTTTCTTCCTAATTCAGTTAAAGCTGTAAAGAAAGAACTGCAATGTGTAACCCAAATGAATGGCAATATTTAGGACTGAACCTGTAGCAAAGTCAATAAATTTTATTATTCCAGTTGATGGGCAGGGAGGTTACAGTAAGGATTCTTTGAAAGAAGTCTTTATCACAACCTTCATTAAATTAAAAAAAATATGTGCAGTTTGAAATAGTCAACAAATTATGTTCAGACTATTATGTAATGTGTTAAAATAATAGAAATTAAATTGGCAAGCTTCCAGCCACGATGCAAGACTGAATTGAAATGTGATGGATGGGTTCTGAGATATGAAACTCATTGGAATGAAAGAGGTAAAAGGATGAAATGACAAGAAGAAACTGTTTAGAACCACGAATGAGCTTGATGGGAAAAGAAAATGGGAAAAGTAAGAGACTGAAATTGCAGAGCAGGAGGCTTCTTTACTGTCATGTTGCTGCTCCCTCAGTTGATGCCCAAATCCACATGGTCTGTCAGTCTCTGTGTGCTCCAGGACTTCTCTAAGGTCCCTGTATTTAGCCAGGGAAATCAAAAGCAAAGAAATCAATGTCCTTATCGTGCACCCCAGGTCTTTGTTCATGGACAGGACTGAGCTAGACCTGATTTCCACCTGAAAGCCTCTTGTTTCTAACTCTCTGCACCCACAAGCCCTGTGGCTAGCACAGACCTTTCCCGTGAGAATTCTTTCTCTCTTCTTCCTGTGTTTTAGAAACAAAGACAAAGTTTGGACGTTTGTTAAAACAGTTTCTCAAAATATGGACAGTTCAGGCCTAGCCAATCAGGCCTAGGGGGAGGCTTCGAACTGACCAATCTGGGTGACCTTTAAAAAGTCTATATAAGTTGGAATTAAATAATAAAATCTTCTTCTGGATGCCACACTTTGAACCTGGACCTTCTTTCTCTGCTAGCGGCTCAACAGCAACAAGCCCCACAGAAGCCAAATTCACTCCTTCAAATTCCCTTCCTCTCCAGAAGCCTTTCCTAGGTTCCCCACATTGCCAACTGAGCAGACAGATAAATTCAGCACCCCATTTTCACCTCTCATTCCACTGCCAAGGCGAAGCAGTCAGGGGCTAAACCCTTCCCTGCTATCCTCTCTACAAATTCACAACTCAGTCAGTTGTTGCTGTAAGGGGTTCACATTGTGCATAAGACTTTCATAAATCTCCTTTTCACGGGGGTGGATGGTATTTATGGTGTGTTTAGGAGCTGTGGGGGGAAAGGGACAGAAAATTTATGATAACCTTCCCACCCTGCAGTGTCCAGGACATTTTCAGTGTGTGGAAATGCTCAGCTCTTTGGAGGAAGGCACTGTGAGGGATCTCAGTGCAGCAGCCAACATTTGCTTAACGTCCTGTTAATATTTAAACAACAAATCTGTCAACAGATTAATTGGCACTGCCACTTTCCAGCAGTTTTATGGGCACTTCAAACCACCAGCAGTCTATTGCTAAAAGGAAGCATGTAGTATTTAAATATGTATGCATATGAGATAATTCAGATATTAAGCACCCCAAGGAAAAGGCAGAATTGTAATCATGCCATTCTTGTGCTGAATTCCCAATGCTTCCTGCTCTCTCTAGAGAAGTGTTGACAGAAAGAGGTCATCAAAAATATTTGGGAATTACTTGGGCATTTTTTCCCATGGCAGAGAATACCCTGATATCAAGGACCAAACATAAACCAGAATGAGCAAGGAGGGAGAGAAGATTTTAGATAAGAAGCCATTTTGTTGAATCATTGAATAATTAAGGTTGGAAAAGACCTCTGAGATCATCCAATCCAGCTGTTAACTCAGCACCAGCTCTCTCTGGAGACTCTCCCATCCCTTTCCCACTCACTGTTGAGGGAACCTGGACAGTTTAGGTTTTAACTGATATTTAAAAGCTGAAGTTTGGTGAAGGGAACTTTTCCTCTGGTATATGGCATCACTCAAGCCTCATTTGCTTAAATTCAATGGCTTTCCCACCTCTATTTTGACAGGCACATCACAATTAATCATGGGAATAATTCAGTGAAGTCAGCATAGATTAATGCATGTGCTCGCTCAGATCCATGCCAATAGATCTGGGAAAAAATTTGCAAGAGTGATAGACGCTACAGTGAATAATTCCCTTGCTCCACTCATTAGCCAAGCATGTACCAGTTTCAGGAGCAGTGATCCAACCTAGTTTGCTCTGCAGAGAGATAAAATCCACAAACAAGTGGGAAAGAGAGGAAAATGGGCACAGAGATAGAGACTGCAGCCCCTAATTGATCTTTCACAAAATGTATTTACTTTGTTTTCATTCCCTGGTGAATTCATTAGCTCTCACTTAGCACCATTCTTTGGTCAAATGCTCAGGGAGGAAATAAATTGAAGCAATTTGTTCTAGGACTCATAAAACACTGGTTTACTTCCACCTTTTGACTGTACAACACATGAAAGCAGTTATAATTTGGAAGAGAAACAGTTCTCTTCTGGCCTCCAGAGGTTTTTTAGAAGAAACTCTCACGAATTTATGTTTGTGTCTGTGCCTGTGCACACTCATGGCAAATTTCACAACAATTTCATGGTGTCACTACCAACAGCTTAGGGACAAAATACAATCAAGACACTCGAAGTTTTCTGCCAGCCCTCCAAGCATTTTTCTGGAGCCTTTCTCACTGGCACTGCAGGTGATTTGGGGTTAATCAAACCTTCTTGTGCTCTGTCACATTTCCTTCCTCAGCCACAGGGTGAGTAAATGAGATAGAGCTACATTTCATGTTCATAAAGACTCACAGCTCTTAATTTTACTTTTAATTTTAAGCAATCAAGAATTACTTGTGTTCATTAAGCAGCTGTTCAGTGCCTCTTTGGTGAAGCAAGTACCTGCCCTTTGGGAGATAAGACCATATTTCTGCAACACATAAACAAAAAGGATTTTGAGATTTACCACTGAGAAAACTTTTTAAAGTTTGCCTACTTACCCTACCAAGCCATCACGCCTTATTTAATGAGTGTTTTCTGGCTGCATCTCAGGTCTGTTTCTTCTTTGTGGATTTCTGTAATTAACATTTCACTTAACACAATTATTTGGCTTTACACCTGGTGTCTGAACTGAAAACTGCATTAAAAAAAAAAAAAAAAGACACATTTTGAGATATTTCCTGCTTACTTTTATTTCCCTTGCTGGGCTGTTATTGAACTCCCTTCTCCTGTGGTGTAATGTCCCAAATGCCAGTAGCTTCACTTGAGTTTCAACTTCAGAAATGGGCAATTTCTGAACTTCCAAGAGTCTTTGATCCTCTAGGAGCTCATTAAAGTTGCTCCTGAATACAACACTATATTTCTGCAATCACTTTGCCAATTAATGCTAATGTCACTTATTAGTAAACGTGTGAGAGGCCATGACCTGATTATTTGGAATAAAAGGCTGTTACTGCTTTTAACAAAGGAGCAACTTCAATAGAGCTTTGATCAGATTCTGCTATATGGCTGCAAATAAACTGGCTCTGCATCATGTGTAAATTGTTTAGTGACAAAAGAGACAAATTCTCTCCTAGAACTTCCCTTGGCTAGAAAGTTTTCATCATTCTCCCTTTGCCAGAATCTTTCCAGTGGAAGAGAGAAGTACTATTTCCAGATGAATTTTTTTATTTTTATTATTATTTTTGTTGTTGTTGTTGTTGAAGTTACCACCAAAATACACTTTCATTACAATTTTTTTTCTCCCTGCACAGGGAATAAGAACATCAATAATTTGGGGATTTCTGTTTTCAAAGGAAAGACAGCAATGTTTGATGAAGAGCTATAATTCCAAGAAAACCCAGGCATGGTTATAATTAATATCTCCAAATATGTCCATTCTCATTTCTTTCTAAACTGTATTACAGCTTTAAGTATTAGCAGGAGTCAGCTGAGAATTTAAAGCTTCGAGGCTCAAAGAGAAACAGCTTCTCCTAAACCATACCAGAGCTTAAAATGCAATTATAAATCATGTATTTAATTACACTGCAACCTCTCTGTATACACAGAATATTCCAGTTTGCATAATCAATAGGAAAGACTGAGGGAGCATCAGTGTGAACTTTGAAATCTCAGATATAACAATTAATTTACCCAACAAAAGCACCAAAGCCAAAACAGCACTCCTCAAATCTCAGCTGCAGCAACAAACTTCTGGAGAAGCATTTTGCCTTCAGAATACTTTCAACCTAGTTTTGAAAGATGTAGTTCAGAAAGAAATGGGAATAAATTGTCTGTTTGCAGTCTCCATCCATGCAGTAACTTGAAACAAAACTAGTCCTTTGCAGTCTGATTTCACTCAACCTGCTTGAGGGGGTTGATCTCCAAAGATCTATCCCTGTATCATCCATCCCATGATTCTGGGATGGTATGGATATTTACCCCAGCACAACACAGAAAACAACTATCAGTAAAAAAACAATTTATTGGCTTATATTTGTAAGACCAAATTTCCTAAGAGCACCTGTCTCGCAGTGACATCCAAGGAAAAAGTCAGGAATCCCATTCTAGAAGAATTAGACCAATAAAATAATTTTAAATACACTTAAGAAGAACTTTAGAAAAGATCAGGCATATGCGTGGAAGTGGTTTTTGGCTTTTGGGGTAATTCTAAAAAAAATCTTCAAAGGCAAATGTAGCAGAACTGGATGGAGATTTTCAGAAAATTGCTTTACCAGGAGAGCAGTTATTCTAGTACAAACAGGTAAGATGAAGCAAGACAAAAAATAACAGTTAAATGACAGAAGAATTAACCTTAATTTACTCTAATTAACCTAAAGATAAATTGGTCTCTACCACTATATTCTGCCATCACACTATGGTTTTTATAAGTTATTTTTATTGGCCAATCCGTCTTCACTTCGACTTTCTTTCTTGAGTCCTCATTACTATTCCACAGCTCAATAGCTTTTTTTTCCACTGGACATGTTAAATGGGGGAAAAATAAAATGGATCAATACAGCAACTCAATTAATTCCTCATCTTAAATTCTAATAAAATCAATTTGGAGAAGTGTCGTATCGTTAAGCTTACATCATAATGCAGTAATTAGAAACAACTTTCATCTTGCTTGTTCCTTTGAAGATTTTAATGGCAATCAATTAAACATGCCTTGCTTCTCCATTAAAGACTTCCAAAATGGAAATTGGATGAGAAGTTAAAGATAAAGTGGCTGATTGCACAATCTTCCCACCCACCCCCATATCAAATATTCCCCCCAAAATGTGCAAACTCACCATTAAAAAGTTAGCATAAGCATAGTACCAGCAATAAGTTTTCAGTTAATAGAACATGTTTTAATAGAGTGCTGCAGCACTGTGGGATTTGCATATTTACCAAGCAGAAATTTTGCCGTGGCTCACTGGGTTCAAATATTTTCTTTACTTCTACACCCAGCCACCTTTAGAAGTTTAGCTATTTTTTTATTAAAAGGATGCAAACTAAGCTTCACTGTGTACTATTTAAATTAAAATGTTTCTGCAGGTATTAGAGAGAAATGGATAAATTTTACATGCTGTTTCATTAATAGTAATAACTGCAGCTTAGTAGTGATTCCCCTATACCAGGTGCTGCACCAAAAAAAAAAAAAAAGAAAAAGGACAGAGCCAGGTTTAGATTTTCTACAGTTTGAGCATAAACCACCAGGTACATCCACTAATTTTTCTCCTGCTAGGAATTTATGCCCAGGAGGAATTTGCATTCAAAAGGGAAACATGCACACCCAGTCAATGGCTGAACATCCAATTAGCTGCATTTGCTCTCCCCTGCTTCTGTCTGACATTGGAGAAATCCAAATTCCTTAATTGTTCGTGTTTTGCCTTATTAACCTCCAGCAGCATCTTCCCAGCTGTCAGAACTGCACAGGCTGTCCCTGGTGGTGTCCCAGCATGGACCACATATCTTCACACCATCCTCCCCATTGTTATCACCCCATGATGCCTGAAACGGCCCTTGAGGGATTTTTCAGGTTGGCTGAATTGTTCACATCTTGTGTATTAACACTTAGATAACAAATTATAGAATCATCGAATCACAGAATGGTTTGGATTGGAAAGGACCTTGTAGATCAACTCATCCTATGGCAGAGCAAGGACATCTTCCACTGTCCCAGGCTGCTCCAAGCTCCCTCCACCTTGAGCAGTTCCAGGGATGGGGCAGCCACAGCTTCTCTGGGAAACCTGTGCCAGGGCCTCATCACCTTCACAGAGAAATTTGTTTTCCAAATATCTAATCTAAACCTCCTTTCCTTCAATTTCAAGCCATTCCCCCTTGTCCTGTCCCTCCATGCTCTTGTGGAAAGTCCCTCTCCGTCTTTCTTGTAGCTCCTTTCATCAGAAGCAGATCAGAGTTATTGCCTTTGAGATCATCACAGCACAACAGAGAATTTGGATTAACTCCAAACCATGAAATACCATTTATTCTCCAGGTCTCTCCATTGTCTCTTGTTATTTTTGTTCATTCACTTCACCATGTGTGCTTTCTACAGTCAAAGAAAAGAAAAGACTAACGTTTAAGTAAAAAGATCTTCCAAGAATTGAACAACTTGTTCTTTAGTCATTTTAATTTTATAGATAATAGTATTTCTGGATGTGTCAGTAAAAAAAACCTCATTGTGCCAATGTTTGCAGTCAGCTTGAGTATTGATGAAAATATGAAATGGTATAATTAGAGTTCATTGTTATAATTGGAGTTCATCACTCTTTAGTTCATTAAAAGTTAGCATTTTATTGAAAATGTAAGATCAGCTTTTGTTGAAAAATTTTTAAAATTCTTCCTTGGACATCTTATGAATTATTAGTATGTGAAAGAAATTCTATGCTTAACTTTTCCTGAACTTTCTTACACTTTGAACAGAAAGTAAAGAACAAGTTAGGAAACTCTTTTAAGAGGGATGTAATACAATCATAGCAGAAGAAAAAACAAATTAAAAAGGAGGAACAAGAGCCAAAGAAAAAAGACCAAAAACAAAAGTGAGAGAATGGAACCTCAGAGAAAGCACCTCAGATTAAAAATTATTGATTTACAGCATTTCTAAATAAAATTATATTCTTCAGTCAAAAGCTTGTGTAATTTGGGTTCATCTCATCAAAAGGGCTACACCTGAACTAGAAATGAATGCATTTTTAGAGTCACTGGAGAAAAATAGTTCATCTTAGGATATAATTCAGATGTTAAAAATCAGTCAGATGGAAAATGTCTGTTCTTTGCAGAGCTTGCAAAGTGAGCCTGGTGTTTCCAACACTGAGCAATGCAGGCACCACCTGAGGGAGGTGACATTAATGCTACCTCTGGGTTCTCAGCCTTGTCAATGTCACAGGAAATCTTGTTCAGAGACAAGAGAAGAGCAGAGTCAAACATCCAAGAACCCACAGGCAGGTGACAGGATGAGACAGTGGATTTGTTGGGTTTCTGAAAATAATAAAGTCACAGAATGGTTTGGGTTGGAAGGGACCTCAAAACTCATCTCATTCCATGGTCAGGGAATTCCTTCCACTATCCCAGGTTGTTCAGAGCTCCATCCAACCTGGATTTGGACATTTCCAGGGATGGGGCAGCCACAGCTTCTCTGGGCAATACTGAGGTTTTTATGGCTGCATAACAGCACAGCTGGAACCATCCTCAGGTCATTTTTCAGAAACTGGTACTGGCAATAACTTAACCTGGACTTCCTTTGGATTTTATCAATAATCTGAGTTTTTGCGTCAAAAGATCAAATGGTTGAAAAGTCATTTTTATATTGCTCAAGTGGTCTTTGCACTCAGGAGAACATTGTGCTTTTGCTACATAAAATTGCCACAGACACCTGCAGGTTTAAAGGAAAGCAGGTTAAAGAAGGGTGATATAAATATCTGACAAACTAATTCCACATCAGTGCCAATGCCTGAAGTTGACTTTGAACAGGTTATCAGAACTAAGCCATTTTCAAAACAGAAAATCTGAGCCACACTCTACAAATCCTGGATATTTCACAGAAAGCCTCAGCAGCTTCATCCTCTCAGCCACTGTCAGTGCTGCTGCTGTCTTAAACAAAGAGCCACAGGTAATTGGAGTCTATTAAAACAGGTTTAAGAGAACACCCACACACCTCTAGAGAGATCAGCACTGCTTTAAAAATGATCAACCCATGGCAAGTCCTTCACTGAGTTTGTATTTTCAAGACAGAGGATAGGGAGCTGCTCGCTCAGAAACTTCAGGGGGAAAAAAATTAGACTGAACTCAGTTCCATTAACCCTGGCACAGGATCTGCCCTCAGGGACAGCAATCACAGGATGTATTTGTCAGCCACAAAGGCCTGGAGGAACTGTTTGCTTGCAGAAGTCAGATCACAGTTCAGGAGCTGGATGTACAGACCCCAGCCTTACAAACAGCTCCCTGGTAGAGCAATAAATCCCATTTAAACTTGTTCAAAGCATTGAGCTGGATGTGAATTCCCTCACGAAACAAATTTGTATGTCCTTTCTTACAAGCTCTTTCCACAGTTCTGCCTTGCTAATGCTTTTTTGGCACAGCAAAAACCTGTGGCTGCTCCATCCCTGGAAGTGTTCAAGGCCAGGTTGGAAGGGCTTGGGACAGTGGAAGGTGTCCCTGCCCATGGCAGGGGGTTGGAACTTTGATTTTTAAGGTGCCTTCCAACCCAAACTGCTCTGTGATGTTATGATTATTCAGTGTTTTATTCATCTGTTCAAGAAGTGCAATCTAAGTGACTGTAATGGTGCCATGAGTGATTGCAGACCCTGGGAGAGAAGGCAAGACAAGGCTGAGTGAAAACATTGAGCCAAAAACACCTGAGCAATGCTCACCTTTCAAATATCCCCCATGGGATATTCACAAAGTCAGAATTCATGTCAACATCCTTTGAGAACTTTGTGAAGGGTCTCCTGAGCTATTGGCTGTCCTTTTGTTGTGCTCTAGAGAGAAATCAAGCATGAAGGAAAGATTACTTGAAACTAAAAAGAAATGCTAGTTTTCCTTGCTGTCTGTTTTAAATTCTGAGGGAGAATCAGGGTGCTCTGCTAGTCTGTGCCATTCCCAACCAGGTATCTGAGATTTCACTAACAAAGAAGAGCAACACATCTTCTACCATTCATTAGCAGCACAAGGTTCCCCAAATTTTGATACAGAAGTTTTACAGACAATTAACTTTCTAATGTCTAAATGTCCCCCAGGTGTTATTTTGCAACATTAACCTAAAGGAATATGACAGTCTCTGATTAAAAGATGAATTTTCATGTAATGACCTGATAAGTCTTAATTTTAAAAAAAAAGAAAAAAAAGAAAAGGTTTTTTTGACTGTTTCTATTTTTAGATAAACATTTCTATTTTTAGATAAACAAGTCTCTTAAAGAAGATCATATCACATAACCACATTATCTACTTGTAGCCACAGCTGGAATCTGGTCTTTCTGCAGAAGCAACAATACAGAAAAACTCAAGAACATAAAAAACTAGAATGGATTGCTTGAGAGAGGCACAGAAAATTCTGAAAGCATTTTATTTTACAAAGAAATTAGGAAAATAAAGCAAAAGCCTACAGAAATAATTCAAACATAACAGGGAAGCTGGAGAATTTCTATCAGCAGAGATATTTAAGGAAAGGTGAGACTGGCAAGGTTTGAACTGAAGACCTCTTGGGGAAATGGTTTGACCAGAAATCTCTTCTAGCCCAGTAGTTTCTACAGTATTCTCACCCTCTTCAGCTCTTCTGTTCCAGTTGAAAAAGCTGAAGCTGCACAACAGGAATTTTGCATGCCTGATTTTGAGCAGAGCAAGGAGTTTTTCCATGTCAGACCTGCAGGAACCAGCAGAGGATGTTTTCTGTGGCTCCATTTTCTGTTTCCATTGCCCAGATCCTACAAGCTGGTCTGGGCTGGGTCACTGCCACTCCCACAGCCTGGACAGGTGGCTGCAACTTAGCCCTCGGGTCACCCAAAATTTCTTCTCCATGACTGTGAATTTGTGAGTTAGATGCCACAGAGGCACTTTCATTCAGGGAAAGGAGTTGTGTGCAGGTTGTAAAATGAGATTTTTGCTCTGCTGTTCATGTAAGAGTTTAGGGATAAAGATCAGGTTTCAATTGGTTTATCTTTTTTAAAACAGAGTAAATAATGTTCTTCATGTTGTTTTCTGCACATAGAGAAACTCTTGTGTCAGGGAATGGCTTAAATAACAACCAGACAGAGAGCAACAAACTTTTAAAATGTTAAATATTATAGATTACTTTAAGTTATGCCTCCCCTGCTGCTATTCATCAAGCAGCATCTCTTTCTCCTTTCTCTTTCTCCTCTCTGCCCCTGAAGCTACCCTGTAATTCAGAAGGGACTTTATAGTCACCTGGTTGTCCAGGTTTACTGGGTTAGATACTGACCTGAGACACTTAAAACCAGGTGTGCAGTGAGTTTCAAATGTTTAATCAGGTCCTAAATTAAAACCCAATGCTGTGCTCAAGCTCCTTGTTCTTATCAGAGGTGGTTTGTACACATCCCACTTCACCTTTAACGTGGTCTGTCTAGAAATTAAACTATCTTAAGCAAACGTTCATTAATATTGTTATTGTTATTATTATCTCTTCATTTATATGAAATCGTGTTTGTGTGTAATTTTCATGCTTATGAAGCCTTGGCAGACCTGCACAAGGATTTGGCTGAGGCTAAGCAGCACAAATGGCTTTATCTGTCCCTAGCAGGCAGTTTTCCTCCTTTTCTCTCACCCCTTCTCCCCTCTCACTGGTTTCAGATGCTGTTGCACGTTCCTTATTCCCAGGACTGAGAGCTCTGCCATTTTTTATTCATTCAGATTCCCCACCAAACAGAGCCCTGACCCTCCCATGAGAATCCCTGGTGCTGCAGAGATGCAAATTCCTCAGCAAGGCTCAGAGCTCCCCTCCTGCTGGGCAGCTTTGCTGTTGGCCACTGTGCCATTAGCATTCATCATTTCCAGGAGTGCTTCAGCGCAGCAGGAATAGCCTGGGAATGAGAAGCAGGCAGAGAAAAAGCTCTGAAGTGTGGAGAGCACAACCTGCTGCCCAGCAGTGTTTGCAGAGGGCATCTCCCCCTGGAACTCTGCTCACTCGTCATCAAATCCCAGGCCTGTCTCCAGAGCTTATCTCCAACCTCTGGGGGGCTGAGGATTGGCCCAACCCCTGGCACTGGCTGGTTCTGCTCAGGGAAAAATAAATACAACTGGGAAAGAAAGTCCCAAGAGTGGGAAATGGCCCTTGGAAGTGCCCAAAATGTGTGTGGATGAAGCACTTGAGACCATGGTTTAGTGGTGGGCTTGGCAGTGCTGGGCTAACAGTTGAACTTGATGGATTTAAAGGTCTTTTACAACCTAAGTGATTCTGTGGTCCACTTTATTCACAAAGAAAACATCTGTGAAGTCTCTGTCCCTGGGGCTGTGAGGTGCCTTAGACCCTGGTGGCAATCAGGGCTCCAGGAGAGTCTATAGTTCCCCCAAAATTGCAAAATATTAAGGAGAGCAGAGACAGAGTTTGGGAACAAGATGAGAAGCTGTTAATGAATTCTTTCATAATTATCTGTATACTCAAAGCATGCAGATTAGGGAAAATATAGATTCTTGTCAGTGTCTGCCTCACAAACCAAACCACCAGGGGAATTTTGCTGCTTCCCAAGACGACAGGAAAAAGCAGAGACATCTCATTGTGCATGAGTTTGTTCTACTGTGCCTTTCAATTACTCGTCACTGAAAACATTTTATCATGCATTTACTAAAGAATCAACATCTCCGCTTGCCCGACCCCAAATTTCCCTTTCCTATCCTTAATCAGTACAGCTGGCAGAAATAGTCTTGATTATTTTCCATAAGATCTGATATTGATTTGAATAAAATGCCTGTCTGAGGAGGAGCTCAATTCAGAGAGTGAAAATCAGTACCAGATAGGAATTACATCCCTTTTCTACTGCCCATGGAAATGTGCAGAGGAGGTTGAAACAGTGAAGGAATCAGAAGAATGAAATTTGTATTTTTCTACAGTGCAGAGACTAAAACCCTGTGCAGTTGCCAGAGACATTCAATCTCATCTTTCTAAACACCTTTGCCAGGAAAAAAAAGTTCTACTTAAAGTAGAGGGAAGTAATTACACTAAATTGTGCAGAGGTAAATGAGACTCAGTCATGCATGAGGGTCTTAGGAGAAGAAAATGGGGCAGATTCCCTGGTTTCCATGGGATTAGTCTTCCTGTCAATCAATTTGATCTGAAAAGCTGTGCTGAGCAGCCTTTCTGGCTTTTATTATTATAGCATCAGGAAATTGCAGTGACTTGAGAGTCTATCCACAAACCAAAAAACACTTTTACAATTCTCAGACACTTTTGCAGCCTTTCAACAAAATTTAGTGATTCCAAGTGCCTGCCTTTCGGTGTGCTGTACATTTGCTGAATTTTGTTATAAATGCTGCCAATTGATTAAATGAGCTGCTTTTATTTAATTTTGTCTTCCAGCCCTGCCTTTTTACCACCACTACCTGCAATTTTTGAGTTAAGGTAGGAAAGTGAAGACATCTTCTTTGTGACTAGCAGTTTGTGATCCAGAGGGGGATGAAACACTAATGGATCCCCTGAGGAGCAGAGAATGAGGGATTGTGCTGCGCCACAGCAAGTGGAAGAAAACATATTAAAGGGTAGGGAAGCCATAAAATAACCAAATTCATACAGAACAATAAAGGGCTGTTGAAGGTAATGCTGGTGGGACAGTAGACAGGAACTAGAGGAGTGGAAGGGTTATTTTCTCTGAGGGCTTTCCTCTTGTCCATGCTGTCATTTTCTTTAAACAAATCTGTATGTAAACAAAAAGATCCCTAAATCATAATTGGAGTAGGAAGAAGTTCTGATCTCTGTGCCTGTGCAAACACAAGCACATGGATTAACCATTTTCTTCCAGGCACTATTGGGGCATCAGAAGGAGATGAACAAGTGAGGAAACAACACAGGAGGTCCTGGCAGCAGAAGAGCCCATAATCCTTCTCTGGATTTACACAGATAAGTGTTTGGGAAAGTCCAGGGCAGGGCTGAGCAAAATCTCTGCCTCTCATATTTCCTGGGAGCTGGAAGTCAACTGAAATAACTTTTCAGTGTCAGTTTGCATAGCTTCAGGAATGCAAAAATTGCTGAATTTGTGAGAGCTGGAGCACCTGCAGGAACCTGGAGAGACATGGAACCTCAGCAAACATAAGCACAGGACAACCCTCTGAACTCAGCTCTGGAATTTCCCTCTGGAGAACACCTTGGGAGAGGTGGCAAGCCATTCATACTCTGTGATTTCTTCTGCCAACCAGGACTGAGTGAAAAAAAAAATCCTAACTGGTGTCCTAGAAACATGCCAGGTATCTCCCCATCCAAACCTCATAAAATCTCAGCTATCAGGACAGGTTTTCTCTATATGCTACCACGACTGGACCCTTTTTTTGTCTCCTTGTCTGTATGTGGTTGGGCTCAGATGGGTAATTCAGGCTCTGCTCTGTCTATCCTCAAAGCTTTCTGCATCACAGCCTTTGCCTGGTCTTTGAAGCTGCTAAATTTAAGCAAGAGCTGCTGTTTTTCAAGCTCTCTTGTGTCTATTACCTCTCTGAAGGCTCACAGCTCTCAGACTCCCCTGAACCCAAAACAAATACCAGTCCCTGTGACTTTCATCCATGGCCCTCTGCAAATGAAGGCAAAGGTGTTACATGAAAACAGAGCTGGTTTTTGTCCCTGGAAACCTGAAAAGAGGAAAAAGTCTAATTAACAGGAATGTGAAGGGGGTTTTTTTGTTTTGTTTTTGTTTTTTGGTTTGTTTTGGTTTGGTTTTGGGGTTTTTTTTCTTTGTTTGTTTTTTTGGTTTTGGTGGGGTTTTTTAAGCTCAATAAAGTCCATGGGAAAGAGAAACTACAGAAATGCAAAGTGAGCAACCTGGTTTAGTGGAAGCTGTCTCTGACCATGACAGGAGGTTGGAACTAGATGAACTTTAATGTTCCTTGCAGCCCAAACCATTCCATGATTCTGTGACAGAAATGCAACACTACCAGGAAAACAAAGAAATGAGACAAGTCTGAGTCACTGCAGCTGCACAAGTTGTAGGTCACTCACTGACACAAAAAAAAACGAGGACGTTTAGGCTGACACAATTCTCCTCTCTTGCCATATGTCAAAAGAAGTTCCTGTGAGTGATAAGTGCAGAGCCAGAGCAGGGTGAACTCACTTTGCCTTGGTAAAGCCACTTCCTTCTGGGGCCTCCAGGACAACCACTTTAGCAAACTATTTAAAATACTGATACAATGAAATTTGGCTCCAAGGTAATTTCCTGAAAGCCACAGAAGAAAGGGTAACAACATCCAAATGATATCACAAACCCACTGCCTACTTTTTCTCTTCTCTTAAGGATCAAGCTGGGACTCAAAAGAAAAATATGATGCAAAAAGAATTGCCTGGATGCTGCTGGTAATGCAGGTCTGATTCCCATAAGCTGTTCTATTTGCCTGACAGACTGCAAATGCTCTTTCTCAGAGCCTTAATGCATCACATACCTGCAGCAGCAGAGTTTCCCTGGCATAGGTCTCTTTGCTTGGCTGTGCAGCTCAGGTTGGCCATTGTTTTAGATTAATAGAGCCTGTCACTTGTACAGTAACAGCTGTTACTCACAAAATTGGACATTTTCCAGCTAACCACTGCTCTGAAGAGAAGAGTAAATAGAGACCATTTAGCAGAGGCAAGAAGCTCAGCAGTGCTGGAGGAGCAGGACTGTCACAGGTGACAGGTGTCCTCTGAGTGGGGAGTAAGGTCAGGCAGCAGAAGAGTCTCCCCATCTGCTGCTTCTTCAACCCTAATTGTCAGCCTTATGCTTTACATTGGTGATTGCCTGGGGTTGAATCAAGCCCTGACGTCTCTTGTCTGGACTAAGCTGGCGGAAAAGAGAACAGAAATTTCTGCAAGATGTTTGCAAGCTGTTTATCCAAGCAGGCAGACACTGGAGGAGCTCACCCAGGGAAAGGTGTAAAACCTCCCAGAAGAGTTTTCAAAAATAGGTTGAGTGAGCTGCTATAAGGTGACAGCTCTGTTTGTTAACATTTCCAAGGAACACGGAGACAGCTTCAATATTCCTCTGGTTCTTGTGAAACACTGAGCTGCTAAAATTTGCTGAACTTCCCTGCTAAAAAATGAAGATATATTGAAATTATTATCTATCTGATTATATGGAAATGATTAAAACATCAATGGTCCAGCCATATTCTTATCTGAGTAGATTATACTTAAATATCACATAAAATCATTAAATCATAGAATGGATTGGGTTGGAAGGGACCTTGAAGATCATCCAGTTCCAGCCTCCTGCCATGGGCAGGAGAATTTTCCACTATCCCAGGGTGCTTCAAGCCCCATCCAAGCTGTCCTTGGACATTTTCAGGGATGGGACATCCACAACCTCTCTGGGCAACCTGTGCCAGAGCCTCAACACCCTCACAGTCAAGAATTTCTTCCTAATATCTAATCTGAACCTGTCCTCCTTCACCTCAAGGCCATTGTCCCCTGTCCTCTCACTACATATCCTTGCCAAAAGTCCCTCTCCATCCTTCTTGTGAGCCTCCTTTCTGTACTCCCAATATCCCAAAATACCAGTGGATACTACAGAGCTCATTCTTGAGTAAGAGTTGGTCCCAAATTGGATTTTCACAACATCATGTCCTGTTCAGGGTTGCACAGAGAAGAAATATCTATGAGCTCCATTCTAAAAGGACAAAAAACCCTCAAGAAATGTTCAGGTCTGGGCTTGTTTTCAGAAGTATTGAATGAAAGGCAGTGCCAGTGGGAAAGGGAATGCTCATGCATTTCTTTGAATTTTATTTCTCAGACAATGCAGAGGTAAAAAAAAGCTTCATTATTCTCATATCTACTACATATACAACTTCAGGTGAAGCAGGTCCAGCAAATGCATAGAATTTCATCACCTAATTTTTAGTAACACTTCTATTGAGTAGTAAGGCATGACCAGAAGGTGCCTAAAATCAGATACTAATTTCAAAAAGGTTGACAGTGACAGAATTTTCTCCCAGGCATGCACTGAGATAGACATCCCAGAAGGCTGCTGGCATCTGATCTTCAAGGCACTCCCTGGCAAACAAATGCCTTTCTCTGCTCTCATGGGGGTTTGTTTGAGAGCCTCCCAGGAGAGGTCAGAACTGGTGTGTGAAAGCTTCACCCACATCACACACACAGGGAGTGACCTGCTGTGTTTCCTCAGCTCGCTGCCTGCCAGTGCCAGAGCTCTGTTCTCTCCCAGCAGATTCCCTCCTGCTTTATTAGCTGAAACTCAGCTCTGTATGAAACACAAAGAAATGGATTCCCAGGCCTTTTTTTTTTTCCTTCTGCTTTTTCATTGCCTGTACTCTCATGCCAGCTAATTTAGAGGGGAAAATGTGCTGCGAGCAAAGGGAGCAAAACAAATTATTTTCCTTTCACTCCAGATCACTTCCAATTTCTCAATTTAAAACTGCATTTGGGTTGAACATCTCAGTGCAACCTCGCAGTCACAAACAGGAGAGCTTCCACCAACTCCTGCTCAGTCATCACCACCCCCTCAATTAGGGATCAGCTCATCACTTGCCGAGATTGGGTTTATGACTTTTCTTTTCTGTGGCCAACCCTATTCTTTAAAGGTCTTTATAGCAAGCTATAGACAGTGTCTTACACATAAATGTGTGGGTGGCAGCAAGAACTCCAGAGCCATAAGGAAAGCAATATAACTGCAGATGGAAATTCCTGTTATATCCAGCTACAGAAAATCTCTGATCCACCATCCACAGAGCAGCTTCCCAAGTCAACACACCTTGGCAACTTCTTCTGCTGCCAGGTAAAGGAAAATGAGGCAATATCAGTCTGGGAAAGGACATGGCAGCATGACAGTTCTGCCACACAGCAGAGAGAGACAGCAAGGAGGAATGTGCCCTTCTAGTTGTCATTGTCCTGCTGGTACAGTTTCTCCTGTTTCACTGTGTGAAGCTCTGGAGAACAGTGGGAAAAGGGAGCAGTGTGGGCAGGAAATGAGGGAGGAGATTTGGAGAGAGGAAGCATGCTAATGTGCAGCTGGAGAGGGATGTGGTCATAATAAAACAATGACAGAGAAAAAAAGAAACCAACAAAAGGAGGGAAAAATCCAGAACTCATATGCTTTAATTATTTAGGCAAAGAATCCTGAGGACACTGATAGCAGTGTTCCACTGCTGCACTTTATTCTCTAATGGAGATAAGACAGAGGAAGGAAGGAAGGAAGGAAGGAAGGAAGGAAGGAAGGAAGGAAGGAAGGAAGGAAGGAAGGAAGGAAGGAAGGAAGGAAGGAAGGAAGGAAGGAAGGAAGGAAGGGCTTCAAATTCTGCCATGGAGCAAGTTCAAAGCAAACCCCAGGAGTTCATCATGAATCTGGGGAAGTCTTCACCACAGGATGCTGTAGGTGCTGGGAAGTGGTGAGTTTTCATGGCTGTGCTCATGCCAAGAGAGCCACTGATTTTCCAAAATACACAGAAACCACTCCAGGTCAGGAAATCTCTGAACACCGAGTGTTGGATGCCAGAAGAGTAATTTAGGGAAATATATGTTTACCTTTTTCTTATACCTGGTATCACCCTGGGCACTGCCAGAATCAGGACATGCAGCTACACAGCCAATTCAGCCTCTCTCATGTCCTGTCATCCCAGGATCTGCTCTATAATCCATGGAAGCATCGACCCCAAACTTCCACCACCATTCCAATCACTTACATTCTCCAGGGACTATGGCATCAGCTCCACATTAATCTCAGCAATGCTTTAGTCCCTTCTGCCTCAGGCCTCCCACCAAGAACCTCAGATTCCCAAAGTCAGGTTTGGGAGATGGAAGGAAGGTGTAAAAGCAGGGAGATGTGATTTGGGAAAGGAAGCATAAATAAATCCACAAAACCAGCAAAATGTCTTCTGCTTCTTAAAAGTCTGCACTGTTTTTTTTACTCCTATCTTACACTTTTTTCCCTAGTCACCAGTGCCAACACACCCTCAGAAAAGATGCTTTCAAAGCTTTTTTTGCTTCATAAAATGCTATTTTTGTAGTGAGGTTTGATGAGTACCTAAGAAATCTCTTGTACCCCTGTCAAAGGCAGAAATCTATCTAAGGAAGAGGTCTTTTCTCAGGAAACAGCATGAGCTCAGTCCAAAACATGTCTATGACACCTAATTACTTCCAATAACTTGGACTATCTTAGTCTTGGCAGTTGTTGGCCTAAGGCATCTTGTGTAAAGGGAAAAAGTGCAATATTTACAGGTTGGCTCAGGGCATCTCATTTAACAGTTCACAAACTATTCGGGTTTTGCTTGCCCACAGATTTACCCCCCACTTCCTCAGACAAACATGTCTTCAGGCAATACATGTGCTAAGATTGACCAAATGCCATTGACTCAACTCTCGTGCCAGAAGGGAGGTGTAATATACACCCAGTACCCATTCAAGCACAGAAATTTCATCAGTCCCACCCTGGGGTTACAGCATCTTCCTGCAGACTCGTTAAGAAATTGTTTGATCTGATGACAAACATCATCACAGCAGCAGATCTGCCTTCCCATGCAGCATGGCTGGGCATGGCTCCCTTTTTCATTTTGTAAAAATGGCTCTTTAATAGGTTTCTGCCATCCTGAAACTCCATCAGGGACGTGTGTGTGTTGGGAGAGAGCAGGGGACAGGCAGCCACCCTGATTAATAGGACGATGATGAATTGTGTGCATGACCTGAGTCATTATTTGTGCTTTTTTCACCTCGATCTGAGCTGCCTCAGCAGAGCAGCCAATTGGTCAGGGCACTGTCAAGTCACAGGGCTCTGAGGGATGCACTTTCATGTGCAGAAACAATGCTTGCTTTTGATTTGTCTCACATTTCCGTGCTCTGTGCTGTTTTCCCTGCAGCAGGAGAGGAAGGTGAGACCCTTCTGGGTGTCTGCTGGCTGAGGTGAGATCACACACACACACACACAGGTCCATGCTCAGAATATTTATTTAACAGGACAAGAGTGAGGAGAGGCAGACATGCAGATCAAGTATCATCCTCAGAGGTTGCAGAGGTTGTCATCACAAGCTTGACAGCATGTTTAACAGCTTTCCTGGTGTGCTCTGACTGCAGAGACATCCCTCTTCTGCACCCAAGCCTTTGGCCAGTGGTCTGCACTGGAAATGTGAGAAGCACAAAAGATTTGGCATCTGATTTATCACTGGCTGGACCACCTTGGAGCAAATTTCAAGCCTTTCAAGGAGGTCTTTCCCAGGCCATGTCTAAATATCATCTGAGGAGCAGCACAAGCCAGGGACTGCTCCCAAAGGGCAGAAAGAATTGCCCTTTTCAAGGATGTTTAATCATACACATGCCAACCTGCTGTGTCCTCTGGACCAAGGAAAGGACTTTGCCCCTTATTTATTCATAAAACATTGTCATAGAAACCAAACTCTAGACACAGATAAATTTATTTTAGGGTGAATATTATAGCCCAGAGGTATTTCAGGGAGAAAATTAAGACCAAAAAAAACCACAAGGAGATCTTCTTCCTCCATAGACCTAAAGACTTTTGTCCCCAGTAGCAAACTGCAAAGAGACAGCTGCTCATCTGTGATCACCCAAGGCCACCCCTACCAAATATGCCTTCCAGTTGGAATTAGGACTGTGACAGGAACCTGAGATAAGATAAAGAGGATACTATTGTCCAATTGTCCCAGATCTGGGAAGCAGAATGGCTCCATCAGTGATATGGAAGATAGATTGGAATGCTGATGGCTCAAACATTCAGGGGGAAGCTGCTGATGGGCAAAGTACCTGCCCAGGTACAGCTCACCTCAGGCTTCAGCTGGGGATAAACAAGATAAGGAAAGAGGCAAAACATCATCCAGCTGAAAATCCCTGCCTCAGGGGAGGTGCCTGGGCATTCCCACCTGAATCTGAGTGGATATAAATCCAGCAGAGTTGGTGTTCCTGGGATTTTTCCCCAACACCTGATGGGTCTGGTCTGTGACCATCACTTTGATCAACAAATATTGAAATTGTAACAACCAAGTTTTATTTATCACTACACGTGGTGAGAGCTTTCTACTTTTACCTTTTTCTTCTCTTTCTTCTGTTTTTTAAGTGATACCTTTATGCTTTTATATTGTCATTTTACTATAGATAACAACCAAAATCAATCCATATCTGTTTTCCTGTGCAAACAGATTGTTCTACAATAAACCCTACATGTCTATATTTACAAACCCTCATGAGTCAATGTTGTTTCACTCTAATCTGCTCCAAGGAATTTATTAACAAGAACCTGGGTTATCCTTGCCTTTTAGTTTGGGTCATAACACATCCAACACTTCTGCAGATATCCAGTGTTTGCTTTCTGTGCTCCTTCTGCTGCACCAGCAAGCAGAGTATAAACAACTTAGGATAACAACAGTTCACAAATTATTACATGCTGTGGATTTGGCTAGTTCAGTGAGCTATCACTGCTTTCTAGAGTGAAAAAACATTGGACTTTTTTGGCTTTCTGTTTCTATCTTCATTGAAATTTTAATTCTCCAAATGAACTCCAGCCAGTGTGAAGGCATGGCTTCTACAGGATTTTGAGTCCAGGAGGGAGCACAGATTTCAGCACACTGCCTTTGCTTCACTGCAGTGGCTGGAATTAAATTCTCAACTTCTTCAAATGGAAGGCTCTGGGATTTGCAAAGGATAACTCCTTCATCAGGCACAATTGCTTATGTGAATTAATTAGAGCTTTAGGATGTGGAATTCCAATATGCAAACAAAAAAAATCCACCTTGGGAAGAGTTCATGACTCTGACAAGGTCACTCTGGGGCTCCAGCCTTAGCTGGAGGGCTGCAGTGCCTGAGGGCAGAACAAGAAGCATGCCAAGGGGATGGGAATACTGACTTTGTCAACAAAAAATAAATCTTCTCTCTTGATTTCTTTATCAAGGCAGAGGTTTCTTTTGAACTGATCAATACCATCTTGCTCTGACCTTCTTCTATGCGTGAAGATGGGTTTTTCACCACTCCCGTAAATTTTTTGAGACGAGATACATCATCAGTTACCTGTGAGTCAGGCAGCTCTCTCCAGTCAAGCAACTTTTCAGCCTAGGAGCAGGAGCAGTTCACAGAAAAATCCATTGGCACTTGCTTCTCTAGCTAGATCTGTGGTTTTTTGCTTTCTTTGCCTGCAATCAGATATATGCACCTGCCTAACACTGAGCAAAGAGCAGCTGTATTCGCCACAGCTTTGTAGGGTCACTCACACATTTGTTCCTGCAAGGCTGGGAGTTGCATTAGTAGGAATTTTAGACTTTTCATTGGCCATGTTCATCTAATAAATCAGACATTTCTGACCAGTGTTTAACTTTGGATCAAGTTTCTAAAAGAGATGCAAAAATATGTATTAATAAAACAGTCCGGAGCTCTGCAGGACATAAAGGGAAGATTTAAAGATGTGAAATCAAATCCACAAAGAGGATGTCAGAAAGTGAAATAAATAATGAATTCCTTTTCCCTCCACAAGTGAGCAAACAGATGGGAAATGATGCAGAGGCTTCAAAAGGAAAAATCATGAAGCTGTGGTCCACAGGAATAAGCTGCAAGATCCACTCAGATGTCTCTCCCTTGTTCATCAAACAGAGGCAACCCAAAAAGCTGGGTGAAATCCTGCTCTGCTGGAAGCAGCTTTGGGAATTCTCCCTTTCTTTTCATCTGGGGTTTCTTGTTTTCCTTGCAGGAGAGCAGGGTGACCTTTCCCCAGCTCCTTTCCACATCAGTGCTGTGGAGCTGAATGTGACCTGGCAGAAGCTGCGTTTGTCAAGCAGCTCTCACCTCATTGCTGGGGACTCCTCTGAAGTTTGCCAGGCACTGCCAGTGACCATTGCTCTTCATGGCACAAAATGTCCATAAGCAGAGCCTTCAGTGGCATAAATTACCAGTTTGCAGCATCTGAGGACTTGGCTCCACTTTGCTCACTCAAAAGTGGCACTTCAGCCCATTTCTGATGCACTGTGTCATGCTGGGAGGTGTGAGCAGCCATCTCTGCTTTTCATCTGTTTGTAATTCAGAGGTGATCTTACAGAGTTCAACAGATCCACAGGCTGGGATGTGGAAACCTTAGAGCAAAAGCTTTTTCCAAACATCTCAGACTCTCTCAACAACTGAGAAAATGGAGGTTTTTACAGAGCAAGAAACATTTCAGCCCAGGCTTGGTAGTCTGAAATGTGGTGGACAAGGAATATATGGCTCTATGTGCTCCAGATCTTGCTCACACTTTAGTTTCTGTGTTGATCAGGCACTAAACTCACAGCTGCCTTCTTGCTTGCTAACTTGAGTGGCTCAGAACTTGCTTGGGAAACCATGAATTTGACCTTCCAGGCCCATTGCCTGCACAGAAACTCCTTCTCAACCCTCAGACTCTTCTGAGACCAACCAGTAAAAGCCAATTACTACATCTGATAGCATTCAAATCATTATTATGCACAAAACTTTCACATGTGCTGAGGGTTGAATCTTTTCCTTGGTCATGGTGAAATTTCTTGTAGTCTTTTTAATTTCTAATTTTAAAAATGCATTTCTATAAAGGGCACATCTCAGAGCAAGTTCTCAATGAAAAGCATCTCTTTAGGAACCTGTGTTCATTTCTATGGTATTGGGCAGGGATAAGATCATCTCACACCTAAGAATGTCTCTGCTACATTTAAGGCACAATAACTATTGATTCTCCTGCACAAATAGAAGAGTAAATAGGACAGAGATGATTTCACTGCTTTGAAAATTCCAGGAAGGAAGAAAAATAAATGAATACAAACCAACCAGCCAGCGTGTGTTTTGTCAGATGAAATCAGTAGGGAACAATGTGTGATTTCTGCAAGTATAAGAGTCTTAAATGCAATGAAAAGATTCATTTGGTTGGTTTTAAACAAGAAAACAATAAATGCACCAGTTGTATCCACTGATAGTCACTCTCTGGGCAGATGTGATTAGTAACTTTATCCAGTTATGAACAGCACATGAAAAGGAAGCTTAAAGAAAGTAAAATAGGCAGTTTAAGAGGGAAAGAACAAACAACTGAATAGTCTGAGAGCAAGAGTGTCAGCAACTATTGTCTGTCTGAGTGCCAGAAAGTCATCTGAAGGTCAGTAACACCAGGAGGACAACCCCACGAAGTGTAGGGTGGCAGTTGAGTTAGCACTGAATGATTTGGGTTGGAAGAAACCCTAAAGATCATTGAGTTCCAACCCCTGCCATGAGCAGGGACATCTCCTACCATCCCAGGTTGCTCCAAACGCCATCCAGCCTGGCCTTGAACACTTCCAGGGATGGAACATCCACAGCTTCTCTGGGCAAACTGTGCCAGGGCTTCCCCACCCTCAGAGGAAAGAATTTCTTCCTAATGTCTAATCTAAATCTCTCCTTTTTCAGTTTAAAGCCATTCTCCCTTGTCCTGTCACTCCATGACCTTGTCAGAAATCTCCTTCCAGATTTCTTGTAATCTCCCCAGGCATTGAAAGGCTGCAATTAAGTCACGTTTTTAGGACAAATGCAGTAGCTGCAATTTCTGGATTCAAAGCAAAGGCTTCTTAACCCTGAGTTTAATTACAGAGCAACTTCTTGAGTTGGATCTCAGTCTGGTGAGCTGGGGCAGCAGCTGTCTTACAGGACATACATTTATCCTCCCAGATGCACAGTGAGGGATCAATACCCACTTTGACCCCACTCCAGGTGTGAGAATGATCTCACACATCTACAGTCAGAGGGAGGGACAAAAACAAGGTCCTGATGTAATCTCTGTGCCCAGGGTGTCCAGGGAGACCAAGCAATGGAACTGGCTGATGGATACAAGATGCTCTATCACAGCAACACAGGCCTGGAGAGGGATGGCTTCCTCTAGTTATTTTGTCCCTGGGGCACTGTGCCTGTACTCCCCATCAGAGCCCCACCATGCCTATTTAGGGCTGATAATCATGTTCTTTCCCAGAAATACACTGCATTGTTTCTCCCCTGTCTGGCAGCTTCAGTGAAGCACCGAGGAAGCAGCCTGAATGAATGCATTTGCTCACCACATAAATTCCTGAAAGGAAAGGTTATGCAAATATTTCATTTCCACAGCAGCAGGCTTTGACCTCAGGGCAACCTCTGTGGCTGTGTTATCTCTGCTAAAGGCTTCCAACTATGTTCAGATCTGGCATGTGAGATTAATAGCCATGTAAAGGGGTTAGGGTTTGTGCTGAAATATTGTTGAAAGGCATCACAGTGATTCCTCTGGCTCAGTAGAAAGGAGTCTTGCTCCAGTTTGGTCAGTGGGATAAAGTCAGTCCAGCTCCTTCAGGATTAAAAGTTCAGGCTCTTTCTGCAGTGCTCTGACATACATCTGCTCTGAGGCAGAAGGTACCCAGTTCTCAATGCACAGATGTGTAAGGGAAGCAACCACATTCATGTAATCAGACTCCGTGAAAGGCTGAGAGAATTGGGGTTGTTCAGTCTGGAAAAGAGAAGGCTCTGGGGAGACCTTAGAGTTCTTTCCAGTAGCTGAAGGATTCTTACAAGGAATCTGGAGAGGGATATTTTATAAGGGCAGGTAGTGACAGGACAAGGGGGAATTGCTTTAAGCTGAAAGAGGGCATGTTTTGTTTAGATATTAGGAAGAAATTCTTCCCTGTGAGGGTGGTGAGGCCCTGGAATAGATTGCCCAGAGAAGCTGTGGCTGCTCCATCCCTGGAAGTGTTCAAGGGCAGGCTGGATGGGGCTTTGAACAACCTGGTCTACTGGAAGGTGTTCCTGCACGTGGCAGGGGGATTGGAACTCAGTGATCCTGAAATCATCTCACATCTCAGTTGGCAATTTCTGCCACAAATTCATTGCTTGTGCTGGAACAAGAGCACTGCCATCACCTCTTATCTCTGGGCTTTCCTGGGCAATGTTTCCAGGGTTGTTCTGCTGTGATGTGGCTGCCAGGAAATGGTCTAAATTGAGTAATGCCTTTTGTAGCAGGTCAGTTCTAGACCCATTTATTAAACTATGTATTAAACATTCATGGGAACAAAAGTGTTGAGCAAAACCTAGTACAATTAGAGATCAGTTATTTGGCTCAGGGCCAGCACACAGTGACAATTTTCTAGCATTAGGGACTTTCTATGATAGAGATGTGATCTTTACATTTAATGGCTTTTGATAGACTTTTTTCCCCACTTTTAATTTAGCCATGGCTCTTTTACTCCACCCAGACTTCTGCCATTTTCACTCACCTGTGGCATGAAGTTAAAAATATTCACAAAAAACCAACATTAAGAAATTAAAGAAAAATATTGTTTAACGTGCAAACATTGATCTCTCTCTCTCTCTCTGTCCCTCTATTCATCTGATATACTGTAGACTTTTCTGCTCTTCAGCTGGACAAGGACTCTCTCCCTCTGAGTCCCTCACTGTGGAGGACATGTCCTTGTAGGTGGCTGTCCTTGGAGCCAGGCTCTCACAGACATTTCAGCACATTTAGCTTTCCTCTCCAGCTTTGGTTTATCTGTTTCCTATGAAGGTGACAGTCCTGCAATCCCTCTTAATTAAAACAGGCGATTGGAGAGGCAAGTGACTCTCTGCATGAGTTATCTCCGGCACTTGACCAGCTAAATTACAACCTGTTGCCTCAGGAAAGGGCAACTCCTTCATCTTCCACAGCTCTGCACATCACCCAGTGTGAAGTGCATCTCCTGCTGGTCCTGGTGTTTGATATGTCCTTGTAGCTGCAGGTGTCTGTAAAGCACACTGGATACAAACAATTACATGGTATATGAGTATTGCTCATTATGGTGCATCATCTTCGAGTTTAGCGAGGATTTCTGTACAGCCTGGGACAAGAATAGGTCATGTTGGCCTAAAAATGCTTTCTCTTATGAAGCTGTGTTTGTCTTGTCCTTGCTGTCCTATCCTCTACCTCCCTCCTTTAAGAAGGGTGTACAGAGTTTTCAGAATCATAACAAAATTCAAGTCAAAAAGAGCCTCAAGAAAGCCTCCTGTCCAAACCTCTGGACGAAAAAAGAGGTTTGAGATTAGTCTTGTTCTACAAATCTGATTAATATCTTCAAGCATACTCTACAAACTTTCTCAGTAACCTGTTTCAGTATCTGGATTAGCATTGATAGCAAGGAAAAGTTGGCAATAAAATTTCATCCCAGTTTTCCCTAACCATTGGATTTCTACATTCTGGAGCAATTTTTGGATGGGCACCTGCCAGCCTGGGCTTGATTAGCATTGCATCTTTGTATAATTATCAACATCTCAAACTAGTTCTCCTGGAGTTTTGGCTCCAGGGGCTGTGACTGCTTTCAGACTGATTGCCCATGGTCAATCCTTGTTCAGATCCATTTTCAGAATATTTACTTTGCCTTCGTAGGCAACATTTCAGAATTCACTTCCTTCAGCCTTTCTGCCCATTGATGCAAACTTTTTCTTGATACCATAAAAAAGTCAGCAGATCAAACCAGCCATCTGAAGACCATTCCCAGAATTTTTTTCAATCTGGAATAACTGGGGAAAAGAGAGAAAGCTTTGATACCTTCTTAATTTTTTCTTTTTCCTTTTTTTTTTTTTTTTAAATCTTTCTTTATCAAGACTTGAAAAACATCCTGTTTTCAGGTTTCCAGATGGCCCCAGCTCTGTGATCATTTATTGTGTGGACATGAGGAGGCTGGTTAGCAATAAACAAAGGTCCACAAATTTTCAAAGGAATTCAAACCACTTGTTGAAAAACTAATTAAGTATCATACAGATTAGATGCATGCCACAGTGATTGCAAATGCTTTGTGTCTCAAGTGCTATCTTAGCACAGACATCAACTTCATAATTTTAATTTCCTTACACTCACCCTCTCTTCAGTTCCGCCCGAGTGATTTATTTGGGCTTTTCAAGTGGTATAAATTAGCATAAATTGAAATGTCAATATCAGGCAAGAGAAAAAAAGCCAACAACAACCAAAAAGAATTGCTGTTGGGAAAACTATGTGTCTTTTTTTCAATCCCCTGAAGCACCCTTATTTTTAACTAAGGAAGCATATCCACTTCAAAACATTCTGACCTCAAGTAGTTCAGTTTGTCTCATAAAGCAGAAGGGAGTGCAGGTCATGCCTCAGAAGATTTACTGCTTTGTCATTCTCATTTTCCCATTCTTACAGTGCAGGAGTGGATAAATCTCATGGTTTATAGGGTTAGGATGTTTCACAACACATGGCAAGGAGATTTTCTGGGTGGTGGATGCCCTGAGTGCAGCTGATGGGCTGTGATTGACCCAAGAACTGCTTAGCAATACCTGTGTGATGTCCCTGCCTGTGTTTGAGACTTGGTCAATCAAAATCAAATCACAGGATCAACTAAGAATCAGCACCACCCCAATTTAGTAGCATTGCAGCCTGCCTGCTGCAATCCAAGTCCTTATCACTCCCTCAAATTACCTGAAAGGAGGTTGCAGCCAGGTGGGGGTTGGTCTCTTCTCACAGGTAACAAGCAATAGGAGAGAAGAAAAAGCTTCAAGTTGCAGCTGGGGAGGTTTATATCAGATATTAGGAAAGATTTCTTCACTGAAAGTGTTGTTGGGCATTGGAACAGGCTGCCCAGAGAAGTGGTGGAATCACCATCCCTGAAAGAGTTCAGTAAACATGTAAAGGTGTTGCTTAGGGTCATGGTTTAGTGGTGGGTCAGGCAGTGCTGGTTGGACTCCATGATCTCAGAGATCTTTCCACCTCAAACAATTCCATGATTGTAAGTCTCATCCCAGAGGAAGGATGGAAAAAATCTCTCTCTGTCTGAGGTTTATGCAGAAAAAATTAATGTAGTGTTAAAGGATTGACTACTGTTTTCATTTCATACAGAGGATGTTCAGACGATTTCACCCTGGGCAGATGCAGAATATAAGAAATTGCCTATCTTATGAGCAGTCCATTGCTCTAAGCACAGGCAAGAGTTTAGACACTGAAGAAACCCAAGACAAAAAGCTGATCCCTAATACAACTTTCCAGCTGAGGTGACAGGGATTACAGATGTATACATGATGTACAGATGATGGTGATGTGCTAGATGACACTGTTTTACTGTTTTACAGGAGGTTTTTTAAAAGCCAAGGATCCATAAGACAGTGCCATTTCTATTTCATCTTGTCCCTTCCCTGCTCTTTAGGAAATCCTCCATTTATCATCTCCATCTGTGGCATGAAATCAAATCTAGAAGCAGACATTTGAAAAGACATAAATACATGGTTGAGAAGCAGAGGAACCTTTTCTGTAACCACATCTACATGGGAAGGAGGATCTCTGCCTTCACTCTTCACCAAACACCCAAGCATCATTTGGCCAGAAGTGCTAAAACAGAGCCTAATGTCACAATGCATGGTGACAGCTGTATTAATGAACTGTGCAACTGGAAGCAGCCAGGAAACAAATGAAGTGCCTGGAATCAGTCAATTCAAATCAACAGCAGCACTCTGTACCTGGCTCTTGCAGCCTGGATACTGCAGCCACTGAATTTTCACACAACTGTAACTGACTCACTCTGACCTCCTGATCTTCCTGCCCACTGTTCCTTCTGCCCAGTTCCCATGGCCATGGACCATAAACTCACAGGGGCTGCAAGCACTAACTTTTGATTCCATGCAGCCCAGCTTTTCCCTCTTGCTGCTATTCCATGCCAAAGAGAGGAGCAGATTTCCAGAGGTAGCAGGAGTCAAACATTTCAGAGCCAGCAGCTCCATTATTTCAATGCCACAGGTACATTATTGCTCCTCGAGGCTCATTACTTCCCTCGCCTTCAAAGAAATTGGAGACCTTGAAGGGATCAATAAGTACATTATTACTCTTGTTCAATTACCTTCCTGCTTGGTTCTGAGCCATCTGAGGGGAGCTGTTCATTGGCTTCAGCTTTCAGGGGCTGATTGCTGCAGAGCCAGGCAGCTCAGCTCCGAGTGGTGCCAGTCACCCCCTCCTGGCACAAGGTACTCTGCCTGCGAGGGTAATCAGAACACATCATTATCTTAAAGGCAGCAATGAATATATTAGAGATGAGGCAGAAAGATGGTAAAACTGCTGAATGCTCTTTTTGACAACCTATGAGTTCTCCAGTTGCTCAACTGTAGAACTGCGGCAGCGTTCAGGGCAAGAGAGACTTCATTGCCTATTAGTTTCTCTCTCCAGCTCTTTTTAGAAAGAGAAGGATTCCCATTTCCTGAGGCAAACTGTTAAACATCTCTGTGTCTATGCCCTATTTTTATGACATAACAAAAATCTGGAGCCAGCTGTGTTAGTTTATGTGCCTGTATGAGTAAAACTTCTCAAAATAGGAAACGTGTTCATTTTTCAAACTTACTGCACGAAGGGGAAAGTCATCTCCCTGAACTACTTTTCTGCATGTTGGTGACAATAAACCCAAAGAAAACGTTCTCATCTCAGTTAAATTGGCATCAACTTGCTCATGTTCCATCATTGCCCAGTTAACTTCCAGTTTCCAGGTGAAATACTGATACCTTTTGCACTTGAGGGAAGTGGCCTGTCAAGATTTAGTTTCATTTCTATTTTGGAAAAAGAACTTTTCTGATCACCTGCAACCCTTTGCCGTGCCACAAGCTTTCACTCTAGGAATTTTCTTAATTGTACAAAGATCTAAATATTAATTTCTATCTGAAAGTCAGCAAAGTTTGAAATGGAAATGAGATGTTTATTTTAACAGAGAATAAGTAATTATTGGAGCTGATTATGATGGGATGAAGAAAAAATCTCCAGTGTTTGACCCCCTTAATCAAAGTTGGATATTATTCTAAAAAGAAGATAAATCATTAAGCAGCGATCTGAATAATATTATAAAATCATGTGAATATCCACATTTCTCCACACCCCGAGCCTTTGAATCTGTTTATTCTTTGGAGGATCTAACATTCAAAGCACTGATCCATCACACCATCCAAGCTTATCAAAGAAGAGAACCTTCACAAGCTTTAGCTGAAAACAAAATTTGTTATATAGTAGCAGTGCCAATCTGGAGGCTTTTAACAAGACTTCTACAGACAGGTGTGTGTTCTTCATTTGAAGAAAAATTCAGAAATCAGCAGGATATAGCCAAGCTGCAGCACAGAAAGGGATAAATGCTGCCAGTGTAACATTATCCCCTCCAGTTCATACTTCTGTCAGTCTTTTCCCATTCTGGATTTTCTCACTGTCAGAAGACAAGATGCTTCATTTCAGCATCTCAGGGAGAAATGGCCTAAGAATCTCTTTGCTGGACAGACAAAGGGGGAAGTCCCTCTTCAAGCAAAGAAATCTTTGGAGGGATTTTTCTAAAACATCCTTACAAGCTGGGGTAAAACTGCTGTTGACATTCAAGGAATTCCTTTCCCTTTCTCTTCCTGTTCAGATACATTTACCCAAGAGATGATCTTCAGGGAAATGGAATCAATCTTCACCTCCTAGAATCATACAGGGGTTTACACACCAGGCACTCCAGGACCTGAGATAATGTAAATGTCCTTGATCTCTCCTGCTTTCTTCCTGAAGAATGTCACTCTTCCCTAGGTTTTTTGGGTTTTTTTTCATTAAAAGTAGTACATTTGTGAGAAGATGGTGGGAAATGTAGGAAGTGGAAGGATCTAGCCTGAATACTCTTACCCCATTTCAGACCCAGCTTTCCCTTCCATGGCTGGACCAGATGCTGTACACAGTGACTTTTGTGGATCACTACTGACCTGTGTTGAGCAAAGGTCTAAGAAGGCCAAATCAACGCTATGGGAGACTCAAATTTTCCAAAAAGTGGACCAGTTGAGGTTTATAGTGAAACCTCAATGTTTGCTCCCCAAAGTAGGATGCAAATCTGATTTTTTGGCTGACACATTGCCCTGCCATTGGCACTGGAGACTCCAGAGTCTGTGAGTTGCTGGCAGGTAGAGTCCATCCAGGATGCTGCTGGCACAGTGCTGGCAGGAAATCTCTAAGCAGAGCAGGCTTGTGAGCAGTTTGCTGAATGGAAAGAAAAAAACACACTAAACCCTTCCTCAGGATGTTGCAAACGACACAGATCAGCAATTTTGGTAGCAGGTGTGTTTTTCTCAGCATTTTCCCTACCACTTCTCCTTACAAGTTCAATATTTCCTGCTGTAGTTCTTGGTTCCCAGAGACACACTGCTGCCTGTCAGGCAGAAGGATGTTTCAAGCTGTATCCTGCCAGGCTGCAGGAAAAATCCTGATGCTGGTTTTGGCTAACCTAAATTTCCTTTGAGGAGTGTATTCCCAGGTGTTCACTTTAGTAACTATGTGATTTTCTGGATGATATTATGTTTTACAAATAGCAAAAAATTATCTTTTAATGGAGAGTGAATAAGGAGAAAGCTACTCTTGACTGCCTGAGAATTGCAGCCTTTAGCTAACAGTTAAAATTTAGAGATGCTGCTTTGAAGGAATGACTTGGAACAGGGCCTATCTTCCCTCTGCACAGCAAAGACCCATCGCAGCGTAGGAGCAGCACTCAATAAATGTGCTAATTAATCAACTTTCCTTAGGAAGATATCAGAGAGAATAATTCCCAGACAATTCAGCTGGACAAATGTTTCTGAGTCACAAGAATCAGCTGTGATTGAATGGATTAAAGAAGCAAAGGGGCACAGGCACACATGGTTCCTGCAGACTTACCCTTCCTGTTTCAAAACACTGCCCTAAAATACTGCTGTGGGGCAGATTTGTTTGATGGGGAGAGATTTAGGGTAGCACTTTCCCACAGCACATCCCATTTTGCTCCAAAGTAGCTCCAGTTCTGAGCAGCAATAAAAAGTAAATTACATTTATTAAGTCCCTTGATCCCACCTTTAAGGACTGCCAGTAACAGCATTTTCATAAAAGGAAATGTCTCTCTCAGGCTCCAAATCTTTCCATTTCTCTTGGAATTTAAAGTGGAGAATAATTTCTTCAGAAAAGACTCCTGCAACGCCTGACATCCATGTTTGGCATGGTTAATGTTTAATAAAATGTTGAACACACCATGCTGTGTTTCAAACTCTTCAGAGATTAGATACCAGATGAATATCACGTGAGTGAGATTTCAGCTTCATAGAATGGTTTGGGTTGGAAGGAATCTTGAAGATCATCTTGTTCCATGGCCAGGGACACCTTCCACTATACCACCTTGTTCAGGGCCTAATTACCAGCCTGGCTTAATTACCAGCTGTTTATTGCCATTGCTCCAGAGACTCTGAGCTTCCAAATCACTTTGTGGTTTTGGGGAGATTTTTGGATGGATTCCCGCGATGTTGGAGCAGATGAAGTTCCTCTTGGAAAGCAGGAGGGGTTGAGAGGCTGAACACACAACACAAACTCTGCACATTACCTTCACAGGACTTCTTGGCCATTTGTTTACAACCTAGAAAGATCTCAAGAACATCTGTAAAGGCCAAGATCAGAGTTTTTGGTGTCCTACCGCAGGGTGTGGCAGTACAGGGGAGTCATGGAGGGGTAAAAGGACACATTAGAGAAAATAACTCTTCTCTGATGCACCCTCCCATCACCTGGTTTTGTGATTTCACTGATTTTGGGAGCTCTCCTACTTGAGGATAGGACCCAAGGCATTTTTGACATGCTCCTTATGTTTAATAACCGAAAATCCAAGGCACCAATGTGCTTGCTGGATGAGTGCTGCTAGCACAGCAATCCTATGGGAAGGATTGGATAAATGTGGAAATATGGGATACAGGAAAGCTGGTTTGTTCCTCTCTGTCCTCTGCTCTGGGCAAAGGCCTCATCGAAGTTGCTCATTTCACCAGTTTAGCATTCCATGACAACCAGATCTGCCTTGTGAATAGTCAGAACTTAAACCCAAGTCAGACTATGGGGGTTTCTCTTGAGCAGATGAAATCAAGTGGATCCTCATCTCCTGTAAGTGGGAAGAGCACTCTCAGTGACCATCCCACTGCAGCTCCTGTTCTCCTCCAAGGGCAGGGAGAACTGTGTGATTGCATTATCACAGGGACACATCCACCTCCCAATGGAGCAGCTTCCAGGAGTTGTGCTCTATCTCCATCCCATCTGGGCTGCTAACATCCCACCTCCCCGCTGAAAAAAGTAAATCTGATGAGACAAACTCCCATCAGTGCTTTCTGTTCATTTCTGGTATCACAAATGCTCGTTCTGCTTTTAGAACTCCCATCATCATCTTTAAAGTCCTTCAAAAAAATGAAATGGACCTCCTCAGCAAGCTCATTTTTCTACTATAGAGCTGCAACAGCTGTGGTTAACAAAGATGTGAGGGCTGAGAGTTTGCCAGGGTGATGGATGGTTATTGGACTCGATAATTCCCTGAAAGTAGTTGTATGATGCAATTCAAGTCTAGCAATGGCAGTGCATTTACCAACAGGGATAGCAGGAGACTTAGACTCCAAAATTATCTGGGAAAAACTGTTGTTTCAGATAAAAAAATTTAGGTTATCTAAAAAAGGAGAAGGAAGAACAACAGTCCTATGTCCTCCTTGTGTTGCCACAACACCATAATGATGAAGGAAAGTATTATTAACAACACATACAAAAGCAGAAAACCTGCATCCAGTTCTTAAATGTTAATTAAAATTTTTAATTAAATTTTTAAATTAAATCACTCACTAGAATATGATCACCACCAAATAAAAAGAAGTGTTACCTTTTTGGACACTTACATAGACACATATAAGAATATGCATATACAGCCTTGCAGACAAGGAAGGAAGGATGTGATCCAGCTGTGGGAATTTTTGTTTGTTTACTTGTAAAAACACTTCAAAATCTTTTTCAGGTCTCTTCCAAAATAGCCTGAGCTGTAAGGCAGAGCTCTTGTTTACACAGTGTGGCACTGATTTAGCTGTGACTCCAGGAGAAGAATCCTGCAGGGGCTGAAAGGTTGTAGCTGCCACAGATTTACAGAAGGAAAAGCCTTTGGATCATTTATCTCTGAGGATGAAGTGCCTTATATTCACTGTACACAAGGGAATAGCAAGAGTGTTATTATATTACTATGGTCCTAACCTAATTAATACTTGGCTGAGAAAGAAAAGGAGAAAAAATAAAGCTTTTAGAAGTTCAAGAGTATTAGATAAAACCTTAGACTTAACAGTCTTCCTCTTTTCATTTCCCTCCTTTAATCTTCAGGTATAAAGAGACTAGTTTGAAATAATTTAGGATGTTTTTATGGGAAGATCACAGAATTGTTGAGTTTAGAACAGAAAACACCTACTCCAACCCTCTTATCAAAACAGGGTCAGCCAGAGTAATTTGGTTGGCTGAGCTTTGAATATCTTCACGGAGGGAGACACACAACATCTCTGGGCAAATTGTTGCTGTTTGTTCATCCTCAAAAAAAAAAAATCTTATATTTAAATGAAATCATAGAATCACAGAAGGGGTTGGGTTGGAAGGGATGTTAAAGATCATCCAGTCTCACCCCCTGCCATGGACAGGGACACCTTCCACTATCCCAGTTTGCTCCAAGCCACATCCAAACCTGGCTTTGAACATTTCCAGGGATGTGGCAGCCACAGATTCTCTGGGCAACCTGTGCCAGGGCCTCACCACCCTCACAGGGAAGAATTTCTTTCTAATATCCAATCTAAACCTTCCCTCCATCTTAAGGCACTTCCCCCTTGTCCTATCACCCTTGTGAACATCTAATTTGGGAAGAGACCTACCAGGATCATCAAGGTCAATGGCTAAGCCAAGCCTGCAGAGGCTGTGGTCAGCATGGAAAAGGAGGAAAAGAGGATACTGAGGGAGAAATAGGGCAGAGACCCTGCAGAGTGTCTCCACTAACAGTGAAATAGCTGACAGGATTCAGGAGAGGTCTGGGCACTGGAAGTGCTTGTGAGGCACTGCTGGTGCTCAGTCTGACAGCAAGATAAATTAAAAATAAATGTTTAAAGTAATAGGGCTTACACATTAAGGAATTCCTCCAGGAATAATGGCAGTAGACATGAGCTTGCTACTACCTAACAGCTTCACAGCACAAAATCTTGTTTCTCCTGGATGTCTGCTTTTCTCAGAGTGCCAGATGTGCTTTTTCCTCTTGACCTGCCTGTCCTGCCTTCAGCACTGAGAAAAAACACCCCACACTCAATAAAGGTCCAGCATCCCCTCTGGAAAACATGGTAAATCCTCAAAACAGTGTGGTGGAACCTTAAATTATCAAAATACAGGTACCATTTCCAGGACTGTCAGATAAAATGTTTCCATAGCATTCAGGTGGCTGAATGCTTCATTTCCCCCTTTTTTCTTTTACTTTTTTTTTAAAAAAGATCCATTTTTCTATAAATATCCAACATTTTTTATATTGCCAGATTATCTCCAGGCAGTTCATATCACCATTCTACATGTTTTTTCTCATTAGCAACTCAACACTCAGACTGATGTTTGGGGTTCCTCTGAAACTTCCCTCTCTTCCAGCTGAGAATAAAAATTTCTGCTATTTAGATATGGAGGATTCCTTTTTCTTTTGGGCATCTTTATGACTTTTTCTTTTCCACCACAAGTTTAATATTTCTATAAGAATTTGAAATAATCTGAAGTATAATATACAAAACAAGGTGGGCAAGGCACAAGGTGTCTTGGTTGGAATCTCAGCTGAAGTCCTTGTGCCAGAGGACAGAATTACAGAATCTGTTTCTGATGAAGATTCCTGGCTTTGATGACTGCAGATGCCATTGATTTGTGAAAAGCTGCATTTGACAGAGTAGAAAACAGGTTCTCCAAGGAAAATAGGTTCTCAAAGCATTGGTACCTGAGTTTTAACATCAAAAAGCATTTTTTAGTATTTCTCTGTGCAATAACTTTGGAGTTGTTTCTTCTGAGAAATAATGAGAGAAAGCCCTGGGGTTTTGTCCATTTTCTTGAAGACAAATTAAGGGAAAAATGGAGCAAGTTTCTGGTCATTTCTTTTCTGACCACTGCCTAATTGTAGGGCCATCATCTGGTCTTTAATAATCACAAACAGTTTCATGGAGGTGACCTGGTAGAAAAACCATCCAGCCTCATTCCTATGGTTTTAATTAAAAGACAAAGCTAAGAGACCCTGAGATTGTTTATTTCTGTTCTCCAGATGAGCAAAAACATTGACTGGCACAACAATATTTGTCTTCTTTTGGATCCCTGGTTCAAAATGATAGCAAAATACATCAAAACACAATGTGAGAGTACGAGATATCCATTATTGCAATTACACATGGCAGCCACATTAATTAGTCATCTCAGCATAGATGGTGGAGAGGTGAGATTATGAATTTAAACAGTTTGGGTCACAACAGTAACAAAGTCAGAATATAAGCCAAAAAGACTTGTGGGAAAGAGATAATATTTTAACTATCTCTATTTTGGAAACGTTCATCAATTGTGAAATGCCATAGGAGTTAAGAAAACATTTTATCTGCTAAAACTGATTGAGTGTTGTTTCTCTGTAGAGAGGAAATTCTTGCCTGTTTCTATTTTTTGTTTCTTCAGAAAAATTTTGTCTCCAGAGACTATACCAGGATTCAAGCCCTCTTGAACCATTGCTACTAGCCATAAGCTTGAATATTTTGTTCTGTTTGTTAAGGAATAAACTTGTTATTTTGTCCCAGTAGCTAAATTAACTTTGCTTTCCACACGATTCCCCAAGCCCAGAAGAAAACAAAATATCAGCACTCATTTATTAGAGAAAAAGCATCAGAATTGAAAGCTGGATTGTGCTGGGGTTTTAGCAAGAGGGTTTTTTCACTTTTGCAAAAATAAAAGGAAAACAACTAATTTACCTACACCCTGCATTTTGGGTTCCTCAACTGAAAATCTCAGTTGTGAACAGTTCAAGAACATTTGCCCTCATCACAGATCAAGGATGATCAACCTAACCTGCACAGTTTGATTCCTTTTCCTGTAAGAATCCAACACCCCTTCACAGCTTGAAAGTTTTGAATTTTTTAAACTGTGATTTTGGAAGATGTGAACGATTTGATTTTATCTTCTGGGTACACACCAAAAGCATGGCCTTTGAGAATTTACCAGTAATAGGACTTGCAGAAGTTTTATCCTCCCCTGCCTTCCAAGGCCCTGTTTTTCCTATAGAATCATAAAATCCTTAAGGTTCAAAAAGCCCTCGGAGATCACTGAGTCCAACTGTTAACCCAGCACTGCCAGGTCCACCATTAACCATGTCACAGGATGGTAATTCCACCACCTCCCTGGGCAGTCTGCTCAATCGACTGACCACACCTTCAGTGAAAAAACATTTCCTAACATCCAGTCTAAATCTCCCCTGGTACAACTTGAGGCCATTTCCTCTCACCCTGTCACTTGGGAGAAGAGACCAATCCCCACCTGGCTACAACCTCCTGACAGGGAGCTGTAGAGAGTGATAAGAACTTCCTTTTCTCCAGGCTGAGGCCCCCAGTTCCCTCAGCCACTCCTCATCAGATGTGCTCCAGACCCTTCCCCAGCTCTGTTGCCCCTTTCTGGACTCACAAAGGTGTTTCCTCTCCTTCACCACACCAAACAAGGGTGCTTTTCCCCACACACCACATGTGACATCGCTGCTGCTTTGCTGCCTTTTTTGCTGTGGAAATAAAGAGTATCTGTGACAAGTGAGAGAGGGCTCAGGTCTCTGCCAGTTTCTCAGGGTAAATCCAAATCCTTTGCTGCTGTGGTGGTGTGGCAAGTCCATCCCTTCAGAGCCTTCCATCCCAAACCTCCATCCTGTTGCACAATACTCTTCTTGCTCCTCTTCTCCCATAGTAGGAGCAGCTCAGCTCCTGACCCTGATCAGTTCTGCCTCTTGCTAAGAAGCCTTGAGACATTTTTAATGCCATAAACAACACAGGAAGGACTTTAGGATACTATCAAAACTAATAAACAACTTCCCAGAGTCGTGAAGGACTACAGAGGGGATGTGATTCTGACTCCTGCCACATTTCCCACCACTGGAAAGGAAGGTGTCTGGTTGGCAAGGCACCTGGCAGGGCTCAGTAATCCCGTAAGTGCAGCCAGAGGGAATTCCTCCAGCTGGAGGCAGATCTGCAGCCTTCAGCAGCAAGATGGGGTTTTCCAAAGGGAGGATGGATCTGTGCTGCCTCGACACATACAAACCCCATTTCCAACAGCCACTCACCTCCATCTCTGTCCTGCATCTCTGGGGCTCTGCTTGCCTCGAGATTTAACCCTGAGATTTATGCAACTTTAGGAGGGCAGAAAAACAGTCAGGAATCAGCCATTCAGTTTGCACTTTTTGCTGTTGGGGGAGCAGGGGGCAGAGGGGAATTGGCTGGTGGTGATGTTGTTATTTTGGTCAAGATAAAAAACATTCCAGATATGAATGTAGAAAATAATTATGAAGTAAACACTCCTACTTCTTGCTCCTTGCAGATGCTGGAAGACTATTTCTCTCTGAATGGAAGGACAGCTGCAGAGAGATCAATTTTTGCAGGAAATGCAGCTCTGATGAATATTAGTTGCTGAATTTCCCCTCTGTCCACCCTGAAACATTTCACCTGCTCATCTAATGGCACTTTGGAGTAGCAGGGCTGATTTGTCCTTGCCACAGAGTGAATTTGCTTTTATCAAGGATTTATCCTACCTTTACTTCACTGGAGGCTCAATTCTCCTTTCCAGATCAAGTCCCTGTGTCACATAAAACCCAGACTATGTGGGACACAGAGAACAGAAGACCACCAGGGAAAAATATCAGTAACCTCTGGGACCACAGCAGCTTGGATTTACCTGGTTTTTCTAATAAAAAGAACTCACATTTCCTAGAGCAAAAACCCGTAATAGTACAACAACCAAGAAGTTGCACAGGAAGGAGATGCTGGTGTGTGAAATTCCCCTACTTCCAAAGGGCTTTATTTTAGGTAGCTTCAATACCATGTGGAAAGACAGAGAGGGATAAGAGACAGGAATGTAATAAAGGATTTGATGTGGAAGCTCTCAGGCAGCATTGACAGAAATCTTGCCCCAAATTTCATTGTGCAAATTGAACCTCTCAATGTGTGCAGGGTAACCACGTGAGCTGAACAAATGAGAATGTAAGGGTGGGTTTGACTTTTTTCTGCATCTTTATTTTTTTTTAAAAGTATTTTGTGCTGTACACACAAAATATGCAGAGAATCTGACTATGCCACAGGCTGGATTTTCAAGAATTTAACTGATGGGACAGAAATTTCAAACAGTTCATACCGGTTTGGGCTCATTTGGCTACAATTGGAGGAGAATACACACAAGTAGTTCTCAATAATTTTGTGTTAGGGTTAAAAAAAGATCCACTAAACACTTTGTTTGTTGTACTAACAATTTTTCCATTGTTAGTCCATAAAGTAAGCAGACTTCTGCAACTCCATCTTAGAGATATCCACAAGGATGATATCCCAGAAATCAACTCCTGAGACAGTATCTAAACCATTTCAGTTGGAATTTTATATGAATAACATGTCCCAGTGAAGAGCTTGATTTTGAGTTGCTTTCAGTGGTAAGGCTGAGGCAGACAGGAAATCCAAAGGTAATATCATTGAAAACTTCTACAAAACTCAAACTCTCATGAGACAGCTGATCACCTTGGCCAGAAAGAGCCAAAATTCAGTCATCTTTTTGGCCAGTTTTACTCATAATCATACCTAAGCTAAATTTTTCCCCCTTCTATAAATTCAGAGCCATAAAAATCCTCTTGCTCTCCCTTTTTTTCTCTTGTTGGTGTAGATAAAGGCTACTTTAGCAAACACCCAGTGCCTGTGTATTTACATATAGCTTAACACAATGAGCCACTAATCTTATTTGAGGCCTGTGAACAGCATTGAAATATAGATTGTTACTAATAACCACAGCATTTCCATGTTACTGGTGCTGAGATGGCAACCCTTCCCTCCCTGCTTGCACATGGAGCAGAAGAGAATGTTTGCTGATTTTCCAATAAGCATGTTGGAAAAACAACACCAACCACAGCAGAAACTCCCTGCTTTACTGAACATGTTCCTTCTTTGAGTGGATTCTTGTGATGGAGATTCCTAAACTTCAAAAAAAAAGGTTGTCCAAATCTGTTGGCCTCAGAGATGCCACTCTTCAGGTGTGCCAGCTTTACAGTAAGTTGGAAGCATTTGTTACACAACAATTTTCCATCTGTAAACAACATTTCGTGGAAACAGAGATACTGTGCTCAAACATTTTGATTTTGGTGAAATATCTGACGGGAAATTTGGATTGTTTTGACTTTTCATTTCACTCTGGTGTTGAAATGTTTTGTTTCAGTAAAGCAGAGAGGGTTTGTTTTGACTTTCTTACTCTGTTTTATTTCACCCTAATTTTATATTACGATCCTTCCAATACGGTGTTTATATATTTGCCTGTTATAGTAACAGTTCCTTTGGCCATCTGAAAATATGCTGAGATGAAAGAAAATGAGTATATTTCATCTTTTCTCTGAGTGGTATTGATTACTTCACAACATAATGTTTATACAACCACTGATGTTTTGGATGGTTTTTTCTTTTCTCATTTCACTAAAGTTCCATTTTGCTGCAAAAGCAATTTTCAAAATGGCACCTTTTCCCACAGATGGGGACATTTATTTACCATCAAAACTAATGTGCTAACGAGCAGTGTCAAATCACATTCAGCTGCCAGGACAATTAATTTCCCAGTCCTGGCCATGGCTGCCCTTTTTCCTCCTGATTTACAGGCCCTCATTGTACAACGTTCCCCTTGCATTGGAATAAATTATTTGGCCTCATTGCTGGGGAAATAAGGTGCTATTTCAGGTACAATGTTCTACAGGGAGGTGTCCTTGCCCAAAGAAGGATGTTGGGATGGTCTTTTAGGGTCCTTCTGACCCAAACCACTCTATGCTTCTGTGATTCTCTCCAGTGTCCACAAAAAGCCAGTTTTTGACTCCTGAATCAAGGCAGTGGAAAACCATGGCAGCAATCAGGTCAAGTTTCACACTAATCCTTGCAAAGGTGTACAGAAAATCTAGGAATAGCTCCAGAGAGCTGGGCACCTTGGTTCTGAACAGCATCCCTGGGAGGTTAATGGATGGTGGCAGAGTATCTCCACCAGCCTTACCCCCAGGGTGTTATCTCTTGTCAGCCTTTATCCAAACAAATCCCAGGAATTAGAGCTAGAGAAGGTCTGTGCAGTCAGGAGGTGGGAGTAGGATCTTTGTTGAAGATTTGTCTCCACCTGGAAGTCTAATAATTAAAATACTGAGTTCCAAGCCAGGTCTGTGTATAACACTGTGTCCCATTCTACATCCCCACACAGCCCTAGAGCCCTTTGTTAATTCCTCCCATTATCCCAGTGCAATAAATCCCTTTCCTATTCTTTGTAGCCCAGCTGATGCTTCCTAATGCTCTGCGATGTGGCTTCAGGATGCCCTGGTATCCATTTGAGCTTTGCTGTGCTTTCAGATTTATAACAGTTTTTCCCCACTTACCTCTTAATATTCTCCATACCCACCATGCATGAAAACTCTGATGTTTTATTCAAGGACAGTTTTCTCTGGCCATACTTCTGCCAAATTAAATACCAGCAGCATAACAATGCTGTTGCATGGCTTCAGCTTTAATTCTCTGACAATGTTTTTATTGCTCCAGATTTTGACTCACACATTCATATTTCTCGATGCTTTCCTTGTTCTCACTTCTATTTCCACCTCTGTACTGCTGTTATCTATTATTACCAGGTTGCCACAGTAACTGCATTCCTCAACACTCCTTATTTGTTCCACACCAATTGTTATATGGACTGTGTTTGTTCCCATCGTTGCCAAGATCTCCATCCTTTTTTTTATTGTTGAAATTTCACCCTTATCCATGGTTTGGAAGCTTTTTTTTTTGGCAAGAAAGAAGAGAGGTAACTCCTCCTCCAAGGCCCCACATTCACAGTTCTCACTGAAAATACTGCTGTTCTCTGAGGCAGCTGACTCTTACACATCCTTCTCTGCAGGTCGTCAAGTTTTCCACCTCTCTGACCATCCAAGAAGCAAGGATTCTCCCTGCTCAGCCTGGTGCTCCCTGCAGGATTGCTCTGAGTGTGAGCTACAGCAAACTGCCCACCCCAGCACTCTTGTCGGGGCTGCAGAAATATCCCCATGGGATAGTGATGATATTGATATTGTTTCTGCAGCTCCAGAAAACCCCAAATCCCACTCCACACCAGTGCACCCCTCCTGAAACTGTGAAATGAACTCCTGCGTGCTCTGCGAGAGGATCGCCTTCCCTCTCTCTCACTCTCTGTGTTTTGCTGCCCTCTCCTGCTCAGCCAGGAAACCTCTCAAACCTCCCAAACTGGGACTGCAGAGCCCACCCGGAAATTGTAGGCTCCCTCATATGTATGGCAAATCTTGCCAGAGCAGAGCATCCCTGATGGGAGCAAAGTGGCAGAGGCAGCAAGGAGGCGCAGGGTATTAGTGGAGACCAGGATTAACACTTCCAGAGTAGCTGTTTTGGGGGAAAAAAATAGAAAAACAACAGCTGTGAGGCAAATGTTCCACAAAAGAAGCAATAATCAAATGCTTCTACCCCAAGCACTAAAGGGGGCATTATCCCCTTCTTCCTTAACTCTCAGGAGCTCAGGGTGTGGTGGTGGGAGGAGGACAGAGAAGTCATTGCAGCACTGCAGCCACTGCTGCAGTGGAGCCTCTGAGCTCACATTTTGGAGATCCCAACTGACCCCTCAGTGCTCTCCACTCCCTCAGCAACAGCAGCAGCAGCAAAGGTCAGTGGCTGTGACCACCTAAAGCAGCAAAGGGCAGTGCTGCCACTCCCTTCACACAAAGCCTGTCCCTGGGAAGCACCTCACTGCCAATGTTCCAGTCTCAGCCATGTTATTGCCCACAAAAATTCTCCATTTCAGGCATCACTGGACTGATTTCATGGTGCTTTTACTGATTCGTTGATTATTGACCTTGCTGGTGCTGCAGAACAAAAACATTCTTGGGGCTGAAACTGAACCCCAGCACTAAGGGCATGAACTGCTACACTGCCACCGAAGCACCATGAACAGAGCTGCTTTCTCCCACTAAAAACTATCAGAGGTGAAAGGAGATTTGGGCTGATTTTAGTGGGTTCATTCACTTTATTCCTGAAGGGAAGGCAAATGGTTTCCTCTAACTCACTCCTTGTGATGGGAAGCCAGGACATCCCATGGTAATGCAGCCAACCAAGCCATAAATCACTGAATCATACAACAGTCTGGGTTAGAAGGGACCTTAAAATCACCAAGTCCAACCCTCCTGCCATAATCAGGGACACCTTCAACCAGAAGTTGCTCAGAGTCCTCTCCAACCCAAACTTGAATGTTTCCAGGGATGGAGCAACCACTACCTCTCTTCTCTTCCATCACTACTCTCAATTGACATTTGTATACATTATTGAACCCTTGGCTTGCTTCAGATACCAAAGAATTTTCCCCATCTGAAAACAGATTGGCAAAAATGTATGCATTACGATGTGTTTTACACTCACAACTTCCTTGTATTATTCCTAACTTATTTTCACTATGAAGCCATGGTAAAAATGCCAAAAGGTAATAGGGACAGCAAGAGATAGAATTTAATTACAAGAAGATTTTAATTACAAGAAGGCTGGAGAGGGACTTTTTACTACCCCTTTCTGTAGTGACAGAACAAGGGGTAATGGCCTTAAGCTCAAGAGGAGTAGGTTTAGATTATATATTTGGAAGAAATTCTTCCCTGTGAGGCTGGTGAGACCCTGGCACAGGTTGTCCAGAAAAGCTGTGGCTGCCCCATCCCTGGAAGTGTTCAAGGTCAGGTTGGATGGGGCTTGGAGCAACCTGGGATAGTGGAAGATGTCCCTGTCCATGGCAGGGGGTGGAAAAAGATGATATTGAAAGTCCCTTCCAACCCAAACCATTCTAGGATTCTCTGGATATAATTCCTAGCTGTTCTGCACATATCAGGTGATCCTCATTCCACACAAGCAAAGAGGAGAGAGAGACTCAGGCCAGGGTGGTGCTATAGATGCTGCACAAACACATACATAGGCATAAATGTGACAATAAAAAAAGTCACAGAGAAAAAAAAACTGAAAGAATGTGACCTTGACATGTCAACTAATGCAATATTTATCGGCTTTTGAAAGAAGTGTTCATTGAGCAAGAAAGAATTACATCAGCCAATAGAGGATGAAAATAAGCACCAGTAAGGGTTGGCTTAAAACTCTATCCAAGCATAAGTGGAGGAATATAAAGGAGGAAGAGGGATAGATCCAAGACAGGGCTGGTGGATGTGTTACCCACATGCTCAGTGCTCAGGGAAATGCTGCAGGTGAACTGGAGCAGTCAATATTGTGGAAAGGACATTGAAAAGCCAGCCTATCACCAAATTATCACAAATCTTTACCAAAAACACAGTCCCTTGTGATGTTGTTAATATACGGAGTTTCTAGTGCTCAGTAATTCCCTGGGAAACAAACAAAACAAAACAAAACAAAACAAAACAAAACAAAACCACCAAAAAACCAAACCAAAACAAAACAAACCTCATAAAACCTAGCATCAGGCAGAGAGTCTGTAAGTGCCTGGGAAAACTGAAAAAAAACCCTACCAGTTTTGTTCTAAATTCAGTTAGTAACATTTACTCTGAAATGTTGAGCCATAAGAGAATGGAATCAACTGAGCCTGTAAAAGCAAAATAGGCCACATTATTAGACAGCACTTTTAAAATTAGTTTTGATGTTCACTTAATTATATCCTCTTGGCTGAGTCAGGAAAACAGAACCTTGCCTTATTATTACCATTTCACATCATTATGAAGGTCCTTGATTGGCTTCAGTAGATTATCTCAATGGGATCTGTCAAACAATAGGATAATCTTCATTTCAGTGAAAAAGCTCTCTCCCAAAGACATGTTTTTTGAGAAATGGCTCTTTCATGTAGACTCAAGCCAGGCAAGGCATTGATTCATGTGTTCAAAATATAATGGCTTACATGATTAACACAAAGTTAACATGGAAAAGGTACAATGTACTTAAGAAAAATATCTTTATTCCCAAGAAGGAAAAGAAAGATGGGGTAAAAGAGTAATATTTACCGCTAGCTCCACGGTAACTATATCCACACAGTATAATTATTTAAATTCCCCTGCCCTCCAGTAAGCTGGGGGTCCAGGGAACTTAGGACAATATATCACCTGGTGTTGCCTAAAAATGTAACTCTGTTGGACGAAAATTCCTTGATAAGTTTATCAAAATTATGAGCAATTTCTTCCAACACAGTTAGAACTTGAGTGTAAAATCAATCAAATCAGTGTAAGCAGAAAGGTGCATTTGTCAAAGCAGTATTACCAGCAAGGAAGCACATTACAGCAAAAGTGCAGAAAACTGCACTTTCTTTGCTCAGAAAAGCTATAATTTGGCAAAGAACTTCAGCATGTGCCTAAATTATGAAGTACATTACATATGATGGAAATCAAGCAGTGAGGTTGTTATTCCCCAGAATGTTGTAACTTAATTTCCTCCATTTGTCAATTAACAGCCCATGGGAAAAATACTTTTTAAATCCAAGAATAAATATATCCAGAGAAGTAGGAGTACAAGTCTGATTGGTACAAGACTTCTGGCTCTGATGTCCAGACCTCACAGAGCTTGTACAACCACATCCATGACTGATTCACCTGCAACTGAACAAGCTACAGATCTGCCAATAAACCAGAGTGCCTCTGGCCTTTTGGAAACCCATTCTACATGAGAAACATGAAAATCCTGACTTCTCTTATTTATGATTTAAAGCAGAATCTCCAGAGTTTTGTCAAGGCTGAGAAATGTGAGCACTTCAGGGAATGTGGCTACCTCCAGCTAAGAGAGGTCAGGAGGAACAACACCTCCCCACTGGCAAATTGTCCACATTGTCCCGTGGCTGCAGGACTACCTGCAGCATCTCAAGGTGTGTGCTCTGGGCTACTGTCCAAGACAATTACCTGGCCCTTCTGTAATTCCTCTGTCTCTGCCCACCAGCGTTATCTTCACAAGGATCTCAAAGGCAACCAGCAACAGGACAAGAGGACATGGCCTCCAGCTGTGCCAGGGGAGCTTCAGGTTGCACATCAGGAAGGAATTCTTCACAGAAAGGGTGGTTAAGCATTGGAATGGGCTGCTCAGGGTGGTGGTGGAGTCACCATCCCTGGGGTGCTCAAGAAACAAGTGGATGTGGCATTCAGTGTTGTGGTTTAGCTGACAAGGTGGTGACAAAGGTTGGACTCAATTACCTTGGAGGTCTTTTCCAACCTAAGTGATTCTGTGATTCTGTGTTAGCTTTCAGGTTAAACCTGAAGGGTGTCAGGAAATGTAGTTGTGTACTGGGAACTAGAACTGGAAATGTGGGGGAGACAATGTAATGGGGAGGATAATCAAAGGGAAAGGAAGAAAGGAGATTTGCTGTGTATTGTGTTGCCCTTTATCTTCTCAAGTCAGTCCTGGAGCAGCCTTATGACTGTGAAGATGGCTAAGCAGAGACCTTTGGACTCAGGTCTCACTGGTTATGTCCCTACCAACATGTAAGTTGGCTTCCCTGTCACCTCCAGGGTCCTAATTCCTGATTGTCCTCGGATGTGTAAACATCAGTTCACTTCCAGGCTATTTTGCAATAAGCCAGTCAGTCTTCTCCAAAACAACCCCCAGTTTCTCATGGGTAGTTTTTTACTACAAAACTTTTGCTCAGTGAGGAGTACATGAGATTTCACCAGGTTTGGCTCTCCTTGCCTTACTATGAGTTCCAACAGGGTCACCCCAGCTTTGCATCTCCAGGGCACAGAGCCCAGCGCAGTGTAAAAGCAAAAAAATTAAAAAAAGTCTGTTCCGGAGGAGACAATTCTTGACCACCGTGGAGGAGTGGTGGCCATAACCTATGAGGGGAATAGGAAAAGGGATGAAAGAATGGCAGTAAATGGCTGAGGAAACAGAAGATAAAGGGATGTAAACCCTTCTGATTTCTCAGTGTATAGGGTCCCACTGTAAAGAACCCAGTTCCCAGTTACAACTCAGCACTGAAGCCCCTTTCCCCAGGGTGCTGACCTCCTATCTCACCTGCAGAAATTATGGCCAAACACAACAAAGCTGAACTCTGCAGGGCCAAAATTTCTTGTGGAATAGTTACACCAATGGTATGCTCCAGTCCCAGTAGAGCTGCATGGAGCTTTGACAGAGGAAATCTGGGCCCAGTCCTCGAGAGTTCATGAACCTTTCAGCAAAATTGGCCCCCAGTCCAAAAAATCCTGGGCTCACATCCAAGAAAAACTCCAGCTCCAAGAACATCCTGCCTTACCATCGCTCTTCTACATCCATCCACCCAGATCATGCCAAGAAATGCTCGATGCTCTTTTCATCTTTAATTCCACACAAAAAGAAGTGGTGAGGGATCTTGGTAGCAGGGACACAAGTGAAAACAGAGGGGCCAGGTGTCTGCAAAAACCAGCTTGAAGGATTCTTTCTCCTCTCTAGTAGCTGGTTTAACAACTGGGTATTAGTTCACATGACATTACAGCTGCATTCCTATGGAATTATATACTCCATCCACATCTGTTCTTGCATTGAATATCAAGGAGGAAGAAAAGAAGATTTTAGGCTTTTCCTCCCATTCTGCAAGCAGAAGGGCACTAGGCTTTTCATATTTGTCAGCCTACTCTGGGAAAATGACTTTCAAACACATGGCATGAACCCAGAGAGCCACAAATAGAAAAAAGGATTTGATGTGTGTGCCCTGGCAGACAATAGCTTTGCACAGGCATTGTTAGGACAGGCATGGCCAGCTTGCAGCTGCCAGGCTTCAGCTGGTTCCCACACAGCCCAGAAAAGGATCTAATGAACATCTCTGGCCCTGCAGAAGCACTGAGCTGCCAGGAGCTCCCAGAGTATCTGACCCCTCAGTTGCTGTAGGAGATAAGCAGAGGATGAACAACCCAAACTCTCCAGGTGGCTGCTGGGACTCTCTTTTGTAGCCCAAGCCTGCAATGTCATCAAATCATAGAATATCCTAAATTGGAAGACACCCACAAAGACCATTGAGTCCAACTCCCAGCCCTGCACAGGACAGCCCCAAAAATCCCACCATGAGCTTGAAAGCATGGTTCAAACACTCCTTGAACTCTGGCAGGCTTGGGGTTGTGTCCTGTCCTGCCCGTGGACTACCCTTGGAGCACAGATATGTGTGAAATACCCATATTTTTCAACTCCCAGCAGTACAGAGAGCCTGACATGCTGCAGGGAAGTTTCTACCCTGGAATGACAGTGTGCACCCAAAGTCTGGAGTCTCCTTCCAGCTCCTTCTTTCAGGAACAGGTGAGGAACACTCAGAGGACTGAGACTCCCACCTTACCACAGCAAAAGGCAAAGTGCTCTGTGCCAGGATGTGAATTTCTTTCAACCCCAGGACACAGAGCAAGCAGCTCAGGGGTTGACAAAGCACTGGCACATCAAAGAAACCATGATGTGGGTTTTTTCAGGTTTACTCAGACAAGGTTAGACAAGCAGGCTGCTGTCATTTGCTCTGCATTCCTGGCTATTGCATGCTCAATGAGCAGTGAAACTCTGCTCCTGCTAGATGTACTAAGTGGGTAGGACAACAGTGCAACAGCTTAGCACAACATCACTCTGTAGCCTATACCACTGACATTGATTTTCCTTTCAATCAAGAGAAAGCAGGGGAAAGCTCTGCTCCTACCACTGCCACCTCAAGTATTTCCAGTCGTCCATGCAGAGAAGCCTGTTATCATCACTTTGCAGATTATAAAGGAAGCAAAAATCCTGCTGTTGATTTGACAAGCAGTGTCAGCCCTCTGAGGAGCAGGTTCAGGTTTTCCTGACACTTCCCATTCCCTCTACGGCTCTGAGAATGTTGTTTGATCTCCCTGTGTCCTTCAGATCTGCCTCTATAAAATGAAGCTAATGCTGCTGACCCAGAAGGCTGTTGTAAGGAGAAAGGTCTTCACTTATCTCTGGTACCACACAGAAAGAACTGAGAGAGAGCCTAAGAGGAGAAGGGGGTTATGTTCTTCTCTGCTGCTTAATTGAATAAGCTGCTATTTGCAAGTAATTAGGGGAAAACACTCAAGTGTCTGTGAGTGGGGTGAAAGAGAATTCCTCTAATTTACATCTCATTGCCACTGAGATAAATATGCTTTCCTCGTTCTTATCAAAATGATTAACGAGACCTTCCTTAATAGCAATGCTTTTTAACTACCGTTATCACCTAATAATTAAACTGATGGGTAGCTAAAGCCTGGAAGTTTCACCTGCTTGTTTCACGAAAAAAATTTTTCTCCCTCCAGCCACCAATCCAGTCCCAGTCACAAACCAGTTCTGCTGCAGATTTGCCCAGTAATGGAACTGGGAGAGGTTTAAGCCTGTTTGTGAAGAGCATCACTCCATCTGTGACAAAACATTAGTGGTTGATAGACTGACTGCAGCCCAGACTCAAAGACCATCATGATTCCAGGAATCCAAGCTCAGATATCTCCCCACAGGCTGTGCTTTTCCCTCATACACCCCTCAGCCCATGTCATCTGTATTCCAGCATTCACACAAGTGATGCAAACAATCTTTGGGGTAGGATGTGCTGAATTACCACATGTGCTGAATTAGCCCCATGAGCAGACCTTTGATGACTGCACATGGTTTTGGATGAGGATCTCTCGAATCCAGGCTGGAATAAAAGAAAACCTAGAGCCACCACAGGCTGACAGCACAGGTAGCACTCAGGATTTAGGATATCCATATGCAGGTGTTGGCTGTGTGACAGTGTTTGATCTCCCATTAAAATCAAGGCAGACCATAGGCAGCACTCAAATGCTTCTCACAGAGAACTCCAGTGTCCCTCTGCCACTCCCAGGCAGTTTGGGTATCATGGACCATGTGACATCATCCTAGGAGTCCAGAAAATCAAGTCCTTTTCATGATGAGGAGTGTCAGCTGGAGAAATATTCACCCTAACAGAGAAGCCTTTGAGCTATTGATCCAGGAAGAGGTCTGTCACTCATAAGTTCTGGGCTATTTCTGTCTTGCCCATAGAGATTTTTGGATGTCAGATAGCACTGGGCATCTTCATTTGGCAAATGAATCCCACCTTTGTGCTGCCATTTGCACTAGCAAATGTGAAATGCTTCCAAAAAGCAATCATACCCAGTGTCAATGTAAATGATCCCACAAGGTATAATGCTGGTAAACAAACCCCTCCTTTTCTGACAGTTTTTCTTTTCTCTAAGCAAAATTCCTACCTGACTTTTAAAGCTTGCAAGGGTGCATTAAATAGCAGCATCTCACTTAACTAATTTTACATTTATATTGCCTCTCGCATGTGTTTGCTGCATGGGATACTCACTGTGCTCCTTGCCAATAAGCCATCCAGAGAAGCAGAACCCCATTAATGATCAGGAGAAAAACAAAAGCTAGTCAATAATAACCTCAGTGGTAATTTCATGATGAGAAATTCACTCACTTCTTCATTTGTGCCTGGGAGCTCTCGTTGTTCTTATTATGAATCCTCAGGCATAAAAAGTGGATGTGATTTCTAATTTAAATAGAGTTTGTATAACCCTCCGAAAATGAAGCTCCATGAAATGATAAAGCAAGGCCCTAATACTGTGTTTTGAAGGGCACCACATGTTCTGAATAATGCTGTAGGTGTATGATTGAACTAGCAGCACTGGCTTTAATGGGACAGAAATGGGACTCCTGACAGACTTGATGTACCTACATGCTAACATGGAGTGGGCAGAACCTTCATCCATGGATTCTCTGCTTTTTACATTGTCTAAAGCAATTTGAGCATCAAATACAAATTTTGGAAATGTCTTTTATTTCCTTCCTTTTACACCCATCCCCTGCCCTGTGGTGAGAAGGAAGAGGTGTGCTACAAAGATTTCAAGATCATTTAAAATATCATTTCCCAGCCTGGCTCACCTCATGGTCATTTCTTTCCTATTTCCTACCATCAGTGCTATGTTTTTACCTGACTTAGCACCTGTCAGGCCCCACCTCCTTGTGTCTGCTCCAGCTGCCTAAAAAACATTTGTAAAAGTCCTGAATGTTAAAAGAACTGTTGAGCATAATTCTGCTCAATAATTATGCTATTGAGCATAATTCTGCTCACTCCAACGAGGAGGACAAGGACAGAGGGATGTGGGCATTCCTGTAACAGGGGAGCTGTGTCTGAAAAAGCAGAGCCTCTGTGAAAGCTAAATAAATCCTAAGGTGCATGAAGATGTAAGCAGGACTAAGGAGGGGTTTTAACCTCTGTGCTGTGAGCTCATGTACAGTTTGGGGCCAACTAAGCTGAAAAATATTTAAAAGCCTAAATTAAACACTACTCACATTGTTAAAGATACTCTGGGGAAGGTTTTGAGGAACTGATCGCTCAGAAGATGAAGCTGATTTGGCTCTTACAGAGCAAACTGAAGATATTATTTCACAAAGCACAGAAAAAAAGGGCAATAAGCTGGTTTGTCAGTCAATGTCATTTCCTCTTCATCCCTGCCTCCAGCATTTAAGCAGAATCACTACCCAAAGAACCAGTGTACCTTAATTTAAAAATTAAAACAAATCCTCCACTATATTTTCACCAGCAAAAAATATTATTAAACCACCATTCTTCTGATCCTGTGGCAGGATTCAGAGCTCTGATATGAGAGAAATAACTGCAGAGCAAGTGATGGAGAGTCAGGACCCTCCAGAGGAAGGGTTTGGGAACTACCCCTGGTATTCAGAAGGGTGAGCAGGTCTCCAACACATGGCTGTAGTAATTGCTCTCACTTCCTTGCTTCACAGAGCAGTTCAGGATACCCAGCATAGCCTCCCAACACAGTGTGGGAGAAGTCAGAGCACAAAACCCACATTTCTCATTTATCTCAGAACAGAAGAACACATGGTTTGCACAGTCAGCATCAAATGGGCATCAGTGATTTGAAAACCAGGTCATTGCCAGGTTATGCTGGAGGTTAAGGTGAACTTGAGGGCATGCTGAATGGTGAACATGGGAAAAAACAAAACAAAACAAAAAAACCAAAAAACAACTTCATATCAAAGGTCTGGTATTGTTGAATTTCTCTGTCCTGGGAAAAAAACAGTTCCTGGCAGGAAGAAGTTTTTCCAATGTACTGGCACGTGAATTAACCCCTCCCTCTGAAAATCATTTTGTCTTATAACATAAGTGAAAAATTATCAGTTCTGTGGCTGGAGTGATGCCAAAATCCACTTTAATGACAGGTAAAAAATTACTAGGATAAAAAAAATCTTATCTCCATAATATACAGAGGGAAATGGTGGCAAGGAAAGGGACTGCTGGGAGCTCAGAGGGGCAGGAGCTGGAGCTCAGGTTTTTTGGGGTTGGCAGATTTTCTGACTGCCTGTGCATCTCTCATGGCCCAGAAACTTATGGTATATACTAAACTTCCAATAAAAAAGAAGAAAAACAGTTAAGAATCTTTCATCAAAAAGCTCAAGGAGGGGGCAGAGCCCAGAGATCTGAGCTTTCAAATTTAAACAACATCAACCAAAAAAATCAAAAAAGCAAAACAAAAAAAAAACCAAAAAACCAAAAAAAAGACCAACAAAAAAAAACCCCAAACAAAAAAAAAGACCAACCAAACAAACAAACAAAAAAAAAAAAATCTATAAAAGTGCAATCTTCAGAGATGACCTCACAACTCTAACACTCATCCCCATGAATCTGCTGAAATGTGGCAATTTTTGTTATGGAGGAGGTGAGGATCAGAAAGGAGAGGGAGAAGGGAAATTCCTGGCTGTGAGTGTGGCTCACTGATGTCACACAGTGGGATGGAGCTGATCAACCTCACACTTTGAGGGGTTGATCTGGGTGTCTCCCACTCTTCATCTCCAAACAAGAGATGCAAAACATCTTCCCTTGCATGGCAAAAATAACAATCATGTTGACTAAACATTTGTATGCTTTTTACTGAATCACAGATCAGCTTTTGGGTGTGGAAATCTATATCAAATGTAGTTTGTGTTTTCATTGCAAAGGTTTATTTGGCAAATAAAGTTAACTTGCCTAATTAAAGGAGGAAAAGCAGAGCACTCTCCATCTTACTAGGCAATAAACTGGGGGTAGTGAGTTAGTAAAACAGAAAAATAGCTATCATGGGGGAAAGAGATGGTATTTTTTCAGCTTTCCACCATCATCTCAGAAAAAGGCAGGGCTCTGCACTGCTGGGTAACCAGAACTCACCCAGGAATAATGGAAAGCTACACACTTCCGATGTTTCTTCTCTTGAACAGGTCCAACAAGCCTCACAATCACAGAGACACTTTAACAGACATCTCCTATACACTACTGACCAAAACTACCCTCTAGCTGACGTGTCTTTCTACATCCCTTAAATACTCTGAGCCACGACCACCAACACCTGGCAAAGGGGCAAAAGGAGGCTGTGCCTGCTGGCTTAGCAGTGAACCTACTGGGAAACAGGTGAAAATGGAAACCAAACCAGCAGCTATTCCTACACAACATTTCACAGCTGGAGGGGGAAAGATCTTCCTGAGGAAGGCGAAGACAGTGCAGGAGCACTCTGAGAGGTGTCCAGCAAAGGATGTCCCCTAAAACAGGTCTGCCCATGCTCTGTGGGGTAAGAGCTCACACAAGCCAGCCAGCAGCAGCTCCTCCTGCACGGACCAGGCTCCCAGGGGAGGATGTAAATCCCGGGCACGGCGCGGGTGAGACTCTGCCCTTGGCTCCAGGTCCTTGGCTTCGGCCGCAGACGGCAGCGAGGGTGGGCAGAGCAGTTTCACACGACCTTCCTCCCTGAACCAAAACTGCTGACGTCCACCCGGCCCTGCTCCTGGGCACGGAGCCAGAGCCTGCCTGCCAAAGGCTGTCCCCCTTCCAAAACACATCAGCTGGAATTGCTGAATCCCTGAAGCTGCTCTGGGAATAACCCTGGGCTGTGGTTTCACCTACATCTGAACACAGTTCTCCAGCAATAACCTGAAAACCCCCACTAAGCCTCCAAAACAGGGCTGTGGAGACAAAAAACACCCTGCAGATTCACTAGGGCAATCCATAAATGAGGCTTAAAATTAAGTACTGCCATTCTTATTTTATAGCCCAAACCCTGTCTGTCCTACACAGTTGTTTTTTCTCTTTTCTTTTTTTTTTTTTTTTTTGTTTTCTGTTAGTCCTATTTTCCACCTAAAATAAATAAGGCAATTATTTCTTTGAGAGTTGTCCTTATCTCTAACAAGATACCTGGATTTCCATATCAAGGGACTGGTTCTTATTTCTTGCAGATAACAAAAAAAACACCCTGGGGAATTCTGATTTACATTCAACAGCCTGTGAGAAACCTATTGATAAAAACTAAGAAATATTCAAAGAAGAATTGGACAGATTGTGTCCGAGGATTATCTCTACACCCAAATGTATGTGTAAAAAATAAAAGCAATAAAAGCTGTTCCAGCTGAACAGAGATAGAGGCAGGCTTCTTTTGCAATCAGAAAAAACATTTCTGTAGTTCTTATTTACAGAAACAGCGGTTTGTGTTGGAAGGGACCTTAAAGGTCATCTCATTCCAAGCCCCATGTCATGGGCAGGGACACCTTCCACTAGACCAGGCTGCTGTCTCTGGAACAGTGGAGGAGAAAAATAAACAAATGCTAAATTGCAGAATAACTTTGCAAAATAACATTTCAAATAGTGTTTTATCCTCTCTCTGCTTATGGGCTGGAAGGAAACGAGTTTAAAGAAATCTGTCAGGCTGATAACTGCTTTATGCCAATTCATTTCTTCCTCCAGTGCAGGTCCTTTAACGAGACCTTTGTGCATTGGAGAGATGGCAGAACCAGCTGCTGTCCCTTGGCTGACAGGCCAGACCCTCTTCTCAGAGATTTTAGTCTCAGATCTTCTCCCTTATGGAGCTGCGAGTATCTTCAGCAAGATTAAAACAGTTTCTAGGGAAGATTTCCTGAGAGAAATTAATTTTCTTGGACCATAATTTGTCCTTGGGAAGATCAGCCTAGTCTGGGGTCTTTCTAGAGTAATGAGCAAAAGGTAAAGATATCACAATGCAGAAAATCTGAACAACAGCACTCAAATGGCCAAATTATTTATTGAAAGTCATAGGATCTCAGAATGGTTTGGATTGCAAGGGACCTTCAAAGCTCATCTTGTTCCAGCTGCCCTGCACAGGCAGGGACACCTTTCATTATCCCAGGTTGCTCCAAGCCTTGTCCAACCTGGCCTTGAACACTTCCAGGGATGGGGCAGCCACAGCTTCTCTGGGCAACATGTGCCAGGGCCTCACCACCCTCACAGTCAGGAATTTATTCCCAAAATCCAGTCTAACCCTCACTCTGGCAGTGTGTGAGTATGGGGCAGGTGGCAGGTGAACTGGCACATGATGTATGACAAGGAAAGCTGCAATAAGATCTTCAGCTGGTGGGGGGATAGCAAGGAGGAAAAAAACACCTTACATCTGCTCTGCAGCAAGTCTCAAAAATCTGGAAGGCACAGAGTGTCCAAGAGGGCTGCTGGCACTGCTGGCACTCCAGAGAGGTACAGCAATGGTGTTGACTGAGGACAAAGGCAGACAGGAGGTGTCACATCACAGCCATGAGCTGTGATCTCTTCCCAGGAGATACCAAAGCACTTGGCACAAACTGGAAAAATGACCTCAACTCCAGCAAGAAGCTTGAATGAGTGAGGGAGAGGAAGGAGCAAAACAGACAGGATGCTTTCAAGGCTGGAGAAGAATCATCTCTTGAGGAGCCAGGGTGTGCCTGCTCTCCAATGGGGTGGCTCTGCATCTTGCTTGTCTTCCCTGGGTTTTAGCAGCACAAATAGGACTTCAAAATCCCCCATGAGGTCCACTCGGAGGATTCAGGACTAAGGTCATGATTTGGGGCTGTACACTGAAGATGTTCAGGTCTGAAAAGAGATGGGTCATTTATAAGGAAAATGAAACAACCAGCTCCCTGCTCAGCCTTGTTTTTTCTTGACGAGACAGATGTTTGATTCCAGGATTTTGGCAGACATTTGTGCACCAGAGACATGAAGACCACAGAAAAGAGAGAGCAGACAGACAAACATTTACACTGAATCCCAATTATATTTGCCTGATGGAGGTGCAGCACATACAAGAATTTCAGAGAATGACATAGCCTTTTAATTAGCTGAAAAAACAATTTATATAGAAATTTTATAAAAAATCTTTCTTTTGGAAATAAGTAGCAGCCCTATTTAAGGCTGCCTGTTCATAAACAAATCCAGGTCTGTGGAAATTTTTCAGATTTATATGTATACTAGGATTTACGTGGTTTATTAATGATCAGCAATGTCGTATTTATCAACCTATGGGCCAGGAAAAAAATGAACTGATGGAAGCTAAAACCCGTGCTTGGTTGTGCTGACAGCTCCCACCATGGTGACTGGTATTCCAGTCAGCCCCAGACACTGAAAAATCCTGAGTCAGGCCTTCAAACCCACATGGCCCGCTTGAAAACCACAAGAGAATTTGACATTTATGAATAATAATAACAAAAACAGCAGCAGCAACAACCTTGGTGTCTTACCCTTGGTTTCCTGCTGTATTTCCAGCTTGTAATTCTCAGCTAGAATTTATTTTTGATCATGAAGTCTGAGAATATAATGGGTTAGAGGGTCCTAGGAGTTGGATGTATCAGAAAAAGACTTATATTATGCAAAACTACCAGTAAAATTACACAAGAGCACTGTGCTTGGCATCTTTACAAAGCAGGAATATTTCTATTTCCTGCACTTACCTAGACAAATCTACCAGACATCTTTCCTCTCCAGCATCTAAGGGACTTTATGGGATAGTAAAAACCAAATTAATAAAACCCAGAAAAGAAGCAATAAATGATTGGCTTGGAAAAAAAAATACCATACTTGTCTTTCCAAATATTTGAGCTGTAAAAACCATCAGGGAAAAATTAAGCAACTTTATCGCTGATTTCAGTCTGTGGGCTTTGGGAAAACAGGGCTTTGCATCCCAATGACCTTCTGCAGAAGAAACATCTATAGACCCCTTTTTGTGTGTGTGCATTTGGGCATTTTTAGTTGTGTCCTTCTCTCAATTTATTCAGTTTTGCCTTGAAAAGGCGGAATAAGAGAGCAGCAATGGGAAAGCCAAAAATATCCTTGATTTTCATTTTCCAAAAATGGCCAGTTTGGATGCAAAAAGAAAAAAAAAAAGTTTTGCTTGGTGGATTAAGGCAAATGCTCCATTTTGAAATAAAAAAAAATGCTGTTTCCAATCCAAACAAACCTTCTGGCATTAGGAATTATGTGATTGGATTGTGCAAGCTGAACGTGTCCCAGCAGACTGAGGAGCAAAGGGAGCAGCTTTGGGCATGTTCAGGGCTGCAGTCACAGTGTTGGCCTCTGCCCCCTTCTCCCTCCCTCCTTCTACAACCTTCAACCTGCTGCCTCAGTTTCCCTCGCTGTAAAACACACTAAAAATGTGGCATTATTAACTACTCCCAGAGGAAGCTCTGAGGAGTAATTAACTAATGCCAGCAAAGTGCCAGCCAGCACTAATTACTATCATTATGCAGGAGAGGAGCAGCCAGGGTTTACTTTGGTCCTAATGGTGCTTGTTTTCCTGGACTTGATGAGCCACGGCATCAATGAGCCACTGATGGGGCTGTAAGTGACTCCTCAAGGCACGGCAGCAGGTTCTGAAAATATAAACATTAACAAATTAATTTAGCTCTGCAACAGCCTCCGGGAAAGTGAAGGCTCCAGCCTCCCTCCCAACACAGCATGCTGGGGAAATGGGAAAGTTATTCCCGTTATTCCAGGCTGATAAAGTGCCTGGGTTGAGCTGTACATTCCCTCTCACCCTTTGATTTGCCCTGCAAATCTAATGTGGTGGCAGCAGCATTGTGGTGGCTCTGGTGCAGGAGCTGGAGTCATGCCCTGGGAGCAGGGAATTGGGAATGGCTCCGGGCTGGGGCAGGAAGGATGGGGGAAACCACCTGGTTTTCAAAGGAGGGAAAGAGAAGGAAGAACTTAGCCTATGGAGCAAGAGTCAACGTGTTCCTTCTACCTTCTGGCCAAAAATCAGGTCCTGGCCAAAATCTGGGAATGGTTTAGGGAAGGATCAGAGATAGGGACTTTACCACATTCATCTTTGGAACAGAGACTTCTGGTGGCAAACAAGCCTTTAGTGAACCCGGAGCAATAAGCAATAGAGGATCCAAGCTATGCAGTGCCCAAATAAACATTTCTCTGACTGAGAGAACAACAGCTTCTCTGTCAGCCTCAGTTTTCAAATCAGGAGAGGCTGCTGGGTCAATGTCACTAGAAATTGTTGATCCCATGGCAGAGGGGTTGTAATTAAATGATCTTTAAGGTCCATTCAAACCCAAACTATTCTATGATTCTATGAAAATTCACTGGGGTCCAGAACACACAGTTGTATGCAATCTGCAGAGGTCCACCCTCTGCAGGGCCTTTCCCAAAGGATGCTCCAGAGGTGGGCATCGTCCATCACCACCACACCACCAGAGCCTGCAGAATGATAAACAGCTTTCTTCAGGTTTGAGAGAGGAATTCACATTCAGGGTAAGTGCAGGCTGGGAACCTGAGCTCAAATTTAATTGCACTCCCCAATTAGACAATTGAAGGGAAATGGAGTTGCTGACTGCTGTCTATCTGTGACCAAACGACGCAGAGAGAAGGGAATAGTCCTTGGCCTGGACATATTCCAAGGCGGTAGCAGTAAAGACAAGGAGCTATTCCCACAGGAAGAGATAGTGTGAAGGAATCCTCTTTCACAGTTCTTTGCTCTCTGGCAACACTTTTTCAAGTTAAATATTTATATATGTATATATGCAGTCATGTACAGACCCTCACAAAGCAAGGCAAAATGTCAAATCTTAATGTCTGAAAAGTGGAGCTAATCAAGCAAAATATTTTCAATCTTGAAATTTCCCTTACAAGATTTAAAAATGTTTTATTTCAAAGAGCGCCTCAGCTTTCTAAGTACAAAGTGATTTATAGATTATGATTGGAAGTATAAGAATATTTGAAGTCTCTTTTCAACTTCCCAAAATGTTCTGAAGACAAGAGGGTTCAAATTTACAAACCCCTGGGAAAGAAGGTGCCCCTTTAGAGCCAGATGGGCCTGATCGCCCTGCTCATTCCAAAAACCCTATAATTAGTAGGATAATTTGGAAAACCCAGCCTGTGTTACCCCAATATGACATTAGATGTCACCCATGCACTGCATTTACTGCCTGCCCCCCTCTCCCGATCCCCACATGGGAAAGTCACCTACACCCCATTACCCCCCTCACCCCAGGGTGATTCAAGCTGGGAGGACCTCAGGATATCACACCGGGGAGGCACATGGAGTGCCAGGAGAAATGCCCACAGCCTGGCTTTGATATCTCAGCCTGGAAGAGGTGGGATAGGAGCAGCATCCACGCCCCAATAGCCTTGCAGGACAGGGGTGGGTCTTTGGCTACAACCCAGCAGAGCCAGGACTCAGGAGGTCCCAGATGCAGATGTTTAACTCTGTGCTGTCCCTGCCCAGTGCCAGCCAGCACTGCCCATGTCTGGGCATGCTCTGAGGGGGCTGAAGGATTTGCAGACAAGTCCCCACTGGGATGTACCCCTAATTTGGCCAGAAGAGAGTACAGCTGTGTGGAATTTAGATGTTCTGTGCTACCATCACGTCCGTGGCCAGGGAATGGGTCCTCAGAGGAGACTGGAGCCAGAGAGGGCACAGAGGGACAGGGATCAGCCCCATGTTTTAAGGCAGCCAGGGTGCTCTCCACCCCCCACACGTTCCCCTGGCTCAAGGTCTCCTTCACACGCCCTCTCCTCCAAGAACTGCTTTGCCCTCCCGTTCCCTTGCTAAAGGAGGAGAACCAAAACCCTGGGAGGGAGCCAGCTGAGCAGCCCCACGCTGGGAACCACCCCTGCTGCCATTCGGGCACTGTCCCAGCCCTACACCAAGTGGGGCAGGATCTCCCTGAGGCCTGACCGGGGCGGGGAGGAGGAATCCCATGGATTGGAGAAGGAGGCCGACCTCATTAAAGCCATGGAAATCCCCTTCCACATTCCCGGCTGCGGTGTTTCCTCTCTCGCAAGAGCGTGAGGCGCTGGCAGGCGGGGGGAGGCACTTTGGGGAACATGTTTACAGAGCTCCTGCCAAACCACAGGAAGTCCCAGCTCCTGGAGATGAAGAATGGGAGGAGGAGGAGGCAGATGTGGCCAAGGCTCTGTCAACTCCTCTCCACTGCCAGTGGCAAACAAAAGCCAGAGCACAGCAGCGCTGTTGTGCCTGGCCATGTGGGATGCAGGAGGGCCTGCAGTGTTCTTCCTTTGCTGTTTTATCTCAGAGCAGCTCAGCAAGTCAAGTCTACCAGCAAAGGGGGAGAAAAGCACCTGGGAAATATAGGTAATTTTTCTTCTAGTGTTAAGAGTGTTTCATGGAGTGCTTCTGCCTGTGGGAGCTGAGAACACACTCATAAATGTGATCCAACAACTCACCATGTAGAAAGCTGACACTCAGCTGTATTAAAATTATTTTTTATGATTTCTAAACACCATTCATCTGTTTCATCCTGTTTACCCATCTGAGGGATGTCATCTTGTGCTGTTCTCCTGGGCTCTCCCTGAAGGACTGGCAGCAAAGTCGTCCAAGCATCCAAGGAATCTAGTGAAAGGTGTCCTTGCCCATGGCAGGGGAGTTTGAACTACACAATCTTTCATGGTCCCTTCCAACCCAAACCATTCTCTGATTCTATGATTTTATGAATCTGCTGCTTCTCCCATCACTCCCAGCCCCAACATGCCACTTGTCCAATGACAAAATCACTTATCAAAGATTTGGGCAACAGCTTGAAGATGCTCTTCCTTGATCAGAAAGTGTTGGACACCCCTACAAACATATCTTGGAATGGCAAAGAGCTCTTGAGGCTGGGCACCACGGGAGTCACCTCTGCTGACTCCACCTGAGCAGGATTTGGGCAGCAGGTTCACAATTCAGTACATGTTTCACATTCCTTTTCATTTCATTAGGGACAGCAGCCTTACAGCAGCCAAGGATGTTTCTTTATCTCACACGATCTCACACTCTGGGTGGCTTTGGTTGCATCCTTGGTGAAGACCTTGCAATCATAATGGTTTGATGGCTTTAACCTGAAGGAGGGTAGGTTTAGATTAGATATCAGGCAGAAATATTTTACTGAGGGTGGTGAGGCCCTGGAACAGGTTTGCCCAGAGGAGCTGTGGCTGCCCCATCCCTGGAAGTGTTCAAGGTCAGGTTGAATGGGGCTGGGAGCAACCTGGGATAGTGGAAGGTGTCCCTGCCCATGGGAGGGGGCTGGAATGAGATGATTTTTAAGGAACATTCTGACCCAAATCATTCTGGGATTCTGTGATAGGTATCTACAGAGAAGCACTACCCACCATTCACCAAATACTCGGCACAGCTTCTCCCTGTCCTCACCATTTCACTTGTTTAATGAGGACAGACACTCCACACCCTGAATTATCTATCAACATCTGCAGGGGCACAGACAGGCAGCAAAACAACCTACCTACCAAAACATTGCCTCATATTGCTCAAGCCAGTCAGAACTACAAATTAATCCATAACAGACTGAATTTAAGACCTAAAGAAAAATGCAAGTTCATTTACTGGACATGCTATTTCAAAATGAATAATATAGCTCTTGTTTAATAGCTACTAAAGAGACAGATTTAATAAAAGAGCAAAGTTACCAAGAGGTTTCAGCTGACAGTGAATATCATATTGAACAGAGTCAGGAAGAGAAGTTATTGTAGTCTATATAATTAGTCCCTCCCTCCACCCCTGTTGGCAACCACTTTATCAAATTACAGATGTCCAGACTGAATTAAGTGTTGCTGGAATACCTTGCAGTCAAAATCTTTGCACAGTATTCATTATCATTAATTAAGTGTATGCAATCCCAGTTCCCAGAAGAATGTCCTTGTCTATTAGCTGAGCTATATTTAAACTCAGGAGAATTCAGCATACATTTTTAATAGAAATTCAACAGACAGTATTGACATTTCTTTTTGGTTTACAGCAGCCTTTTACGTCACAAAAACCATCATGATGACCCAGAGAGATTGTGCTTGTCCTCTTCAGCTAAAACCCTGGTTCTTTAAACCTTTCCTCCTAAGGCAGATTTCTGAGATCTTTCTATCACCCTATTGTAGACTTAGATCCAGAAATACCTTGCCCCACTTCTAGGTAAGTAAACTTTGAGTTTCCTACAAGGTGATATGCTTGTTTACCCCTCCCTGTATGCTCTTTACTCTCTCCAGACGGTGGATTTCCTGACTCACTTGTCTGTAACCCATTGCCCAAACCGGTTGCTCCCCATTTTGTCTTTGTGCAGCTGAATCTTCCTGACTTATTCCACCCCACATGCCTCCCCACTGAATCTCACCCTACTTTCAAAAGGCCATTACCCCACAAACTGAGGCCATCCTCCATCCCAGTCTCATCCTACTGTGCCTTTCTCAGTCCTTCCCAACTCTGCACATCCTGCAGATTGAATAATCCTTCTCCGAATTCATCCATCCACCTGCAGACCCATGTTTACCATCACCACCCTGCTCAGAAGTCCTGTTAACAAGCATCTGAGTCGTGCTTTAGCTTTTTTAGAAGACCACTGATGAAAGCCCTGCTGGAGCCAAGGCAGCTGCTGCATCTCTCCTTCCAGGACAACTCCTGCAAAGAGAATTTGATTGATCCAAAAGTTTCCTCTTGACTAGTCCCTCATGGCTGATACTCATTTCCTTGGTACCTGCCATGTGTTCATAAAATGGTCATTTAATTACCTGTCCTTCACTTGTTTTTTGTAAGAGTGTGTGTTTCCTACCCTGTTGACTCTCCCATTTTACTGTACAGGTACTGTACACCCAATCTTGCTCTGCCTCATCATCCCTGATCCTTAGCATGAAAGAGCCCTGTTCCAGGTCACTAGGGGGGAAAAGGCCTCTTCAAAACATACCTACTAAACATTCCCAGTGCCTTCAGTGAGTGTTGGGGTGCCATTCCTAACCTTAGGCCATCAGACCCTAAAATAACACTGCAAGCATACAAATAACACATCATCAGCTTCACCACAGGTCTGCAGAGATTAGACTCTGGCTCGTAACATTGTGGAGACTAAATGTCTCCATCCGTGGGTTAAAAAAATACTGGTGATGCTTATCTGTTCCAAGGAACACCTGTGAAATGGATTCACACATTGAAACAACTTGTGTTCACCTCGTGTGAGAAATGAGAACTGGGGATTTCTTCAGTGCCTCCCAGCCAAACCCATACCCCTTTCATGGGAAAACATTCCCACGAAGGCTGGGCTGAGAAGCAAGGAGAAAATCCAAATGCAGTGAAGAATTGTCTCTCCCCAGAGCATCCCACAGGGGTTTTGTGTGGGAGCTCGCTTGTACCTGAAGATGCAACTGAGACCAGTGCTTAGGTGGGCTCAGGGGACTTTAAAACACACTTGACTGAAGCACCTCCATTAAAAGCTGCTCCCTGGGGTCCTTATAAAACCAAAGAAATGGCAGAACATCACTCCTGAGGGTCTTTAGGGATCCTCAAGGTAGCGAGCGTGAATCCCTGTTAGTGGGGATAGGGGTTTTCTACCATTTGGGGGCAAGTTGCTCAGTTACAACAGGGAGTAATCCGAGCTTGCATTTCTCTCACTGCTCAGCTGAGACCATCTTCAGACTGCCCATCTCTCCTGTGTGAGATAAAATTCATCCCAAAGCCAGTCCCTCCTTGCCAGAAGATGGAAGTGGTCCAATGCAAACAGGACAAATAAACCAGCCAACGCCAGCTCTCTGTCAGTCAGTCAGCCTTCCCTCTGAAACCAAAAGCAAAGCAAGTCCCAAAGGTCTCTCCTTCTCTGAGCATGGCTTTACAATTATAAATTATCCCAAGATTATCTCTGTCCCCAGTGCTGCTGAATTCACCTCCGCTGTGTTTGCTGGGGGATTAATTGCTGCTGCATTGGCTGCACTGCAGAACAAAAGCTGGGGATGCAGCAAACTCCTAATTACCACCATCATTCAGCAAGGGGTGATAAATTTGAAGCCAAATACACAGGAAACACTTTTTGGTTTAGCACACTCTGCAATTCCCAGACCACTGCTGGGAAGAGAATCAAGGCAAACAAGACCAGGCATCCAAAAGGTATGAGCAAGAACAGGGATTATGGTAAGACAGCAATGCCCAGAGCTGACCATTCTGGCACCAGCAGGGACCATCCAAGCACAAACAGATGCTTCTTGCTCTTCCCATATCCTAGCATGCTGTTTTACAATGCCTGGGTGCAACATCCATCTTATTCCTTGATATCCTTCACTCCTACACTGTCAGGAGACTGCATTGGTGCAATTTCTAGGACTCTGCATTCAAAAGAGATGCTCCAGGGCAGCCCTCCCATCCCACCTCTTTCCCTGATGGACCACATATCTCATATGGGGAAATGTGGAGCTATCTGAGGAGAGAAGATACCCAGAAGTCTGGTGCCATTGCAGAGCACTTGGGTGTGCTTTCCAGATAGAAGTCTCTGGTTCTGTCCTGGATATCCTGCCTGAGTGTAAAGGAGGAGTTGCATCTCCAGAAGAAAAATCTCCTGCTTGCAGAAGTCACCCACAGCCTCACCGTCCTCATCCCTGGTGGGTAAAAGCAGCAAACACACTGCTCCTCACTGAAACTGGGCTGGATCAGATGAAAGCTGAGATCCATGGGATTGTAGGAAGGCCCTGGACACCAGCACTAGACCAGCACTGCTGTCATCCCACTCTGGTGCTGCAGGACTTCCAGGCACATGGAAATGTGGTGAGAGCTCCAGACCCAGAGGCTCAGATGAAACACCAGAAGCTCCACAGCCCTGAGTAGGACTGGGTTGGAAATCTGTCAAGCTTTCTCATGAGATTTCCTCTCTCCCTCCTGGTTCTGTTTGGACTGGAAACACCATGAGAATAACTTTCCTCCTTGCATTTCAGCAGTTTTGCTTCCGGGCCTGGGCTAAACAAGGAAGTGCAGAGGCGTGGGAACCGAGGGGAGACACAAACACATGGGAGCACAGGATGAATGGCTCCAAATCCCTATATGCAGCTCTCTGCCTCCATCACAGGGGTTCTCCTGCCAACTGAATTCCTCTGCGTGGGCTGACAATTTCAGGTGGAGGTGGTTATCTGTGGGTCAGATCCTTCTCTCCCTTAGGCAGCAAAGCAATCCCAAGAATAACTCAAATTTTACTGCTATGAGACAAGAACATTTGGACCAGGATCTTGATGCCTTTTAAAGACACATCACCCAGCCCACAGCAGAGCACTTGGACACAGAGCCCAAACCTCCAAATCTTTGCCCTTTGGTGGTAAAAGGTTTGACTTCTTAATGCACTCATCATCTCAGCACCCTGAAAACAGAGTCCATTTCAGGTGTGGAGTACCACAAACCAATTCATGGGAGGCTGACCCATTCCTCCAGGATCCAAACTTCTTCACTACTCCATGCCTTCAGCACCCACTGACAAAACAAGTTGTGCCCACAGGAGCAGGTATGGCATGTAGAGATGAATAATGATCCTATCACCACATACATATTTCAGGATAAAATTCCAGCTTCACCACAGCCTAACGCACCACCCAACATGTGTTTACACCAAACATTCAGTATCTCAAAGCTACAAAGAATGAGGAAATGGGAAGGAGCTTTTCCCATCCCAAGCAGCTTGCAATTTAAGGCATTGCTCTTTCCCATAAGTCTCCACTGGTCTGGCATAGAAATCTCTTTGGGATTACGTGGATCTATTCAGCAGTTCAGAGGTTAATTGGAGCTACACCAGCGCTATGAGCAAAAAGGAAGGGACAATTTCTAGCAGCAAGGCCGTGTATCTACTGAGCACATCCCTCTGGAGCATTCATCATTATTTAATTATCACTGTACTAATAGCTAGCATGAATTAAAGTATTTAGGGTCTCTTAGGCTTTGTGGAAGAAGCAGACCTTCTGTTTTTTTAAGGACCTCAAAACAGGAGATGGTGGAGCATCCTCCCAGCCCCACTGGCCCTGTCTCTGAGCACTTTGGGCAAACAACTGAACTTACTTGACTATACAACTAGGCAAGACTGGCCCAGACCACAGGCAAAAAAGTTCCAGGTGAACCTCAAGGACATATGGACAACACTGGCACTGGCCAGGAGAGGACTCAGTGACTAGAGAAGCCATTTAAGTGGCTTTAATTTGAAAGAGATTAGGTTTAGATTGGACATTAGGAAAGAATTCTTTACAGTGAGGGTGATGAGGCCCTGGCACAAGTTGCCCAGAGAAGTTGTGGATTCCCCATCCCTGGAAATGTTCAAGACCAGGTTGGATGGGGCTTTGAGCAATCTGGTCCAGGGGAAAGTGTCCCTTCCATCCTGCCAGAGGCTTCTCACTGAGCAGGTCACATCTGAATTTGAGCCCATGAATACCTGTTGCAAAACCACCTTCTCCTTCTGAACAGTGCTACCTCGTACCAGCACCTAGACAGGTTCTGCTGTCCTCTTGTGTGCATCATGTTCCTGCTCTGAACACATCCCCAGAGGCACAAGCACAGCTCCTCCATGTCCTTGGCTCAGAGAGTGAAGCAAAGCCCTGAGCCATGTCCTCCTCTCCCTGTCAGAAGAAGCAAGAGAGGCAGAAATGCACCCAAGAGACACCCTGTGACTCTGGTCCCTGCCAGCTCTCTCCAATCTGCCCTGCCCAAGGCACTTCTCCCTGTCACAGTCTGGCACATCTATTTCAAATGCGGAGGATTGCCACATATCACAGGGAACAAGAAACAGATTCCCACCGGGGAAGCAGGGGCCCTGGAGCAGAGTGGCGTCAATGACATGCCCTTGAGGTTCAGAGAAGGAGGACACAACTGCTTGTTAATCCTGCTTCCCAGCTGGTGATTTCGAGGGATAACCTAGCCAGGGAATTCTAGGGAAAACGTTAAAAGAACTTCTAGTAATGTACTGTGAGAATAAAATCCCCATCGCTGCAGCTCACACGGAGGCAATGCTGCTCATTGCACAATAAGCCATATGAACCACTGGATAGAGATCCAAGGATCAGGAAACAAGCAGGAAAGTCTCCAGCAAAACCACCTCTTTCATTTCTTGGTTTTAGGGACCCAGATGTGACCCTCTGTGCTAGGGTAGATTACGTGGTGGCCCTAAGTCCACCTTCCAGCCCCACTTTTCATGAATCCAACATTTTCTCATGTTATTTTGTGCTTCTAATTCCTCATTGTTCACATGTTCACCCCCACCACATTCCCCTCCTTGCCCTTATCCCAGGCCCTGTCCCCAGCTTCCCCAGCCACCAGGAGCCCTCAGCCTGTGCTTGACCTCTCATTGCAGTCTTGAGCTCTTTAGACTTTGCCTGTGATTCTACCCTAAGTGCTAACACTTTATTACTTCAAAGATGTCTTGTCTTAGACGAGAGACAATTAAGACACCTGGAAGCACAAGGAAAGGCCACATGGTTGCAGCCATAGTGCTCCGTGGTCATCTAGATGCTACCTGGCACAGTCCTGCCACTGAGGACCAAGAAATGAATCAACAGGACAGTGCTGAACCTTTACACAGGCAAATAAAAGAGGCAGAGGTGAAGGCAAGTCATGAAATCAGAGCTGCATTACTCAGCATGGTCAGTTTGTCATTGCAGCACGATCTACTACCTGAGTCACAGGAGTAGAATTCATTCCACTTAAATTTAGACCTCAAAAATGTAGAATCTTATGTCTGGCCACGCAGATTCAGCTTCTTTTACAGTCTGTGATTCATCTGACCTCTCCTAGACACTATTGTAGATTGAATCACACTCTGATTCTTCCTATTTCTCTGCATTGGCAACAAAGGGAGCCGATGGTGACTAGTTCATCCAAAGCCAGACATCTCAACTCTACATGCCAAAATAAGAGAAAAGGAATCCCACTCTGGGTATTGTCATTTCTCCCTAATTGAAGGGCTTAAAATTTTCAAAGCAGAAGGACAATGACAGCTGAATTTGTGGTGGGGCTTTTCATGCCAACATTCAGAGACTGTTTCTTCTTCCCTGCCAGCTCGCTCAGTTTAATTCATGGGAATGTCCAGAAACAGGAACCCCTGGAGCACAGCAAAAAAATAAGCCAGGCTCTGACATTTGAGTGAGCAACCAGGTCTTAATTATTTGACTAACACAAGAATTGTGCAGCAACCATATGCACTGAGGGGTTTGTGGAGGTTTCTTTGTCACAGGGACCTCTGTACAAACCTCCACAAGGAAGATGGTCTCGGGTTTCTGCACAGTTTTGGGTACAAGAGCACAATGCCAAACTGCAGCTCTTCTCAGGGTGTTTGAGGAATTTATAATAAAACTGCCCTTAAATGTAATTTGGGTCAGGAAGGATCAGAGAGCCAGGAAAGGTAGGTTAATGCTGATCAAGTAGGAGATGTATCATGGGCATGACACAAACCCTCCCATGTTCTGCAAAGGGCTGGAGCATGCTGGAAGCAGGACTGATGGGAAAACCACAGGAATGGGGATTTCTGCACAGAAAGACAAGATTACCCTGGGAGGAGGCTGCAAAGAAGCTCTCTGAGCCATGAAAATGGAGACAAAATTACTCACAAGCCTCTGGATGTTGGATACCTGTGGAGATAGGGGCTCTCTTTTCACTAGAAGATAGGTCAAATATGACTGGAAATTAGGGTTTTATCATTTCAGCTCCCCACCCCCTGAACTATTGCTAGTTGAGGGCTCTGAGGCAGAGCAGAGCCAGGCGGGAAGGAAATGTCTCAGGCTGTGCCCAGGGGCTGCACTCAGACCCCACAGGGCTACAGCAGGGCCAGGAGGAGAGCACTGGGGAAGGAAGTCTTACAACAAGGTCGGACAACAGCTGTCTCCAGGAATGAATCCAGGAGCAGCATCCTCCTGGAATGGGCCAGGAGGATCTTGCGTTGACTGACTGCCCTTCCTGAGTTCGGGAGGAAATTAATCTCCCACCATGGGCTCCAGTTTATTTTTACATTGCAAGTTAGCCCGAAGGGAAAAAAGAAAATCATTAAAAAAAATTCTGTTCCCTAAAAGGAATCAAAAATTTCACAGCGACCTAAGGAGATTAGTCAAATCCCTGTGACCGTCAGCAGTTTCACTTAGGTCAAAGCCTGGCATAACTCAATCTCTGTGAGAAGGGAGGAGTGGCGTGGACTGCCCAGCTCAGCAGGCTGGCCAGCCTCTCCAAGAGGGCCCTTCTGCAATATCTGGAGGGAAATATCCCTTTTGCAGTCCCACAGCAAACAGTCAGACTGACCCAGAGTGCAGACTGCGAAAGGGAGCATTATCTCTTGCAGATACCACAGTGAGACCTTCCAAGCTGGGAAGCAGGAGGAGGACCAATTTCCCAGGCTGGGAGACATCAAAGGCTGTGTGAAACCTTCCGAAAATGCTCACCCTGAATTTCTCATGCATGGGTGGGCATATGGGATAACTCTCCATAGGGTCAGGGAAATGTAGAAAGTGGAGCAGTTGGGTTCTGATTCGCCTCTTGCTCTGGGGGGAGAAAATGAAGAGAATTTCGCTCAAAACCTAAAAATAAATATGCCACCCATAGGTTTGCACAAAAATTGGCGTGAGTTAGGTAACCTAAGGCAGTTTTTGGATGAAGTCATTTCCATCCCCAGGCAAACATGTCTGTGTTAATGGGCTCACAGAAGCATCAGCCTTTGAAACTGTGCCCCAGACTTCATCCAGGGGATCAGTAATGTGGTGCTGCTGTTGTGGTGCTGCTGTTGCAATGCACTCAGTGGGCAGAGAGGTGTTGGAGAAAGAAACTGAGGACAAACTTTTGGATTTGGAAGTGTTCCAGGCAAGGTTGGGTGGGGCTTGGGGCAACCTGGCTTAGTGGAAGGTGTCCCTGACCTTGGCCCAGGGGTTGGAATGAGATGATCTCTAAGACCCTTCCAGCTCAAACCATTCTATGATTCCATGATTACTCTAAGGAGAAACAGGGCATTCAGCTCATACTCCACAGCTTTAAAAAAAATCTGCCTCTTTCTCAGTGAGGGGAGGGGCCCTCTTGATAGAAACCCAACAGAAAATCTCCTGCCCTGTTGTGCAAATACACTGTATTGCTTTACATGGTACCATGAAGCCAAAGAGGATGGGAAATTCCAGTGTCTATCCTCCACTGCAGAGAGGCAGGAGGCTTTTGCAACTCTGTTTGTCTCTCCCTGATAAAGCTGTTGGTGCAGTTCTTAGAAGAAATAACAATTTTTGCAATTCTTAGCTCTCTTCACAATGACAGTTGCTCTCTCTTCATAGCTTCTCTATCATTTGAACCCTTCCAGTAGTACCAGACCTCAAGTTTTCAAAATTACGAGTCAAGAACTGGGAAATCCTTACACTGATTTAGAAACTAAAAGACTAAAAACAAAACAGCAAGAGACACCCCAACTACAGGGACTTTTGAGTTGCTTCTGGTCTTTGAGCTTTTAAAGTCAGGAGTGGGACAGTCCCATTGCAGTTTTTCTGAGTACCATCACACCTGCTCTGCTATCTGTTGTTTCTTTTCTCGTGTTGAGTTCTCTTCAGGGAAGAAAGCATCTTTCTGTCCTATGAATGTGCAGTATTTAGCACAAGGTGGTCTTCAGGAAGGATGCATCTTCTGGGCACAGGAAAAATGAAGGTGAATTGTTACCATCGGCTGTTTTACCTACGAAATACATAATCCCAGCAAAACGTTTGAGGAAAAATCAAAACAGCAGATGGGATAAGGAAGCATCATTGTCCATCACAGCTGTCAGCAATCTCAGTCTTTGGTATTTGCTCCTGACCCAGTGAGAGCTTTCCTGTGGGGGGAAAGGAACAATAAAGAACAGGGAATCATAGAATCATAGAATAATAGAATCATAGAATCATAGAATGGTTTTTGTTGGAAGAGACCTTAAAGATCATCTCATCCCAACCCCATGCCATGGGCAGGGACACAGTCCAGTAGACCAGATTGCTCAGGGTCCCATCCAACCTGGCCTTGAACACTTCCAGAGACAGGGCAACCACATCATCATCATTGTCATAAAAAAATATATCCCTCCCTCCAATGTCAACACGTCAGAATATCTTCTGCTATTCTTCTAACATCAGGGTGACCAAAAGCACGATTTTGCACTAAAGTGGGCTCAGGTTAGAGGAAATGTGGCCCTTTGCTCTTGATGATTTCACCGACGTGACATTTGTTCTCATGCCTTTCTCCAGCCTCCACCCCCCCAAAAAATCTGGAAATGCAGTTTCCCTAACTGGAAACACACATTTCATAATGAGATTTTCCAGACCACTTTGCAAGCGGTAAAGTGAGACAAATTTTTTCAGCACAGCTTAGAAGCTCACTGCTCTTACCTGGTCCTTCCATGTCTGTATCCTGACATATTCCTTCAGTAATCCCCAAGTCCTCATGGCTTCATCTTTTCGTGGTGTTTGTGTCTTTGCCCTTCTTAAATAAACTATTGGCAGTTCCTATGGTAACATGCCTCATTCTTTCTCTCTCCTCCCTAAAAGTCTCTTCCCATTTAACAGGCTTTTTAAAAGGCTCTATTTATACTTTCTTTTGTTATCCTGCCCCTGCTCCCTTGCCATCAGACAAGGGCAGGCACGGAGCAGTGCATGCACTACCCTGTGTTACTAATAATGGCCATCCATAAACACGAGAGCGAGCCGTGGGGATCAAAGCTGCGACCTTCATCGGTAGATGCTCTGCTTCTTAGAGCAAAAAAAAAAAAAAAAAAGGAAACCTGAGACACGGCAGGCTCGGGAGGGAAGCACTGTTTGCAGGGCCATCCCCACCCTCCCACTCTCCAGCAATGTGGTGAGGGGCTGCAATCCCCCAAAGCAGCCAGCATGTGAAAAACAGCCTCGCTGTCTCTGCAGGCAGCTTCCACCTCCCCTCTTTGCTCAGTGTCAGACATTCATCTACATTACCGGTAATTGGATAAAGAGAAAAATATGAGCCGTGCTTCTTTTTGCTTCCTATTCCGTGAAAAGAAAAGCTCCCCTCCTCTCTGTGCTTTTTAGTTTTAAATCTCAGGGCTATTACCAAGCATCAAGGTTTATTTCTTTAAGGTTCATTATATCATTTAAATGCAGATTACAGTTTATCTTAACTCTCAGCTGAAGTAGGTAGGTGGATTTTTATGATGACAACTCATTGTTTTTCAGGCATTTCTCCTAATGAAAAACAAAGGATCTGAAACAGTCCAAGTGCAATTTGGTTCCTTTCTCCACTGAGAGGTTTCACTTGCACGGTCAGGCTGGTGCCAGAAACCACACGTTTTTTGGTCATCTTTAGGGTGTTCCAGGAAACATATTGTCGACAGATCTCAATTTTTCAGTAGGAAAAGCAAGCAGAAGAATGACTCCCCAGCCCTCCCCTTTTTTTCTCCACATAAGGACAGCTTTCAGGGCTTCTTTATTGATGAAGAATGACCCCAACAGTTGTAAACCCATTTATTCATTCCTGCTTGCGATTTCTCCTCCCCAGCCAGCACGAGAAGCTGTGATGCCCTCCAAGTGCCACTGCAGAAAGGGTTAAGGTATGTCAAACTGCAGCCTCAATAAGCAGCTCGCAGAAGTGTCCTGTCCCCAGGGTAGGATCAGTGTATGAGAATTTGCTCAGATCATTTAATGTTTGTAACTTGATTTCCTGCCGGAAAGCTTCAGTGGGTGGAGTTTCTGCTGAACCAGACAGAACTAGAGCTATTTCCTTCTCCAGATTGCTTGTGCATGTCCAGTCAAGCTCAACTGAATTAATAGCAACCGGCTTGTTTCCCCCACACACCCCTTCCCATTCACCTTTTGCAGTGAAAATACAGGAAGTGAGTGATAATCTTGCTGCCAGGGCCTCAGGAGATGGGATGATCCCACAACCTTGGGCAAGTCCCGTTCTTTCTCTGCACCTCTGGTCCACTTCTTGTTAAATTCTGGAGAAAGGATGTCCTAATGACCCAGCTCCTGCCCTACTGATTTCCTACATGACCTTGGGAAAGTCACTAAACATTTGCATGTCTCCACCTTCCATTAAACAGAGAGGAAATCAGCAGAAGGCTTCACTCACTCTGCTGCCACCACCAGTATTAAGCCACAGCCCATTAGGACTGAAAGTAGGATTGTTTCCAGTTTAAGCTTAAAGTGGATCACCTGAAGCACTTCTGCAAGAGCCCTATTAGCCCCACCACACTCCCAACTGCAAATTGATTCATGCATCTCCTGCCTTGGCCATCCCAGGAACCAGGAGTTTCTGTCACATTCATCACTGAATGCAACCAAACCTCCTTGGAAAGGCCAGATCCTGCTCCAGGTGCTTGTGGTTTTTACCAAAGATTTAGGTTTCATCAGAGTAGTCTGAGCTAAACCCCATCAAAGATGATTTCATCAGTGCTAAGAACATCTCCACGACAGTGAATGCAGGACCAGCCAAGTGGGATCCCATGGATCTCATAGAAGAACAAATGGCTGGGGCCAGAGATCTAACCCAAGTACAGCCTCAGGACTATACTGGTTTGAATGGTGTCAGGTCAAGGTATTTGAGGTTCATCTGGTAATCCAGACACTTCTTTACTGAGGTTAAGGTGAAGGTCAACAAACTTCCTTCCCCCAGTCAATTTTCAGCAGCACCATTCGAAAATCCTCCCCAGAGTAAACAGCACAGTCACCTCAAAACAAAAGAAATTTAGCACTGTGGGGTTTTTTTCTCACACACACCGAAGAGAAAACTCTTCTGAGGTGCAGAGAAATTTCTGAGTGCCCTGTTTCTCACCCTTTTCCAGTTGCTGTCTCCACACCAGCCTGTGAGCCCCAGTGCTGGACGCCTGGGGCAACACCCTCTCCCCCCACCCAGATAGTATCATGTCCTTAGGATGTGTCTACACTCCCAGGTGGAGCTGGTTACGCAGAATAGTCCTTTCCTTAGGCCTGGCTAAGTCTGGAGGCCTGGGCGTGAGATAGAAAGTAGGCACTGTTCCTTATCATACAAGGAAGATTATGCAAGAATGTCCTGTAATGAGGAAAACGAAGGTGCTTTGAATAGGTATGTGGGGTTGGCTGCAGGTAACTTCTGGCAGCAGCAGGGCTCTTGCAGCATGGACCAGCCCTGGTTTCCAGTGCCAGATGAAGTGGGGCAACCAGCTGCCCCCCACCAACCTCCTTAAACCAAACGATCAATTCACCTTCTTTCATAAAAAAAGCACAACGTTCGAGGACCTCATTACTGAAGGAACCATCACGAGGACCTAAAGCTCAAAATGTTTATCTGCTACTGTTAGTTCCTCTCCTTTCTGATTGCTGGCTCGCATGCGTGGGAATGCAACATGTATGGTTTCATTTTCTTAATTGCAATCACCCTGCAGACCACCTTGAGGCACACTGGGGACCACCAGTAGTGCAGAGACCACATGTGAAGCAGCCCTGCCCTGGGAGACCCATCCTGCCTTCCCTGATGTGGTTAAAATGCCATTCCAGATGGTGGTGCTTGCAAGGATTTAACGATGTTCTCAGCCCAGAGGAGAGCCCTGGACTCTGCCCTGTGCCTGAGAAAGCAGGACTGAGCTTCAGCTGTGTAGGAGGGCAGCTGTAAGAAACCAGGATATCTGCAGCGATGGTAGAGTTCCCTTCATAGCCTCCCCCCATCTATTTTACATGCAAGTGCAACCTCTGAGTCTCTGGACCCAGCTCTTTCTGTTCTGAAACCTTCGCTGGCTATTAATACCTGGGGAATCTGTGAAGTAGGCAAACAAGGTTTTGATGAGTGTGGGAAAAAGAAAGGCGTTACCACGTATGAGTGAACTTCAGTTTCGCTCATGTGCTGAATTAGTCAGTGCCTTCAAGTGAATTCCAAGTGCTGGTCCAGCTATTAAATGACTCTTCTTGAAGAGCTAAGTGCTCCACTTTTAGCTTCTACTGGAGGAAAAGCTAAATTTAAAAAAAATAATATCTGAATCAGAACTATTACAAAGGTTTTGAGGTTGGGGGGTTTTGGTGCACTGTTTTGGGGTGGTTTTTTTGTGGTTTTTAACTTTTTTATCCCGCTCAGAAAAAAAATCATCCACTAGTCAACACACAGCAGTTTCTGGGACTTCTGCAACCTGGAGAAATCCAGGTCGCTTGTCATGCCTGTGAATGTGATTTCCGAGTCAGGGAACCTCATCGAGATGTTGCAGCCCCAGAGGAACACGGTGTGATAACTGCTTTACAAAAGGAGCAGAAGTACCTGGTGTAGAGGGTCAAGACATTAGCTCTGGTGGCTGAGAAATTCGGTGGAGGACTTGCTCAATTTGAACAGTGTGTGGATGGGAAGGAGGTATCAGTGCTGGAACATCAACACTGTCATCTCAAGAATTCATGTTTCACTTCCTACCCTGGAGGAGTAGTTCCTCCTGCAACCTTTCCAACCCAGAATTATCACTTTTCTGCTGCTTCCTCCTCTAACACAGTGGCTGTGAGAAGTGCTGTCTGCTGGTGGCAAAAAGCAGAGCCATTTTTTCCATTAGTTCACTGTTAATGGTGTCCTGGCTTGAAGAGAGTTGAGTTTGGCTGAAATAGAAATGACAGAAAGGGCAGGAAAAAGAAAAAAATATTACAGAAACTTAGACCAAGCAGGTGTGTGGATTCCATTTCCATCCTTTCTGCAAACACAGAGGCTGCATGGGTTAGATCCAGGAAAGTGTCCCAGCTGTAATACAAGCACTTTGACAAGCACACATTAAAATATAGCCAGGCTTTCCACTAACACTAAGGCAAACACAGCACGCTGGGATTAGCATCTGTGCAGAGGTTACAATCCTTCCACTTTGCTTTTCAGTGCATTAGGCTGAAAAACATGCTCAAGGATGCTCACGTGCACAGGCAATTGTCGATATTTGTGCTGAAAATCCATTCAAATTCAGAAATTACAGCTAGCATGAAGCCTACTTGATCCTCTTAAGGCTGTGACCTGATTGTGGAAACATTTCTCTTTGCTTGTTTTTCTAAAATACAGAGAAGCAAGGCTGGGGCTTGACTGAAGATGGATTCAGGCTTGCCAGGAGACCTGAAGGTGTTCCCCAGTTGCACTGCCCATCAATTTTTTAATGCCTCCATTTCCCCTCCAGCTCACAATAGACAAAAGCTCCCCTACTCAGGATATTCTCTGATTCTGTGGTGCCCAAGAGCAGCAGCCAAACTGGTATGAATTTACACCTCTGGCCAAGAAGCGATGCTCCCAGGCACAGCAACCCTTCAGCCTCACCCATGCAAGAGGAATCAAGCTGGGTTTGACAGCACTTCTGAGGGAATGTGGTGGAGCCTCATGCTGTTGGCCCTTTTTCTTCTGCCAGAGCTGTCAAACTGAGGTTGTGCTCGAACACTACAATTTGCCATCTGACATTTCAGATGGGAAGCAAAAGAACGGTTTTGCCAACCATCGCTCTCAGGTTCTCCGCTAAGTGAAAAACAGATTACTGACATTTGCTGAGTCTGAGAGAAAGGCGGGTCTGTTGTTTTTACAAACAATAAAGGATGCAGAAAAACAAACACATTCCCTCAGAGCCAAACACGGTTCCCCACCATGCCTGGGAATCCCCATGGAAGAGAAAGGGGTCATGCAGTTTCAACAAGAAAAGATTTTACCAAAAATACCCAACCAAGTAGAGCAACTGCAATGTTTTACTTTGGATATTTTGTTTGAGTTGTTTTTTCAGTTTTCAGGTTTTTTTGCTTTTAAAGAAAGCGGTCGAAGGACTTCTCTGTGGGTCTCACCATCACCAACATTAGCAGGAGGATTTCTGCCTTCCAGAGCTTTCCCCGTGCTTTACCAGACTGATTTTAGCACCACTGAAAGTCACGCTCTGAGTTTTCATTAAAAAACATTGATGTGAAAAACAGATAATTTTCTCACTTCAAGAAAGTAGCAGGGAGTCAGACAGCAGAGCCTAAATGTCAATAGCAAGGGAAGTCACAGGTTTTTTTCTGTTCTCAGCAGACTTCTTTGCAAGGTGTGAATTTGCTGTTGCCTAACCAAGGTTAAGCTTATGCTCTGCCATGAGAGGGGAAGGGGAAGAAGAGGATGAAAATCCCTTTCATCCAGCTGTGGGTTTCAAACTTGCAGACACCAAATGTCTTGAATATCCTTTGAAATCAATCAACAGATTCCTAAGTTTTATACAAGGATCCTTTTTATACATTTACACATATACACTGTAGTTGCATAAGATTAAACATGTTAAGAAATGTTGGTAAAATTATTTCCTTCACTTTTTTTTTCTTTTTTTCTTTTTCTTTTTTTTTTTTTTTTTTTGTGATACATTAGGAAACTCTGAACCATTCATTTCTTCTTTTTTTTCCTTTTCTTTTTTTTCTGTTGGAAACAGTCATGTGCCAAATCAGCCCTTCTCAGGTCCTGCTGGAGGACTTGCTGTAGGTCCTGACAAGTTGGGATGTCAAGGCTGTGTTGTGTAACAGCCTGAAGCTGTGTCAGGGAAGGTTTCGGTTGGATATTAGGGAAAGGTTCATCACCCAGAGGGTGGCTGGGCACTGGAACAGCTCCCCAGGGAAGTGGTCACAGCACCAAGCCTGACAGAGTTCCAGAAGCATTTGAACAACACTCTCAGGGTGTGATTTGCAGGGTTGTCCTCTGCAGGGCCAGGAGCTGAACTTGATGATCCTTGTGGGTCACTTCCAACTCAGGACATTCTATGATCTATGATTCCAGGTCATCCCTTAACCACAGAGGAGGACTGCATACTTTGAACAATGTTCTCAGAAACATAAAGCATTGTCAGACTATTCTGGTTTAGAGGACACCAGTTTAGTGCCTTTCACAGAAGAGGTAAAAATATCCTTGAAATGCAGTAATATCTGAGGGTCTCCTGATATTCATCTCTACATATTTGTGTCTCCTGAGGAATCACCTCATCCCTCTGTGCCTGTGACCCTAAGCCCCCTGTTATTCTTTTCATGTTTTTGAAGTCCTTGGTTGCCTCCACGGCAACCTCCACTGACTTCTGCTACGAGAGTCCTTGACAAGTAAGAAATAAATGAAAACTTGCGATCGCATCAGGTGCTCTGCTCCTGTTCCTTTGAATTTATGGTGGTTCTTTACACCATAGATCTTTTAGATCTTTATGTAGACATAAAGGTTGACAACCTGAGGTAGGGCCCTTGGCCATAAAGGCTAAGTGACAGCAGCTCCAGAATTGCACCAGCCCAAGTCTGCGACACTCTGGGTGCCTCCGCTGTGCCCCACACATATCCAGAATCACTAACAGGAGATGTTAAATATATCCTTTACAGTCTCAGGAATGGGCAGCCTCCCCCCTTCATCAAGCCCAGCTCTTGGGGGGTCATGGACACCTCCCTGCAGGGGCAAGGGACACTGCTGCACTGAGACTAGGCTTGTGCTGCCTGCCCCTGCCCCCAGGACTCCTCTTGTCTTCCTCAGCTTCCTCTTGGTCATCTTTGTTGTCTCCTACTTCTTGTTTTCTTCTTCTCCTCCTTCTTTTATTTTTCTTCTCTTTTCCCCTTTTCCTTCTCCTCCTTCGTCTCGTTGTTCTTCTCCTTCTGCTCTTCTTTTTCTTCTTTCTTCTCCCTCTTCTTTCTCCTCTTGGTCTTCTTTCTTCCTCCTCTTCCTCTTCCTTCTTATTTCTCCTTTTCCTCCTCCTCTTCCTCCTTGTCATCACCATCTTCTTTCTTCTTCCTCTTCTTGTTCCTCCTTATCTTCATTTTCTTCTTCTTAGAATCATAGAATCACAGAATACTTTGGGTTGGAAGAGACATCAAAGGTCATCCAGTTCAAACCCCCCTGCCATGGGCACTGACACCTTCCACTAGACCAGGCTGCTCAGAGCCCCATCCAACCTTGAACACTTCCAGGGATGGAGCAGCCACAGCTTCTCTGGGCAACCTGTGCCAGGGCTTCAGCACCCTCACATGGAAGAGATTTTTCCTAATATCCCATCTAAACCTGCCCTCTGCAGTTTAAAGCAATTCCCTCTTCTGTCACTCCAGCCCTTTGTCCAGGGCTCCATCTCTCTTGGAGCCCCTTCAGGCACTGGAAGGGGCGCCAAGTTCTCCCTGGAGCCTCCTATTCTCCAGTCGGAACAACCCCAGCTCTCCCAGCCTGGCTCCACATCAGAGGTGCTCCAGTTCCACTCCTTCCATTCCTTTTCCCTTTCCCCCTTCCCTCACACTCCCCTCACCCCTTGACCACGCCCACTCATTCAAGCCACGCCCCCTCAGGACCCGCCCACACCGGTCTGAGACCACGCCTCCTCCGCGGTCTGTTCCCTTCCCATTGGCCGCCGCGGGCGCCACGTGACCTTGCGGCGGCGCGCGCGGGGGCGGGGCCGGGTGCGCGGGCGCGCTCGGGGCGGCGGCGGCGGCGGCGACTGCATGTGCGGGCGGGGGGCGGCGAGCGGGGCCGGGCGGGCGGCGAGCAGAGCCGGGTGCGGGGCGAGCGCAGCCCAGAGGAGCCGAGCGGAGCCGGCGGGCAGGTCAGTACGCGGGCGCGGAGGCGTGCGGGCGAGGGGAAGCGGCGGCGGCGGCCGCACGTGGGTCCGCCCGCGCAACAATGCGGGCGGGAGGGGTCCGTGCGCCGCCGGCTACGGGGTCACCGCGGCGTGCGGAGGAGGCTGCGCCGTGCCGTGTCCCCCCAGAGCGGGGTGATGGCTCCGCTGCAGTCATCCTGGGGCTGTGGTGGGGGCGCAGCAGCGTGCGCTCCCCCCGGCCCCCGGCGAGGCTGCGACACCCTTTCCCTTCTGGTTGAACCCTAAACTAAGGGAGGGGAGCTGCAGCCCCGGTGTGGGGCGAGTCACGCACGCTGCTTCCTCCCCGCCGTAGCCGCGCTGGGAGCCCACGCGCGATGCCGCAGTCCCCCACCCCACCGTGCGGGTACGGAGCGTCCCGGCAGACCCCATCCCGCCACGCTCCGTGGGCGACACGCGGCGTGGGCACTGCCAGGGCTCCCCGGGGCCTCTGCACCGCCGGCCGGGGCCGGACGCAGCGATCGGTGTCACAAGGGGCCCGAGGGGGGAAGCGCCGTGATCCGGGCTGTCCGGTCTCGCCGTCCCTGTGGATGTTTCTCTCTTCGCGAGGAAACGGCGTCAAACCGATGGGGCTGCCCTGCGTCGGTGGCTGCGGCAGGGATGGCCCCTCCTGGGTCGTGTTTAGAACGGGCTGCCCGGGGAAGTGGTGGAATCACCATCCCTGGAAGTGTTCAGAAAACGTGTAGGGATGGCACTTGGTGACATGGTGAACGTGGTGGTAGCTGTGCATTGATGGTTGCACTTGGTGATCTTGGACGTCTTTTCCAGCCTGAATGATTCAGTAATTCTGTATTTGAGCGTGTCTCCTTAGGCTAACCAGCCTTTCCTGGCCTTCCATGGCGTGGGGGCTTTGGAATGCCAGTAGTTCCCATTCCCTGGGCAGGCAGGTCACGTAGCAAGAAGACACCCCATGCCATGCCTTGCTCTGCCGTAGGTAAGGTGGATTTTTGCATGCGACTGGAATTACTAATCCAAGCAATTAGCCGGAATCTGTCAAGTTTGTGCTGCTGCCAATTTCTCCAGTTCATTTGGTTACAGCTTCATCTTTCTGCTCAAAGGAGCTGAAACATAAACGGGGCAACTGAGTGTCTGGAGCTCCTGGGTTGGGTTTATGTGAATCCTTCTGGCTGAGGGAGGATCAGCAAGAAAACTGAGTGTTAATGAAGTTGTGTTTTTATTGACAGCGGAGGAAAGAGAGTAGTGTGGATAAATGGGGCTTGTTTGTATATGAAATGTCGTGAATCTCCCTGTCAGGTCGTGAGCTGGATTTAAATTCCACTGTTGTAATGATCACCGGTATTTATTTTTCTTTTATCACATCATTGCTAATAGTGTGTGTTGAAAATGGTGCATGTGGATTTAAAGCTCAGTGCTTTGTGGACCCACCAGTATTCTGCACCAATATTTATTTACATCCAGGGGCTTAACAGTGTGCTTTCACTGGGCTTCAGGGTTAACCACCCAGTGCTGGCTGGCAGGGACTGATGCAGCACAGTCTCTGGCACAACCATTTTTTGGGGATGTCAGACACCACCAGATTTGACAGTTGGGCATGTGAAGAACTTTTAACCTTTGCTAAGTGCTACAGCCTGAAATTTGTTCCTTTTAGAAATGTTAAAACGTTAACTTTGGTTAACTTGTGTCAACAGTGTGCCATGGGCCGTTGCCTTGTTGGCTGTGCTTAGGGAGAGGGCTGCTTGCAGAAGCAAAAAGCTTTTGTTACAGCTATTTTATTTTTATGTGTGCCTTGATAGCTCAAAAATCACTCGTCGGCTTCCAGTCAAGGCGATCCTGGATGAGAAGCATCTGCTGGGATTGGCCTGTTAAGTGCATTTCTTTGATTTGACAGCAGAAGTGCCCATAGAAACATCAAAAACCCCAGCATTTAGGCATGTTTCCAGCTCCATCATCCCCTGCAAGCCATGGATATCAGTGGCTTGAAATCCAACAGCACTTGTTGTTAAAATAGCAAACAGTAAACATTGTCTCCTATCAATAACTTTAATTATGGTTTGGGTTTTGTCTTAAATAGACACATGTTGTCATAGGGAATCAAAGTTTAGCATCCAGACATGCTCAGCGGGGTGGTAGCGTCTTTGGACAGGGTGTAACACGCTTTTATAGCATAAATTAAAATAAAAAAGAGGTTTAGCAGTGTAGCATGCTGTTGTGTAAGAAAACTGCCAACTTTTGGGCTGAGACCGCATGGTTTCTGGGCATCGTGTGCCGCGGCGTGTGTTGGCTGGTGGCGTTACCAGGCAGCTTTGGACGGGGAGAGCAAGTTTTACCGCTCTGCAGCTGAACCCTGACAGGATTTTTCAACCATAAAACGAAGTGCAGAGGAGGCTTTGTGTGTGCCACGGATAGCCAAACCGAAAGCAAAAATAAACACCCGCGAAAGCTGGGTTTTTTTGGTCATTGACAGAAAAGGAAAGTGCCGGTCTAGGGGCGGGTGTGAAGTCTCGTGTTCGTTACGCTCCTAATCTGGAAAATACAGACTGTGGCACATGGCAGTGGCGTGCGTGGCTAATTTTACATCTTGTCTTTTTCCCTTGTGATTTAGCCCAAAACTAAGGAAGGGAAGCAGCACCCACTGGCCTATTAAATGTTCATTTTTGCCAAGTTACGCCACTTTGTGAACACGAGACACGACCGGATTCCTGTGGCAAAGAGCCCTTAAAATTTCAACAGCTCTACCTATAAATATAGTCACCGTGAAAGGCAATCCGGCTTTAAAAGAAAAAAAAAAAAGCAACCATGCTCTTTTTTTAGTCCCACTGTATCTGCCTGACTTTAGTGCCATGCGATGCATCTCCAGCCAGGCGGTGAAGCCGAGGCGGTGTGGAACATTCAGTCTCCCAGTTCCTCTTGCTAATTTATGTGAAGAATGGGTGCAAGCAGAGAAAAAAAATTCGTTTTAGTTGTCCTGAAGATTCTTGGGGATGGGATGGTGAGGCTGGATCTCTGCAGCCACTTGGCTTTTGCAGAGAGACCTTTGGTGATTGCTTGATCCTGGTGAGTTCCCAGGAGCTGCTGCACCACAGGGCAGTGCAGGATGGAGTCTGAAGCATCCCTTGGCTGCAAAGCAATGTCCCAGATGAAAATTAAAGGGAAAAAAAGAAAGAAAGAAAGAAAGGAGCTGGCTGCCACCTTGCCCCAGAGGTGTCTGGGCTCACCCACTGCTCTCTGATGCAACCACAGCAGCCCAGGGAGCTGAGGGGCTGGTTTTGGACATGCCCAGGATTGCCCAGGGACAGGCTGGCCTCGGGAGCCGGTACAGCATGTTCTGGGCACTCCTCCAGGCCAGCGGGATCCCCCACCAGCCCCAGATGATGCAGTGGGGTGATGGCCACTGGCACATCCTGATGGAGAAGACAGCACTGCCTGCGGGGCTGGGATTTAGGTGGAGAAGCTCCAAGGGAGGGTGGTTTTCCAGCTTGGTGATGCTTTTCAGCGTGCCCTACACTTGCATGGCAGAAATCCACCTTTGTAGCCGGAGCAGCTGGGTCACCTTGCAGTGCCAAAACCTGCTGGGTCTGGTTGGGATAGGGCACAGGATGGGCTGGGAAGCGTGTGGGAGTGGGGTGGAAGAGCTCGGCGCGGGGAATTGCTGCGTGTGCACTTGGGCGAAGTGCTGAGCCCGGGCTGCGCGGGAGCTGCAGACAGAACCCACACGTGACCGTCTGAATTTCAGATGATTGCTGGACCACTTTGCCAACAGCCTCTCACGGCTCATCAGCTGCAATATCACTTCTTTTTTTCCCCCCCTGTTTTTTTTTTTTTTTTATTTCCTTTCCTCTTCCCCACCCTGCCTGATTTCCAAGCCGAAGCAGGAGGGATGAATACGACACTGAGGGTGGCTGCAGCTGCGCAGGGTTTGTATCCAAATGGTTTCCTGGAAGGCAAGTTTTTTTGTTGTTTTTCAATCTTAAAAATATTTTTACAGCGAGTGTCTCGTATCGGGGCTGTTTGGATGTCAGGTTTAGTTTCCCATGACATGGAGTGATCAGAAGAGGGAGGGGAAGGAGGGGCTGGGTGCTGCTTTATGTGCAGATCTCTCTGCAGCGGTATCATCGCCTATTGATGGTAAATGTGTTCCCTCTCATCTCTGCAATAGTTCTTGGAGATTTCCTCTTTTACGTCACTGCAGTTAATAAGATGTTTAACTTGGGAGCTGGGGGCGATGTGCTGCGTTATCATGTTGCAAGGAACAGGGGGTATGACGAGTTCCCGCACAGACTTGTGCTGGGGAGATCATATCAATGCTGGGGAGAGCAGCTGGGTTTGAAGTCAAACCACTGCTTTTCACCCTTAATGAACCTGACCTGGCTGCATCTTATTTTTTTTATTGTGACAATGATTGTTTTCCTTCTAATACTAAGAGAAGCAACTCACTCCTCTCTATCTGCTGCATTGCTGGAGTAAAGGGTGCACCTTGATTTTATTAAGCAGATTGTGTCTGCCTGGCTGGACTTTGGCTCTTTTTTCCCCTTTCTTTGGGGACCCTTGAAACATTTCATGAGAGCACCTGATGGCTTTTTGTGGTGACGCTGCAGGTGCAGTAACTGCAGAGCTAGAGGCCTCCCCAGGAAAGTCCTTGACCATGTGTTTTGTGTATCACTGGTTGATTATAGAGTTAAGAAAGTGTTGCTGCTGTCATGCCAGGAATAGCCTCCCTCCTGCAACAGTTTGCAAGGCCAGGTCGTCAAGAGCAGGCGAGTTGGTCAATAAACGTGCTGAGCAGCACCCTTGGGAGTTCTGGACCAAAATGGGAACACTTGTGTCCTTCAGCTCCTCCTTCCTTGCCAAGTTGTTTTCTTCCCCCAGCTCCTTCTCCAACTTGCCACTCAAACCCTCTCTGTTCTGCTGTGTTTTTCCACAAGTGTTTTTCAAGCATGGCAGCAGGGAGAGGAAAGCTGCGAGTGCTACAGGGGGCTGCTGCCTATCAGGCCAACCCTTACCTGTGGCTTTGGGGGCCCCTACACTTCGGTGACTTGGTGGTCACAGGTGGGTTCACGTCTGACAGCTGTTGGGCTTGAAGCTGCCTCTGTCTGCCACCCATCCCACCTGCCTGTACCTCTTGCAGGGCTCCCAGCTCATCCCCAGGGCTTGAGTCAGGTGGGTGACCATGGTGTCCCTATGTAGGTGTGGAGGGAGAAGGGCTCCATAACCCTCTCAGAGGAATGGGGACATGGAGGGTTTGAAGGAGGAGCAACCACAGCTCTGGTGGTGGCATTTTCCAGCCTTCCAGCAGAACCTGTCACTCGCAGTCCTGACAACATTTAGCTGCTGACTTGCTGTCACTGATTTTGCTTCAATAACCCTTTTCAAGACCAAAATGCTTCTTTAAAAAAAAAAAAACATGCCACCAGCACGTTGGGATGTTGATTGGCTTTTGGGAGGCTCACAGCTTCCCAGTCCTGCTTTTGCTCTGGGGAAGAAGCAACATGGTTGGGTGCAGTTTTCAGCCCTCATGGGAACAGGGTCTTAAAAAATAACCCTACCACATCCCAGATCACACCCTCACTGCTGGAAGTGGGAGTTAATTTTTCTCGCTCCTGCCATGCACAACAACCCCTCTCTGTGCTTTTGCTGCAAGCTGGGACAAGGGGAGTTTTGGGTGCAACTCCAGGCAGTGCTGGCTCGGCACATGTCCCCAAGCGTCCCAGCTGGGTGGCTGCCCAGGGCCCCCTTCATGCAAACAGGGTCAGCAGCTGGGAAATTGCAGAGCAAAGTGCCTCCCTGGTAATTCCCAGCTGCCGTTAAAGCGGCTTTAAAATAAATTCCCTCAAAGAGCAATTCCAAGTATTTGAGGGTTTGAACTTTTCCGGAGAAGGGTTTGGGAGCTGCTGGCTACCACGCTGCACCCTGGCACACCGGGGAAAGGCACCAGGGCAATTGCCCTGATTATCCCAACATCTAGAAAACACTTTTTAAATGTCTGTGTGATGTTTATTTATTAGCTGCATGTGCAGCACAACAGTCAGAAATGGGGCGCTGCTGGAAGCAAGGTTGTGTTAAACTGGGAAGATGGGTGGCTGAGCAATGTCCTGGGCTGGAGGCAATGCCCAGGCTATTGGATGGCCCAGGCAATGTGCCATCCTACCTGGGCACCACTGCTTACCCAGGGGTGCAGCCCAACCGGGTGCCCCTCGCCGCACATTCCACAGCCAGCTCTGCTTGGTAACGTGGGCACAACAGAAAACAAACTTTGCAGTAAGCTTTACTCTCCCAGAGCCCCTGAAGCTTGCTTTAAAAAAAAAAAAAATACTTTGGAGCAATGTGGTCTTTCTTTTTCTCATGCTCATGAAAATTCTCATACCAAACCAGTAACCTCTGCTGCCCCCGGTTCATTATTTTTTAAGGTGGCGTTAAGGGGCATTTAAGGGAAGGCTTGTCCCAGCCTCTGTGTCCCCTCCTGTCCTACATCCCGTCATGGCAAATTACAGCTTCATCCTGCTTGTGTGACAGGCACTAAAAGGGGGATGTTTGGTCAACAAATAGCAAAGTTGGTCTCATCCTTGAAAGGCTCTGGCTGTCCCTGTGCTGGTGCTCCCCAGGGTGATGGGTTGCTCCATCCTGGCTGGTGCAACTTTCTTGTCACAGGAATGTCCCCATGAGGCTGAGTACCCTGAGCTGGGGACAGCCAAGCTTTTCCCTGCAGAGACAGTGCTGGGCTCTTGCCCAAGTCCCCTCTCCAGGGCCCTGGCACCAGTGCAAGCACAGCCAGGCTGAAGGCTGGTGATTAAACCCATGATCCAGGTCACTCCTGCGCCTCTCAGTGCCCCAAACAATAAGGATGCTGAAAGCAGGACCACATCCAGTTGGGGATATTGCACCTCTCTAAGCTGGTTCAACAGGTTTGGGGATGAACTGAGCTAATTTGGGGTAAAATCGCCCCAAAAAAAAACATTGCAGCAGGGGTTTCTTCCCCACATGCCCTGCATTGCCATGGCTAAGCTGCTCCCAGCTCAAACTGATTTCTTTCATGGGCTGACCTTTACTCTGGCATCTTCTTACTGAACTTTCTGTCATGTATGTAATTCTTTAAAAACTTTTTTTTTGTGTGGACATGACAGAGCTGTCTCCTAAGGTGTCAAAAAACACATCTTGCTTCTTAAGGAGAGGTATGGAAACCTGTGCATGGCACAGGGGGGTTTGCTGTGGATGGGACAACACTGGGTGCAGTCCCAGCCCAAAGTCACATCCACTGGACCACACACTTAGCTCCCTTTTTTTTTCCCTCCCAAACTAATCCCTCCAGCCCCTTAGATTTTTTTGTTGTTTTTGTTGTTGCTCCTCTCTGAATTCCTTCTAATTTGCAGGCTCACTGCCAGCATCCAAAATGCTATAAAAAGGGACTTGTTCTTCAAGCTTCCCTCCGGTACACAGCATTTGCACAAATAGCAACACACTTGACAAGTAGGTCTGATTCCCCCTGCTATTACCAAAATGCTTGTGGGGTGCTCAGGGAGTAGAGCCACTGTGTCAAGACAAGCCAAGTTGAATTTCACACAGGGCCCTGAGCCCAATTCCCAGCCGGTGTTTAAGCTTCTGTCAGCTGGAAAAACGGAGCTGTGCATTTTTATTTTCCTCCCTGTACAGCTTCCCTCTCTCTCTGAGAGCGAGCAGATGTGCTTTGCATCCCTCTGTATCCCACCAGAGCAGGTGGGATGTGGGCTGTGGCAGAAGACCCCGTGTCCTTCTGAAGGCAGCCCCAGGGCCATCACCAATTTTTGGCTGGTCCCCCCCCGCCCCCGTTATAAACAGCCATGACACAAACCCCCTGCCAGCTTCCGTCTTAAAACTAATGAGCTGTTTGACCCTGGCAAGTCCTCTGGGAAAGCTGTTGCCAGAGCCTTGCTGCTCGCACGGATGCAAACTGCTCTCGTTTCCAGCTTAAATTTATTTGTGGATGACTAGTACCCATTTGGCCTTGTTCTTCTTGTACCCACACTGGCTTTTAGCTTGGATGGCTCCTTTCCCTGCTCTGGTATTTATTCTCTGGCAAGCTCTACCAAGTGCCGTGGGTCTGCCAACCTAAATAACCCCAGAGCTCCTGGTAGAGCATGGCTGGAGGGGGTGTAAGGGCATCTAGGCTTCCTCATTCCTGCAGTGGAGACAGCCCCAGCAACTTGATTTGCAGCTCAGCCGTTGAAAAGGAAAATCCACCATGCTGCCTCTCGACATCCTCACTGGGGCTGCTCCCAGCCTGCAGAAGGACCATCTCAACCACCCTCACCACTGACAAAAGCTCTCTGATTGGAAGCCATTACCTAATTTCATTAGCACACTTCTCTTTTGCAATGCAAAAGCCATTTTGTCAGAAGATGAGGAGTTCTTTTCCTGGAGCAGCCTTCAGTAGCACCCTTCCCTCTCCTTTCTGGTAGCGCCAGGACTCTCACTCCCGCCCGTGCTAATCCCATGCTAATCTCAGCCCTGGTGGTGTGGAGCAGAGACTTCCCATGCACAGCTGTGCCAGGCACTTTGCTCAAAGGCTGAAGTGGATTTACAACGTGAAAGTTCATCGGTGCAAAATACACACGTGGCTTCTTACCACTGGTCTCCCTTTGGGGGTGTTGGACCATCCAGGATGGTATGGGAAGAGCTGCAACATGTTCGCTTTCTCCCCAGGATGGTAATTTCTCACTTTGGGGCTCATTTTCCCCGTATTTCCTGCTGCCACATCTTTGCTGTGGGTTCTCATTGCATATTGATGCTTTTAATGTGCTGTCTTTGGGAGGTCTGTGCTTATTCCTGGTGGTGCTGAGCTGCTGGCTTATCCATCCTGGTTTAGACTCCTGCCTTCTCCTTGGCAGGCAGAACTTGGCTGGTACCTTTGATGGAAGGAAGGATGCACCAGGTACCATAACTCACCAGCTCCTTATTTCCTCCAAGCTTCCCTTTAGTTAAGAATCTTTTCTTTCTATTTTCATTCTGCCTAATCTAAACTGCATCAGCTTGTGTCCATTTGAGGCAGGATTTTCTATTCCCCTGCAGTGTCCTCCCATCATTCCATGCCCTCATTAAACCACACGTAAATTGGCATCATCAAGGAGGAGCTGGGCTCTGCAGTTATTAGCAGGATTATTCTCCTCTCCCGGTTTCCAGTGAAGCTGCTGAAGGGCTGGTGTAACACGATTCTCACTAACACTCATCTCCACTGTCAGGGAGAGTGATGCTGATGGGGCACTGAGCATCAGCAGTAGATACCAGGAGGAAACCAACAGACCCCATCATATCTTTCCATATTAAGGGATTTTTGAGCCCCAGCTCCTCTCCTCCAGGCCACGGTTGTTTAGCACATCACATTGGGCATTAACTTTCCATTCTGAATTTTTCTTGAGCAGCCCGTGGGCTCCTTCACAGCTGCAGCTCCAGCAGAGGAGTGCATCACATCCTGGGCTCATTGCTAGGTTTGCATTGTGCATGGTGTTTTCTCACTGCCTAAATCAGTATCCACAGCCTTTAGCACTCAGAGTAGGTACAGCTGGGCATGTTCTGCCTGCAGTCAATCTTCCTTGCTCCTCTCTCCCTGTTTATTTGATTTCTCACTGTATTTAAAGACAGGCGAAGCCAGCGTGTGTTTTGCAACCTTCGTCTCCTGTTATTCATTTCTTAGAAACAAAGGGGAAGGAACCACAAGCAATAAAGAGCCTGAGGTTTGAGGACTGGCTGTTTATTTGACAAAGCTAGAAATGCAGTGACTGAAGAGGACAAGAAAAAATCCTCAATGCAGATGTACCTCATTTAAGTTTACACTTGCGTAGGTCAAATTTGGGGGTGTGTGGATTTCCTCCTGCTGCAGTTTTAGATGGAACTGTTACCACTGCCATTACTGCAAACAACATCTTAGTTTTGCTTTCTGCGCCTCATTTTTGAACCCCCAGGCCTGACTTTCCTACACCATGCCTGTCTGATGCTGGGGGAGCAGTGGTGCCCATCTCAGTGGGTCATGGCAGCCCTTGCAGTGGGATTGCACGTGGCTGATGACAAGTGGGTGGTGATAAACCAGTCCTAAGGGTTCAAAGGTTGGCAAGGAGGCTGGAACTGGCCATCAGCTGCTGGGAAGAGGGGAGAAGGAGCAGCAGTGTGGCCCAAATGCCAAAGCCAAAGATGCTCAGAAGCCCAAAAGGGACAAAAATAGGTGTTTGGGTCATTTGAGAGGGTTTGAGGACCGCTTAAGATCTTTTCCCTCGGAAGCAGCAATTACCAGATGAAAGGGAATGTCTTCAAGCAGGCATTTTGGAGCATCTGGTTTGTATTTGGCACGTTCACTGGGGGAAACGGGGAAGGCTGGAAGGCTGCTGGCTGGGTTGGTGGCTGGGAGAGGCAGAGGGTGTTCTTCAGGGGATGAGTCTGGTCACTTAGGAAATGCATTTTGACACCAGGAGCATTCCCACATATCTCCTCCTTTTTGGACCACGTTGTCAATCACTTTCTAAAGCATTAACTCTGGGCATGAGCTGTATTTCTGCTCATGGGAGAGTAAGGGGTGTCCCCACATGAAGTGGTGAGTAGGGGGATGCACACGTGGTTTTCTTTTTAGGTTTCGCCCTTCCTCACTACAGAGGAGGCATTGGCATGTAATTACTGCCAGCTTTAATCCAGCCAGACCAAGTGCCTTTCTGGCAAACCCAAATACAATAGGAGCCAAAGGTTATTGCATGCCCTAAATAAAACCATTACAGCCCTGGGGCCTCACCCAAGCCCAGACCGCAAAGCATCCAGGACCGGCTTCATTCAGTTTTTCTGAGCCTGGAAGATTTGGTTTGATGGCAATGACCCATAACTTTTTTGTTTGTTTGTTTTTTTCCTTCCTTTCCCCCTGCAAAGCCACCTGCATGCTTGCAGCCACTGTGGCACCTGCCAGGAGCAGCACATCTGGCCAGCGTTAGCAAGCCTGCCAAGGTGCACTTGGTTCAGTCTTTTCTTGCTGAAAGTGCACCTGAACAAGGTGCACTTGGTTCAGTCTTTTCTTGCTAAAATCATTAGTGTCATTAATTGAAAGCAGAGGTGGGTGAAGGCACGTCACAGACACAGCATGGCGTGCACAGCTTAGCCCAGCACATGGCTGTGACCAGTGTCCTCTCAAACTGCTGCCAGATACAGCCCAATGTCCTGCCCATCTATGGGATGGATTGAGATTTCAGGCACCACACAAGGACCCACGTGGCCTGGAGTAGCCACCCAGGAGGCAGTGCATCCCACCAGTGCTTTTCTTTTGCTCCAAGATGGGATTTACTCTGAAACCTGAAGGATTTAACTCTCTATCCCTGAGCAAATACAGCCCAAAGTGATGCAAATGCGTGAACTCACCCAGATCTCAAAAGCTAAATATTGCATCATGATTAGCATGCTGTATCCTTTGCCCTCGTCTGAGACACTCTGAGTCCATCCTGCTGCAGGGACAAGCCAGGCCAGGGAGGAGGTATATGGTGGGAAAGGCTTTCTCCTCACCTCCCAGTTTAATTATCAGTGTCTCATGTTTGCAGTGTAATGGACATTGGTTCTGCTTTTATGCAAGGCTGCTCTGGCTGCTGGCATCCCCACTGAGCTGCCAGCAGGGCGAAATTACATTTCACAACCCGTCTTTCCAGGCTCCCACAAGATTACTGGAGGGAGAGGAATGTGCTGGAGAAAATATCCCAACTACTGTTAAAAGGCACAGCTTTCCCTGCCCCTTTCTGGGATGGCCATTCCTTCACTGAACTAGACATCCTCCAGCTGGCAGCACCCACTGGAGCCAGCACTGTGTCACCTCCCCATATCACCCTGGGGTGCCTTTGCCCTCCTGGCCTCCCCTTCATGTGCAAATAATTGCAGTTGTGATAAGCAGGCTCTTTTATGAAGAAACTCTGCTTTTCCCTTGCAGTGCTCCTGGGACAGAGCTCAGTCACTCATTTTATATCTGGACAATAAATCTCCAGGCTCTCCAGGGCACACCCACCACACAAGGCAGTAATGGGCCTGCCAGATGCTGTTCTGTCTGGGTGAAGAGCATGCCAGCCAGGGCAGCATCTATTAATCATTTGCCAGGAGAGCCCAGGCAGTGAGGGAGTCTCAAGGCAAATCCCTTTTGGCCAATCCTTTTGAATCACAGTGAAGTTTTCTGGGCTACCGGGAGCTGAAACACCTGTGAGCTGCAGCAGCCTGTGATCCCAGGCTGAGATACATCCCACATGTCTCAGGAGGAAGGTAGAGAAATCTTTCTGCTTGTTCCTTCTCTGTCTAAGAGGCTTAAAATCCTCACCAGGCTAAGGCAAGGTAGCCCTTTTCATTGATCCCACTCATCTTCTTTTGCTTCAAAATGCTGTGAGCATCAGATGAGATGTGGTCCTGGGCAGTGACAAGCACTGGGGAAGCTTGAGCTGGTTTGGTGTTGAGTCATCTCCTGGGTGATGGCACATGGACAAGGCTGAACATGGGGATGGCTTTCTCTGATGTTTCTTCTCTGTTGGGTCTTCTTTCAATATTCCACAATCCCAGTCCACACATTTTGCCTCCAGCAAGTAGAACACCTGCAGGTTCTCCACAGAAGATCTCGTTGCATCTGGGTCAGGCTGTTGCACTCACTGATTTCTCTCCCAGGCTAATTACAAGCCTCTTGGACTCTCTCAGGTGGCTTTGGCAAGTGCTCTCCTTTTCCAATGCCAATGCCGGGGAGCCCTGGCCACAACTATCATGTCTTTCCCCAGCTATTAGAAAGCAGTTACGCTCCTTGTGTGTCTTTTCATTGCCGGAAGCTGGTAAGTGGATGGATCCTACACAAATAAACTTCTTAAGGGCAGGGAGTCAAAATATCCCTGGGCTTGTTTGGTGGGAAAAGGTTAACCAGCGTGAAGTCTATGAATTGCCGCTGACCCGACTTTGTTGACAAAATACAGTGTTATTAATTGGGCTTGCAGGCAAACTGCCTGGGGATGTTTAGAAGGAACTTGTCCATCGCAAGGGCTGAGATCTCCCTGGGAGAAGACCTGTCTGGACTCTTTGGGGATGCACCTGGGCCTTGGCCATGGCTCTGGTTTGGGGTTTTGTTGTTGAGGATAAGAGTTGTCAGGGTCTCAGTCTCCCACACTGGCCATGGGGCCACAAGGATGCACCAACAGCAGAGCTGTAGCAGAGAAGGAGAGGAGGAGCCTGTCAAGAAGCCTGGGACCAGGAGACTGAAAGAGTCTCTTGATCTACTGGAAGGTGTCCCTGTTCATTGCAGGACTAAATATTGTTGGACTAGACAATATTTAAAGTTCCTTTCCAACCCAAACCATTCTGTGATTTTGATGTTGACTCTAATGAGACTCCCGGGTTCCTAAATTCAAGTTCCTGCTCTCAAGCTGCTCTCCTACACAAGGCATCATTACCTGAGCAGGAGCAGCAGCGTCACGATGAAGGTGATGTTCAGGACTGTGACCTGTGCTGTTCCCCAGTGTGATCCTAAATCCCAGCAGCTGTTCACTGCTGCATTGACACTGATGCCACTCACTGTCACCCTACCCCCAGCCCGCTGGCTTATTTTCGGCTTTGGCAGGACAGTGATCGATGCATGTCCCTGGGTGCCATCACAGCCTTCCAGCCACTGTCATGGCAGCTCCAGAGCCAGCTGCTCCTGTCATGGCTGGCAAGTTTCTTCACAGCATCTCACGGCCGTGCGTGACGAACAGCTTGCTTCCCTCGGCCTGAGAGCGAGCAGAACACCCGTGCTGGCACCAGCCCAAGACAGAATCTTTGGGAATCCTCCTTGACAGCGTGACAGCAAATGCTCCTCTTGAGCAGGGCCGGTGCTGGGAGGCTCTCAGCAGCAAATCCCATCCTGGTGCAGGAAGAGCTCACCTTGGGCTGCGAGGTTTCCTGCACCTGCATGACTGAACGTGCTGGAAAGCACCTTCCATGTGTGCCAGAGTGGTGGAAATCCAGCTGCCAGCAGATAAATGTGCTGATGCCTGTCCTGCCGTGCTTTGAGGAGGGGGTGGCACCTAGTGAAGGTGGGCAAAGGAGCTGTGCCCTCTCCTCAGTTTCCCCAAAAAGCTGACAGTCACCTCCTAGGTGAGGTCAGTCACATCCAGGTAGAGCCTCGTACAGGTTAACTGTGTTCCTCAAGGGCTGCCAGCTCCCTGTAGTCCACAGGTGAAGCCTCCTCTCCTGGATTGCCTAATTCAAGTTGGGCCATGCAAACATGACCTGGAAGAGCCAACAGGAGCAAGATCCATTTGCCTATTCCTCTTGCACAGCCTCTGGACACAGTCCTGCCCAGGCTGAAGTGGCCCCAGGGGTGAAATGGTCCATCCAGGCTGGAGTTCGGAGCAGCTTGACCATTCCCTGAGAGCAGCCGTGGCAAGCAGCCCACGTTTCACAAGTGGGGTTTTCCCATCAGGCTCTCCAGCTGCTATAAATAACAGGAAACGTTTTGTCGTTTTCTGCTCCGGAGAAGGTCAGGAGCTGGATTCTGTGGTCTTTGGAGCTTGAATAAGGTTGGAGATTTATGCAGTGTACCCAGAACTCCCCTGAGATAGCCTGCCTGAGGCTGTTTGCCTCCTTGGATGGAGAAGTCCTGAATGCCAGCCTTTGACAAAGTTACCTTAGCCACCCTTTCTGAGCTCTCAGGTCCTGCTAAATCCTTAATGTGCTCTTCATCTCCAGGCCAGATGCTAACTCTTGGATTGCTGCCGAACCAGCTCACCAGAGGTTTGAACCATCCTCTGTCAGTGGTAGGAAAATGGACCCCATGATGGATGGACATAGGGACACCAGCCACGGATCTCATGAGCTTGCTGGGAGCTCATCTTCATAGAATCATAGAATCTGCTCTTGTCAGACCCCACCTGGAGGACTGTGCCCAGCTCTGGGGTCCTCAGCTCAAGAAAGATATGGAGGTGTTAGGGCGGGTCCAGAGGAGGCCACAGGAATGATCAGAGGGCTGGAGCACCTCCTCTCCTCATATTTGTGTTTGCAGCAGGATGGAAACCCAGCAAATCAAATGGGAAGATCCATCCTTAGAGGGTTGCTCAGACATCCTTTCTGGGTCCTGGAGAGCCCCAAGCTCAGGTCTGAGCCGCCTGTCGCCCCAGCAGCCGCGCAGGGAGGAGGCAGAGCCCTGTCTGCTGCCTCTCCCATTTCCCCAGCAGATGCAGGAATGCTTTGATGTCCACTTCCCCAGCCCCAGTGCCCAGCACCAGGATTAACCACCAGTCAGACGCCTCCATCGACTCCAAATAAATCTTCTAAACTCAGACAAGCACCACTCACAGGGGTCCCAGCATTCCCCTCTTGCAGAATGATGGTTAAAAATAGTTTTTCCCCTTGCACCTGCCCCTCTGAAGCCAAGGCTGTGTTTTATTTTTAAAGCCCAGGTTTCTTGGTGGTTGGCTCCTCTCCTGGGGCATACAGGCCAGGGACAAATAGAAAAATTGTCCATCTCAGTGGTACAAAGCAGGTGGGCAGTGTGGAACGTGCTCTCATGGGTTGTGAGCATGGAAGAAACTCTTCCTCTCCCGAGCTCTTCTTCCTATAGCCAAGACAGAAATGCAGCTCTAGGGATAACCCTTCAGAAAAATACTGAATTTTGCTCCTTTTTGCATGTTTATGAGAGTGTTTTATCTGTGTCTAAAGGGTTTTTGGGTCAAAGTTAGTATGCCCTATGCAGATCTCTGAAGCCTGGCTCAGTCCCACTTAAATGGTTTCAGTGAGGCTGAATTATTTTTTGTTAAAGCCTATGTGTTTACATTTCATAAGCTTATTTTAAAACATGTGTATACAAGAGCAGGCTTATTTATAAGGCAGATTGGCCTGCTGTGTCCTTACCTGACTTAAGTGTCAAGGAAGCAGCTTTTTTTAACTTTTTACAAGCACAGTTTAAAATAAAATACTGTTTTGCTGTGTGCAAGTGAATCTGCCCAAGAGAGGAGGTCAGGACAAGGTCTTGTTTTCCAACTGTAAAAAGCTATGTTGCTTATTTACAGAGCTTCCTCTCACCAGCCATCATTTTAAGTTAATATGTTAATGACAGCTATAGGTTAAAAAAAAAAAAAAATCATTTGTATTCCCCAGAGTCCTGGCAAGGCAAAATCCCAAAGTAGCCAGGCTTCCCAGTGAAACAGCTTTTAGGAACTTTCCATCAGTAAAGCAGGATTCGCTGGGTGACCCATTCTCCTCAGGTTCCTGGCAAGATTTCTGATTTCAAGAACCCCAGGCAAATGCTTGAGAAAAGCCTTTGTGGAGGGATCTTGGCATTTTCTGCTTGCCCTGGAGGAAGGATTTTATTCTTGATTCTTGATTTTATCCTGTGAACTGGTAACACACCAGTCCAGCTGCAGGAAGGTGAGGAGCACTTATGGTGGTGCAGTTCCATGTTGGAGTGTGAGTTGTGGATCTTAAAGCAGGATGGGGAGGGTGAGGAGAGCCCCAGGGAAATACGAGTTTACATGGCAGCAAAGTGAAGCTTTGATTGTAGGACATAAAATCCATCTTTCCCAAGGGATGAGAAGCCCACGTGTTCTTATGCCTTTGCTTGGAGAACTTTTCCTGCTTCTATCAAGCTTCCACATGGGACTGGTGGTTATGGACATGAAGACCTAGGAGGTAATGAGATGAGTGTTGACATTTACACCCAGGAGAGAGCTGGAGCAGACACAGAGTGAGGGATGGTTTTCCATCCAGCAAAGCTGTAAACCAATGCCCTGACCACTGGTGGTTATTTAAAGACTCCAGCAGCACTTCCTGCCATGGGAAGGTGCTTGGCCCACGTTCAGCCTGGGCGACTGCTCCCTGTAAAGCCAAATAAACAGCAGCCACTTGAACTTTCCACCTTGCAGGCTCAGTCAGATGCCTCATCCCCGGGCACCACGCCTGGGATGGGCTTTGTGGATGAACCTTCTTGGAGGATCCAGGGTGGTCACCACATTTTGGGGTTGAGGAGTGCTTTTCCTGTCTCTGAAGGACCCCGGTGGAAGAGTTTGGAGCTGAGAGAGGGCATCTGGGAAGGGAGATGTGTGTCTCAGGAATGTGTCTCAGGGATGCCCTCCATGCAGGTCCGTGTCCTTCAGTGACCTTGGGCAGGGCGGAGGGAGGAAGTTACATCCTTTAACCCTAGACATGTGCTTTAAATGCTAAATTTCCTTAGAGGAGCACAATTCAAGTAGACAGGACCAGGAATCTCATCCATCATTCAAAGCATGGTGGTAATGCATGACTGTAGTGACCATCTGATCTGCAGGATGCCCATGAAGGTGCCAGGGCATCAATGGTGAGATGCCCATAGTGATGCTTCACCCACTGGGGAGGTTGGAAGAGGTCCTTTCCAACCTCAGTCCTCCTGTGACAATCTATGTGTGATGGCAGACAGTCCCCTATAGGTATTTTGTTGCTCTTACTGAATTGTAGTTACCACGATGCACATTCCTCCCCACTTCTGACCCTTCCCTGGTGAGCTGAGAGGTTTCAGCAACTCACACGAACCCTGCAGTGGATGCTCCTCACATCCAGCTCCTCAGCCTGGGAACTTCTGCAAGACTTGGCAGCAGGACTGTGGCAGGAGTATTTCACACAGGACCCAAAAATATTGCTGTCGGTGCAGCGTCGGCCGGCCTGGACGCGAGGTCAGGTCCCTCAGAAATCAGATTGTTGACGAACAAGCTTGAGCATATTGAAATGTTTCGTCTGATTTTCTTGGACTGCAGAGTTTCCAAGGGAGCCAAAAAGCTGGCTTCTCCTCTTGTTGACTCTGCAGACCAGAAATACAGCTGGGTTCAGTGAAATAAGGAAGGTCCCAGTTCTTGTGCTGATGTAGCAGAGAGGCAAAAAGCTCAATTTGGAAAAGCTCAAATGTCTCTTTAGAGATAAAAGTAATAGTCCAAGGTGGTGCTCTCTGCCTGTGCTCAGCATCAGGGATGATTGCTTGGGCAGCCCCAGGACCAAAATCCTTGCTTGACATCCCTCTGGATTTCTAACAAAGAAGCAAATCCAGGGACATCTCACTTGATCAAGGTCAAAAAGTGTGTCCACACAGGCTTTGGGGAGTGCAGAGAGAAGCTGTGCCAGCTCTGAGCTGGGATGAGAGCACAGGAGACTTAAGGCAGGAGGAGAGCATCTCTTTAAACTGCAAATGAACCCTGAAATGACAAAAAATTTGAAGCAAGCCCACATTTCGGGTCAGGCTGGCCGTGAATCAGCTCAAGAAAACGAAAGACAAAACTTTCTGACTTCAGTTCGAGTTATGAACTTATAAACTCTCATTTATCTGGTTTAGTGGACGTGAGCCAGAGACATTTTTTGAGGTTAGTGGATGGGACAGCTTCCTGAAAATGAACTCATTGAAAAAGGCATGATTTGGAGACAAAGTTTGTCTCAGATTCTCATATTGTACAAGGCTGGGTTAATGTGACACAGAGATATTTTCTGTATATCCCAGGGCTGCTCTTGAGCATCCTCCATCCATTAGTGCTCTCCGCTAAAATGCAGAGGCATGATAAATCACTTCCAAAAATGAAAGTTGAAAAAAAAGTAATCACATTTTAAACCCATCTGAATGATAACCAATGTCTAAAAAGCTTTTGCACAGGACAGCAGTGTAACCTTACTCCATTCCTCTGAGATAACAATCACAGACTGTGACAACTGGGGCAGCCCATGGTCCAGCTTTGTGATTTCATGGCCTGGAGGTGGGGATCAGAATAGGAGTGTCTCATATGTAGGTGAAATTTTTGTCAACAAATCTTAGTACTTTTTTTCCAGAATATGGCTATTTCCCCCCTCTGTTTCCATTTAAAATACTGATTTATTTTCACTGTTGCTTTAAAAATGGCTCTATATTCCCCCAAACTGTATTCAGGCATTACAAAAATCAGAATATCTGCCTGAAGCTAGGAACAAAAACGCAGCAGAGGCGTCATGCAGGCAGCTGGGCTAAAATTGACATCTGCTAAAGTTAGGGGAGATTTCATGGAGCTGTTTGTTTTATTGAAGTGGACCAGGGTTTTATCAATGCCCTGGCATTGAAGGGGTGCACTACTGGTCCTGGATGCTGTGAATCTTCCTCATCCTTGGTGCTGTGGCTGGAAGGATGGCTGAGATGTGCTCCTGGTGAGGAGCTGGTGGTGTTGTCACCAGGTTTGGAGGCAGCGATGCCGCAATGATGCTCCTGCCTGAGGCTGTGCTGGAGAAGTGGGTGAGCTCAGAGCTGGTGCTTAGTGCTAACTAAAATCTCCTATTCCTACACTGTACCAGTCTCCTGGGAGCAGATTTGGAGCAGATGTTCCTCTGTGCCTGAGTCAGGTGAAGGCTCCATGGGTGCATCCACCCAGATGCAGATCGCCACAGTCCTGCCAGCGTTTGAGGCTCAGACAGGGAGGCTGTGAGTCCAGCTACATGGGAGAGGTTGGTTGGCATTTCCAAACCCTGCAGGGAACCTCTTGCTGAGGTCTCCAGAGGCTTTCAGGTGCCACTGTCTGGTGGAGCTTGAGGGAAGTCCCTCTGCTGCATTTCTAGTAAATGCCAGCCCAGGACGTGCTAATGACAGCAGAGAGGATGTGCTCCATCTGCGTGACAAATGACGCTTACAGGAGATCTGGAAACAGGATGGGGATGTTTTATCGACCAGCTGATAAAGGAAAATGCCAGAGAAATTCCCATATGGGAACACAGAGTAGAGTTTCACCCCATGCCTCAGCATTGAATTACAGTGCTCGTTTAGCAACCCTTGGCTGCTTGTCCCAGTGCTGCCCACAGTGCCCTGCTGGTACAGCTGCCTGTTTGTGGAGAGATGAGCTGGGAACGGATCAAGCTGAAAATAAACTTTTTTATTTATTTTTTAATTTCCCCCAAGGCAGGATTGACTCCATGGTGTCTTTGCCAAGATGGCCATCGATGTCACCATGGCCTCGTGCTGGTAGAACTGAGCCAAACCAGTCCCTGCTGACTTTGCACTGGAGCAGATGGGCCCCGTGTCCTGTGGCTGGAGGGGACATCTTCAGTGCCCCTTGTCTCTGCTCCCTCTGTCCCACCATGATCCAGCCTACCCTGGGCTGGTTGTGCTGTTGGTTGTCATGTGCAATGCCAAATTTAAATTATTTGTGAAAGAGCAAAACATCCTTTTTGTGCTGGCTGCTGGAGTACTCTGTACACATATGTGCCTGTAGGGTTTTTCTGCTAGGATAGTTGAAACAGTGTGGATTTCAGCACGGAGCCAGGTATATTAATAGGAATGCCCTCATTTTGCTTCTTTTCTGTATCAAAAGCTTTGGGGAAATTGAGCCCTAAGTCAGCTCTGGGTGTTCTGCAGGGTCTCCATAGATATTCCTCAATGTTGTGTTTTCTGTTTGCTGCAGCATGGCTCTTTAGGAAACAGCATGAAAAAGAGATGGGAAAAAACCCTCCCAACATACACCCATGGCCAGCAGGATAGGGAATGTCTGTCTGCCTCCCTCCCCTTTTATGAAACCTTTTTATGTGCCCCTGGAAGCAGGGGGACAGGGATCATGCTGGATGGATCTCAAAGTCAGTATTTAACCTGGACAGCTTGCTACTGGTGCTGCTTTTTCATTCACTCCTTCCCCCCTTTCCCTGCTGAGAAGCAGAGCATGTGCGTGTGCATCTCCAGAAATATTTACTATCATCAGTCAGCTTCATCATAAATGATGAATTTGGGCTTGCAGCTTCATTTACCCAGGGAAGCTCGTTTGCTTTCAGCTTGATTAGAGCCTGCTCCAGCGCAGCAAGGATGGCTGGGAAATGCCACCCACGCCAGGGTGTCAAAATGCCTCTGAAACCATCCGGGAGCCATGGAGCCAAGCGGAGCCGGGAAACCAAGAGGAGCTGGAGCAGCTTGCGTGTCTCCAGGCCATTAAAGCTCACCCCTGGGGCTGGGGAGGATGTGCAGAGCACGGATGAAACGCTGCATCCTGCCTGTCCCATCCCTGCTGGATCCGGCTGTAGGAGCTGAGGAAGTTTTCCTGCTTAGCAGGGTGGGGAAGCTTCACATCTCAGCCTTTATTTAATTTTCAGGTGATAAAAGCGTCGCTTCCTTGCCTGGCGCGTCGGAGCAGCCAGCGCCTTCAAACGTTCCCCTTTCTCCAGGGAATTTGCATTTCCCTAAAGGCAGCACCGGATTTATGCAAAAATCTAGATGAAAGAGAGGCAAAGCCAAAGCATGCTCATGAGTAAGCTTTCCTGGGCGCTTCCTGAACAGTCAGACACTCTCTTTGCAACCTTTTGGCATTTTGGGGAGAAGCAATGCTGACTGCAGGCTCCCCCAGCCCCAAAAACACTGTGTGATGACAACTTCACCTCCATGTTGTCCCAAGAGGGATATCAGCCTGGAAAGGTGCTTTGACATTGCAACATCTTGCTGTTGGATTTGCTTTTCCTGGGTGCACCTTTCCATGGAGTGTGGCATCTCTCCCCTCTTGCTGTGGTGTTTGGCTGATGTTTCCACTCCAGACAGGATGGATTTCCCCCTTATCCTCCCATTCCCCTGACGATGTGGTCCTTCTCCTTTGGTGATCTCCAAAATCACCTGGGCAGCCAGCTGGCTGTGCTGCATGACTTTCTCCTTGCTTTCCCTGGAAAAGGATGGGAAGAGCACCAAGTGTCATCATCCCACAGTGGCTCTGACACGAGCTTTTTGCTCATGCAAATCATTGCAATTTCCCTTCCCGATATACCAGGGCGTTTGCTGGCTTTTGCAAAGCCACTGCTGGAAATCCTTCCTGTGAATGACAGGAACAGGATTGGTTGACTGTTCATCCTCTGTTTTCAAAGACAGTTCATTTAAGTTCAAGAAGCTTCAGGATCTGTATAGTTTGCCATCCTTTTTTAGCTGGTTTTGCCTCAAAGAGTGGCTGGGAGCAGCCTTGGCGTGCCAGAGCATCTCGGTGTGACACGTGAGGATGTGATTTAAAATATGCTTGTCTGGAGCTGCAGCAGCTGCTCTCTGCTTCTGGTGTGCAGCCCAGAAAGGGTCAGGCTTGATGGTAATTGGGGAGCCCATTTTTGTGGTCCAAGACCTCATCCAAAGCTGCAGCATTATAGGACTCCAGTCCTAAGGGATTCTTCATCCCATTTTCCCAATTCTCAGAGTGCCCTGTTCCAGCAACATTTTTTAAATACCTTGGTTAAATTTGAATCCAATTTGAACCTCACTTCATGAAAAGGCAGGTGGGGAGCTGGGTAAGAGCTGGTGTAGGGAACTCAAGGAATGGTCATGGTGACACCCAGCCACCCTGACCACCAGAATCATGGAATGGTTTGGGATGGAAAGTACCTTTAAAGATTGTTTAGTTTCAACTGTACTGCCATGGGCAGGAACCCCTTCCATTACACCAATTGCTCGAGGCTCCATCCAGCATGGCCTTGAACACTTCCAGGGATGGGGCAGCCACAGCTTCTGGGGGCTGTTCCAGTGTGTCACCACTCCCATCATGACAAATTTCCTCCTTATGTTTGATATCAACCTGGCCTCTTTCAATTTAAAGCTGTTGCTTTTTGTACTACCCTTACAGGCCCATGTAAAAGGCTTTTTCCATCTTTTTTTTTTTTTTCTTTTTTTCCACAACCTCCCTTTAATTCACTGAAAGGCTGCAGTGAGGTTCCCCTGACCACCAATTCCTGAGCTGGAGAAAGAGCCACAGCCACATCCTCACCTTTTTATGCCCATCTGAGCCCAGCTGCAAGGTGCATTTCCAAGGGGCTTTGAGTTTCAGAAGTTCTGTAGCTGGGAAAAGGCCACTGGGAAATGACTCAACCCCACCCAGGGAGGATCAAGTTGGATATCAGAAAGAATTTCTTCACTGAAGGAGCGATTCAGCATTGGAATAGGCTGCTCAAGGAAGTGGTGGACAACGTCCCTAAAGTATGCAAAAATGAGTAGACATGGCACTCAGGAATGTCATTTGGTGGGCAGGATGGGACTTGGTTGAAGGCTGGATTTGATGATCTTGGAGATCTTTTCCAGTCTGAATGATTCTCCAATCCTGTGTTTCTAGTTTGCAGACTCTGAGCAATCTCAGCTCTGCACTGCCTTAATCTCCTTCCTCCAAAGCGATGCTCGATCCTCCCTCCTCCTTTCAGTTTAGTCTCCCACCTCCCATGTGGACAGGGTGTGAATCAGGCTGAGCACATTGGGCAGTGCCTTCCACGCCAGGCAGGCTCTGCAGAGACATTGACGTCCCACCAGTGAGAACAGCTGCGACTTTCAGCATTTCATGCCCTTTGATCTTTTATTTGGAAGAAAACCACCTTTATTTACTCTGCAAGCTCCCACGGGTGGGGGACAGCTCTTGGCACAGCGCTGGGGTTTTGCACAAGGGCGGCACGAGCAAAGGATTTTGTCCCTGTTGCTGGGGGTGGCTGGGTCCAGGAGGGAAGGAGAGGGTGCAGGAGGGAAGGAGAGGGTGCAGGGGAGCAGGAGAGGGTGCAGAGGAGCAAGAGAGTGTGCAGGATGAGGCCGTGCTGTAGCCATGCATCCAAAGCTGGCAGCTTGGAGGTATCCACTTTTGTCCCAAGAGTTGTGTCAACACATTGCTTTTGCAGAGCACTGGTCCTGTGGCAACTAGGGAGCTTTGCTGTGGCTTTTTGCTGGAGCTAAGGAGTTTTCTGGAAGAGGGTTTTAGGGAAAACCGTCTCTGCAGGACCTGGGTTTACTGGGAGGAGCCAGGAGTGTGGTGTGCTGGGGGGTCTTGATAACACTGCCAGACCTTGCCATATCCCACCCAGGAGCAGGCTATTTTCTCATCTCCCTTCACTTGCTTCGTGGCTTTTAATTATCCTGGCTGACACTCATCATGTTTCCCTTGAGATCTCTCTGTATTGTTAATAGCCCTGAGGGGACACTTCTCCCCTCTATCTCTGTCCTGTCCTGCTGGGAAAGGGACATCCCTGAAGAGGTTCTTTCAAGGGACAGTTTTTGTTAAAGTGATAGTGCTCATGGCTGGTGAGGATGAGGAGGAGACAACCCAGGGTTTCCCATGCAGCACTGTCCCCATGGGCTGGTGGCTGCTTTCTGAAGTTCTTTGGTGTCCACCGTGAGGGAGAGGGCTGGTGGTGCTGCCACCCCCCAGCCTCCTGTCATGACATGTGAGACCCTCTCTCCATGGGGTGAAATGTGTAAACCAAATAGTACAGAGCAAAAGCAAGATGGTTTTGGAGGACAACCCCTGACAGCACAGGGTCTGGATGGTGGAGGAAGCTCAGTGACCCACAAACACCACCTAAACCTGGTGCCATTGACTTGGAAGAGCTGCATTTCTCCAGAGCTTGGCTTCTCTGAACACTGCTGACCACAGCTTGATGCCGCCAGTGATCTTGCCATGGGGAACATCACAGGCAGAGCATGTTCTGTCCTGTGTTGCATCCCCAGCATGTCACAGAACACTATTTCAACATTGTCTGCAGGTCAAAATCCACCCTTTGAGTAGGTTTGAGTCCCCTGGAGCCCCTTTCATCATCAGCAAACTTCCATCAAAGCCACCATGGCCTGTCTGGGTTGGGGGTTGTGCAAGAGGCATCAGTGACGCAGACAGGGCTCTGGTGGCCGTGGGTCAGGGCTGCTGGTGACCTGACGAGGAGGTAAGAGCAGGTAATGTAGGGACAACTTCCCATCAGAATCCCAAGCACCAGAACCACCAAGCAGGGACATGGCAAATAGCAAAGTTCAGGTCTGGTGGGACACAGGCTCAAACTGTACTTCCAAGGGGAGGTCATGATAGCCCCTCCATGCCCTTCCCAGGACTGTGCTGCTGTTTCTCATGTTTACCCCAAAAAAGGCACCATTCTACACCCCCACCTCCAAATTTTGCCACCTGCTACAAGTATTATATTCACTCAAAATACTGTGAGAAACCACAAGAAAAGCTGGGCAGATGTTCAGCTGCACCAGTTTCAGGGTGGGAGAGACCCGTGGTAGTGGCACTTGTCTGGGGGGGACCACTGGGGTCAGTTTGCCCCCAGTATGTGTTTTGGGGTTAGGATGCTCCTTCGGGATTCATTTCTTTCTAAAGATACTCTTGGACAAGGCTTGAAGCCTGGAAATGCCCAATCACACACAGCATTGCTTCTTTTCCCCTGATTCTTCTGGCCAAAAGAAATCCCTGAAGGATGGGGGGAGCTGGCCCCCAGGATTTGGGGTGCCTGACTTCCCTGTGCATCGGGCGCCGGAGCGTGGGGATTGTCCGTCCCCAAACGACCGAGCCTTTCACCCCTCCCCGAAAAAGCCCTCTAGGGCACACCCTCTGCAGATCTGGGAGGCAGCCAGCCTCAAGCCTGTTATTACTTTTCCCTGTGGAGTTGGCCTCTCTTCCTCCCCCCTCTTTTTCTTTTTTTTTTTTTTCTTCTCCTTTCCCTTCAAATCCAAGCCAGGAAAAGCCTCTGACGTTGCCTCCACGGCTGCGGGCTCCTCGTGGCTGCTGGGGGAAGGCAGTGGCAGGGATATCCCGGATCACAAAACCAGGATCTCACTGCAAGCAGGGCCACTTCTGGCTACCTGTGAGTTATCCACTGCTGGGGACAGGGTGGGAGGGATGGATGGGGACTGCGTTCAGCTGGGGGAGGTTCCTTTTCCCTGCCATGCAGAAGGTTTAGTGCTTTTATGTGGTTTTTATGATCCTCTGGTGGCTGGCTCTCTTGTGGTACAAGAGGGAGTTAGGTTAAATAAAAAGCTGTCCATGGAGACCTCAAATTCAAGTTGCTTGGGGGCTGCATGTGAAGGAAAAAGCTGAAACTCCATCTAAAGGGCTGTTGAAAGGGTGCTTGAAGCATCTTGTTTCCTCCAGAGCATTGCCCCACAAGCTCTGGACAGGAGAGGCAGCCCTGACACTGGTGGCATCACAGGAATCCCAGTGTCAGCACAGGGTCCATGTCCAGTCAGGGTTGTGAATCTGGGTGAGAGGGAAAAACAACTCCCGAAGGACCTTTATAGACACTTTCCACACTGTGCCTCAGCCTCTCTTCAAAGACAAAAGGTGTAAATACAAGATAAGAAAGAGTTGATCATGTTACCAGTGCCTCCAGTGCATTCCCAGCTTGCACAGTGCTGGGAAGACTGTGCTCTTCTTTTTATCTGGCTGGCTGGCTCGCTGCCTCAGCTTCCCCATTCCTCCCTCTTTCCTGGTGTTCTGAGTGCCTCCTGCTTGCAAATCTCCATGCCAGCATCATACTGGCACCTTTCCCTGCTCTCTAAATACTACCAAACTCCTGAAGTCCAACTGGAGATGTAAAATCAGGGGCTGTGCAGTTCTTTTTGGTAAAATTTCATGTTAGCCAGAATTCAGTGCGTACCAAAAAGGATGTGAGGAAAGATGCATGACCTGGTTTATCTTGCAGGTGTGTTTTTGTGGGCTGCCAAGAGCCCCACATTGCTCTCCCTCTGCACCTGTGCGTTTTTAATCCTCCTTGTCGCGTTTTGCTCAGAAAACATCATATGCAGCAAGAGAAACAACCCAAAAAATAAACCCTTGGAGGAAAAACCCCACAATGCTTCCCTGGCAGATCTGGCAGCAGATACCCCACAGCCACCATGGTACTCAGCATGGCTTTTCCAGGACATCCCATCTGCTCTGTCCAGCTCTGCACCTGGAGCAGGACGTGCTGGTGGCTGCTTACACCTCTCCCCACAGATGCTCCTGCCGGGTGTTTTGTTTCCGTCGCTCTCCTCCCGGACCTTTCCTGTTTCCTTCCGTGCAGATGCAACAGGAGGAAATCTCAGAGCGTTGGCTTTCCTCTGGCTGTGTCCCAGCTGCAGTCATGGACTGGGGACAGCACTGTGGCTCAGTATGTCCTGGGACCTGTCCTCCCTGGCAGTGATGGCAATGGTGACAGTGATGGTGCTGCTCATGCTGATGGAGCCCAGTGGTGGCAGTGGTAGTGTTGCTCATAGTGGTGGCAGTGGTGACACTGATGGCAATGGTTGGAGTGGTGGCAGTGGTGGTGATGTCAGTGATGCTCCTCATATTGATAGCAGTGGTGACACTGGTGGCAGTGGTCATTGCAGTAGCGGTGCTGGTGGCAGTGGTGACAGTGGTGCTGCTGATTCTGGTTGCAGTGATGGTGGTGGCAGTGGTGACACTGGTGGCAGTAGTGATGCTGGTACTGATCTCATGTGTGCTGAAACTTCTGCATGGTGATAACTGGGAGTACTCAGAAACTTGGATTCAGTTTTCAGGGTGATGGAGGTGCTTGTTGGGAGCAGGGAGAGCAGGAGTTGATCAGCCTTAAGGGGAAAGGGCTGCTCAGTGTCTTGCTACTTGGCTGAAAGCAGGAGAGAGGTTAAGGAAGTGTGACACAGCTGGGTGTTTTGTTGGGTTTCTCTGAAGGTGAACTTTGAACAGGAGATGTGCTCACTCTAAGATAGCTATATTTATATACGGGTGAGATACAGATTGTTTGGGTGGGTAAGAGCCTTTGTTCTGAGTCCCACTGCTAAAGTCCACATGCAGCGACAGTTTGGCTCTGCAAAGCTTCCTTTTCCTTTACCTTGGGACTTGCTGTGTTTAGGAAAACCTGCCTCCACCATCTGTGTCCCCCTAGCTGGGTACCAGCAGCACAGCCATCAGGTCAGGTGTCTGCTCGCTGCTCCAACCAAACTCTTCCATTAACTGGGTGAAGATCTGACCTTTATTTTCCATCAGGTTGCCATGAGGAAGATCAGCCTCATCCCTCTGTTGCAGGCTCTGTCCCTGGACAGCTTGGATGAGGCCAAGGCACTTGTAATGGTGTTGCCACACTGCAAAGGACTATTTTGGAGAGCCCTGTGATGCCCTCTGCTTTGGGATGTAAGACAAGAAGATGATGGCTCAGTGGTCCCCATCCCCCAGAGCAGCATCCTTCATTGCTCTCTTGCCACACCAGTGTGTGTTCATCCTGGATCCTCATGGGGCTCTTGGCTGCAAAATTCTTGTGGAAGAACCAGAAACTCCCATAGTCATTGTTTTTCATTGGTGAAAAACAAATATAGAATTACTAAAGTTGAATTAGAATTACTAAAGATCTCTGAGATCATGGAGTCCAACCATTAAGCCATCACTGCCAGGGCTACAGCTAAACCATGTGCCACATCCAGGCCTCTTTTGAACACTTTCAGGGATGATGATTCCACCTCTTCCCCTGTTCCAATGTCTGACCACCCCTTCTGTGAAGAAATTTCTCCTAATATGCAATCTAAACCTCCTCCGGTGCAACTTGAGGCTGTTTCATCTTGTCCTGTCTCTTTGTTACTTGGGACAAGAGACCAACCCCACCTGGCTACGATCTCCTTTCACTGGGCTTTCCCAAGATGGGTTTGAGCCTGACAGGCCAGTGCTCACCGCTGAGCATCCTCATCCAGGGTTTGCTCACTGTGTCCTCACATGCTTCCTTTAGATGCCCCAGAGCGCTCAAATCAGAAGGATTTATATTCCACTTGGCAGGTTATTAATATTAGTTGAAATTCTCTTTTCCACATTGTTCTGCCACACTTAATATGGAGATCAGCATCGCAGCCTGAAACGCCAGGGATGACTTGTGATTGAATATCCATTAGGGATTTATGGGCTTCGGGGCTGAATTGCTGGGATGTGCAATTGCCAAAATACTTGAAACGCTTCCACTGGAGAGGAGACCTTGTGGGAAAGGAGCACTCGCTGTTCTCGTAGGCAGGCAGTTCCCACTGAGCCTCCCTTACTGGCAGTGAGCACACCCAAGCCAATAAAAAATGCTATGGGATCTGGAGCACCAATGGAGCATGAACTGTGTGTCGGATGATGACAGGGGGCAGCGCAGGCATTGGTGCTGGCAGCAGCTCCCCATCCCACAGGGCTGCTCAGCGGGTGGATTTAATCCAGGACACGGGTAAACATGGGCACAGTTCGTATTAATGTCCCTGGCAGCCAGTTAAAACGAGGTATGAGGTTGTTTGGAGGGAGAAAAGTCATTTTTTGCTGCTTTGCCTTGTGCGCCTCTGGTGCTGGTGCATCAAATCTGATGGGAGAGATGGCGTTAAACATGCTGGAAGCCTGAAGAGGAAAGGCATAAAAAGTAAAAGCAAAAGATCCTCAAGCCCTTTGTTTCTGAGAAACTGGGTTTGCAAGGGGACGGTTTGGGGCAATTCCTACTTTGTATCAGCTCTTCCCTTTGAGCAGGCAGGTGGAGCTGCCCATCCCGCCTACCTCCCATCCCTTTGGAAGGTTTTAACCTCTCTTTTCCTTAAAATGAAGATGAACCTTGCTGAGGGGATTGCCAGCAGGTTTTCCTTGGGAAATATTCACTCACTGTGTTGCTGGCTCTTTTCATGGTTGCACTGGCCAGCAGCTCAGTAGCTGGACATGCAGGAGCTACACAGCCAAAAACAGCCCAAAATTACCCTCCAGAAATACCACACTGGTTCTTACCCAGTCATGGTGAGATTGTCTCAGGGAGAAGCAGACCCCAGAAACAAAGTGATGGGTGGGATCATCACTGAAAAAGCATGGTGAACACTGTTGGGAGAGCAGGTTTCCCAGCCTATTTTGCAGGATCATCGCAAGCTTTGAGCAAAAATTCCAGCTGCTGTGGTCCAGGTGGAGAGGGTCAGGTACCCTAGGGGGTTCAGCATTGTCTGTGGGCCGAGCTGCTCTGAACCACACATAAAATGCTGTGGTGAAGCAGCTCCCACCTCACTCCCATCCTTCAGCCAAGCTTCCAGCCTCCATCGACTGCTAAAATCTGATTTTCTCAATGGGAACAGGAAAGTTTTCCCCTGTGAATGTTCCACTCATCCTCTGCAGCCCAGGCAGAGTTTGAACTGTTCAGAACATCCTTGCAGGGCTCTGGGGTAGCATTAGCCTGGTTTCTATAGGGGAAAAAAAAGTCAGGAGTGATGGAACGTGGTTGATGGGAAAAGTCCATGATTTTAGCAGCCAAGCTGGGCACTTCCAGCAGAGCAGCTCTGCTTCCCCCTGACACCTCACCTGGCTTTTTTCCCATTGCTATTTAACTTTTTCATTCCTGGGTACCACTGGAGAAGCTGCAGCTGATGAATGATGCTCAGGCCTGGAAGAGTCCATTGTGAGCACCCAGGTGCTGTGATGAGCTGCTCAGTGCTCAGCTCATCTCCCTGCTCCCACCTTGTCTCATTGCATCAGGGTGAAACAATCCAGAGGGGAGAGTTTCTGGCTGCTGTGAGGAGAGGCAAGGGGGTGCCTGCTGGCCTGGCTCGGGTTACTTATGTGCTTATGGTCTATTTTGAGGCTCCAGCCACGCGGCATTAAGCAGCCGCTGACCTGGGGGAAAGACCAGCTTCAAAACAAGAGTCCAGTGGGGAGCAACCTGGGCAGGCACCAGGGTTTCCCTCAGCTCCAAGTGGGGCTGGCAGAGCCCTTGCCTCCCTGCTGGGCCCATCATCTCTTGGATTTGGGCATTTCGACAGCGGGAATTGATTTCCTTTTTAATTCTTCCTGTTGCCATCCTTGAAAGCAAAGACGCTGGTGGGATGAGGGACCGAGATCTGTTACCGGGAGCGTTGTGCCGGTGGTGTGGGAATGTGGATGAGCAGGCAGGGAGACAAATCCATCACTAACACTGACAAAACCACATACACGCAACCCCCTCCTCGGCCCCCCTCCCCAAGAAAGCTCATTTGCAGGCAGCTTAGTTCTCCTAAGAGCATTAGAGGTGCATTTGGTGGCCATGAGCCCAGCGCTGGGAGCATGTGGCCGATTAGCAGCAGCGGCAGCTGGTTTTGGGCATGGCATGCATTTGGGGTGGAGAGACTCAACGTGCTTTTTGGGGACACAAAGGTGAGGTCTGGGGGGTCTGGAGGGGTGTTGGGGGGGGTCAGCTGGTGTGGATTGGGTGCTTAAATCAACCGGCAGGTGCAGATGTTGGGTGGCTTATGGGAGCAAGCCCTTCCCTTCCATGTGTTTTTCCCTTCTGCAGGTGAAATGCGAGTTACCCCTCTGGCTTTCCAGTGCCGTTTCAACTCTCCAGATGATATTTCAGTTTTAGCTTTAAATACCACCTCGCTTTCTAATCTGTGGCCTCCTGTGAAGATGAGCATGGTCAGGGATGCTCATATGGGATGTATTGGGTGGTGGTGCCTTCAGGGCAGGGGCTTCCTTGGGGAGGAGAACACTCTCATCACAGCGTTTCCCTTTCCTTCCCATGCAGCCTCGCTCTCCGCTGGGATTTATGGATGTGCTGAGGAGCAGCTGTGAACCCCACAGCCCCCAGCAGCTCACCCTGTGAAGCAACCCCCGGCCGCCTCTCCTCGCCTCGCCCAGCATCCCAACCTTCCGACTCAACCATTCAAGGCTCCCGTGCATGGATCGCCCCAGCGAGGCGCCGCTGCCCGACGCCACCGACGCCGCCCCCGTAGGCTCCCGGCCCCCCGTGCCGCCCCCAAGTACTCCACATACCCCGATGGGGTAACGTGACGGGGGTCACCCTCCCGCCACCACCACCCCCCATATGCAGAGGCCTTTCTAGAGCGCCCGGGAGCGCGCGGCACCGGAGGCGGCAGCCGCTCGCCGTCGCACACACGCAGAGGACGCCAACACTACAGCAAAGGGATTTCTTTTTTTTTAATTATTATTATTATTATCGTTAATATTATTTTTTTCCCCCCATCTGGCTTTTTTTTCCCCTCAGGGGGCTTGTGGTGTGTCAAGGAAGCCAGCGCGCTCCCAGGAGTTGGGATTATTTGCACAACGTCTGTATATTGAGTTCTCGGTCCTGTTTTATTTTTATTTTTGAAGTGCAGAGGTGTTGTTGGGTTTTTGGTTGTTTTGGTTTGGTTTTTTTTTTTGCCCCTCCACGCCACACTTTTCTTGGGTTTTTCCCACCACCACTGTCAGCACCACCTCGCCCTCCCACTGTCCCACCATGGCCCGGATGAACCGCCCTGCGCCCGTGGAGGTCTGCTACAAAAACATGAGGTTCCTCATCACCCACAACCCCACCAATGCCACACTCAACACCTTCTTGGAGGTAAGGAGGGGAGGCTGGAAGGCTGGAGGGCCCAGTTGAATCTTTTGGGGCTAAAAGCTGATGTAGCTGAGAGGGCAGCACATCCTCTTTGGAACCATGGCCCCTGATGGCATCCTGGGGCAGCGGGTCCAATCATTGCCAGCTTTTTGGGATGGGATGATTTTCAGGACCCCAGGTGTGATGTTTGGGCACAGAAGAGATGGAGCAGAGTTCCTCTGTTCCTGTTGCATCCCCAGCCAGCTCCACTAGCACATCATGTCACAGAGCTCTGGAGCAGTGCACATGGGTGAACAAAACCTGCTCTGCACCTCCCAGCACCTCAATAGCCACTTTTCATCCAAATATCCCAGCATATTTCCAATGCCCAGAGTGTGTTGGGTGGTGCTGGAGACCTCGGTGTTGCAAGAGCCAGCACTGGCAGCAGCTGTGTGAGTGCCACTGGCTCAGGGGGACAGGAGGGTGGCTGTGATTTGGGGACAGCCACCCCATACCCTGCACGCTGTGCGCAAAGCGATGGTGACTGCACCAGTGGGAAGGCTGAAAAATTCCCATTTCCTCCAGCCTCTTAGACTTTTGGCTGGGCTGCTGGGCATGTGGGGGGCTCACCACGGTCTGGTGAGCACACATGGGGAACAAAGGAGGTGGATCATTGGTGGGGATGATCTCATGGTGCCTGGCAAGGCCAGTGCACCAGGCACGTAATCCGGGGGCAATCCTCACGCTGGGCAGCAAGCCATGCTGGAAGCATCCCAAGTCCCACGCCTGAGCCTGCAGCATGTTGGAGTGATGATGGGATGCAGCAGCGAGGTGGAGAAGGAGCCCCTGAGCCATCTGTGAGATGCTGAGCTCAGTTGGTGGGGCATGCTACGACTCCCCCCCAGCTGCCTCCGTGCATTTCTGCATCAGGAGTGTGACCTCACCAGGCACAAATTTCTCCTTCAGAGGACTTGCATCCATGTCAGGGATGTTTCTTTGCCTGGGGAGTAAAATCCCTGCTGATGTGGCTGTCAGGGCTTAAAAATAAATGGCCCCATTGGCACTCATGACTCTGAGGAGTCAAGAAGATGCTGGTTAAAAATTCTGCTGTGGCCACGTGGCTTTGGTGTTCTGGGATTTCATGTTTCCTTGTGCCTGCGAGGCTGGATGGACTGTGGGGGGTTTGCTCGAGTGTCCAGAGATGGGGCACAGCACTGTTTTAGGGACCATGGTGTTCCACGTGGCTTGTGGAACCGTGCTTGGATGTGTTGGGGTTAAATGGGGTGCATCTGGCAGGATCTATTCAGACCCCTCCTTCTCCTTCCCTCCCCAGGACCTGAAGAAATACGGTGCCACCACGGTGGTGCGAGTGTGTGAAGTGACCTATGACAAGACCCCCCTGGAGAAGGACGGCATCACTGTCATGGTAGGAGAGCAGCAGGATGGGCACCTGCAGGGCTGCCCCAACACCACCCTGAAATATCTCATCTCTCGGGGCTGTTAAACAGCCTGGTGGCCCAACACGGGAGCAGAGTTGGAAGCCCAGCTGAGCTGAGCTGAGGCTGGTGCTTTAAAAAGAGAAGTGCTGCCCACGCAGCCGAAACTGTGACTCACCTGGCTGAGTCGGCAGCTGCCTTCCCTGCCTGTTGCTCAGGCTTTAAACCATCCAGGGATGAGAGCGCCTGATCCCACGTGGAAGATGCGCGTGGTTCCCATTACCCCCGGCGTTATCTTATCCTGGGGGGTGGTGGGAGGGTTTTTTTTCTCTTCCAGCAGCCGGCTGGTGCAGCTGGGGGGGATGAAAGGGAGCAGGCAGCAAGCTGGGAAAGGCAGAGCAGGCAGCTGCCTGGGCTGTATCTTGGCTGATAAGCAATTGGAGATGATGTCAGGCATGATAGCCCTGCCAGGGAGTTCAGCTCCAGCTGGGAAGTGGGGCTCTGCTCATTATTTAGGGAAGGGTTTGGAAGTGCCTCGTGGCTCCTAGGGTGGTCCTGTGTGTGTAGGACCTTTTTATGTAGCTCTGTCTGCATAATGTATATCCTAGAGAGAGAGAAGGCTGTATCCTAGATTCTCAGGGGTAGAGGTGGATAATCCTGTGGCTCTCTAGATGCAGATCCTCCAGATGCAGATACAGATATAGATGCAGTATGTGTCTCTACAGAATACGTCTTGGAAAGATAGCTGTATCCTACATATAGAATCCATATGTTGGAGATCATGTCTGCTCACTTACACACCAAATTCTGCCTTTTACCCCATTTCTAACTGGAGCACTCCAGTCTGAGTTTCTATGTCTAGGATATATGTACCTCTTTACATCTCTTACATCTCTCCTATGTGGAGAGATACATATCTAGGCTATGTTTTATATAGGGAGATAGAAAAACTATGTTAGACACTGTATAGAAACTAAATAGCTTCTACATCAAAGCTTCCATAACCATATAGAAACTATATAAGGTAAATCATAGAGAGATATATCTGTAAAGGAGGTATCTATAAAAAGATGTATCTATGCAGATACAGAAATATCCCTATATAATTATATCAAATACATCTCTACATATATATTTTTTATATGTATCATGGTATATACATTTTGGTATATTTTTTTATATATATCTTGATACATATTTGACATAAATATGTCTTGGTGCACAAATCTCATGAGGAGCAGCTGAGGGTGTTTAGCCTGGAGAAGAGGAGGCTCAGGGAAGATCTTATCCTTTCTACAACTCCCTGAAAGGAAGCTGTAGCCAGGTGGGGGTTGGTCTCTTCTCACAGGTAACAAGCAACAGGACAGGAGGGAATGACCTCCACTTGCTCCAGGGGAGGTTTAGATTGGATATCAGGAAAAATGTCTTCACTGAAAGGGTTGTCAAGCATTGGAACAGGCTGCCTAGGGAAGTGGTGGAGTCACCATCCCTGGAGGGATTTAAAAGAGGTGTAGATGTGTGACCTGGGGACATGGTTTAGTGGTGGCCTTGGCACTGCTGGGTTAATGGTTGTCTTGATGATCTTACAGGGCTTTTCCAATCTAAATGATTCTATGATTCTACATATGGACTATATATAGGCCTGGAGAAGAGAAGGCTCTGATGAGAGCTTGGAACCCCTTCCAGTCCCTAAAGGGGTTGCAGAAAAGCTGCAGGGGACTATTTACACAGGCATGTAGTGATAAAACAAGGGGGAATGGCTTTAATCTGACAGAGGGCAGGTTTAGATGAGACATAAGGAAGAAGGTTTTTATAAGAGTGGTGAGACACTGGCACAGGTTGCCCAGAGAAATTGTGGCTGCCCCATCCCTGGCAGTGTTCAAAGCCAGGCTGGATATGACTTCAAGCAGCCTGGGATAGTGGAAGATGTCCCTGCCCATGACAGGGGATTGGACTAGATAGTATTTGAAGGTCCCATCCAACCCAAGCCATTCCATCATGGGATGATTCTGTGGTGTGCTGTGTCATCCCTGGTGTGAGCCCCTGACCTGCACTCATGGCTGCAGGGAGGAGGTGGCCTTGCAGGAGGAGATGGCCTTGCAGAACAGGCACAGGGCGGGCAGGGGGTGCTGCTAAGCACCACAAATGCCCTCAAGCCCAGTGTGTTCCTTTCCTATCAAATCCCAACAGAAATCACACCACCTGTTCAAACACTGATGTGAAGCAGCTTATTTTGCCATCTCACACCAGGGATGACTCCAGCACAGCAGCTTAGTGACTCACTGCTCAAAATCTAGGATTAGGGCCTGGTGCCTCCCACACTTCGGGGCTCACCAAGCCACATGCCCTCCAAGTGATGCTGCCCTGCCTGTCCCTCTCTCCCACTGCTGCACAGCTCATGCCAAATCTATTTTGGGAGAGAAATCCCCACTTTGGGACACTTAGCCCTCATAACTGAGCCCAGGGCCAAGGGGTACCTAATGCAGAACCCATTGAACCCACTTCCTGACCATGCTCCAATTTTGTGTCCATGCAGCTTGAGGATGAAGCTTAGAAAAGGATGGGATTTTTCCTTTGTTCCTTAATAGCCTTTCTTGAAGGATGATATTTAAAGGGCCCCATCTGGAGTGATCTCCCTCCCTTTGACTCTCTCTAGGACTGTGTTAGAGGATCCCCAGACCATTCTTTTGGGACTTGTGTGTTCCACTTCCCCTCCGTGTGTAGCAGGAAGCGGAATTTCAGCACTTCATTGAGCTCTGAGATTTCAACCATCTTCAAGCCACCTTTGCTCAAATTCCCTACAATGTGCTCCCAAGTGCTGGAATTAGACAGGAGCTGGCAGGGGAAAGGATGGCATCAGCCTGAAGCTCAGTGAGGTCATCTGGATGGGGACGGGGCAGGGGGTGGCCATCCTGGTCTGCAGAGGCAGGAGATCATGAGGACCATGTTGTAGGTCCTGCAGGTGCTCCTGAAGGCTGAACCTGTCCACAGGAGATGGAAAGACCCCAGGCCTAGACTTGTATGGCTTCAAACCTTGAGCAAAAGCAGCCAGGGAATTCCTGTAAGCCGGATGATGCCACAAAACCCCCTGTATCCCCACAGAGCTGTGCTGTGAGCCCAATTCTGGCACTCACCCACTCCCCACTGCCAAAACCCCAAACCCCATCACCCTGAGTAAAAAACAACCCCTGAGAGTTCTCCCCTGGAGTCTTGACAGTGTTTCTCTCTTTCCAACCTTGCAGGATTGGCCATTTGATGATGGAGCACCTCCTCCCAGCAAGATTGTGGAAGATTGGCTCAACCTGTTGAAGACCAAGTTCTGCGAGGACCCTGGTTGCTGCGTGGCTGTGCACTGCGTGGCTGGCCTGGGGCGGTGAGTCTGAGCCCAGCACCCCAACTGCCACCCCTCTGTGAATGCAGGAGAGCGAAAACTGTGCCAGCACTCCTCCTTCCCTTCCCCAGTCCCCCTCTGAGCAGGGTTTTGTCCCAGCTGCCACCCCCCTGTGAAGGCAGGAGAGGGACAACCACGCCTGTGCTCCTCCTTCCCTTTCCCAGCCCCACTTGGAGCAGGGTTTTGTGAAACCTTAGTGGGAATAGGTGCTGATGGGGGGATCTGTTACCTGAGCTTCTCCTTGAACTTTAAATGATGGATATCAACCTCTGGGCCGTGTGAGTGGGAAGTGACAGCCACTGCTTTTGCCTTGCAGCGCTCCTGTCCTTGTCGCGCTGGCCTTGATCGAGAGTGGGATGAAGTATGAAGATGCCATCCAGTTCATCCGACAGTAAGTGGAGCAGTGTTTTGGTGTCAGGGTAGAAAGTCCCTCTCTGAGGGAATGAAGAGATCTGGCATGTCCCAGGGGGTTTTTTTGTGATGCCAGGGGGTTGCTTTTCTCTCCTTTGGGAGAGGGAATTGGAGGTGTTGGCATGGAGCACCCTGTGTCTTTGCAGCAGGGCTGCAGGAGGCTGGGGCAGCAGCTGGCAGCATCTCTGAGGGGCTTTTTGCAGTCACTTCACCTCTGCCCCACGTTTCCTCTCCAGCTCTCCATGTCCTGAGATTTCCAGGGTGGGTGAGTGAGGAAAGCCTCTGGAGTCAGTGCCTGTCTCCATCCGTGGAGGGTGCACTTGGCTTCAGCCTCCAAAATCCCTTCCTGCTCCAGGCAGGGGGACTCAGCACCCTGACAGGAGTGGTTTGGCGTGGGGGGATCTCATGCCACACCTCTGACTGTTCTGGCCCTTCTCTGTCCCCTCAGGAAGCGCAGAGGAGCCATCAACAGCAAGCAGCTGACGTACTTGGAAAAATACCGACCAAAGCAGAGACTCCGATTTAAGGACCCTCATAACCACAAGAACAAATGCTGCATCATGTAACCTCAATGACCTCTTGCCAAAATCCGTGCACAGACCCCCCGGGCACTCGCACACATCCCACCCCCTCACCTCCTCGCCCCAGCCCTGTGCTCCCCACGCACCCCTCTGCCAGGGCTGGGCTGGGGGCATGGAGCTTCTCCAGTGTGTTCCAGCACTCACAGCACACTCATCTTGCTGGAAACCCCAAAAATAGCTGCTGTCTCCAGCTGCAACCCCGAGGAGGGGAGGCAGCACTGCCCTTTGACTCTTGGTGTTAGCAGGCAATGAGCTCCTGTGACCATTCATCATCACCATCCTCTTCCTCCCTTTCTCCTCCCGTTGCACTGAGAGGGGTGGGCAAAGGGTGCTTGGTTTGGGGTGATGCAGGCAGGGCTGTGCCAGCTGAGAAGGGATGATGTGCAGGAGGGTCAGAGCACCCCCAGAAAAACCTTTCCCCACCTCTTCCCCATAAATAAGGGCTGCAGCAGCGGGGATGGAGGTGGGGTTGCCACAGTGGCCTCGGGGGAAGGTGGTGATAACTGGGAGAGGTGACAGGAGCTCTTAGCTCAGTGCTGCCTTTGTGACCACGGGAAGGGCTGAGCTAAGACCCACAGCACCATTCCCTTTCTCCTGGCCCCTCTGTCACCTCACCACCTTCCTGTTGCCTCGATGGGATGCTGCAGATGGGGAGTCCTTGGGGACTTGCTGCAGCGGAGGCAGAGCTGCTGGGAACCTCGGGGACCACGGCAGGCTTTGATGCACTCAGCTTTGCTGGGATGCTGGGTCAGCCCTTGGTCCCCCAAAAATGTGGGGTGCTCTTATTTATAGCTTCTAAATTCAGTGCCCAGGGTGGTGAGTCCTCTGCTGTCGTGTCCCCATCCCTGAGCTGTGGCACAAACCCCAGTTCTGGCTGCAGTGCCCTGGGGACACAGTGTGCCTCTCAAGGCACATCCGTGTCCTCCACTACTGCCTTTGCTGGCTGAGGGGCTGGGCTGCAGCTCGCCTAGGGGATTTTGGGTGTTCCTGGCAAGAGCACATCACCTAATTTTGCACCTGCCTTTTCCATGTCTGTACTGAGGCACCTGGCACCCCCAGCACACGCCCTGGTGGGGTGAGCTCAGAGCTGCCCCTGCGCTGGGACATTAAACATCTCTCAACTTTCTGCCTTTGAACGCTTGCAGCAGCTGGAGCAGTGGGCACGTAGGGGGTGTGGGGGTGTTTTTTTCTTTTAACAAGGATAAAAAGAAATTTGCTAATTAAAGGAAAAAAAAAACCTTAAAAAAAAAATACCCTGTTTGTCTTCCGCACATCCTCTGGCCTTTCTTTCTCCCATCACTGCCCAGCAGAGCCCATGGTCACCCAGAGTGGGTCACAGCTGGCTGCCATCTGCTGTCACCAGGACACACATGTGGCCCAGGGGATGCTCCAGGTGTCCTTTGGGCTCAGTGCTGCTCACCCCTCAGCTGCAGAGGATCACAGTTGTTGGGACGAGGGTTCGTCATCCACCTCTTGGGGTTTTAGGCTGCCCATTTTGAGATGCTTTCAGTGCCCTGTGTTGGGTATCTCCAAAGGTTTCTGTGCCTTCCAAAACGTAGATATCCAGAGACATTTGCTCATGGGGGTCATCCCTTGGGACAGGTGGTGAGGAAGGCTAGTCAGACACGTTCAGTACCTGCAGGAGGGTAAGGGACAGCTTTGTACCACTACATGGGTGGGCAGAGGAGATGTTTGGAGCTGTTTCCAGCACTGCTTCTGTCCCTATGTGGGCCAACCCCACTGCAGGGCAGGGATGGCCATCCTTTGGGATAAGCTGTGGCCCTGGAGTTGTCACACCACACCCCCTGGGCCTGTCCAAGCCTCCACATTGTGGGACAGCCCTCAGTCCCTTGGGTTTCTCCTGCCTTATCCTAGGCTTCTGGTTCCCATGACTGATGGAGAAGGCAGCAGTGGTCAGAGGGTCTGTGTTGGTTGGGAACAGTGTGGAACTGAGCTGATAAAAAGGCCTGACCCTGTACTAGAGCACTCTGCTGGGTGGATCACCATCTCCTTCCTGCTTGGGTCTGTCCTCCTGCTGCTAAAACAGGGGCTGCTTCATCCCCAGGGACATAGGAGGTGGCTCAGCATTGTGGTGTGGCAGCCCCAATCCCTCCTAGCCAGGAATCCTCATGATCCCATGCCCTTCCTTGTGGGAACTGTTGCTCTATAGGCTTGGAGATGTTTCTGTCCTGGCAAGATGAGTTTTCCTCACCCGTGCTCATGGCAGCATCACTGCCCAGGGCAAGTGCTCCTGAGATTCAGCATGATGCCTTTGAGCTGGAGTCAGGCTGGGGACAGAGGGCTTTGAATTCAGCCTCCTTTGGCCACTCCTGAGCAAGAGTTCACTCAGCCTGGTGGGCTGGTTTGGGGGGAACATGAAGGGGGACAGGCTTTGCTTTATGTAGCATCAACCCAATCACCTTAACAATAGGGAGCTTCTGGTATAAAAGCAGTCCTTGAGTGGCCATGTGGCCAAATCCTCTGGCTGGCAGTGTGGCATCTTGATACTCTTCAGTTTAGGAGTCACTGAAAAAAAAAAAGAAAAAAACAAATCATGCTGCTTTAATTGTCCTAAATATTTTTCTTTTTTTTTTTTTTCATGGATATCTCCCCCTTAACCCTAAAATGTGCTGCTTCCATGGGAAGGACATCTTGGCAGCCCAGGAGCTGCAGTCCTTGCATGGAGGGCTGCCTTCAAGGTTTCTCTGGGTTGGACTCCCAAGTATTTGGGGTTTTTTTGCTATGGACTTAGGCTCCTTCCTCTGAGGTACCTGCTGCTCAATGTTTTGGCCTAGAGAGGGTTACAGAAGCAACAGGCTGGGGAAACTGAGGTGTCTTCGAAGGGGCATTTGTGTTAGAAATCTCAAAAGAAGAGCTCAAGGCAGAAGTCTTGAGACAGTTGGGCAGGAGGGAAAGTTGAAGCTCAGTAGACACAGCACCAGAGCGAGGCCTAAGCAGCCAAGGGCTCATGGTTTGGGCTGGTCTTGGGGTCCTCTCCTTGTGCACTAATCCTTGTTTCACCTCAGATGCCAAGATGAAAGGAGAGCAGTAAAAATATGATGTATTTGCCAATGCTCTCACTGCTCCAGTTGTTTCCATCGTGTCCTGGCAGGTGTTACAGGGAACAGACAGCCCCATGGCTTTGGCTACAAACCAACCACCTCATCCTTGCCCTCTTCTCCACAAGCAAAGGCTCAAACTGGGTTTTATGATTTCTCACCCCTGTCCATCTCCTCACCCTCCATGAAAAGCCACCATCCTTCCACTGTTTGCAGGGACAAGGCTCCAAATTGGAGCAAGAACTTTGGAGGCCCAAGGGATGGCAAAGCAGAGATGCCCCAAGCATCAAACCAAGAGCCTGTAGCCTTTCCCAGGAGTCAGTCATGGCTGAGCCTCGTGTGAGGGAATAAATCTGAGCAGGAATTCATAGCTGTGTCCTCTCACCAGTGGCACACGTCACACGTATGCCCTCATATATCCCTCTGGTCTTTGTTTTCCAGTCAGATGGAGCACGTGGAGGGGGTGGGATGATGGGAAGGCAGGAAATGTGGCTGTCACAAATGTCGAGCTCTTCATTTAAGAAAGTCCTGGTGACGCACATTTAAAGACTTTGCATTTGTAAATTCACGTTATGAGTCTTGCAGTAAGGCTGACACTGTGGTGCTTGGGCTGGGAGCTTCAGAGGTTTATGAGGAACAGATTTCCCAAGAAAGCAGAGTCTGGCTCTATTCACAACAGAACGAGTCGTTTCCTTTTTTTTTTTTTTCACTGGGTTTGTTTGGTTTTTATTAGTCCCAGTGGGAAAGCGCACAGGGAGATTTCGTGACTTCCATGCAGTTTCCAAAGTCTTGTATCTTATTTGCTGCCAGCACGCTGGGTAGGTGCAGCTTGGCGGGTGGGTTTGGATGGGATTCTGTCTGGTGGGAGACAAATGTGGCTCTTTGAGACTTTCTTGGCACACTGGGGGGGTCCTGGGCCAGGCTCTTGCAGACATTCCCGGGGAGGGGGCGTTCCGCCGCTTCCCTTCAGACGATGATCTCCCAATGAACTCTCCACTTCCCTGCTGTTCCTTTCTGTGCAACAAAGAACTGCATATTTTCCTTTTTAACCCCCTGGGCGACCATAGTAGTATGTAGATTAAGCCCAGATGACCTTTTTTTTTTTTTTAATTGGTTTTTGTTGGGTTTTTTTTTTTGGTCTGAGCCATAGCTAAATTATTGTACCCAATGCTTTTTGTAACAGATGGCATCACTTTGAATATGCAGATGAGGTATAGGATCTTGACACTTTATAACCTTTTTAAAAAGAAACTTGTCTGTTTACTTAATGTCTTGTGTAAAAAGGAAAAAAAAATGTATGCCTTCAGTAATCACTTTTTTGTTTGGTTTTTTTGAGTTTTATGAAATTACGGTGGTTACACTCCAGCAGCGAAATAAAAAGCGTTCACTGTTTTGTACATCCCTGTGTGCCTGGTGCTGCTAATGGGAGTTATCAGGATGTGGGAGGCAAAGGCAGAGCTGAACTCTGGCCAAGGGTGGAAGTGCACAGGGGGAATTGTTCAGGCTAGAAAAGAGAGCATCAGGAAGAGCTTAGAGCACCTTCCAGTGCTGCAAGAGAGCTGGAGAGAGACTTTTTCGAGGGTCTGGAGTGCCAGGACAAGAGGGAATGGCTTCAAACTGACAGAGGGTGGGTTGAGATTGGGTATTGGGAAGGAATTCTTCCCTGTGAGGATGGTGAGGCCCTGGCACAGGTTGCCCAGAGAAACTGTGGCTGCTCCATCCCTGGAAGTGTTGAAGACCAGGTTGAATGGGACTTGGAACAGCTTGATCTAGGGAAGGTGTCCCTGCCCATTGTGGGGCAGCTGGAACTCGATGATCCTGACGGTTCCTTCCAACCCAAACCATTCTGTGATTTTATATCCAGTAGAGCATGGCTAACTGTGATTGGACACCCTGGAAAACACCCAGAGGAGACATTACACACACCCCACCTGATCTGGTCATGAAATCAGTTTGAGTTTTTAATTCTGCTCCCCATGACCAAGGAAGGCAAAGACCAGATTGTCCATGGTGGCTGCAGAGTTGGAGTTTGCATAAACAGGCTGGTAAGCAAGGAAAGGTGACACAAAATTGTGTGAGCTCCCAAGTAATTACACAGTTGTGTGGAAGAGAGGGGAGGAAACTCCCCTTGTGCTGCTGTAGGCTCAGGAAGGCTTTTCAGCCTGATGCCAGCTTGGAAGAAGATAGAGGTGAAGCAGGGTGGTGTGGCCAGAGCTGTCCTTGGATTCCCCCAGCACTTCCCAAGCGCTCAGCATGGCAGATCCTTATCTCCTGCAGGCTTTGAACCGCAGCTGCAAGGGGCACTGCCTCCTCCTTGTGCAAGAACCAACTGGGCCTTCAATCAGCCTAATTGCTGCCTCTCCTCTCAACCAGGAGGGCCAGGGGGACTGCTGAACACAGCGTGTGTGCTGGAGAAACACCCACCTGCCCTCCTGCCTGTACATGCTGGCTCCTACCTGCTGCATTCCTCTTTGCTCTCCATCACCCAAAAATGTGCACCCCTTTGCAGGCCAGATCCCAGCTCTCTGTGTTAGGCTCCATGCACAAGTTCCTGCCCTCCCTAAGAGGAGTACTATGAAAGTTCATTAAATTAGGGGTTTCTGGAAAAGTCTGAGTTGGCCACTCACAGGGATCTGCCCAGAGAAGCTGTGGATGTCTCATCCCTGGAAGTGTTCAAGGCCAGGCTGGATGGGGCTTGGAGCAAGCTGGTTGGGTGGAAGGTGTCCCTGCCCATGGTGGGGTCAGGGGTAGAACTACATGATGTTTAAGGTCCCTTCCAACTCAAATCATTCTCTGATTCTATTCTGTGATTCTCTAATCTCTTCCCAACTGGTGCCATGTCCCACAGTGCCTTAACCCATTCTCAGAAGAGGATGTTGATACCTGCAAGCCCCAGAACAGCCCCATATTACAGTGCCTTCAGTCCTGGTGTGAGATCCACACCAGCTCAAGGTGGATGTCCACAGCTTGGTTTCATCCCTTTCCAGTCATCAGAGATCAAGGGAAAACCCTGTAGATTCAGGAGGGACTGATCTCAGAGTGTCATGGACACTTTCAGAGCTCCACGACCACAGAGGGACCCCCCGAACTCTCAGCTCACACAGACATCCATGCTGGAGGCACCCAAAGCCTTGGGAGATGACCCATTGCTCACAGCTCTCCCTGTCCATGTTCCTAACCCACCTCAGCAAGCCAACTCTCTGCAGAGCAAGGAGGCAAAGGCTGCAGGGTCTTCAGTAAAGTCTAGACCAGCCACAGTCCAGGCTAATAAGGCTAGGTTATAAAATGTTTTCTGAGAGCTGCCTTAGTACATTCTGAACCATGACAAAACCTTCCCTTGATTATTTCGGACTGCTGCTGGCTGCCATGGCCAACACTGGCTCTTCCCAGGCACAGCACAGCTCTCATCACTGCTCCTATCATCCTGCTTGGGATCAGCCCTTTTGCAACACCTCCACCTGAGGACATCCTGCTGCCAGAAAGGGTCTTCCCATTTCCCTCAGTGCCCAGGGAGTTTTGCACCATCAGCTGAGCAGGGTGAAGGTCTCAGTTTCCCCCAGGGGACCCCATGGGTGTGGGCAGGAGGTTCTGGAGGGTGGGAGGTGCTGCCCTGCTTGAGCTGCAGTATCTGGAAACTCCCATGCTCGTAGGGATGAAAATGTAGGGCAGCTCTTGGGTTGGGAAGAAAATTAAAATGTTTGCAACAAATATAGCTGAAAAGTCAAGTGGGGAATTAGGCGCTGCTTGGCAAAGGTACAGGAAGGCGGATCACCAGGGGTGGGTTTTGCCCTGGGAGATTTCCCTGGGAACAGAACAAGGAGGGGAAGGAGAAACTCTTTGCCTGGGTTCACAGGAAAACCCCCACAGCTCAGAAAGGAGCTCCTGCAAATCCCTGCTCCCTGCCACGACCACAGCAAGAAGCAGTGCTGCCCTGCCTGAGCTGCTCACAGAATTATTTTAGTAATTCTCGGGGCAGAATTTGCTTTAACCATCGGAGAGAGAGAAAATTTGAGTGGCAGGAAGAGAAGAGGCTTGCGGGGAGCCGGGAAAGGGCTGAGTCACTCGCTGTCGGCGTCAGCAACCGAGGAGAAAAGCGTGGCTGCCAAACAGCCACCTGGAGCTTCGTCAGCTCATCCTTAAAAAAAAAAAAAAAAAAATGGAAAAAACTCATCTGACAGCCTCTCCCGCATCCCACTGGAACGCTGAACGCGCCGCACTCAGCCCGCGAGTTCCGTGCAGAAGCAGTGGCTGTGAAAAATGCCCTTCCCTGGCTGCAGGTGCTGCTTTGTGTTGCAACACCTCCCTTGGGGCTCGCAGAGCAGAGGAGGCTGCTCCTCTCTCCCACAGCACCCGGGCAGCCTGCAGGGATCTGTCACGGCCAAACCGGGGCTCGGTCCAAGGACTGGGGGTGGAGGTGATTAGAGAGAGCTGGCGGCTCGGCGCTGGCAGAAGGACGACGCAAGAATTGCCTCCGCCTCGCAGAGATAACTGCGCCTGATTTCAGCCAGGCACTGACTCCAGCCAGGCACTGACTCACCTAAGCCAGGGCATCTTGTCTGGTACGGTATCAGGTGGAGACAGGGAGAAGCAATGCATTTAAATGAGCTTTGATCTTTAAAGCAAACAACGCCGCCTTGTTTTGCAGCGCTCGGGCAGACGTGGGTGACAGGCAAGGACGGCCAGGCTGGTTTTGGGGGGCCCAGTTTAAGGGTTTTGTGGATGGGTGCTCAGTGCTCAAAACAAGGGCTGTGATAAAGGGCTTATCATGAAAACTCACCTGGAGCTGCCAAATACCATCTTGGGGCTCTGTCTGAGCTGCAGATCTGCCAGGCTGGGTGAGACAACACAGCTGGGTGACGCAGAGAGACGTGTCTGTAACCACCCCAGCTGCAGCCAAGTGACACATCTGGGAAGAGAAGTCTAATCCTTCTGTTTGCAGTTCTTTAATTTGTTCTATCTAGTCTCCATTCTGGGAGTATTTTGGGGTAAAGCTGTAAGCAACTGGGCTGGCCCCCCTAGCTGCCCTGCTTTGAGCAGGAGACCTCCTTCCAGCCTGAATCATCCTGATGTCCTATGATGATCCCAGAGAAGAAAAGAATATCTTATAGCTCACAGGGTGCAAAACTGGGTCACTGAAGGAGATTCCAGTGAGATACTCCCCTTGGGGGATGTACCTTCTCTTGACACTGCACCTGTCTCCTCCAGCTCCATTTGTTATGGTTCAAATGTCCATGGCTGCAGAGGGAATTATGTCCAGACTGCCTGCTCCCCCCACAGACAGTTCAGTATCCTCTCTAAAGTGTGATTGTACTTGGTTTCACAGAATCCTGGCATCACAGGATGGTTTGGGTTGGAAGGGGTCTCAAAGATCATTCAGTTCCACCCCCATGCCACGGGCAGGGACATCTTCCACTATCCCAGGTTGCTCCAAGTCCCATCCAATCTGTCCTTGAACACTTCTAGGGATGGAGCATCCACAGTTTGTCAGGGGAGTTCAACATCCACAAGTTATCAGATGTGGATTTCAGACTCATCTAAAGCAGTTAATCACTTCCCTACGTGCACCCATAACTCAACCTGCCATCTGCTTTCTCTTGAGAGTGCTTCTGTCATGGGATGCAGATTCACCAAATGCAAAACCCTGCAAAGAGATGTCTCTGGTACCAGCAGCTGTTGCCACATAATCCATCATGTCCTGAAGAGGCTGAGCTGTGGCTCCTCACATTTTGATCCTTTAATCCACGTGGAGGAGGTTGGAGCCAGGTGGGGATTGGTCTCTTGTTCCAAGTTACAAATGACAGGACAAGAGGAAATGGCCTCACGTTGCATCTGGGGAGGTTTTGCTTGGATATGAGGAAAAATTTCTCTTCAGAAAGGGTGATCAAGCACTGGAACAGGCTGCCCAGGACAGTTGTGGAGTCACCATCTCTGCAGGTATTTGAAAGGCATGTAGATGTGGCCCTTGGGGGCATGGTTTTGTGGTGGACATGGTGTGCTTGGTTAATGATTGGACTTGATGATCTTAGAGGTCTTTTCCAACCTTATTGATTCTATGATTCTATGAAATGGCTTCATACTAAGAGGGACTGACCAATCCCTGTGGATGTTTTTCCTTTTCCACCCCATTTTTCTCCCCTCACAGCTTCTTCAGGAGCAATTTCACATTTATTTCCAGCTCACTGGAGGCAAAGGCTGCACAGCTTTGGGCTGAGGATTGTCCACTAAAGAAACAGATCCAGGCCCTGGTGATTGCCCATTGATCACCCCTGTGTGAGATCTGCCAGACAGCCAGCTCTTAGCTCATTTAACACATGCTCTACTGATGCTTTTTTTCCCCCACTGGAATGCCACACTGTACAAAATCTAATATTTTACAAGCATGTTGCAGATGCATTTATGGTTTTGGGCCAACCTTATGACCTAAAAGAATGACATCAAACTTGTACAACAATACCCCTGTTCCAGAAAACCACATTGAGTGGCACTTTCATACTTCTGGTTTTAATGCTTTCGTTAATCAGACTCTAGATCAGACTGTTTTTATTAACAATCAGCCTGTTGTTATTATTAGCCTGACATCAGCCCTAGACATGTCTGGCCCACGAGGCAGTTCTGCTGCTCAGCAGGCTCCTGAGGCTTAGCACCACATTAGCACTGGTGCCAGAGACCAGGAGAAGATGTTGGCCCATGCATCAAGGCCTTTGCATCTTCCAAGGAACTGAGCTCCAGGCTTGCTTGAGCCTCAGGCAGCTGTTCTACATCCAAGAACCAGTTTCCTTATTTTGTCCTAGGTTTGCATGAAACTCAGATAGAAGACAGATATTATGCCAGCCTCTAAGCTCATGAGGGTTCACTGAGTCTGTTTGCACAGTGGAGCCTGGCAGGATACACCAGGTGAGACCTGAACTCACCTCCCTGAGCTGTAGGAAAGGCACAGCCATAGTGACCCTGCAAATCTCTTTGGTCTTTGACCCTCGGGCTGTGGGATAGCAGAGATCAGGCTAGGTGTGATCACGGAATCATAGAATCATTAAGGTTGGAAAAATCCTCTAAGATCACTGAGTCCAACCATTAATGCAGCACCAATGTGTTCACCACTCAACTATTGCCCCAAGGGCCACATCTAAGTGGATTTTGAACACTTCCAGGGATGGTGATTCAGAGGAGGGTGCACAGCTTTGGGAAACTCTCCCAGCCCTGAAATCATTAGGAAGCAGCAGCACCATTTCAAACCCTACCCAAAATCAAGGGTGAAGCAGCTGATCTGCTGGGACCACTGAACCACACTGTCAAACCCTGCATGACTATTTCCACACAGACCCTCACATTGCCTCATCTCAGGCTCTGCTTGGGGCTGTTTGCCCTCATTTTATTTCACATGCACAGCTTCCTCCACAGCGTGTGCCTCAAATCCTGATCTTCTGGGTCCCCTGGAAACCTCTCAAACTTCAGTGTGAAAGAGAAGATGCTTCAGCTATTGAACCAAGCCAAATCCTGGCGCACAGTTTCACCTCCTCGCCCTGAGCTCACACACAGCCCAGCCTCCTCCTCTCACAGCAAAATCATTTGCACACTAAAACCCCACCAGACAAAGACCCAGCCGCCCACCCGTGCTCTCAGCCTGCCACCGGCGTAGAGAATCCCCGTCCTTAAGGACACAGCCTTGAACGAAAGCCAGGGAAATGAAAAAAAACCCAACAAAACAAGCTTCTCTGCAGCCTGACCTTTTATTGTCTGAACGGGGCTGCCAAACCAAACCCACGCTGCGGGTCCTTCCCGCTCCCTGCATCCTGTCCGAGATTCCTGCTGCGGCTCAGTCGCAGCCCTGGCTGTGTCACTGGGGCTTCCCAGGAGTGAGGAAGACAATGGGGGGATTCTCGGGGTGGTGTGGGAGGTTTCCTCTTCCTCCATCCGAGGAGGGCCTGGGGGTTGGCTCGGAGGAGGGTGGGATCCGCAGTTCCTGGCAGATGGAACAGTAAGTGAAGGTGGAAAAGCATCTGCAGCCTCACAGGGTTGGCAACTTTAGAAGGACCAGAGGCGACACGTCGGGTTTAAATAATCTCCTTCCCTCCAGGGCCCATACAAGACACTTCAGGAGGAAAAAAAATGAAGAAATAAAAGATAATCCCCCTGTGAATGCCTGCAGCTGGCTGCCAGAAGAAAAGCTCGGCTCAGGGCTGTGCTTGCCCCAGCAGAGCCTGTCTCGCTTTTGCTGCCCTTCACATTTCCCCACCATCCCCCGGCTCAGCCAGGGAACTCCTGAGGACACAGCTAAGCTGGAGCATCCCAGAGCCCTTTGCCAGGATGTGGCAAACCCTGCCCACCCTGCCTGCGAGCACAGAGCCGAGGCCCGTCCACATCACACAGAGCCGGCTGCCTCTCATTAGCACTGCGTGATAAATCCAGGGGGGAGATGACAACCCAGCAGGATGAATCCAAGCATCCTACCCTTTCAATTCTCCTCCTCCCATCACACATGGCTGGGCTTGCCTGGTGCCATCATCTACTGTGGCAATAAGCCATCCCCCCTGGAAGGGGAATGAACCCTAAGCAATGGAGAATTTAATTTCTCTCCTGGTGGGAAGCAGAGGTTGTCCTGGCCTCCCTGTCCTGCTGGAGGTGGAAGGAGATGCCATGAGGTCTCCCCTGTTAGACCATGGAGGGGTTCAGCCACATTCCAGTGCCAGCTGGCCTGGAACACCAATTTGGTTTGGGAGGAATCTTGGGTGAAAAAACACCTGGTCTTATGGTTTACTCCAGCGTCAGTGTTCCCTCCTGAAAAATAGGCTGTTGAAGTGGGATTTATGTAGGAAATAGGATTTATGGAAGTCAGTGTTCTGCTGTGAACAGCCTCCATAAGCCTCGATCCAGCCTGGCACAGGACACTGGGATGAGCTTTAAAAGCCAATGAGCCGTGGATGAGGCTGCATGGAAGCTGGGCAGAGGCAGGTGGTAGAGGGATTCCCATGGATCATTGAATCATAGAATGGTTTGGGTTGGAAGGGACCATTAAAGGTCATCCAGTCCAGACCCCATAAAACCAGGTTGCTCAGAGTCCCATCCAACCTGGCTTTGAATGTTTCCAGGAATGGGGCATCCACCAACTCTCTGGGCAATGCTGTGCTGGTGTTTTACCACCCTCACTGTAAAAAAAGAATTTCTTTCTAATATCGAATCTAAATTGACCCTCTTTCAGTTTAAAACCATTGTCCCTTGAACCATCACGACAGGCCCTGCTAAAAAGTCTGTTCTCATCTCTTTTATATGCCCCTTTTAGGCACTGAAGAGCTGCAAGGTCTCCCTGGACCCTCCTCTTCTCTAGGCTGAACAGCCCCAGCTCTCCCAGGCTGTCTCCAGAGCAGAGGAGCTCCAGCCCTCAGATCTTTTTCATGGCCCTCAACAGCTCCATGTCTGTCTTGTACCTGGATTGACACCAAGCATCGCCCCAACCCAGGTGCAGCACCAGCACTTGGCTTGGTTCCCAACTTCCCAAGATTTTCCAAGTCCCTCTGGATGGCACCATGTCCCTCAGGCACATCCTTCAGGACAGAGAGGCATGGCTCAGGCCATTTTTTCACCAGTGAGGCTCTGCCCTCCACCCTGCCAAGCACAGGGAGGGTCCCCTCAGTGTCACCATCCCAAGGGCAGGCACTGCTTTTCCCCTGCAAATCTGGAGGGAACAAAATCTCCTTGAGGGCTCTTCTACTCAGCATCATTTGGGTTGAAACTGCCTGAATCACTCACATAAATCTCGTTTCTTTAGGAAAACAAGGGAAAAAAGCTGGGGTGTGGTGTCAAAGCAGTTTGCTGTGCCAAGAGCATCCCTGCTGGGCTTGCAAAGCCTTCCCTGGGGTCTTGCAACCCTCCTCTGTCGGCACTTTGGGAAGACCATAAACCATCTGTCATGTTTTTGGGGACTGCCATCCCCAGGGGTGATGGAGAACAATGTCTTCTCTGCAGACACTGCTCTGAACACAGCCCTGCTGCTGTCCAGGGTGGACAAGCTGTGGGTTCATCCCCTTGTGAGGAAAATAGGACTCGTGGCTTTTTCTCAGCTCTGACTCCTGAAAAGAAAGGGTGCACCTCACTGTGGGGTTTTTGCACAGTCTTGTATAGTTGTGCTTTGTTCATGGTGTGTTTTCCATCACACCAGACTTCTGTACAATAAAAAGTGAGAGAGGATGTAGAAAGATGGAAGCCTCAGATCTGGGGTTAGGTCAGGGTGGCATACATGCTGGATTGGGAAGGGAAAGCAGAGCTGTGAGATGTGGCTTCATGGTGATACCCAGTTACATTTGGGAATGCCTTGTTCAGAGCTAGAGAGTCATGGAGGCATCTCAGATCCTGCCAGCAGCCTGAGGAGGAAAACATCCCTGTGGGTTGGGGGAGGAGGCAGCAGATGAAGGCATGGATGCAGCGAATGCTGGAGGCTCGGGGTGCAGCCTCAAGCAGCCACTGCTCTGCTGATAAATCAATTCTCCTCTTTTGGAGCAGCCTGACTCCTTTGTGGAGCACAGTTTTCACTTGGCTGTGGTGGGCAGTGGCTCAGTGGGGTTGGCTGGGACACATGGCTGAGGTGGGAGAGCCCAGAGCTGGCCCAGCCACACGTGGTGGATCAATGACCTCTCCAGGAGCCCTGCAGCACCATCACAGCCTGGGCTTCCTGCTCTGAGAGGAGACAAGGTGCCAGAAGGGATGTAATTCATGGCAAGGCAAAGTCACTTCTCCTTCTTTCCTCCACGAACCTCCCCACAGAAAACAGCAGGGAAAAATAAAAGCCTAAATAGAATAAAACAGACTAAACCGAACAAAAGAGAGCATCTGGGAGCAGCTCTTTGCAGCTCCAGGTGGAGTGGACTGTTCCTGAGCCAAGCCTAAAACACTCAGGCAAGGCCAATCTGGCCATCCCCCAGGCAGGCCACGTGAATGGCAAGGGCATCAGCCATGCTGGCAGCTCTCTTTCATGAGTTCCTTTATAAAGAAATATTATATAATTAACTGCAGGCCAATTAAACACATCAAGCCATCGTTGTTGATAACCTCCATCATCCTGTGCTGTCAGGAAATGTGAGAGTGGTGAAACAGGTCTGGCCTTCAGGAGTGGGAATAACAACTCCCATGGCTTGAGGATGTCAGGGATGGGCCATGGCTGGTCACCTGGATGCTGAAATGTCACCAGGCTCCTCCACATCTCCTGCTTTCCTGGCTCAGGTGGATGCCACCAAAGTGGTTACCCAAACCTTCTGGCACCACAGTTCTGGGACACAACAGTGGGAAGACACACATAAAAATGAAGCCAAGAGCCCTCCACAGGCTCCCTTCTTGATGGCCAAGACTTTTTCCAGCCAGCCCCTGGGACACTCCAGGGCTCTCAGCTTTCTGATGGAGGCAGTCCAGCACCCACAGCAGGTTTGCAATTAATTTTCTTCAGTGTTTCTCCCCTGCTGCTTCAGACTCTGGAAGAATTGCAGCCACTTACAGCAAACTGGTTCTGGAAAACCTACTGGTGTAAAAGAAACAGCCCCAGGAGGTCATTGTTCCAGATGGTGCCATGCACAAGGGTAGGAAGCTTCTGCAGGCATAAGTCTGCTGCTGCCTGGGCTCTGCTCTGCAGAAAGGACTTTTGCAGCCTGGAGGGGAGCAGATTCACTAGGGGTGGTGCCAGACCCTGTGCACAGGAAGGGATGTTGCTGTCGCAATAGTTACAGGAGATTGTTCTTTAATAACGTCACTGCTTGGAGCAGCTGGACACAAACCTTCTTGAATGAACTCTGTCAGGGACAGCCCAAGAAATTACTCCTGGATCCTGGTTTTTAAGAAGCCCAGCAGTTTCCAGATCAGAAGGTGCACCAGGGAGAGTGCTTTTCCAGAGGTTTTCCAAGAGGGGCACCACAGCATCTTGAGAACACCTTGCTTTTATTAAAGCCACACACCTCACCTTGGACATTCAGAGTGTCCCAGTTAAAATATTCCTCAGGGAGTGCAGAGGCTGGGGAGTTAGGAGCTGTCTCCTCGTGGGCATTTCTCTGTAGTAATGTGCAGAAAGCAGCTTCCCCAGCCAGGGATCAGACACAGCATAGGCTGGGTACACCCACAATTCAGCAAAATATCTAAGTATCCTTTCAGCTGACAGGTGGGGCTGGATGTTCATGGGTGCCTACATTAAACTGGATAATGAGAAGTGAAACCCCTGAGATACCTTGTGAGTGTTGACTCAGGTCTTTTTCTCCTTTATGTCATTTGTAATCATTACTGTTGTGCCATTATTTGGGGAGCTGACATGAAAAAATGGTCCCACCATGTGGTAAGGCAGATAGATGTGAGTAAAGGCCTTTGATTTTTTGGCCTTTATCTTAATTACACAGTTTCAATTATTTTGGGAGATTTTCTCTGCTTTTTTTCCATTGCAAATGGAATGGGCAATAATGCCATGTGTTTATAGGTAGCCATATGATGTGCTTGCTCATTGGGCTAATAATTACTGGGAAAAGGTTAATGAAGGGCAGATATTTGAAAAGTTAAATACTTTTTTTTTTCCCCCTTTTTTTGTTAAATGACAGAAAGGATCAAGTGCCTTGACTGCTACACCAGCCACTCACTGGATCCATAAGATTTGTGCTCCCTGTGTTCTTGGGCTCAGTTAACAAATATTTACAGGCTGGGGCTGTGGTTCAGCAGAGCACTCAGCTGTGTGCTTAAATCTCCTTGGCCTCAGTGGTGCTTAAATGCAACCTTGTGCAACGTGCTAGATGTGAGGACCTTGGGGTTTTTGGATAACAAAGACAACATTTGTCATTGCCAAACCAAGGGTCACCGAGTCATGTTGCTGGCTAGCACAAAGCCCTTCACCCCTTTTGTTCTCTCTGAAATGGTGAAGTAGTAGCTGACTAGGTGATTTTCACAAGCTTCTACTTTTTTTTTGTACGTGTGTTTGTGTGTGAATGTTGTTGATTTCTAAATTACCTGTATGATAATCTTTTAACCTGGATTCTAAGTTCACTCTTACTTGATTTGCTTTTTTGTGTTGCTGCTGTAATACAATCAGGAGATTTTCTCATATCCACCAGGAGAAGAAAGATGACTGAGAACCTCTGATGTCCATTTTGTGTGTGAAAATGCAGAAGGACTCACTCAGCAGGTGGCCAGAAGGATCTCTTCTCCAGAGGGTTCATTCATCTCTGAGCCAGGCTCACAGTGCACCTCAGGAGATCAAACCTCCTTACATCCAGTGTGTATTTTACAGAATGTATATTACATTCAGTGTGCATTTCTCTTTTCCTTGCTCTTGCACTCCCTCTGCTGATCCCAGGGATCTGTTAGAAAAGAAATGCTGGTGCCAAAGATAAGCAAAGTACAGGGGGAAAACACCTGTACAGAAAAAAAAATGAACCAACTCATCCCAGATGGAGAACACCTGAAGTTCAGAGGGCAGAAGAGAAAAAACAGAGTGATAAAAGAAGATGTAGCAAATATAGTTCCTCTTATCAGCTGATTTCTTCCTTCTGGTGAGCAGTGACATGACCCAAGGGAATGGCTGGAGCTGTGTCAGGGGAGATTTGGGTTGGATATTAGGAAAAGGTTCTTCACCCAGAGGGTGTTTGGGCACTGGAACAGCTCTCCTGGGAAGTGGTCACAGCACCGAGGCTGACAGAGCTCAAGATGCATTTGGACAACACTCTGAGGACCATGGTGGGATTTTTGGGTGTCCTGTGCAGGGCCAGGAGTTGGACTTGATGACCCTTGTGGGTCCATTCCAACTCAGGATATCCTGTGATTCCACTATTTTATTACCCTTCTCCTGGCACAATGCCTGAGATGTGGTGACCATGGTTCTCTTTCTTCACAGAACAAAACTGTTCACTGCTCCCCTTTCCTCCTCCAGCCTTATGGTGGCCATGGTGACTCTGCAGCCCAAAATGCCTGGAATGATACAAGTAACAAGGGGAAGTAAAAAGATGGGATTTACCCTCCTGCACCTTCTCCAAACCATGACCAAGGACATGTCTGCTTCTCACCACCCTCCTCTGTGGATGCCTCTTGGTCCTTTGCGGTGAACTTGAGCTGTACCTGCATGCTGAGTGCCTAAACCTCAAAAAAACCAAACCAAAAATTAGAAGACCCTTTGCCCAGAGAAGCTGAGGATGACCAACCCCTGGCAGTGTTCAAGCTGGATGGGGCTTGGAGCTTGGTCTAGTGGAAGGTGTCCCTGCCCATGGCAGGGAACCAGATAGTCTTTAAGGTTCATTCCAACTCAAACCTTTCTGTGATTTTATGATTTTTATGATTCAGCTTTGAGGGCCTGAAGAAACACAACCCACAGGGGCTCAGTTAACCTTTCCCCAGGCCTCACCTTTCATAAGCCAAAGAGGTAAAAACTAATGGGATTGCTGGGAAGCAGGGAAGAAGCACAGAATGGCTCTATGTGTCCTTTGGAAGCTCCCAAAAGGAAAAGGTCCTTGACAAGGAGTTTATTTTCATTAAAAATTACAGGCCCAGCTCAACCAGTCAAATAAACAAAGCAAGTCTGTAAAACAGCAAGTGCAAAAGGTCCTGGGTTATTTATAAAGGGCTTTTAAGTATGTTAGGCCTAACACCAAGATAAATCAACCCTGCTAGGATTCCAGAGGCATATTACATGTGGCTCTAGCTGTTGTCAGCTTTGTGCTGGAATTTATTTAGTGGCCTGTTACACTACAAACCTTCATGGCTTTTCCCTGGTGACTACCCCTTGAAAATGAATACACTGGGACCAGACAGAAGCTCGTGTCTTCAGTAACACATTGACTTGATCAAATCCTTCATGGAATCACGGAATATTTTGGGTTGGAAAACATCTGAAAGATCATCTTGTTCCACCCCTGAGCCATGGACAGGGACACTTTCCACTATCCCAGTTTGCTCCAAGCCCCATCCAACCTAGCCTTGAACACTTCCAGGGATGGGGCAACCATAGTTTCTCTGGACAACCTATTCCAGCCCCTCACCACCCTCACATGGAAGAATTTCTCCCTCAGACCAGGTCTAAATCTACCCTCCTTGAGGCCAAAGCCATTCCTTTGTACTGTCCCTGCATGCCCTTGTCAAAAGTCCCTCTTCACAGCCAGTCAAATCATTGCCACTGCATTCAACAGACATTTTGCCACCCAGTGTGTTATGGAATGGTGAAGGACCCTGTTCAAGACCAGGTTTCCTTGATCCAACAGGATTTTGGGGTTTTTTTCCTTGAATAGGCTCTTCAGTACAGAGGCTCACCAACATCTACTGCTACGAACTTCAGTTCAAATAAATCTGAGCAATTACTTCTCAGCTGATCAGAAGGAAGATGAGGATGTTTGGGATCTTCTGGGATTTGTTCAGAAGGAAGATGAGGATGTTTGGGATCTTCTGGGATTTGTTCACATGATCATTTGAAGACTCTGGGCAAAGTCAGTGCTGGGAAACAGCCACGTGCTGGTCTGCTGCTCCAGCTCAACCTCTCTGCATTCCAGATCACTCTTCACAGTGGCACAAGCCCAGAACTTCTTTTTGGGTGTTTTCTCCTCCAGTCCCACCAAAACAACTCTACACCTTCCCAGGCTCCAGACCAAGTCCAGCACAACATGGGTGTCCAGGAGTGCACAGAGCAGAAGAGGGTTTGACTGGGGATTCATGGTGTGATTGTTGGGACTGTCCTGTGAAGGGCCAGGAGTTGGACTCGATGATCCTTGTGGGTTCCTTCCAACTCAGGATATTCTAGGATTGGCCATGGAATTATCTACATGTCCTTTACTTTGTGCTAAGTGGGCAATTTATTGTCCTGACACAGGTGTTTCAGACCAGATGGGCTATTCCCATCAACCTCCAGCTGCCACAACAACAGGATATGGGTGTCCTAAGGGTTTAGTGGCTTTCCATAAATATCTATGGTGTATCCTGGGGTATCTTGAACAGTACCAGATATTTGGTGACTTCATCATTCTCTGTAAAAACCCCAGAAAATTGGAAAAAACTTGTGCCGTTCAGTGCCTTGCACTGTAAAGTTAGGGATAGCCCCATTTCCAAGTCTCATTTCTGGTTTTTATTGCTCCAGCTCCTGTCTGGAAAGAATACCAGGGAAGGGAACATTTTAGAGGGAAAAATATCTTAAAGAAATTTTCAGATGGGATCATTAGGATCCCAGTCTACTCCCCAAATAATCTGGCTGGGTTTGCATGTCTGCTGGAGCAATCTGGACAACTGATCCACCCTTCCAGAGAGGATTCAGTTCAGGCTTTTCTTCTTCATTCTGTGAAGAGCTCAGACACTTCTGTGAAGAGCTCAGACACCTCTGTGATCCTCAGCCTGGGAAGGTGATGATGTTATTTTGTTGTCACAAGGCCAAGGCCAACACCACAGGTAAGTTTTTGGAAAGAGAGTGCAGAAAGGGAAGTACCTGGTTTGGGAAATCCTTTGGATTTGCTTTTTTGATACCAAATTCCTCAGCTGTTTCCAATTTATTGAAATTAACTCAGTGGTTTAGTAACACCCAATAATTGCCTAATTGGTTTGAACTAATTGGCAACATACAGCCCAGAAGATGCCAGCTGGTGATCCCCTGCCTTTCTGAAAGGGCTGTAGGAATTATCTGCAGGAACAATTGCTCAGCAGGAAAGGCAAGTTTTGCAAAATCAAGTTTCACTGTGAGAAAAAGCTGTGGTTTTGCTCAAATAATTCCAATTTTTTTGTTTGTTTGTTTTTCTTCCCGGAAAACTCAAATAAAATATCTCCATTTGAATAAGGTTAGTGCCAAACATTTGCTTTTAGCTTTGTGCCATGACACACACAGAGCCCCAGAAAACTCCTTATTCCAGCTGAGCTGTGTTGGTGGTGCCTGTGAACACAGTTTTGTTTTCTCCTTAGCCAGACAAGAAGTAGATGAAAGCACTGAGACTGAGGAAAAGAAAAATTTGGCAATTTGGCTATTGAGTTATGTTATATTATATAGCAACTTCTGTAGTTATTTGCCCCCATGACTAGAAAAGAAAACTTTTTTTTTCTGGTGTGAACTCAGCTCTCCATCTTAAATTTAAAAAAAGTCATCTACCTTAAAAGTTAGCCAAATTTTACCAACCCTATAGACTCAGATGCTCCCTTTGAAATACAGGAAGCATCTCTGAAATCCCTATGAAATCCAACCTCTGCTGCCCATTACTTTTCTTTCTTTCCTCTATCCCAGCACTCATCAACTTGCTCTTTGATGCCCCAAATATTTCTGAGGGGAAAATCTGGCAGAAAATGCTGAGGACAAAGGTCATCTCTCCGTGAGCCATTCAGTCCAGCAGTGCTGGGCTCGGCCAGCAACACCAGCATTGTTCCGGTCAGCTTTACAATCCCAGGCAGGTATTTCCATGCTGGAGCTGCTCAGTTAATTCTGGAAACTTGCACCAGATGGCGTTGCCAGCCCATCTCCAGCTTCATCTCTAAAAATGCAAGTTCCAAGGCTTCCCTGGATTGTTAGGTTTGGGGGTTTTTTGTGTGTTAATGACTGGTGGCTGCTGGAGTCCCTGAGCCAGGCAGGTATCCTGCTGCAATGGTCCAATGCTCCTGTAAGAATTCACTGCTGTCTCTTGCCATTATCCTGTGAGGAACAGATAGGAGAGAAAACAGCCTTCACTGTGTTCAGGACAAGGAAACACTACAGGGATTACAGCATGGCTGGATATAAGGGCAGAGCAGAGGGGGAGGAAGGTGCTGAGAGCAAGGTCAGGGCTGAGCCATCACGAAACTGTCCTGTCCATTGGCCCAGTAGAATCAGAATCAATCCTGAGTCGGAAGGGACACACAAGGATCATCAGTCCAGCTCCTGGCCCTGCACAGGACAGCCCAAATAATCCCACCATGTGCCTGAGAACATTGTCTAAATGCTCCTTGAGCTCTGTCAGCCTTGGGACCATGACCACCCTCACCTCATACAGATATGTAGATATTCCCACCTCAGTGGGTTAAAAGCAGCTTGCACAGCACCCTGATAAATGCACATCTCTGGTCACTGATCCCCCACATGCTGCAGCACCAACTTGCAGTGATGTTAAACAGGTTTTGTTGTCTCTAAGTTTTTTGGGGCTCCCCTCCAGCAGCTCCCAAGGGCCCCACTCTGGGAGACAGACTGCAGCCATCCCAGTCTGCTTGGCCATGAGCATTTTCATCACCCTGATGTATGTTCCCAGTGCTCCCAGAATCTGTCAGGGAGCTGCTCAGTAAAGAGCAATGGGATTTACAAAGCTCGTTCCTGGATGGGAAGTGCTGGCAGGGCAGCAGGACAGATCCTGCAGAACCTGCAGATCCCAACTGATCTCTGTCCAGCTGGGATCACAGCCCTGCAGCCCCAAGCGGGGGAGGCACAGCTCATGCCACAAGCTCTGTAACTCATCTCCTGCCAATCCTTTGCCTTGGATTGGGATGCAGCCTGAACAGGGCTGTGGGCTGCACACAGAAACACCTGCATGGACACAGGCAGTGTGATGAGCAGAGCTGGACACAAAACAGACCTGTCAAGACATTCACTGGGAAAACTGAGCTGTTTCCGCTCAGGCCTCTGATGTGCTGGTCTGAAAAGCAGCAGCCAGCAAGGGGAAATTGGTCCCATTATCACAGTGGGGATGCACAGGCTGAAAGTTGGTTGAAAGATGCAACTTCCCAGCCTGGCTGATCTCTGTCCAGCATCTTTTACATATTATTTCTACCTGAACAAGACTGAGTGTGATTTACCTGTTCAGATGGGAGCTTGGCCTCCCTCCTGTGCAGAGGTGAAGGAAGGCTTGGGGGGAAGCAGGGAGAAGGTGGCAGGGTTGAGGAAACCAGTCTGGCCTCGCTGGGACAAGGCATTTGCCATTGCTGCTGCAATAAAATCCACCTGCTCTGCACTGCCAAGGTTTGAAAGCCCAGGTCACAACCAGTAAAAACTTCCATCCCCCACTTGCCCCTGCAAGCATAGCCTGATCCCTGGGGAATTCTGCCTCAGAACAAAACTATGTCCTAACATTAACATGTGCAAAGCTTTAGACCTGGGCTGTCAAACAAACCCTGATCACTCATTGTTTAGCAGCTATGGATCCAAGCTACATAAATCGGTGATGCAGTACCCTGGGAATTCATCCACCTTTCTCTTCTGGAAGTCCTCAAGGAATTCAGCCATGACCCAGCTGATGTCTTCAGTCAGGCAGATGTGTTTGCAGGTGGTGTGGATCCCCTGCATGACAGGATAAGCAACATCTGACCACGGGAAGAGCTCAGGGAAGGCAGGGAAAGGATGAAGGCAGCTGGGAGGTAGGTAGGTACTGCACAGGGTTGTCTCTTCACTCTATTCCATTATTTTCTTATTCTCAGAACTTCTGACTGAGGAAAAAAATAAAATCAGCATTTTTTCCCCCAGAAAATCAGCGAGAATGAGGCAGATGTAGTTTCTTTGGCTTGCCCAGCCCATAGATAGGTCTCTTGCCATGGCTAACATCTCTGTTCCACCCTCATCCAACTCAGCTGCCCAACATCCCACCACTGCCACAGGTGAAGCCATATTTACTCCTGTTATTCCAGAATCCAGGCTGGAAGGCTACCAACCTTTCCCAAAGCTGGACTTAGGGCCTTGCCCAGTCAAGATAATAGAGCCCAGGACACGGTTAATCTTGATCACTGCAAAGACTCTCTGCTGTCAGGTCTGTGTTGCTCTGCTTTGTAAAAGCTGATATTCACAGCAGCAGGGATTTCAACCACTGTGATCCCTGTTCTGGGGATTTCCATACCCTCCAGGCTCAGATAAAATGACATACAAACTCCCTTCCTCTCTGCTTTTGACTCCAAATTCAGCCTGGACCTGAGAAACTTTTCTCAACTGAGGTTTCACTGAAATGGGTATGTTCCCATGGAAAGCTTCACTCTCAATTATATCAGCCTTTTTTTATGAGGGAAAAAAATTAATCAGAAAACATTCCAGTCAGATCGAGACAAATTTGCTAATATTTATCCCAAAAAAGACACTCATGGCAGACTTTTGTTTCATTATCAAGATGTTTAGGTTTTCAGGTTATACCCAGAAATCTTTCTGGTGTAGAAACAAGGCATGAAATGTTTTGGATTGATGACTTTAATATGTCTGTCTTTCCTTGATTAGGAGTGTTAGTGTTGGCCTGCCTTTGTTCTGCTGAAAAGCCTTTTCTGGATTCAAAGGCATATTTATTGCAATCTCTAAATTCTTCAACTGAACAGGGAAAGGAGGCTGAATCCTTAATAAAGACTTCCTTCCTCCCAGTGTTATTTATTCATTGGATAAAGATAGTCTAAAATAAACATAAATTACTCGCAGACTTATAAACTTCACTGATTAAAACATCATTCTCCTGTGAATGCTCCACATAAATTCCTTGATTCCTAGGACACTATTTCTCAGTTTCCCCCTTTCAGCCTAAATTATCTCAGATGGCAGACAAAGCCAGTCTTAATCATGAATGAAGGTTACAGACCTATGGAAATTAAGCACTGTGTGCTTTGTGCTCTCTGAGGTGGAGCTCCATAAATTGGGAACCACTTTGGGCAAAATATGGCAAAAAATGAAATGTTTTGTGACTGATGATCAGAACCTATCCATTATCCAGAGTCAGGCAGGCAAAGGGTTTGATATGTAATTAATGTACTGTATTACATTGCACGTAATTAATTTATGAGACTCATTGCCAAAAGAGGTCACGGAGGCCAACATTATGCATGAGATCACAAAGGATTTATTCCAAATTGTAGAAGATTTCATTGGGATAACTTAGCACAGTGATCTGGCTGCAATCTCTGTGTCATAAAATCCCTAAAATACTGAAAATCAAAAGCAGGGTCTACCTTGGTCTGGCCCTCTGTGTTTCAGATCCACTGAAGGGGCAGCAGACTGAGATGCATTGGCAGAGTTCAGCAGTTATTTACTGGCCAGGGTGGCAAGGAAAGACTGGGGATTGAGGATTAATTCTATATTTAATAGGATGTGGAGAAAAGGTTTTCAATTGCTGTAAATCAGTCTGTGTTCCCAGTTTTCCATGAGGCTCTGGAAATTTTCCTTTTCCAGGGATCTTGTGCCCTTTGTCTTTTCCTGACCACCAGGACATCAATTTCCAGCATGCCCTCAGGAGCCTTGCTAAGGGTCCTGGCAAAGCTCTTGAGACTTGCTGGAGGTTTCCTCATGTCCCTTTGATCTCTGGATGTTCACAGGACCCTGGCTGAAGTCCTGTGCCCACACAGCCCATGCAGTGTGGGAGGTTGTCATGGTTTTTCGACAGGACATTGCCAGGAGGACGCACAAAAAGAGGGCAACCAGGCTCCAAGCTTAAAGTTGCAAAAGGTGTTTTAATTACCTAACAGAGTTGGAGGATAAATGCAGGCAAAAATAAACTTTTCATACAGTTTTGGTTCACTCCCCCCTCCCTCTTACAAACCTATAGTATTCACCCCCTTTCCTCCTTTACAGTCAACAAGCCGGGTGGGGGGGGCAGGGTGTGTGGGGTCTCTTTTCAGTCCACAGAGCAGATTCTCAAATTTACTCATCACCACAATTCTTCTACTACAAATACTCTTTATCTCTACTTATTTCTCTCTCTCTCCAGACATTTTTCTTTCTGCTCTCACCCCCACCCTCTTAAGAAGCAGTCTCTGCACTCACCCCCCCCCCCCCTTCCCTCTTTCCAAACCAGCAACACAGACAGGGGGCAGGTTGAGGGGTCCTCTGGTCAGTCCAATCAGGAAAAGAGGTTCTCTACTTAGCCAGGGGTCCTTCCCACAAGAGACAGTCCTTTGAGAACTTCTTTGGTGTGGGTCCAATCTCACGAGCAACATCCCGCCCGACATTCTGCTGCAACATGAGTCTTTTTGTCCATAGGGTGCTGTGCAGACTCTCCCAAGCCGAGGCCAGGCTGCTTCCATTCCAGGAGCAAGGCCTTTCTCTCCTTTGGAAGGCCTTTGCAGTTTTAACTCTTAGATGAGACTCCCACTGGTTCACAGTCTTTTCTGGGCATCCTCCTGCTCTTCTGGCGTGGGCTGTGGGTGGATTTCTGCACTCCTGTGGACTCCATGGGCTGCAGGGGGACCTCCTGCCCCCCCCCATGGCCTTCACTGTGGCTAGCAGAGGGTTTTCAGCTCCAGCACTGGGAGCACCTCCTCCCCGCCTTCTTCACTGACCTTAGCGTCTCCATGCTGCTCTCCCTCACATATTTTCACCTCCACCTCCTCCTCCTCCAACTACAAAGAAGTGAAAGAAGTGCGTGCCTGCTTTGTTTTGAATTTTTCTTAAATATGTTTTCACAGAGGCGTAACTAGCACCTCCAATTGGCCCAAACTTGGCCGGCAGCATGTCCATCACCTTCAGAGCCATCAGAGATTGGCTCTGCTGGACTTGATGTAAAAACTTCCAGAACTTGCACTCAGGACACACAGGAGCCATCTTTGTGCCACACCCCACCCCTCAGACACCTCCCCAGGCCTACTACAACAGCTTCTGAGGGGTCCAAATTTCTCCTAGATGTTAAAAACACTTCACTGATGTTTTGGGCCAATCAAAACCACCACAGAGGTGCAGGTGACCTGGTGGAGATGTTCAGACTCTTCAGCACCATCCAAATGCAGGGGAGCAAGCCAAGGAGCCTTTCTCCAGTGCTAAGCACACATCTTTCTCTCTTCTTCCTTGATTTTGAGACTTTTTCTCTCCGTTCAGAACTGCCTTCAGCAGGGAGAGGAGGATTTCTCAGGAGAAGTGCCCCAAGAACAGCTAATAGCTGGTTTGGGAGGTTTTTGGTACAGCATGGACTTAGCAATGAGCAATATGCACCTCTTGGGATCCACCAGCCACTTGGACTTTGAATGGCTGGAGAAAGGTATAAATCAAGTCCTCTAAACTAACCATGATAAGAAAAGCCAATCCTCAAAATTAAAGGCAGAAACCCTCTCTTGCCAGCAGAAGGATACTGTGCATACTAAGCACAGAGTGGGCACCTGCTTGGCAGCCCCCACTCATTCCCACAGGACAGCTTTATCTGTTCCTACAGGATTTGCCACCACCTCAAAACATTTCGAGGTTTCTTTCCCTGTCATTCTGTAAATAAACTTTCCTAATATGAATTTATCTCAGGTCCTCCAAAGACAGATGGTTCTGTCATAGATCAGTATCAGACACTGACGTAACACTCCAGAACTTTGCCTTCCCCACTTCCCACCCCTTGTGATACCCAATTTCTCAAAAGCAATTCCCAGCCAGCAGCCCAGCAGCTGAAAATGATATGTAGAGAGGAGATCTGTTCCTGCTCTGAAGGATTTATGCCAGTTGAGTCAGTTTCTGGAGGCAACTAGGGAGAAATGTTGCATCCAAACAAGAACAATTCGTCTGGCAAATTTTGTGGTTCCTGCTGGTTGACACAGACTCAGCCTGGGATGGTGGCAGCCTGTGGAAAATGGGTGATTTCAGACCTTTCTCTGCTGGTTTGACTAGCATAGATCCCCTGCAGAACTGACATAATTTACCAAGCTTTTTGGGGTGAGAGGCAACCTCCACCTCTGAGCCAGTGGCTTTCCCAGTGTGAGTCTGTGGGGTTCAGGAATTGGCTCAGCCTCACCCAGGGAGCAGAGCTCTGTCTCAGAGCAGCCTTAGAGGAGCACCAAGGCCTGGGGCACACCCAGAATTCATCACCCTCATTTTTGCCAGGAGTCTGGGGTCTAGGAAGGTCTTCTAGGTGCCTTGTCTGCCTGGAGATGATGCTGGACATCCCTCTGGGTGCATGGAGAAGGCTAAGCCAGAGGTGATCCATCCACACCACAGAGTAATAGCTACAGAAAGGTGCCCTGAAGCACCACAGCTACATGAGGCAAAGTAGGAAACACCAGCCTCAGAGGCATGATCCACACTGTGCTGCATTTCAGCTTTCCTTCTTCCTCCAGACTAGTGAATCCCACACCCCTGGCCACTTGCACCACCCTGCAGAGCCCAAATGCAGACAGGGATGCCACAGACTACTCCTGTCCCCCATATGCTCCCATCACCCAGCCAAGGCTACTCCATGTGAGTGGAACAGAGACATACCTCAGAGTTAAACATCCTGCAGTTCAGAACGGGTTGCCAAAGGAAAAAAGAAAATTAGTTTCCTTCCTTTCTTTACATTTTTCTGGCTGGATACACCTCAGGGTCTTTGGTGTTCATTAGTCTTTTCTCCCCTGTCCCCACTGCATGGATGCATCTCTGATCCAGCACAGGCCAGGAGCACAAGTGAAAATCCTGAAAACCTCATGCCTGATACCAGGAATTGCTATCCTTTTTCCCCAGTGCCAGCTCTGATGTCCAATGCTGTTTGATTATGGAAGCTCTCACACCCATTTTGACATCTCCAGACAACACCACTATGCTCTCTGAGAGCACCTCCTTTCCTAGGCACACTTTGGAGCTTTCTCCTATCTCTGAAACAGAAGATTAGGGCACCAGGTCAAGCCTAGAGAGAGATCTCAGGTGTCCTGACACTCAGATTTGTTTTCAGCATCAATTTCCTTCCTTGCACCAAAAGAAATGTCACCAGGAGGCTGTTGTCTAATGCCATCCAGTTTGTTCTTTGGCATATGTGAAAAAGCACTTCTCCTCCCTTTGGGTTGGTATCTCTTCTGCCTCCTTCTGCTCTCAGCTCTTGGTCCCTTCCTCATCCCCAAACAGAACTGGAGAAAATAACAGCTTCTCCCAAGCCTTACACCCAGCAAAGGGCTCAGAGTAACCCCAAAAAGCTGGGCCAGTTTAACAATACACTTGTTTTATCCATTTAACTAACTCAGCTTTTTCTTCCTGATTTTCTTTTCCTGACCCTGCAACGCAGTTTGCTGCCCTGCTCTGCAGCCCAGACCACCTTCCCAATCCCAAATCCCTGCAGCAATCCTGTTCATCATCAGAGGAAAGATCCTTTGTAGCAGATGCAGAGCAACTAGCAGTTTTGCTGGCTCTGCCCATGACCCTGGGAGTCTCCAAACCCATTCTTTCACCCTATGGCATCTTGTAATCCCCATGGGTTCAACCCCTGTCCCTTGTTAGACACTGGCATGGACGTGAACTCCCTTGAGGAAAGGACACCAAGGTGCAGATGGATATTACAGCCCTGACAGCTGGATTTACACTTTGTTCCTCTGTTTTTACAATTTGTTGCTCTGCTTTCTGTCCAGCCCTGCTTCTAATCCCCCCTCGTCCTCTCCCTTTATGTATAGATATTTTATTGCAAACACTCTGGCTTTTACAACCGGATTTTTCACGCTCTGGACCACTTCCTCCATCAATTCTTTTGTCACTTTTACTGTCAGCTACTCGTGGATAAAAATAACAAGAAGAGCCAGGTTTTGTGAGCTGGTCTATTCTCTGGGGGGAACCTACAGAGAACAAGGGGAAAATTATACTGAATAACCTGCCAGGAGAAGCAGTTACTAATAATAATAATATGCTGAATGAAGAGCCCAGTGCTTTGTAAGTCACTATTTAATTCAAATTAGACCTCCTTTGAGATCTTCTGAGCAGAGTGTTCATTAGACAGCCTCTCACAGCCCACCCCAGCCTGAGCTGGAAGCAGACAGATGCTGCTGCACCTCCCCAGTGAGACTCTGTTGCCATCAGAGCTGAGCTCTGTTCTGCTCCCACCCAATCACAGGACCCACCAGCCCCTCTCCCAGCAATCCCTCAGGACTGATTTAAAAGCCATCATGCCATGAAGTTAATTCCAGAGGAAAACTCATCCATTCCCAGACCCAGCACCTTGCCTCACAATCCCACACCAGCAGTGGTTCATCAGGAATGGCAGAAGCTCCAGAGCCAGGAAAGGCAGCTGGTTCTCCTTGCTTTCATCCTGTGAGCTTTGCAGCTAAGAAGTCAGAATAATCCCTAGCTGCACACCTGATGTAAATAATGCTGGTTTTCTACCACCTCTGAGTAACTAGAAAGGGACTCTGTAACAGAGGGATCTTCATAAAACCCACTAGAGCTCAGCCAAGCAGAGCAGATCCTTCTGTTCTTAACCCAAGCCAAACAGTCACTATTTCTGTATCAGCAGGGAAACACTCCTGGGATCACACTGGAACGTCATCTTTTATATTGTTAAACCATTGGCACAGCCTGCACTCTCCTAAATGATTCCCTAACACAAAAATCAGGAGTTAAAGCCAGGCTTTCCCACCAGACTACTTCCATACATCCACCTCCTCATGGGTGAAAGGAATGTTCGGCCCTGGTCGTTCCTACTGAGCTCAGGGTAGTAGGAAATTATCTTCCTTTTAACCTTTGCAAAATAAACCTTCCTTGGTTTGTTGTCAGGCAGCCAAGAGAGGACACAAGCAGGCATTCTTCTTCTCCAAAGCATAAATCTGTGGGCTGCAGTTTTGGGTCTTTCCCTTTCCTTCCCAAGGCAGGGCTGACTGTGCTTCACACGGCAGATCATATGGGTTTGTGGGGATTCCCTTGAGCAGCTCTTCCCAAAGGTTCATAGAATCCTTAAATGGTCTGGGTTGCATGTGATCTTAAAAAATCAGCCAGTTCTGAACCCCCTGCAATGGGCAGGGACACTTTCCACTATCCCAGGTTGCTCCAAGCCCATCCAGCCTGGCCTTGAACATTTCCAGGGATGGAGCAGCCACAGCTTCTCTGGGCAACCTGTTCCAGTGCCTCAGTATCCTCACAGTGAAAAACATTTTGCTAATATCGAATCTAAACCTGCCCTCCTTCAGCTTACCCCTTGTCCTACCACTCCATGCCCCTCTCTTTCAGTAGATTGCCATTTTTTGGTAGAATAAAAGCCAGCTCTGAAAAACAACCTGCACTAACGACTGCTGCACTAACGAGAGGAAAAGCAAAATTCACTTCACTTCACTGCAGGCATCCAACAGTTAAGCATTAAATCTGAGCCCATCATTTAAATTTTTCTCTTATTAGTATCTGAACAGACCATCCCATGTGTATTGTAGCTGAGTCTTTTCAGATGTTAATGATTTCTGATAAAAATACCTTGCTATAAAGATGGAAGATTCTCCTTTAAGTGTTTGCATTTCTGCCATATAAATAAGGGTTACAGTAAACACGGGCTGAATTTGGCATAGAATTCTGTTCCTTCAAAGGAAAAAAACTTGACTTACAGACTAATAATTTTCTTTAGAGAATGATGCTGAAAAATAAATTCTCAGGGTTTTCTCACAAGCACAGAAGGGAATGTGGTACAGAAGCTCATAAACACCTGGACAATGCAGCAGCTCATCTCAAGAGATATGAATTTCACTTGTATTACAAACTGAACAAAGATACCAAAGTTGCACAGGTTTTTTCATTTGCATTCGTGAGACTGAGAGTTTCACAGACAAAATGACACAATTGTGACTGTAATTGGCAGGAGAGCGCAGTTCCCAAGTTGACAGGAAAAAAATTTCCTGTCCAAATTGGATTCAAATCAGTAAATGCCTCATTTTTAGTTTCCTACACGCTGGAAACTTTCCAACCATGGTGCACACCCACCAGAGTTGGCATTTGATCAGTTCCACATCAGAAATTGATACCAACTGTGCTGCAGTGCCATGGGCAGCACCCACATTCCCCAGCTCCTGGAGTTAATCCCCCTGTGAACTCACCCAGGGCTCCAAAACTGGCAGATTCCAGAGTTCCTGGCCCATAATCCTGGCCAGCTTCCACTGAAGCCTAACCTTGGACTCAGTAAAATCACTTTTAACCCAGGTTTTTTTCAAACGAAGAATTTAGTGTTTGCTGAATTGGTATTTTCCCATGACTCTTTAGCAAAAAAAAAAAAATTAATATATCCAGTTGCTACAGTAGGTCTTTCATGTGCCTGTCCTTGATTTTACATGGACATCTGTGCAACCTTTCCTACCCAAGCAAGGGCCAAACTTGCATAATATCACCACATAGCTAATAAAAGTGGTTATTTCAGACAGTCTGGAAACAAGAGATAAAACCGCAGATTAAAAATAACTTAAACCCAGATTAAGTCAAGGTTGAAAACTTGTCAGCAGTTTTCAGGTAAGCAAGTTACAGAGTGCAGGGGCCGAAAAAAAAAAAAAAAAAAAGCATTGCAAACACTAGGAAATTAATCTAAGTTTAAATTTAAAGAAATCCAACCATTTTAATGTAGGATAGCCAAAAATATTAACTCTAACTGTAGCAAGCCCACATTTCACTGTGATATCTGCTCTAATTCTATTTTTAAGTCATCATATAGATTGAGCTGCCCAAGGTCACGTTCGATACTCTCACTTTTCTCTTTTGTGATGCAATTCGGACAAAATTAACAAACAGACGTCAAGAGCTTTTAAAAAGTGGTTTTGCAGAAGGACATGTAGGCAGTGGAATTTTCTTGCAATAACAGTCTTCTTGCTGGAGTTGTTTAAATCTGGATGAGGCGCTTGAGAACGAAGCAAAGAGACAATCTCGTCCTGCTCCTGCCGGGGCATGTGGACAGGATGACCTAACAAGTCTTTCCCATCTGCCATCCCTGTGGTTCTCTGAGAAATGAAATCCCAGGAGAGCCAGGGCCTGATCCTGAGAGGTGAACCCAGAGGAGCAGACTTCACCCTACTTAGGCTTTGCTATAAATAAGTTTGTTTCGGGGCCAATTACTGGCATTTGCCTCTTTCTCAATCCTTTCAGTCAGAACCTCTTGGCATTAAACGATGTGATTTTTCCAGCAATATGTGAATCGCTTTCACTTCTGTGTTTTTCCCAGCTGTCTGACTCAGAAATGTGGGCTGACTTGGTTAAATCGAGGGTGCCAATGCTAGGGAGATGGGCAAAGATGTAAAAAAAAAAAAAAAAAAAAAAAAAAAAAAATCCCACACCCTGATCTTGCAAATATTTGTGCAAAGGAAAAAGTGAATCTGCCTCTCGTGTGTCTCCCCTTCGCTGAGTTTACAGTGAGAATGCCAGTGGATGGCTTTTCTGGCAGGAAAACTGGTGTATAAAGTACACATTAGGTGAACATTCAAAAATAATTCAGGAGGGTTAATTTTTGTGGTGCAGCCTCACCCTAAATGTCATTAATCTCAACAAAGATCAAAAACATTACTGTTTAATCTGTGTACTGTGCAAAAAGTTAACCAGACATGAAACTGTCACTAACTGAGAAATGTTTACTACCACAAGATGAAAAATAATATCCCATAATATGTACAATCAAGAAAACCTTCATCCCCTAGAGGACAAATTAAAAACAGAAAAGGAGGCTAAATTCCTGGCATGTGTTATTTAACTGAATTACATTCTCAGCCCTCATTTCATTTTTTTCATATGTGCCTTCCAATCTGGGGAAAGCATTTGACAACATTTTAGGACTTCAAATTTTTTTGTGAAAAACTACTTATTTGTATGAAATCCACCATTTTCTGTCAAACTGATAATTTACACAAGAAGTTTCGAATTTTTATGCAATAATTTTAGCCTTCAGAAATGCCCTGGGACAGACATCTCAGTCCATCTAATGGATATTATCAATTTAGTCACAGAATCACAGAATGCTTGAATTTGGAAGGAGCCACTGGAGGGGTCATGTGGTTCAACCTTCCCCATCCAGAGTGAATTGCCGAGAATTTGAGTATTATTTTCACTAAGCTTTCAAACACAGAAAAAATGGAACTTTAAATATGCTAAAAATCATATTAAGCTTACAGAAAATTGCGCTTTTTATCACATGCCCATCTGGGGGTTGAAGGTGGCCTTCTAGCACATCCAAAGTTCTTCTCCACATGCTGGCACCACTAACAAGATCAGCAGCAGTGTTGATGCCAACCTGCTGTGTCCTGTGTCTGGCAGCTCCAAGCATTTGTCATCACCAGGGTTCCCCCTCAATTCTTGATAGAGAATTTCTTCCCCTTCATGTCCCACTGGCCCAGAAGCCCAGGAATCAACTGTGGAAAAAATGTTGATGATAAAAGATGGCATCTGATAAAGATAATAGCTTCCAAGTTACATTCAGCAGCACAAATGCATATTATAATTCCTGCAGCAAGAGTGGCTAGAGAGTTTTTCCAAGCCTTTTCTCACCCACAGAGAGTCCTGAATCCTGGAGAAGACTTATTACATGATTCAATAATGAAACCTCCATCGAGCCCAACTTCAGATCAGAAAACCAATCCTTGACACCTCAGAACAAGATATAAAGGGGTCTGTAAGTGTACAAATGGGTGATTTTCTCCTGATTCATTCCCTGGTTTTCATTTGCCATTTCCTGTCCACTCCTCACAGGACCACTGTCCGTGGTGAAGGTGAGGGATGGATCCAGTGCGTGGCTACCTCAAAAGATGACTGAGAAACAAGAAGGGATGAAGATGTCCAGGCTGAAAATGTAGACCTGGTACCTTGACAGATGGTAAGGACCTGGAAATGGGCAGGGGGATCTTTAAGGTCCCTTCCAACCCAAACCATTCTGTGATTCTGTGACATTCCTGGCTCTCTGCACCTTTTACAATACAGATTGATGTGTCCATCTTGGACAGAACCACATCATGCACTGGCAAAAAAGGCAACAAAGAGAATGTCCTCCATGCCCTGCTCTGGTTATATGCACTGTCCCTGCCCTTCCACCCAAGATCTGTGTCTGGAAAGTGTGGAGTCCTTCCTGGTGGAAAAGCAAGACATTTTCTTCCCATGTCCACACAGTCTCAGCACTTGACAGCTGGGCAGTGCTCTGAACTTCCACCCAGCCTGACTGGGCTCTGGAAGTTGACAGCCCTTCAGTATCACAGATAATCTGTAATAATCAGATCAGTTATCAGTGATAACAAGAAATGTATTTATGGGGAAGTCTGGAGCCACACTGGGGAACGACTCCACATAAGGGAATGACAACTCCATGCTCCTTTTCCCAGGATTTTCCCCACACTGAGCTGGAAGGCAGGCTGACCAGATTTCTCAACAAAGTCCCAGGAAAGCTATCCCAAGAAGTGCACAGTGCTGTCTAGTGTGCCCAAGCCAAGGCAGAAACCTTCTGTCCACAGCAGTCAAGTCTTCAGTCCAGTCTGTGCAATGCCTTGCCCTCACCAAAATGACTGTTTCCAAGGGGCAGAAACTGATACCTGTTTACCTGAGCCCTGAGAAGAACAGAGGCAGCAAAGGTAGAAGAAATTAGGGCTGCTCTGTGCCTGGTAGGTTTGTGCTTCTGTACCTCTAAGCCATGAATGGAGGCTGCTCCTCTTCAAAGGAAGATCATATTCCTATCTCAGCCAGCAGCAAAACACACAGTGATTTCAGTGGCAGCAGAAAACAGCCTGGAGGAGAAAAGGGCAAAGAAAGGCAGCAAATTCACTGTTGCCATAAATGTACCTGCACATCAGCTTGCTATCTGCAAAGGCCTTGTGTGAGCCAGCCTCCTCCCCATCAGCACGAGCTGCCAGCCTGTGCCTGGGTGGTCAGGGCAGGTTCACAGCAGGGTGGACATTCATCAAGGAGCTGCTGAGCATCAGAACCCTGCTCTGCCCAGAGGGAAAGCCCCTCTGACAGGCTGCCATGGCCCATGTTAGGTAGTGCTCTGGAGACACGTGGATTTTGCCAATCCATCATGCCAGACTAAGGAGACAGATGATGGAAATCAGGTGTGGGGCTGGTGAGCCTCCCAGCACTGCCAACAGCATTGTCACCCCGTGCTTGCTCATTCCCTGTTGATTTCAGAGGTCATGTATGTCCTCATCACCCCACACTGCTGACACTGTGCAGATGAAGGTGACAGTCCTGGGAAGGGTCTTTGGGGTGCTGTTTCAAAATACAGATTTCTTCAGGATTCTTCATTTCCCAGGAAGAGGAACAGAGCCCAGGCTCCAAGCAGATTGCCAGGCAAGCATCTTGGAACCTCCAGCTCTGGGCATCTCACCTGTGAAGCATCCTGAATGTCCACAGAAAGCCCAGGCTTGCCCAGGAAATACCACATTAGGCAGCAGATAAATGTGGCAGGAACCAGGCAGATATGCACTGCAGTGCATTTTGCTTGGAGCTTTATCAGCCTGACTGGATTTGCTGGCATGTCAGTGCCATGCAATGCTCCAAGGTATGGGAGGGTCTGGACTATACTCCCACTGAAAGGGTAATTATTCTTTATTTGTCTACTTCATCACTTGGGCAGTTTGTCTGGTGGGGCAGAAATGGCTTCACAACACCTCCTTTCTGAAAATCCTGCAGAGAAAATTAGAATATGATAGACCTGGAGATGTAACTATTCTCTTGGAGATATTCCAATTCCATTTTTTTTTTTTTTTTTTTTTTTTTTTTTTTGAGGGAGAGAAGTGTTGACAACCTTTATGGAGAGGAGGAATAAATATTTTATAAGATGAAAGAGGGAGGCTCTCATCTTGCAGAGCTGTGGCCCTAAGGAGAAGGATAAGGGCATGGGTTTTTCAGGCATTCATCTCCAGCTCTTGTATAAACAAAACTCTTATCCATCAAGTGAAGGCTTTATGTCCCAGGGAACATAACATTTTTTTCCTGAGAGCTCTTCAAAGGAAAAAGAAAATGTAGTTCCAGAGCTGAACAACTTTCTGTAAGCCATCGTCACAGTTGATGTCATCATAAATAAACAAAGGAATGCTGTGGCCAACCATGACAAAAATGTCAAATTCTTCCTAGAACAGTTACCTTCCCTGCTCTGAGAGCAAAGCAAGCTCTTGTCCTGCTGGACAGAGGGGTCTTTGGAAAATGGAACAGAGTCTGGAAAGGCCACAGAGACCTAATTGCTGACCGCTATTGTCACAAGTACCGCCATTTTCGTCAATGGACAGAAGAGTCCCAAGAAAATTGTGCTCCTTCCTCGTCATCCCTCACTCTGCAAAGTGCAGAATACAAAAGAAATCTATGTGGTGTGGCCAAGGGTTTACATGTGGAGGATGGGAGCGTTATCCTGAGTAACAAACAAATGTTTGTTCTCTCCTCCCAAGTTTGCCTGAGAGGAATGAAAATAGGATGAAATGGTTTGCATGAATGGCACCTGGGAGGCAGTGCAGGTTGAGACTCCTTCCCAGTGAGGACACCCACGTTTAGGTGCTCCCATGTAAATTTGGTGTCTGAATTTCCACCACAGGCACTGAAGTTATAGTCAACAACCCTGGGGCTTGATCCAGCCCAACCTCCAGTAGATACCCAGCTTGGGGTGGATTTATTTGCCTGAAAGGAGACACCTAGAAACATCTGAGGTGCCCAAGGGTATCTAAGTCATCCACATGAGGCTGGTTAGATAAGACACAGGATCCACTTCAAGTGAGTGTTTCACCAATTTAATTCCACCCACAAATACCCCATGGCAGGCAATGACATTGACAAATCAGGTACAGATCTGTCCTCAGGAAACATAAATGCTGTGTTTGCTTTGTGTTTGCCTAGATGATTCCACAAAGTTTGGAAACAGTGTTAGGCAACTGTGCCATCTTTTCTGTGAGGTCTAAGAAAAACCAAGCCTTGAGCTCTCAAGGGTGCCAGAGCAGCATTTGCCCTGAAAGCTCTGAGGAGACACTTCAAAAGAATCACCATTCTCCAGCTCAATGACATGCTGAATCAATACAACCTCTTGATTTTCAGAAACATTCATTATATTTTGGGCTTCCAACTCTTTGTGCACCATTTCCCACCTAGTCTTTGCACTGGCTTCACCAGTGATGGTGGAACCTCCATGCAAATTATGATAATCACGTTTGATATGAGTTCCTTCAGCCTACAAGGCTACACTTGAATGTCAGTCATGTCAGCCTATTTCTGCTAGCTCAAAATAAGAATTCAGAAGAAAACCCTGAGTCACCAGGCTCTGTCTGAACCCAAGCTCTTTATCCTCAGGGCTATTTCAATGTCTCTATTTGGTGTAGATGTCTCCACACTGTCAGTTCCTTCAGCATGGAGGCTGAGACCACAGCAGAACCTAACTGCACCCCTTTTCCCACCAAAATAGGATTTCTTTGACTCCATCTAAGATGTTTTCTTTCCCTGGCTCTGGTGCACCAAACTGTATGTACATCACCTCTCCTGGACCCTTCAGCCATCCTCTGGGACCAGCAGGAGAACAAGTTGTGTGAGTCAGCATCCTGCCTCCAAGAGTGGACGCCCAAGAAAGAACATAGGCTTAGAACAAATACATAACAATATTTCCCTGAAACACTTCCCAGCATTCAGTGGCTTGTGGGTTGGGAATTTTCCAGGTAAGAAAAGGGATCTTTGCATCTCGTAGTCTTCTGTGAATTTTTCTTTCAGACTTTTCCAGTCTCTTTCAGAGCATATACAAACTTTTCATATCCACAGCCTCCTGCAGCAAGGTTTTATAATACAAAGAGTATTATTAAATCCACAGTTTTTATAATACAATGTGTGAACAACCACCTCTTTTTTCTTGAATGTGGCTCTCAGTAACTTCTTTTGGGGTCCCCTAGTTCTTGAATTGGCAGGTATTTTGGAGAATTATCCCAAGTCTCCACCTTTGTGCTACTGGAGTAATATTGCCCTATATCCTTTCAGTCCTCGCTTTTCCTGAAGTCCCAAAATTTTGCAGCACTGCTTCTCCCCATTGCAGGTCAGCAGAGGGAGCTGATGGTCTGAGCCCTTCCAGCAGCTGCTGTCGCTTTCCATGCTCCAGCTTTTAACACTCGCTCTAAATATAAAACAGTACCCGTTGTTTCTCCCGGCTGCACGGCTGAAAGTTTCAGAGGAATGAAATCAAATAGCCAAGTAAGGCAATGCACTCAAAAGGAAGAATACTGGTACGTAAGATAATGTTTTATTCTGAACAAAGACAGATTTCAGGGCTTGTCCTAAGACAGCAGCCAAGAGAAAAAGACAAGTAAGAAAAAATAATCCTGATTCAGACTCCTCAACAACTCAACCTTAGTATGTTTTTAGGCAGTTGCTCTCATGTGTATTATCAGAATGTGAAAGACCCTGACTTGAATGTCACATACAGTGGGACTGCAGGAGAAAAGCTTGACTTTTGTAGGAAACCCCCTTGAAGTCTCAGAGATAACATCTGAGGTGTCTGTGCCTCAGTTTCTCCATTCCTCTATGCTTTATCTATTTTATTATAGTTGCATCAGGACAAGGAGCATGTCTGAGGATCACAGAAGGATTGGGGTTGGAAAGGAACTTAAAAACCATTCAGTTCTAACCCCCTGCCATGGGAAGGGACATGTTCCACTAGACCAGGTTGCTCAGAGCTACATCCAACCTGGCCTTGAACACTTCCAGGGATGGGGCAGCGACTCCTTCTCTTGGCAACCTGTGCCAGGGTCTCACCACCCCCGTCATCCTGGTCACAGGTTCAGCTTGGAGGAACTAATTATCTGCCACTGTCTGAAAAAGCTCCATTTCCAGAGTGTTTCCCCAAATTCTTGAGCACACTTCCCCTGAACATTTTCTGCACTGTAAAAGGACTTTGCCTCAGCATGGGGGAAACCAGGAACTGGGGGGATTTGTTGCCCAAGAGGAGGTGAGGTCTGCCATGAGATCCAGGGCATGGGAAGCTCTGTCTGCCAACCCTGATCTCCTCAAGTGTCCCTAACCCAAGCCCTGGACCCACCAGCTGAAATGTGCTCCCTGCGAACCCAGCTGCATCAGGAGAGCCAGGAGCCTCATACCTTCTAGTCTTCCAAAAGCTTCAGGGGGAAACAAATCTGGTTTTGGTCTGATTTGGACCCAAACCAGCTCATAAAAAAAAAAAAATTACAACCCAACACTTGATGAGATTTCCTGCCAAGAGGAAAGCCAGCGAGCTCTCGCTCCCCTCCATCACCCCTGGTTTTGGCATCCTCCAGGGCCCACGTGCTTTGGCCAAGTTTTGTTTGATCAGCAGTGCAAAGGAGCTCTGTGTCTCTGCTTCTGGCAGCTGGATTGCACCACCGGGTAATTCTGTGGCTAAACTGTTTAAATAATGTTAATGGCTTTACAAATTCACTCTCAAAACAGCCTGAAGTGTAAAGCCAGCGGAGCTGAAGCAGCATGCTGGGGCTTAGGCATGTTTAGATAAGAGTGGGTGCACAGTAAGTTTTCCACATGAGCTGCAGGAACCAGAGATAGCTGCCAGTTAACCAGCTCTCCTGCACTGCAGAGGGGTAGATGTTTGCTGCAACAGAGCAAGGATGGAAAGCCAGCACAGCTAGAGGCTTTGGGATCAGCATTTTTGTTCTTCTTGGCAGCCAACTCCCTCTGTGTCAGGTGCTGTTGGAGAAAACCACAGCAGAGCCATGGGTAGTCTCAGGTTTTCAAAACAGCAATAAATAAAATAAGAAATAAAAAATAAAAGGGTTAGTTGAGGGTGCTGAATGTTCAATGAAAAGTCAAGATTTAACACAGGGCAAACCTGGCTCATACACACTTACCTGAGGTAAAAATTGCACTTCTGTGGCAGGTGTCCTGCCCTTAGCTTTTATTCAGGATGCTCCCTGGCTCCTCAGCTGGTAAAGAGGAGGTTGAGGAATGCAACACAGCTTGCTGGAGGGCAAGAGTGAGTTACAGTCTGAACCTGGGGAGAGTGCAAACCACAGGGATACAAGCCTAAAAGCAGAGGCACAAATACAGCAACATGGACAGTGATAATATTTCCCCATCCAGATCTTTTCTGGACTCAGCACAGAAAGCTGGGAATACCAGAGCTCCCTGTGCTGGTGTGTATTTGCACACTGTCCCTCCCCACTACCTGCCCCAGCTCTGTGCCCACCACAGGTCATGCTGTGATTGTGATAATCATAACAGCATCACACAGGATTATCTGTGCCTCTCAGCATACCAGATTTCACACAGGTCACCCACTGCGTTCACGTAATCGCTGTTGTACTCAATAATCTCTCTTGGCCAAATAAAAACAGGCTGAGGCTATGTTTGTGCTTTGATTTACATCAGGATAAATCAGCTGTTCCACCCCAGTGATCAGCTGTCTACAGGCAAAGGAAGAGTGAGGTGAGGTCAGCACAGACCTCTGGAGTGTCTGCAGGAGAGATTTAATGTCTGACAGCATGGCTCAAACTTGTGTTTAGGAAACCAAACAAGTTAAAACGAAAAATCAAGCACATGATTTAACAACATGGATAATAAGAACCTAAAACGAGTCAGTAATGGGAAGGGGTGGATTTGCCAGTTCTTGATCCTTCAAATCAAAACCAGAGACTTTTACAGTGAAACATAATTTATGGCAAGTGAGATGCTCTCTGAAGCACCCTTTGCCACAAACCATGGGAGGTTTGGGGTTTTTACCAAGCAGGAAAGTTGTGTTTGCCGCCAGTGCAGAACCATCCTCACACTGACCCTGACACTAGCTAAGAGGAAAACAAGATAAAATCCAAAGCCCAAACACAGCCCACGCCCCAAAGCAGAATTCATCCTGTCCCTCATAGCTGTGTCCCAACAAGACCCAGCAGCTGCTGCTTCCCTCTGGACCCAACACTTTGGTTGTGCAGTGCCCCTGCCAAGAGCATCTACACTGTTCTCAAGTGCAAACCCAAGAGAAGAGGAGACTCGAGAGGGATCTTATCACTCTGTACAATCCCTGAAAAGAGGTTGGAGCCAGTGTCTCTTTTCCCAGGTGACAAGTGACAGAATGAAAGGAAACAGCCTCAAGTTGTGCCAGAGGAGGTTTAGATCGGATATAGGAAAAATTTCTTCACTGAAAGAGTGGTCAGGCACTGGAAGAGGCTGCCCAGAGGAGTAGTAGAATCACCATCACTGCAAGTGTTAAAAAAAAAAAAAAAAGGTGGATGTGGCATTTAGGGACATAGTTTAGTGGTGGACTTGGCTGTGCTGGGTTAATGGACTTGATGACCTCAGAGGTCTTTCCCAACCCTAATGATTCTGTAATTTATGAATCTACTGGCTCCACACATGCTCTGCACAGAGCTGTTGGTGGCACAGACTTTGCTCAGTCCCAGGGCTGGGTCTGGTGGCACCTTCTCATGCCCAGAGCTGGATTTAGGCACTGTGTAGGGCATGGCCCACCCTGCCATGCCCTTCCCATGTCACACTGTGCTGGCACACCTTCCATTCCTGGATAGGGTTTGCCAAGAGTCCCTGCTCTCTCAGGAGCTCCTGCCCTCCAAGGGGTGAGAGTGATTTTTCCAGTCAGCTGCACCCTGGAATAGAAGAAAACTGCTAATACACACCATTCCATCAAGCTTCCCCATGTCTCCTCCCTTCCAACTGCAATCCCACAGCTTCTGCAAAAAAAGGAGCTATTTCCAGAAAGACAGGGACAAGGCATTCAAAATGGGAAGTCTGGGGAAATTACTTCACTTTCTCAGGCCAGTAGATACTCATCAAACATATTTTTCAATCTGTGCACATCTGGAATTAATGCAGAGAGTGAATAAGAGCATCCAGAGGCTCACATGTGATGGCTGGCCACTGGTCATCTACAGGATCCTTTCTCTTAATGCTTCCTCCTAAAATTGTTTTGGGCAAATTACCCAGCAATGATGTGAAATCCCGAGGCTGTTGAAGTCAGGAGGAGATCTGCCAGTGACTCTGAAGATTTGCAGTCTGGTTTTAGCCTTGATAGGAAGAGAGAGATCAAACCATGGAATCACAGAATCACTGAATATCCTGAGTTGGAAGGAACCCATAAGGTCCATCAAGTCCAACCCCTGGCCCTGCACAGGACAACCACAAGAATCCACCATGTGCCCAAGAGTGTTGCTCAAACACTTCTTGAACTCTGTCAGGCTTGGTTCTGTGGCCACTTCCCTGGGGATCCTGTTCCAAATGGCCTTGTAACCTGTCCAGAGTTACACCCTGGCTGGAGAAACTCACTCCCCTTGGCTGGCCTGGGGTCAGGTCACCCCCACGGGCTCAGGAGTGTCACAGTAACCCTGTTCAAAGCACCCTCAAAGGAGGCACAAGTCCATGTTTGCTGAAGCTGGACACAACCCAGCAGCTTTCCCTCATCTCTCCCCAGAAGAAGAAAGGCTGTGGTTCCACCCCAAGGGGCTCAGGAGGCTTTGCTCTTCCCACACCCTCAGTGCCCAAATCCTCATGGCTTCTCCCAGGTTGCAGGAGAACAAAGGCACCTTGTGCTGCTCCAGGTTTGCTGAAGTTCCTCCCAGCTCAACCTCTCCAGCACAGGTTCCCTGCAGTCCTTCCCCAGCTCATGCCCTGCCATGATTCATGGCTTTTTCTGCTCTTCCTTATATGGGGACTTGGAATTTCCCATTTCCTGCACTAGGAAAGCCAATGCCAAAAATCCCTGCTGACCAGGACATGGGGATGGCTATGGTACAGCAACCTCTCTCTGTTTTATCCTGACTGAGGTGTTCATTTTCATCTAATTGCAGCCAAATCAGAATTTTGCTTTTATGTTTTGAGGTGAAAACTTTTTTATTTGAAAAGAAAACACAAATAAAATAAAAATAAGTAATAAAATAAAATAAAATAAAATAAAATATATAATGCCATAAAATAAATAAAAGCACACACTAGGGTACAGTAATTAACTCTCAGAGCCATTAAACTACATGTTTTTAACTGCCAAAGTCCTTGATGGGAATATTTTGGTCTGTAATGACAATCTGCATTTTCAGCAGCCCTTTCTTGTCCAGCAATTTCCAGACAAGGGTTTGTCAATACTGACTATAGCAGCCAGCTTGAAAATACTCCTTTTTTTGCCAGGGAAACTGCAATACAGCAGATATGGCAAGACAGGATTGGCAGATTCAGGAAGGCAATTCCCAGGAAAAAAATCTGGCCAGTGAGAAGAGGATGGAAAGGAAAACTCTTCTGGGACAGAAAATCCTTTGGAGGTGAGATGCTTCAGACCCTCCAGCTCTCTCTTCAAACACCTGATTCTTCAGAATATAAAAATAAAACAAGAGAACATGAAGGTACAAACAAGTCTGGGGTAGGAATGGGTTGGTCAGAAATTCTGGCAAAAGAAAAACTGTTTTTTCCAAACATGCTGGACAGAGGAAGAGCATCCAGCAAGTGATAACCCAAGCCCAGAAGGATGGAGGATCACTGAGCAGCTGCCTCTCATCCTTTCCCTCCCTCCTGGTGACACACACAACACCCACAGTGACTTCCTCCAGGACCATTGCAAAAAGCAATCTGAGCAAGAAGAAATATTGGATCCTGCTGGAGCTGATCCAAAGGGTAGCATGAGTTTTTTGCAGTTTCCTCCTCCAATGTTTTCCACTGCTGCATCTCAGGGTAGCTTTGATCTGTGCTCATTCCAGCCGCTTTCCAGTAGGATAAGCCTTCTTCCCTTTTCAGGCAAAGCCAGCTTGTCCAGCTCTCCAAAGGACTGCAGAGGGAAGGATGACACTGCAGAAGTCCCCAGGGCCCTGGTGGCAGTCATGTTCCTGGAAGGAGTGGGGATGTGCAGCCAGGGTGATTCCTGCTTGCAGCTCTCAGAGCACAGCTGGAGTTTGCAGTCACAGAGATTTGGCTCCAAAGCCCTGGGTGTGATTTCAAATCCCACAGTCCATGCTGCCTCCCTGCATTTCTGCTGGTTTTCCATGTCCCTGGCAGGTGAACAAGGAGGAGGTGACACATATTCCCATAGCCCTTGGGTGCCTATTGCTTTTGCTGCTCACATTTAACAGCCACATATTCCCAGTGACATTTATTTCAGCCACCTTCTGTCTCTCCATAAAATGATCACAGCTCTCTGCATGGAAAATTTAGCTGTTCTGAGGATCAAGCTGTGCTGCTAGGTCCATGTGGGAAGGATCAGAAGTGGATTGAGCAGGGTTTCAAAACACAGATTGAAATGATGGGTTGGAACAAGATCTTGGTTTGGAAGCACCATGAAAACATCATCTCGGATTTCGGGACACTGAAAGTTAGGAGTGAATTGCACACCAGGGTTTTTCAGGCTGAGGGTAAAAAAAAAAAGAGAATGAGCAGTAGGAAGGATGATAGAGATTTATAAAACCACGAAAGGAACAGAAAGGGTAGTGATTTCTTCATGGCCTCTTTTAATGCAAAATCTAGAGGAATCTAATGAAACCAAAACAAGGAATCTTCAAGGCAAAATGAAAGTTAGTTCTTCATGTGACGTGTGGTCACACTGTGCAAATCCTCACCACAAGATTTTGTGGTGCTAGAAGAGGTAAGGCTGACAGGTCAGTCATTCCCAGGGTCCTCCTAGTCCTTTTTATTCTTATTAAAAATAGTTTCTATGGTTCCATTTTTCAGTCTCTGGGGACTTCACTCACTGACATGACTTTTTAAGTATCTTGGAGAGTGGCTTGGCAACTGCATCAGCCAATTCCCCCAGGACTCTGGGATGCATCTTGTCAGGTCTCACAGACATATATTCAGAATATATATATGTTTAGAATCCTCAGGAGATCACAAACCTGATCTCCTGCAGCAGGAGGGACTTTGCTCGCCCAGTCCTTGTCTTGTAGTCCATCCAATTCAACTGTACAGATCACATTTATGTTCCTGAGATGCTCCTGAATAATTTACTGCTGCAGGCACAGCCTGTGCATCCTCTCAGCTCCAGCCATGGTGGGACACATGAAGACAAAACAGCACAAAGGATGAGCTGCAGTGACATTGAAGTGTTGGACAAGGTGAGTTCAGCTGTGACTCAAATCCTCAGTGTTCTTCATGGCTTACAGCTGTCTGGACATGTGTGGAGAAGAAAACCTTTTCCACCTGATCCAAAACTGGTTCTGGTGTTCCCAAGCATCAACAATCACTCAGCATTGATTAAACACTCAGTCTCCCCCCTGGGCTTGTCTCTCTCCTGCTCTCTGCTCTCAAGTTCAGTCTCCCCTCAGGGGAATTTCTGCACAGCTTGGCTTTAACCAAAATAAACTGTCCTGGCACAAGTTCCTGTTTTTCAAGATATAGCTTTAAAATAACAAGGAGCAGATTTCCCCCTTCCTTGCTCTTGCAGGCTCCATTGTGAAAGCTTCAAAGATTGTCACCTACAACACCATGGTGACCCCAGAGCACCCATCTATTTATTCTCCCATGAGAGGCATTTCTGTGGCTGATGGAGATTTATAGGTTGAAAGCAGACAAGATTTTCCATGCGTTGTAAACTTGTGAAAAAATCAGAGGGACAAAGACAGCTTGGGGCTTCCAAGCTGTAAAACAACACTCAGCCCATCTGATTTTAAGTGTTTTAGACTTTATATCAATATTGTTCTTCCATTGGGGGGGTAGGAAGAGGCACTTGGTAGGAAGAGGGACTCATCTACCCCAACAGCAGGAGAAATCTTCTGGAAACAACAACAAAACCACAGGCCTGGGTAATCCCTGCTAACAAAAACAAAGCTGCAGTTCAGATTGTATGTACAAGCTGGAATCAGGCAGATTTATTCCTGTGGTGCTGTGAGACCAAAGAGATATCAAAGTGGTCACAGAAGTATTTTGGAAACTCACCAAGTGCATCCTTTTGTCATCTTCTCTTTTCTCCTTCAATTTCAAGGAATCAAGCCCCAAGCACTCTAATCCAGCTTGGATCTCCCACTCTCTTCCTCCTGTTATTTTAACTTTAAGCACAGCAGTCCTTTGAAAAAGTGCCCTGTTCCCACTGCCTGGGAGCTATGGGAAAAAGCTATCTTGGTCCTATCAGGAATGTGCTTCACCTCTGCCCTGCGGTTGTGTTGCCTTCGGAGAAACTGGTGTCACGAAGCACTGCAGAAGGACAGGCCACAGTGTTCCCTTGGAAAAGCTGGGGAAAGGGGGGAACAAGTGGGTCAGGATGTGCTGTTTCTTCGCTTCTGAGAAGTTGGAGGAAAGTTGGAGATACCTGCGTTGTTGTTCCCGGCTCCTTGGGGATGTTTTAGGGAGGTGGAAAGTTTAGGACAACAAGAAGCAGGGATTTGAAAAAGCCAAGCCCCATGAGCAGCTGGAGGCTGATCTTAAAGGTCTTTTCCAACCTTAATGATTCTGCAAGTCCAGAATTCTCAGTAAGATGCTACAAACCAGCACATTTGCAACCAAATCAAGAGTTTTCTGGCTGGTCTCTGTTAACTAGCTCGCCACAGGGTACAATGGGAGCTTAGACACCTAGTACACATGGATACATGGAGATTCGTACACATCTGGGTCTCCATTTAGAGCTGAATCCCACCCTGGAGCTGGTGAAATGAATTCCCACCCACTTGGCCAAAAGGTTTCATGGGTGGGGATACCCTGAGAATGAGCAAGGGTTGAGTGGGGAAGAACAGGTTTTGTAGCTTGGGTTTGCTGCATGTCCGACCTGACAAGTTCATCTTTCAACCCAAAGGTTCAGCTCCCTTGAAGGTGGAAGAGCTTCAGTGAGAAAGGAGTCCAATGAACAGGTAGAGACCCTCCATGGGAGCACCTGGTACTAGCATGCCAGCCAGGAGGGGTGTTAAGCTGGTATACATTGCATGCTGAAGAGATACATCTGGTATTTCCCAAATAGAATCATTATCCGTGTAAAGTTAGAGTATCCTACCCCAAATTCCCTAACATAGTGACAAGAACTGACCACGGATGTGCTGAGGAATTGGGACACCCAGCCTCAGAGGATGAGAGCCACTGCCCTCCATCCCACAGCTGTGCAAGCTCCAAGCTCCAAAAGTGTCTCATGGCAGTGTCTGGGAGTTCTACCTGGGGATGGAAGACTTTTCCCCTCAGGAACTACAGGAAATCCACGACGTTCGGAATCAACTGATCAGCCAATATTTCCAAGGGTATCTCAAACACCACTAAATGCTCCTGTTTAGGTAACTGGAGTCTGACTGTTCCTGATCATCTGACTCAGTTTGAGTTCAAGGACCATTTGAGCAACACACACATGGTGTGGTCCTTGGGGTGACCTATGCAGGGCCAGGAGTTGGACTCGATGATCCTGGTGGGTCCCTTCAAACTCAGCATATTATATGATCTTCTCATACACCCAAACCCAGCATCTCCACCTGATTTGGAAACTCAGCTTGTGACTCCTGGTTGCTCAGAGTCCAGAAATGGGCAGCTACTTCTTCCCTTTGTGTCCATAGCAAAACTCTCGCTGAACTCAGAGAGAAGCAGCAGAAGTCACCCCCCCTCAATGGTAGAAAATGCACAGACAAGTGACAAGGAGGGAAATCACAGAAAACAGCTTGGCTAAAGCTCTCCCAAACCATTGTCATTGTCCCCTTCACCTCAGCCTACTCCTCAAGCACTTGGACCCCATCTGTGTCCCCAAGTGCCAGGGACATTGCACTTGGCACCTGATCTGCTTCCCCCAGTACCCTCAGCTGTGCAAAGCATGGTGGGCTCCAGTTTGGAAACACAAACCACTCTGAGAAGAGCTCTTCCCCCATTTGCTGTGATGGGACAGAGCTGGTTAATCCTTTTGCAAGGGTGCCAGGCCAGCTGCCAGGGCTGCCTGTGAGGAATCCATCCAAACTTGACTCATCTTCAAGTGACTCAGATTGCTCCCTCTAGTACTTTGAAAAAGGTTATCAGTCTTCTTGCTTCAGGTCAGATAAGGATTGATGGATGGGGGAGAAGGCAACATGTACCACACTTGGCCTCCTTCAGAGTGATTTGGGACTGGATATTCACTTGTCCTTCACAGAAATCCATTCTCCACCTGTCAAATCAGAGGGATTGCACTTCTCTCAGTATCTGAGCACCTCAGGAGATGACCTTGGGCTAGCCAAGCATCCTGACTCTGCTGGACTGGGAGCCCATAAAAAGCAAAGCAAGGGGTGAGTCAAGACCTGGGTATGCTGCCCTTGCAGTAAATGCACCAGCCAGAGCACAAAGCCCAGGCAAAGAAACAGCATGTCCAGTGCAAGCTCTTCCCAGAAATGGGAACATCACACTCTCCACAGACATTCCCAAGATCACGCTGTTTTCCAGGCTCTGGAGAAACCTGGGTGAGAATGGCTCACCTTTGCTGAGCCACCAAAGCCAGGAGAGGAGATGATCAGCATCAAGCCACTGCTTCTTTCCATCCTCCCTTGGAACAAACTCTTCATCTTCACAGTCACAGATGGGTAGGATCTCCCTGACTGGACATGTCAGAGTGTTTTCTGGTAAATAACTATTTATGAACCTATAGGAGGGAAATGGGAAGAGCAGGAGGGAGATGGGAAGGGCAGCAGGGATACCTGGAAAGGACTAGGGTGAGCTGGTTCTGCAGCAGCACACCCAACCCCACCAGGCTCCACACTTGGTCAGCCATCTAGACTGTCTCCTCTTCTACTGAGCCCACATCTGCCCTTGCAGGAGCCCCGGGGAACTTTTAAGACCAAATATAACTTAGGAGGAGATTTAGGAGTCCTTTTGACTGAGTAATGTTGAAAGTGAAAGAACAGAACGGAAACTAATGAAGAAGATCAGAATGTCACTTCTTTCCAAGCAATGGGGCGTCAGAACAGCCCTAATTAGATCAAAGACATAAAACACAGGTCATAACAAATATAATCTAAATGGGAGGTCATGTTTATGTCATTGTGTCCCATCCAAAGGGGTCAGAAGTGACCTTGGAAGACCTCAGAACCAGAGGTTAGTTCTGGTAACATCAGAGAGGAGCCACACAACCCCTATTTGTTTCTCAGTGCTTGATATGGGTTTGCCCCAGAGCTGTGCTGGCAGACAAAGATAAGTAACATGAGCTTCCCGTTAATCTCTGGCCACATGGTCATTGAGTGCATGGAATCGAAACAATATTGCTGAGATCTATTTTTTTCCCCATTTTTATACCCATGGTCTTTTGCCAAAACCTCCCGAGGCCATCAATAGGAACAATCAATAACAGGCCTGTAATCATTTCCAGGAATGAAATGTGTACCTGTTTCTAGTAAACTCCTAAAGGAAAGAGCTTGAATTCCTTGCTCAAGTACACAGAAAAGCTTTATTTAGTGCAAATTTAAAAACCATCAAATACACCAATAGACTAGCTATTCCTTAAATATTTTACTGCTGCTTTTTGTGCCAATGCATCTTCTTGATGGGCTTGTGGCTGAGGGCAGGCTGATGGACACCACCAGCTGTGTCAGTAGTTGGAGGGAGCTCAGTGCTTCAGTGCACATCAGCCAAGTTTGCACAGCACATCCTCTACAAAAGGCTGGTACAGCAGCGCAGGCGGTGATGTTAGAGGGCAGGTGCACACCAGAAAAGAAGCATTTTCTGAGCTCAGAAGGACAATGATCCATGGCACTGTGTCCTTACCAACATCTGCTGGAGTGTAGCCTTGCAGTCATCTCCAAACTGCTGCAGCAAAGGCCAGCCCTGCTTCACCCCCCACGACCTCCCGAGCACACATGAGCTCCCACGCTCCTTTTCTGCACAAAGCTGGTTGAGGAACCAGTCCAGCATGGGATTAAGCAATGTTTCATTTTTCCAAGGCCCTTTCACTTCCAATTCTCTTGAGTCAGTTCCTATGAACCAACTCCGGCATTTGCCCAGTGCAGATGGGGCAGGAGAAATGTGCAGCTGGGTGGGAAGGGTGGGATCCAAAGATTCCAGAGCTCTGACCAAAGCAGAGGAAACAAACAGCATCTCAAGCAGGACTCCTGTCCACCCACAGACAGAGAGGCAATTTCAGAATGTGGCCTCCAGCCCTGGAGAAGCAATCCCCCCTGAGAGTGCTAACTTTGTCACTACTGCCAGACCCTTTTTTCCTTCTATGCTCCTATCTTTATTTGCTCCATGCCAGAGCAGACATGAAAAATATCCCCCACTACATTTGCATGCTTTTAGGGCTCCTTTGCATCATCAGAGGAAATTTTGCTTGTTTCAGACTCAGGCTCAGAAGTGGATTTGTCTGTGGAACATATCCCTGCACATACCACAGAGCATGTTGATGGTTAGCCACATTCATACAAGAGCTTGACCATTTTAAATTGTAGTTCAGGGACAGCCCAGAGAGCTTCCTTTCCAGGGCAGGTTGCTGTCACCCCCTGCTCTGGGTGTAGACAAGGCTACTCAGCAGATACACATAGGAAGAGGAACACTCAGCCATGAGCAACCTGGTGTTTACACAGAGGATGAATTAAAATAATTTCAGCTCCATCTCAGGTTTCGATTGGATGTTCTTTCTCAAATTGCTTTGGGAAATTCTTTTATCTGGAATGACTATTCCGGAGAAGACAGAGAACAGCTAATACATCTCAAGTAAAGACACCCAAAAGTCCTGTGACAGCTCTTCTATTCATGGCACAGTGCATTACACATGGTCTACCACAATTTGTGTGGAAGATCCTGCCTAGAAGCCAAAGGACAGAAAGGAAAACTCCCACTGATTTCATGGAGTTACAGAATCATGGAATCGTCTTAGTTGGAAGGGACCTTAAAGATCACCTTGTTCCACCCCTGCTGCCATGGGCAGGGACACCAGACCAGGTTGCCCAAAGCCCCATCCAGCCTGGACTTGAACACTTCCAGGGATGGGACATCTACAGCTTCTCTGGGCAGCCTGTTCCAGTGCCTCACCATCCTCACAGTAAAGAATTTCTTCCTGATGTCTAATCTCAACCCACCATCTGTCACTTTAAAGCCATTCCCTCTTGTTTTACCACTACACGCCCTTGACAAAAGTCTCTCTCCACCTTTTTCAACTTAGCTGCATAAGATTAGGAGTGACTTAGCTGCAAAAGATTAACCCATTTGATTGCATCAGTAATGCTCAGATTCTTGACACTGTTACTCATCAACACTGTGGGATTGCCAAGGAGTCCACCTAATACCAGCCAGCTGACTTTGGCCCAACAAAGTCCTGGCAATTCCTCCATTGGCTGTGCTGATCTCCATAAAACAAGTGTGCTATTTTCTTTCCAAACATCTCAGCTCATCCCAGCCACAGATCTTTGAGTTTGCTACACACTTAGAGCAAACTGGCTGTAAGAGAGCCAGGACACACATTACAAGAGTAGGGCAGGAAGAACATGAGTCCATAAAGCTGGAAATTAAAGGGAATAGACTTTTTGCTTCTTTTTTCTGCTCTGGGATAGATAAATCCCTCTAATGTTGAAGCTCACATATTATCAGTGATGGTCACTGATTGCATACCCACAGACGAAATTAAATCACAGAACCACAGAATTATTGAGTAGAAAAAGACCTGCAAGATCATTGAGTGCAACCTTTGACCAAACACCAACGTGTCAAGTAAACCACAGCACTAAGTGCCACATCCAGCTGTTTCTTGAACTTCCAGGGATGGTGACTCCAGTGCTTCCCTGGGCAGCCCATTCCAACATTTCATATTCCTCTCAGTGAAGAAATGCATGTTACTGGTCAAAGTCACTTCAAGTAGCTGAGATGCAAAGGCACAAAGGGGCATCTTTGCATTGAACTGGCATTTTCCTGATACCCAACTTATGGCAACTCTTGTCAAGGCTGGGCACCAGCCCAATTGGCATTGGCATCACTGCTATGCTACAGGGCACCCATCCCATTGCACAGCAGCGATGGGAGCAGGTGGTTCCATCAAAAACTCAACCCACATCATCAAATGTTAAACTATGAAAAATTTCCAAGTGGTCAGATGATCTGCTATTAACCAGTCAGTCATGTGTGCCCTTCTCTGACCAGTTGAACTGGGACCCATATGAGTTGTGCTGTTGACTAATGGAAAGTTAAGCCTTAAGGGCTCTGAAGGTTGGGCCACTGAGCCTCAAAATCGCTGTGCTTTGCCAGTTTGTCTGACACACTACAGGCTGTACAGAACATTTCTGTAGGGCTTTTATTTTTATTTTTAATCTTAATTTTAGCCAGAATGGCAGAGCAAGAGGATTTAAGAAATGTAGTAAGTGTATTTGAAATGGGCATGGAATTTTACATAGGGCAGAGCTCCCAAAAATAACTACAAAACAGACTGCTTTTAAAAATTTGAAATGACAGATTTTATTGGTGTTAGGAGAATGATTTCTCAGGGCTGTATTTACTGTGGCAAGCCTAGAAGGAAGGGAACATGTGTTCCTACATAGCAGAAAGGAGGAGATGTGCCATCTCACAGCCAGACAGCTCATGGGACCAGGCTGCTCCACCATATATGCTTATCACAGTGGCATTGCAGTACTGTATGTTCAAATGCTTTTGTGGATATTGACCAAAGACTCTTGAAGATTTGCTCACATCATGGGGAGGAAGAGGAATAGTAAAGACACAGATCAGTTGAAATCTGTTTCTTCACTTGGTAACAGTGGGAAAAAATATCCACGTGTTCATGTGGTAAGGAAACTCCTCAGGTACAATTTCGTGTTTTCCTGGGTCTGGTCTCATACCTAAGTTTCTGTAATGTGGGAAAGGAATAAAAGGAAAACTTCATAGCAAAATGAGCTCAGCCGAGTTCCCAGCATCCTCACGCTGAAGCTCCTTTCACAGAGCAGCAAAGCAAGGAAACTGCAGGCTCTGAATGCAACCTCCAGCTCAGGCAAAAGCACAGTGGAAGAAACAATAACCCGTGGCAGGACTCCAAATGAATCATTATGTCTTTATGAGCCATTGTTTCCCATTGATGGACCTACTCTCATTCACAAAAAGCTGCTTTTGTGAGGAAAGAGGAAAAAACACATTTGGAAACACAGAAGCAAGTCACTGCGTGGTCAGGGTATCATGGGAGCACTGTGAGAATTCAGCTGTTATTTACCCCAGACTGTTGAAATGTCTTCATGGACAAATCCTCCTGCTGTCTGCTTTGCTCTCTTATGCCTGTAAATTTCATCGTGGAGTTCTCCCTATGGATCTAAAATTTGGCTACAGCACTTCTAGCAGTTCCTCTTGCTTTCCATCCCACCAACACAGCCCCCATTGATCACACAGCTCAAGCACTGCTCAAGGGTTTAATGAAGGTAAAAGAGGCTAAAATCTGCTCTATTTCATCCCTCAATTGATCAGCTGGCCAAGTGACAAGATCACTCTGCCATAAGACTTGGGAGAGGCCATATAGGCTCAGTTTGGTTGTGCATTTGGTGGCACCTTGAGCCATTGGAGCTGTCCTTTGTCACCCAGTCATGGCATGTGGAAGTCCATGCAATTAAAGAAGAGCAAAGAGAGCACCTCTAAAATGGCATCTCCATGAAGGCAACAGACTGGGGACCCTCCTGGCTTGTGCTGAGTCTCTGTCTACACTACCCATCTGTGTTGACTGGATGTCCAGTGACTGGAGCAGCAATCTGGACACCCAGAGGACAGGAAAACACCAACACTTAGGAGTCCTCACACCCCACTGAATCCAGCTGGCTGTGCTGTGATGTCTAGTGATGCCTGAGATGCTTTACTGAAACCTACACTTCTCATAGGGCTGGGGATGAGGGACAAGTCCTACTGAAGACCTGTGAGCTCAGTGGCTTTTCAGCATCTCAAGTGGGACCAGGCACCTCCATACAGACTGACTGAGTCCAGCCCTAAGTTTGTCTTCTCTGCTTTCTCCTCTAAGCCGAACCATGCTGACCCATGCCATGAAATGCACCTCCATGGAGAGTTCAGGAAGCCAGGCTGGGCTGGCTGCTGACATGGGGACATGGCCATGTGGTCCTGTGTGCCACAGCCAGCTCTGATGCCTCTCACAGCCCAGCCTGGCTCTGCAGAACACACCAGGATGGCCAAGAAAGGGATGCTTTCTGCAAATGTTACTGAAGCAAAGAGCTGCCACTGTGCTCACAAGGACTCTGAGAGTGGTGTGTCCCCCTGTGCTGGGTGAGAAGCAATTTTGGCAGCATGAAGGGCTGAACTCTTGCTGGACTCCACCTTTGCATGTTCACTTTTGGAGAGGCGCCTGCTGTTTCTGGAATGACGCAGAGCTGTCTGCCTGCAGAAGTGGTTTGGAAGCAGCTGCTGGAGCAGAGTGATGCCATTCTGCTCTCTCTCCCCAGGATACCTTGGAAGTTCATGTCTTCAAAGCACAGAGCCAAGCTCCTGCAGGCTCCAAGGGCCACCTTTGGTCCCAGCACTAGGAACTGCAGGAAATATTTTCTTCTGTCCTAGAAAACTCCTCAGATACGTGCCAGGCTAAATCTACACTGTCCCAGCTGCTCTGTGCTCCTCTACACAGTGTGGGATTGGAAAGCTCATCAGCTCATCTAAGCACCTAAAAAACTTGAAAGTTTGAAGCCTTATGAGTCTGACACTGCCTGGGGCCCCTGTCCTGGAGGAAGAGGGAAGCTGGGGAAAGGAGCATCTTGCTTGGAGCCATGAAGAGCTGAACATGCACCAGGATATCCTAAAGGCAAGGAGCAGCCAAATCCTCCCTGCAGGGCCTGCAGAGCTGCTGTTCAGTTTTAAAAAGAAAACATCCCACAGGCTGCATCCACCCAGCAGAGGATCTGTGGGATCCCATCCTCCTGGAAGGCTTGGGAGCCTACAGCCTCCCTAGCTTCCACCTCAGGCTCATGTGTCTAAAACTGTGATCCCAAACCTCTCCTTCACCAACTGCTCTAGAACCTGAAGTTTCCAATATACCTAGGGAAGAGTTGCCAATATTTTTCACTGTGAGGCTGAAAACACCTCTCAAGCCTATAGGGACCTATGTTTTCAGATCTGCTCTGCTCACCAGACCCCCTCACCACTGAGTCTTGCTGAGATCAGTGGCAGTTCAGCCCAGGAGGCACCTCAGCACAACCAGCCCAAAATAAGAGCACCAAAAGATGAAGAGGACCAGCTTATTCAAAGTTTTTTTATGCAATATCCTGGAAACTCACTCAAAGTAGGGAGATAACTCTTTTTCTCACTGCAAAGTGCCTCCTGTACACAGCAGGATTCAAATACACGTCATCTGACCCTCAGTTACCAAGATAAAATATCCAGGGATGAGAGCCTCATAGTCACTGCTGTAGAAATTTCCCAGTTTCCACTAGGACTCCCTGCACAGAGAGGGCAAATTATTGTGCAGCTACGTAGCCAGGATCATGGAAGAGATGACACAGCAGTCTCCACTCTAATGAACATTAAGATATTTTTAAAAAAACAGACTCTGAATATGTTCCTCCAGAGTTAACAGAGCAAGGACTGCAGGTCTCCAGCAAGGGTTTCTTATCTATGAGGAGTGACAGAGAAGAGCCCCCAAATCTCTGCCATCCTTGAGTGTTAGCACCATCTACCCATCAAGGACTATGGAATGAGAAGTGTACACTTTGAGAGCCCTGAATCACAACTTTTAAGCTCCTGCAGCCAGGTGCAATCTGTGTAGTGGCAGTAGACCTCATTTCCCAGACATCTCTGAGAGCCCTAGCTAGGATGTGGCATTTTGCTTTCAATCCAACACCTACATGACCATAAGATCTCCCTGAGCAACCCTCCATACTTTCTAAAAACTATGAAAGACTGTAAAAATCCCTTCCAGGTAAATGAAGAGTTAATATTCCTGCTACCTAGGAGGTTATCACTAAAATAATCATCATTATGGGACTCCTGCCCAGGAATGATGGCTTTATGGGCACAGCTCCACCATGATGCTTTCTTCAGACCTAGCTGGTCTGCTTCCTCTGTTCAGGAGGTCCATTTGTAGTAAAAATCTATAAATAGTCTGATAGGTTGGGAGAAGAGATGAAAAAGGGCCACTGCTGGGTCATTTAATGTATAGACAAAGACATGTTCACTTCATCTGTCATATAAACCTCAACTGCTCAAGTTTATCATTCACTGCCAAAAATGCTATTACAGCTATTACAGCAGCTTGAGATTTCAAAGACAGTTTTATTCCTGTTTCTGACTGACCTTTGGATGGATTTTTCAACTCGGAAAAAGAAAAAAAAAAGACTTTATATGCTCTGTACTGGAGCTTAGAAAGTTTAACACATTTCTAAGTATAGATGTGGTGATTTACAAGGAACTCTTTTTCTGGTTTTTATAAGACTCTGTCTTTCTTCAGCCATGAACAGTGTATTGGTTCTGACAAGGACACCGGGAACCTTTGAGACTAGAATTATTTATGATAGGGAGTGTGTGATCCAATGGATAAGAAATTGGACTTATTACTTGGCTCTGCCATGGATGTGCTGAACAACAAGAGCTTTCCCTTTCTTTGTCTCTTCTTCTCTGCAGTGATGGTACATCAGAGTAAAAAGCTATTTCTCACTACTGCTTTTAAAATAAACCAGTCCAGCCCAATCATCCTGGCAACACCAGAAGTTGCCTCCTTGTCAACAATCCTTGCCCCCTGCAGGGCTTTATTGACACAGCTTCCCAGGGTCCTCCAAACAAATACATCAATGCCATCAGGTGGTTGGTGCTCTTTATGAGTCTGGTACCTGGGTTCACACAGACCAATCTCAGTGCTTGCTCCTAGGAGTTCACAGTAAATTATTTCTATCAAAGTACAGATGGTCTAATAACGGATGACAGACTAGTTGTGTTAAGAGATGTACAAATGCATCATGGCAAAGGGATCCATTATTCAAAGGGAGTACAGGTTTAATTGTTTAATTACAGTTTGTCAGCAGCAGTGGGGCAAGTTCTGTATTTGCCTCACCTGAGGCTCTGAAATCCAAGTGCTCAAAGGTTTGCATCACTCCTCAACAAAAGCCTAATAAAAGAATACCAGCATTTAGGGCATGAAAGCCTTAGTCTGGAATTCCTGGAAGCTGTGTGGTCATTCAAAGGCATCTGGCTTTGCTCGTGAAACCCTAAACATAGATGTGATTAATCTACTGTGAATAATTCAGCATTAATGATCACACTTGCAGGTTCCATTTCCTGATGGTGTTCTCCAAATCCCTCACAAGTATCTGCCCTTTACAAGCCCCATAAAAGTGTCCACACACACTTTGGCTGCACAGTGGGTGTACAGGGCTGGGGGAGGGAAATTCTTTATGTAGAAGGTAGTGAGGCACTGGAAAAGGTTTCCCAGATAAGCTGTGGATGCCTCATCCCTGGAAGTGTTCAAGAGCAGGTTGGATGGGACTGAACAACCTGGTCTAGTGGAAGGTGTCCCTGCCCATGGTAGGGGGTTAAAACTAAATGGTCTTTAAGGTTCCTTCCAACCCAAGCCACTCTAAGATTTCTCTGATTTCTGTGTGAGGGTCAGATCTTCATCTTCAGATGATGAGCTACACCCAGGATTACCTGGTCTCCACAAGCACCTCTTCTTCCAGCATGAGCCCCAAAAACATCCCACCACTGCCTGCCCACATCACAAAAATTCATCTCCAGCTCATCCTCACTCCTCTCCCTTCCCGACCCCTCCCCTCTCCCCTGAAGACATCCTTTTTACCAAAACGAGCCGCGGAGGCTCGAAAAGACACTGACGTCAACGTGAAAGTAAACCAAAGAGGTCTGGTTCCTGTATCATCCCCGTGCCGGGCTGAGCGCTGGGGAGCAAACCCACGGCCACTCGGTCGAGGAATCTGGGAGTGAGCTCAGGGCTCGGCAGCTGAGCTTTCTCATTCCGGCTGAGTGAGTAGTGGCTGCGGAGTGTTTCGGGCTGGGAGAGAGGGGGGAGAGGGAGGGAGATTCACTGGCTGCAGCTGGGGAAGGCAGAGTGCTCTGATCCCGGCTGGGCTGAGAGTTTGGAGGCATCCAGATGGGGATGGGAGAGCTTTGCAAGCCGGGTCGGGAGAGGAGCACGTGGGTTTGGGATGCGGTTTGGCTCCACGTGGGTGGGAACAGCTCTGGAGAGGAGGGAGAGTGTTCTGCACCAGGTGCTGGAGGGTTGTGGAGTTTAGAGCTGGTGCAAAGGAAAAGAGCATCTCATCGAGGGAAATGTTGGGGTTTTTGTATACTGAACTGAACCATTTGAGCCATCGAAGGGATTCTGCATGAAAACTTGAGTATTTCTGGTAATTCTGCAGGAAAACTTGAGTATTTCTGGTAAACCTTCATGTATGGGTTACCTCTGTCAAGTCCAGCTAGCTACACACCTGTGCATCCCACAAGTGTCCCTGGATAGAGATGGAGAGCTAGACACAGGTTTTATAGACTCAGGCCCTGAAAAAGTTATCTGAGAGGGCTCAAAATGAACTTTTTAGTACAAGGTTAGGAAACAGAAAATTTTCCCCAGGGAAACGATATGGAAATGTCCTTACTCTGATTGCTGTGTGGGTGGGGGAAGTGGCTGGGCTAGAGCTGGGATGGCTGAAAGGGATGAATGGCCTCACTAGGTCCATCAGCAAGTCTCTGCCAACTGGGACACGTCTGGCCACAGTACATCACATAGAGAGCATCTCCCAGTGTTTACACAACCCACACTCAGTGGCAGTGTGATGAATCTGCAACGTGGCCCTTCGGACTCCTTTCAGCTGTGTTTTGGTGACAGGAGGTGCCTTTTCCTCTAACATTTCTCACATGCCAGGGCCAATTGCTCTTCTTCAGCAAAAAGCCAGCTCTTTTCCAGAAATGACAGCTCCTTCTGCAAAGCTAAAACTACCCCATTCAGAAATAAAACACTGGGCATACAAGTTTAATCCCTATTACTTGTGCGTGACGATCCCAATTGAAAACCACCCAGGCAAATGCCTCTGTCGCCCACGATTAGATGCAATGCTGCACCTCAGCTCACCCTGTAAATCTCTCCCTGAGCAGGGGAAAGCTGGGCAGCTATGGAATAAGGAGGCAGAAATGCCCACCACCCTCCTGTTGTAGCATCTGCCACCACAAGTGAGGGCAGAAGCCTCCCTTTGGTGGAAACCTCTTTACTAAGAAACTTTTCCACCTCCTTTGTGCACAGATATCTCTGCCAACCCACAATTAGAAAGAAAATCCCCATCTTCTCCCCATCCTTTCTTACAAGGACAGATGGCAACTTAGCAATGGAATTGAGTAGCTACTTTATTAATCTATTTCAGAGCATTTTTCCTCACTCTGCTCAAGCCTCCTTCCCCATCTCCCATTTCTTGGACACGGAGCCATTTCTTCCCTCTCCACAGAGCTTAAAGGTGCCAAAAGCACCCCAAATGTCTTTCTTTCCCCATTTTGAAGCAGGAGGCAAGGGCCAAGGAAGGAATTGCACATGAAACATCTCTCACAGCATGTTCTCCCTGACAGAGAGCAAGCAGAATGGAGGAGGCTGCTGAAAAAAGCAATAAATCCCACCAGGCGCACGTACAGCACCACCACAGCTCTGCTCCCCCTTAAGTGCATCATGCCCTTGGGATGACATGGGTCTCACAGGGATGCAGACTGTTCTGGCCCTACATCCCCTTTCAGAAGGGGAAGACCAAGCCCTGCACTCCAACTTGTCAGAAGGGCTGCAGGATTTTGGCTCTCCACATTTTACCAGGCTAGAGACAAGTAAAGAGGGATGTTTAGCAGGCAGGTAGGTGCTCAGCACAGAGAAATCTCACCCATTAAGGAGATGTGAGTCTTGATGCCTAACGTCAGAGACATCCAAATCCCTGGGCCCTTTTCAAAATGGGAGACAAAAATTCCCCATGGAAGTAACCTTAACAAACACTGAAAGTGCACATTTTTTGGACTTCAAGTCTAGGTTGGATGGGGCTTTGAGCAACCTGGTCCAGTGGAAGATGTCCCTGCCATGGCAGAGGGGCTGGAATGAGATGATCTGTAAGGTTTCTTCCAACCCAAACCATTCTGTGATTCTATGATTCTGTGATTTCCCTTTCCACCCTGAGCTGTTACAGTAGGTTTCCATAAATGTCCAGTTGCCAGGTTTAGGAAGAGGTGAGATTACATATTACTTAAATATACATATTAGTGAACATCCCATGACATGTAAGGTAAAATCTACAGCCCCTTCTGAGGAATGTCTGATGCTTCTTAGCTCATCTGTAAACGCTGTAAGGACCCTGCCATCCCTTCTTGCACTCTCTTTTACCTCTCATCCATTTTTCATCCTTGCAATTTAATTTGTAGCTTTTAGCTGTACATTTTTTGCAGATCACAAATAGCTGAGCAAATCCTACTGATAGCTTAGCAGGGAAACACTTCCCATCCAGTAAAATCCCAGAGAGGCACAGCAGAGTGCAGCCAAACAAGACAAAGTCCAGAGACAGAAGCAGTTGTGCTGAGGTGAAGGATGAATCAAGGGAATAGAAAAGTGAGGCCCAGAGCCAAAGCAAAGGATCAGTAAAGCTGTGGGGGTCAGATGGGATTAGGCTGAGCTGGCTGTGACAACCAAAGAAATGATGTCACCCATCAGGATGACACTAACCAGGGATGCTGCTGTTCAGTCTCAGCATGATATTTACTGGGATCAATACACCATTAGTGTATAGACACAGAGGGACTGAATTCTTTATTACCTCTTACACATAATCCATAAAAGACGTACATCTCATCTATCACAGCCTGAAAAGCACCACTACAGCCATTATCACACTGAAAAAAAGAAAAACAGAAAGGATGGCTTCTTCCATGATGATGCAAAAATATTTACTGTCACATGTCCCTTCCTCTTCATGGCTCCAGCCACCTTCTCTACAAATACCGGCCAAAGAGATGGGGCTCTGGGAAATACCCCTAAGGCTAAAAATGTAGGGCACAGCTTCCAGTGTGGTAGTCCAGCAGAGAGATTTCCATCCTTGAATGCATTGAATTTGTTACCCCGTCTTTGGGATACCTGGAGAGATGGATTTGGGCCACTTTGGGGAGCTGCCCCCTAGTGAGACTATCACAAGTAGTTTTTGGCCTCATGGATGAGGGTGGGGATGGTTTGCCAAAATTTTGTTTCATCCAGAGCTACAAATAGCTGCAAAGCCCTACATAACAACCTTCCACTATCCCAGGTTGCTCCAAGACCCATCCAACCTGGCCTTGAGCACTTCCAGGGATGGGGCAGCCACAGCTTCTCTGGGCAACCTGGTCCAGACTCTCCTCACCTTCACAGTAAAGCATTTCTTCCTCATTATCTTCCTCATTTAGATATCTAATCTAAATCTCTCCTAGTTTAAAACTATTCCCCCTTGTTCTCTCAGTATCTCCTTGTTCAAATAGTATGGAATTATAGGACAGCTCAGGTTGGACAGAACCTTGAATGAGACATTCAGCCAGGTGCAATTTCACCTTTATCCCCAAAGCCTTTTTCTGGCAGGATGGAGAGAGAAAGCTGAGTTGTCATGCCAGGTTTCACCTGCTTGGCACTCACAGAGCTGCAGTTCCCCGGCAGCCAGGCTGGCTCCTTTTGCCTGGGTTGAATATGCCAAGCAATACATCTCTGAGAAAAATCCAGGCTGCCAAGCTGTGTTATGCTGTCTCCAGCTACCAATTATGTGGATAAATTGATTGTCGTTAGAGTGATAAAGTAGCACAACAAATAAACTTTCAGGAACCAGGCAGCCCATTTTTCGCACACCAGCTTCGAGGCTTCCCGCTGCTTTGATCAAACACATAGAAAATTGTCTGCAGGCTGCAGTGGTGTCAGAGACACAGACTTGTGAAAATGAAGCAAGCCAGCAAGAGGTTTAAAATACACCAATAACTGCCCATTACACTATTGTGCAAGGCAGGTTGATCAGACACTTTCTGAAGGGGACACCATAAAGCTCACTCCGACCAGCAGCTGCCTCAGAGGATACCCAGGACTGAAATAGCAAGGGGCAGACGTCAAGGATCAGTCACTGGCAGGACAGAGAGAAAGGAAGAGGAGTCGTGCTGCCTCTGTCCCCTGCCTAGATTAGATCTGTCTCATACCAGGGCTGCTCATCTCCCGCTCACAATAGTATCAAGTTCACCCAAAGAATCAGAGCTGCTAAGACGCTGGCAGTAATAATTCCCAACTGTATTATTCCTTCTGAGCAGCTTACCTAAGGAAGTGTAAGATTATTTTAAACACTGATTTATTAATATAGCCAGGATGGCTCAAGCCGCTGATTCTTGCCCAAGGGAATTCAGCACTGGAGCTCAGCATCTTGACTCACAGTATTGGGACTGATATATGACTAGCTATGATCAGATGGCATATCTAAAAATACAGAGCCTGCAGTTTATTTTTCTTGGAAAATGGAAAGAAAAGAAGCAGAAGCAGAGCCCAGTTTAGCAACCAAAGCAGGCTGGATTTTTGCTTTAAAGAAACCAGCAGAATTTGCCCAAAAGAAGGTGACAGTTTAGGTTGTGTTACAGCCATGGGATTAACCTGTGGCTCCAGCACTGTGGGGGGAAGCTCTGGTTGCTGCTGGGGCTTGAACTCTGAATTACAGAGGACAGGGATGCTGTCTGCACATCCCTGCCCTAGGAGACACAAGCAGTAGGATTCCTCTTACCCAAAGGAGACCTTTACACTTAGATCACCACAAACTGGGCTGGTCATTTGGTCCACAGTGGTATTAATGAACTAAACCCTGTGAGATGAACCAGCTTTGCACCACTCCCAGGGAAGCTGCCACAGACATCTCCACAGCTGTTATCAGGTTTTGCCTTCTGTTGTCTCTTCTCTAGATAAAACAAGCCAGATTCTGCAGGTCTGCCCTGATGGGTCATGTTTGCTGCTCAGGTCATTCTTACTGTTTTGGTTTGGACTTTTTCCAAGACAGAAACACATCCTCCTTTCATTAGTCAATTTAACACTATTTATTTCATGTAATAGTGCTTTTGTAAAAAATAATCCCTCCAGGTGACTTGAAAGGCACATCAAACAGCATCTTGCAGCACTCCCAACATAACAAAGACTGAAGCTATCTGTAACAAGATGAAGTTATGGAAAGGAATTATTCAGCAGTGACAGGTTGAGCTTTTGGTCCTGATAAAAAATTTGCTTTGAGGCCTTAAACACAAACTGGAGTCAGACCTTGTTCTTCCCCCCTATCATACCATCCATTGCCCACACCTCAGTGAATTCAAGACATCACCAGCAGTGACAATCTGGTGCTGTCTATAATCACATCCCAGACAGAGCAAATATCCCTTTGGATTTCAGTTTCCACCTGACTCAGATCTCAGCAGTTTTCTTCTTTTTATGGAAGACAAAAGGGTCCATCCATGATCCCATAGCATGAAAAGTGCCAGCTGGATTCTGCTGCCCACCACCCTGTTCCATTTGTTTGCTGGAGAAAATTGATTATTTTTGCATTGCAGTTTCCAGTAAGAAATCCCTTCAAATAATATGTGTGATTCCCTCTTTCCCTTCCTGAAAACTTCCCAGAGCACTTGTGCATATTGTGCTTAGAGGGATGGTTTCAATCATAGGGAAACTGAGGCAACTCCACAGAAAATGTGGGGTTTGCCCCCTGAAACAAAAAAATGTGGGTTTTGTCCCCTCAAACAAAAATGAGGCCCCTCTAACAGAACTTGCTGTGGGAGCAGGGACTGCCTGCAAGGCCAAAGTCTGTAATTCCAAACAGCTGAGAATACAAAGGAAAACACCCCCTCCAAAATAACGGGGGAAAAAATCAGCAAATGTACCAGCTTCTTCCAGAGGCAGCAATTTTAGGAATCACTTATAACCAGGCAGCAGGGTGGTTGTTGGGGGTTTTTTTCATTCCAGATGGGACCCTTTCTTTTCTTCCTGTTCCTATAGGGCTTTTCATCACTGTGGCATTTCCTACGATAATCCACCAGATTTATGCTGCCCTGTTCCAGATCAGAGCATTGCTGAGCTCTGTGCACGTCCAACAAAAGACAGCCCTGCCCTGAACCCTTCGAAATGTCTCCAACCAGGCAAACAAAGGGAATGGGAGAGGAGAACTAACATGTTTCAAGAGAGAGAGCAGGGAGAGGATGTCTTTCTCTAAAGCCTTTTTTTAAGTCTGGGGGTCCAAATACAAGATTTTCTGAGTTGCAGGTGTCTTTCCTCCTGGGCTAGGTTACTCATGTAGCAAAAAACCCCAAAAGTTGAACAGAGATGGCCCTGGGAGCATCCCCTGACTCTTTCCAAGTTTGTGGTCACTGCTAAATCAGGGCAGGTGGAGATATCAGACTGGTTCCCTAAGGTCCCCACCACTTCCTTGCCCTGGGTTTACAAATGCTCCTCTGTCCTCTGCATCCTTGCAGGGCACAGCACATCCTGAGTTCAAGGTTTTCTGGCTCAGCCTTGCCACTGTGCTTCCCACCACCCCAAACAGGAGCAGAGTGCTGAGAGCTCCCTGGGGGCTCTTCAACAACCCAGGACAACCATCCTGCCAATTCCTACTTTGCAGCCTTCAAACCAGAGCTGGGCAAGAGCCACTCCACCCAGCTCTGACCTCCCAGGGCATGGTGCCCAAGCAATGCCAAAGCCCAAAGCTTGTGTAGCTTTCCCCTTCAAGTACCAGTGTCCCTGTGTGCCCAATGACAAACAAAACCAACAGGAAATATTTTGCTGGGAATGGGGAGAACTCTGCAGTGAGGTTGTGACACTGGACATCGAGTTCTTGGCAATTGGCTTCTGAAACTTTGAAAAAATAGCAAGAAAGAAAAAAAAAGAACAAGAGGTGGCTGCTGGCCAGACCTGGGTTGGGGGGCCAGAAAGGTCAGAGTGAGACCCTGCAAAGGATCCTAAAGAGGTTTGGATCCGTAGGGGCAGCTGAGACATGACATGCTTTGTTGGGTGGCCAGAGGGTCCTGGAGACTCACTTTGCTCGTGCCTTGACTGAGGAACCTTGTCAGAACCTTCCCAGTTGTGAGACCCATGGTAAACTGGGCAGACTGGGATGGAGAGAGGGATGATGGCTCCATCCCATAAGCTACATTTATAACAGGTTAGGGACTTCATACCCCTTGTCATGCAAGAACTGGAGATAGGGAAAACCAATGTGCTCCAAACCAGTCGCTCAGGAAAGACCTCAGGGCTGCCAAGAGGAGCAGCTCACTCTTTGTGCCCTGCAGAAATCTTCATTTTTCTTTCAGCTCAGCAGGTCCATCAGCAAAATGCCATAGCCTGGGGAGAAAAATGGAGGGGGAGGCAATGGTCAGCAAAGTCAATTCCCAAATATGCAGCAGGCAGGCAGGAAATTGGCTCTTACACACTTCCTCCCCCATGCCTGACTCACCCAACAGGAGCCACAGCCATCATTTTAGGCCATCACTTGTCTTTCCCTGTCCTCATCAAGCAGATGAATCACAGCTGGATCCCATCAGCAGACAGTCTGATCTCCCTCCTTGCACAAACACACTCATGGGGAGCCTATTCAGAGGCAGGGATGCAAAATGATGGTGTCCTCCAGCCCTTGCAGTCCTCTGAGGACAGCAAGTACCAGCCTGGGAAGTGCCTGTGATCCTGAGCAGTTGGCAGAGGACACAGACTGTGCCCTGCAGAGCTGCTGATGTCAAGTAGGTACAGCTGTATCTGGACCCTGCTGAGATGCTATCACAAAGCCAGCTGGACCTTCTTTTGTGGCTCTCCACAGCCTCTGTTGTCCATGCTGACAGTCAGGTAAAAAGCCCTAAAGGTATTCAACATCACTAGGGGAGCAGTCCAAGCCCTCCTTCTCCTGCAATAAGTAGTTGACATTTCTTTGCCTGTTTGGTGTTTCTATCCCAGCATTGCAGGAAAGGGACACAGGTTGTCTCTTAGGGCAAAGACAGATTCTGTCTAAGAATCAGTAGAGAGGACCCTGATATTTTTCTCTAGTCCTTTGAGCTACACCTTAGGTATAACCAGCACGATTGTCTCAGGGTTCAGATCCCAAAGTAGTCCCAGGATCTCCCAGATGTCCCAGCATGGCATACCTGGATCACCAAGAGAACAGCAAAGAATGACAGCTGAAAAGCCCAGCAGGTGAAGCCACATGTTCCTCTGTTTGGCTCTACCACGAGTAAGTGCCACAAGCCAGGCTGGATACAGATGTCAGCCCCAATCTTCAGCTGGACTTCCCATGGATTCTACCAAAAGTACCAGAAAAACCCTGGATCTGCCTTCAGGATCCACCCATTTGGCATGTTATCAGTTCCACCAAGCACCAGCTGGGGAGCCACCAGAGAGGACTGTGTTCTCACACAGCTCTCCAAGGGAACATGTCACTTCTTTACAGTAAGGAAGTGTGGGGAGTTGAAGCACACCTGACCAAACCCCTTTGCAAGGAGGAAAGTTCCTACACATTTCAGAGCCTCAGTGCCAGCATATTTCTCCCTAAATCAAAGGTGACTCCTGGAGGATGGTCCAGTGCAGCTATTTCTCCACCTTTGGTCCACCTGTGCGAACCTAAACAGTTCTCTGGGTCAATTCTGAATCAGATTCACAACATCCCACAATAGCCCTGGAGACTGGAGAATTAGGATTTTAGGGCTCATGGGAAGTAGATATCATAGAGACATGCATGAATGTTTTTCAGCACTTCTTAAGGCCTGGGGATCTTCTTAGGTAGATTTACCAGAAGGAAGAGGAGTTGGAGAGGGTAAAATGGATGTTGTAGACTCACCTCAATGCCATTTTCTGCCATGACAAAGGGTTACTCACCTGGCAGAGACCACATTGTTGCCTCTTCATCAAACCTGCAGCTAAAAAGACTTTTTCCAGACAGGACAGTGAAGATCCCACCCGTCAGTGTCCTCCATGCAGTGAGGATCCCACTCTTTGGTGACCTCAACACAGTCATGACTGTAGGTAAAGGCTCCTCAGTTTTCTGAACTCTATTATGTCTATGTCCAACACCTTCTTGGGTAAGAATTCTTCACTGATGAAGAAAATAATTCCTTTGTGAGCATCTATTCAGTATAACAGAGCCTAAATTCAGCTTCCCAAAAAAAAACCAGGCCTGTCCAGACACTGGATTCTGGTTTGGTCTTTAAAGAGTTGGTTGAGACACCTTGACAGCTGATCTGGCCATGTACCTTGAGCCCATCTCAGCTCTGCTATAGTTCACTATGCTGTGCCCAACCTCAATCTCTTCTCCTGCAGCAGATGAAAGGACATTCAATTCCCCTTTTTGAACGGGAGTGGAAGAGTACACCCTTCTCCTGACAAAAATGGGACACATCTCCCCAGAGGGATGTGTGGTATCACTTTTCTCTCCACCTTCCTCAAGAGCTGTCTGGCCTCCTGCTTTGCTGCTCTGTACCACAGAAGACTTTTAACCAAAGCCCTATTTTACATGGCAAGGTTAAGGGATTGCTAGGAATTACCATGGGCTAGGAGCATCCTTCCCTGATGTAACTATTAGTCCTCCTACATGCTGATTTTGACTGAGGCAATACCTTCATCCACCTACAATCTCACTCCAATATTTAATATTGTTGTATATTCAATGAACAAGCTTGAAAATTTTCCACTTACTGAAGCTTTACTTTTTTTTCTGCCTTTCTCACTCCCTCTGGGAGGGTGATAAATGACTGAAAATCAAGAGATGATAGAAGTTCTTCATTTATCAGCTACAGTTGCAACTCCTCCTGAAGTCGAGTGTGGGAACCGGGTCTGGGACAAAGCGTGGCCCTGAGCCCGGATGTGCCTTCTCCACCTTAACAGCAGCATCTGCTTCCCAATATGGCATGTTCTGCACTATCTCAGGCACAACTTGAAACTTTGCAGCTGTTGCCACTCAGAGCCTAGCTCTAAATCCAGCAAGGAGGGAGCGGCTGGGATAGTGGGGGAGTGCAGGGCACTGATTATCCCATGCACAGGGATGGGAACGCAGCTCTCATGTATCATGTGGAAGCATAAAACCAAACCAGTCCTCACACAGGATGGACCAGGCAGTCCCAGAGAAGGTGAACAGAGTGCAACTACCAATAGCTCATCCTGGAGAAAAGTATTCTCTTTCTTATAGTCTCACATCTGTAAGTCCAGAGAGCCATTCCCTGAATATAAAAATGTTGTTGACAGGCTGGGGGAAAATTAGGCATTTGCCACTCTAGGCATTAAAAATGATAGAGCCATAGAATTCTAGAATGGTTTGGGTTGGAAGAGACATTAAAGAGCATCCAGTTCCAAACCCCTGCCATGGCAGAGACAATTTCCACTAGACCTGGTTGCTCCAAGTCCCATCCAACCTGGCCTTGAACACTTCCAGGGATGGAGCATCCACAGCTTCTCTGGGTATCCTGTCCTGGTGCCTTGATCACTTCCAGGGATGGAGCATCCACAGCTTCTCTGGGTATCCTGTCCTGGTGCCTTGATAGGGTCCAAGTTCACCCACCCTGCCCAACATTAGACCATGGGTTGGTTTCTTCTTTTTTGTTCTTACCCCTGTTGAACTTCCAGGATGGAGGGAACTGAAGGCAAGCTGATCACCCAGACAGGGCTCATGGAGACTTTCCAATCACACTTGTTTCCCAAGCATAAGGAAGCGAGAAACAAATGAGAGCTCAAGCACGTGCCTGAGCTGGAGGTCAGCTGTGGAAGGCTGGATGCCTGGATCAGAGGACTCATAAAGCCAAGGAGGGTGTTCCTGAAACTGGGGGAACAATCTGCCCCTCAGTGTGAGGCAGCTCAAAATAGAAAATCAATAAAATAACCAGACAAAAAGGATCAGCTCAGTCTTCCTGGGAAAGATCCAAGGGTGAAAAAGTAATTCCAGAAAATGAGGTCAACCTTCTCTAATAACCATAGCTACTGTTTGTGCTCCAGTGAGACACACATGTGTGGAGTTTACCTCTCCTCTATTTATGGATTTGGCCTCTTGACCTGGAATTCAATGCCTCTCAGTTGATCCTGTTGTGTTGTGACAGGCCATATCCCGCATGTTTATTGCATTGGCACCACTGTTGTCTCTATCGAAAGTGTGATGCAGGCCAGGGCTGATACTAAAATCCAGCATCCATCAGCTCTGTATTTCTAAACAACTAAATTTGATGTAAGCTCTCACTTTTTTTCTGCCTTTTCTCCCAGAGGGACTCTCTAAAGCTACTGAAAACCTGCTGGGGAGAATATCTATGCAAACCCCACAAAAGATGAGGTTTTGGTACCACTTTAGAGCAAGAAGTGGGACTTGATGTGGAACTTTGGGAGATTTGAGTCCTTAGAGCATCAATCAGCAGAGATATCTTGAAAGCTGCTCTGGCCATGTGATTTGAACCCATCTCAATAATGGGATAATTCATTATGCTTTGTCCAATCTCAGTCTCCTCTCATGTAGCCAAGGGTGCAGAGATACTTAAATCCCTGCTCTTAGAGAGACCTGAAACCCACAACGACTCTGCCACCAGTAGGGAAGGGCTTTGTGAGGATGGAGGAACATGTTGGGGGGCTCCTTGGTGGAGCCTCAGACTCTCTATTGCCACCCACACTCAGCCATTTCAGCCCTGGATAGATCTCATTATCTCCTCTCCCAAATGACTTCAGGGTCACCCTTTGATTCCCTGTGCCAGGGTTTTTCTCAGGGTCTGGACAGCTGGGTTGGTTCAAAGCATATCACAGGCTTTGTAGCCTTTGGTTCAGCACCTTCCTGCAGCTGCCAGGGATGCTTCTCTCTAATCCCAGTTCACATCAGGAAGATGAAAAGAAGGGTATTTTCCTCTTGGTGGTGGCATTGTGGTGGCCTTGACCTGGCGAGTTCCCAGCAAGGATATTTTGTTCCCACAGAGACACAGGAAAATTGACCTGAGGGCAACAACATCAATTTTAGTTTACTAGAGGTGTTCAGGCATTAGCACCGTCAGTAAGGCTGGAGTGCTCTTTAGCGTTTACAGCACTTCATAAATTTTAGAGAGATTTAGGGCAAGGAGCCAAATGTTTGGGGAGAAATTCTGAACACTACAGACAAGTGGAAATATTTTTTTTTTGGTAGTGTGTATTTTTTCCCATTAGTTGCAAGACTATATTTAGAAGAGAGGGGGGGAGAGGGAGAGAACGCAAGAGAGAGATTAGGCATTTCTTCATATTCTGTAGTCACTCCAGTTGTTCTGCTTGTAGGAACAGATGTCTCTTTCCTGGGGTGATAGTATCCAGGTCCACGAGGAAATTTTCTTACCAGCAGCTCCTCTAACATAGAAGGGAGATCAGGCTAGAGGTAAGTCAGTCCGTCGGGGAGGAATACACTGCAGGGATCATTGCAGGGAATGCTTTGGGATATTGGTCAGAGTGGGGCATGGGTTTGGAGAGGAGACAGTGTGGGGCCAGGAAGGATTTGCTGGACACTGGACTCCAAGTCCAGAGTGAAAAGCTTGGCTGTTGCAGCAGGGAGCCCTGGCAAGGGTGGCAGCAGAAAGGGTTCTGCACTGAACACGTGGATGAGCAGCTCGGGAAGCCTCTGGCTCTGCCCATGGAGCAGGTGTGGAAATCCATTGGGAAGTGCCTGACCTGAAACACTAGGCTGGGCCAGCAGCTGTGAGGGGCTGCAAGGAGCTTCTCCCTTGTGACCTTCTCTGCTCTTGGGTTTTGGGGCAGTGTAATGATATTTCATTTTTCTTCAAGGAGATGGAGGGTGATAGGAAGTGTGCAAAGTTGCTGGTTTTCCCTTCTTGAAAAGTACTGCGCCAGCTATTGTGAAGAGGGGAGTGATGTCTTGTTTGCACCTGTGTATTCCCAGGCATAATTAAATTTTGGTGAAATTCATTCAGGAAGGTTTTGGAAGCCAGGAGAAGAGATGGTGTACTGCCTGGAACGGGGTCAGCTGTGAGTGGGAATGTTTTACCTGTTTGGCGATGCAGCAGGGTGCAAGATCAGCTCTAGGAAAGGTGCTGTTTTCCCTCTCCAAACCCACCTGCTGGGTCAGTAGAAGGAGAAAGCAGATCCTTTCCAAGGTCCTTAGCAGACTCCTTCAGAAATGCTTCCTGCTTTCATAGCAGCACGGTCACCAACAGCACTGAGTTTTTCCAGGTTAACCTGGTAAATCTAAAATTTGCAAAACCCTGAAGGCACTGTGGGGTCTGCACAGCAGTGTCATATGTGCCTCACTAAGGAAACCAGGCTCTCAAAGGGTTAAGACCTGGGTGTCCATCATGGGATGCAATAAAAACCATCTGCTCCCTGGCTGGGTCTCCCACCTCACTGCATTCCCTGAGCCAAGCCCACACAGGCTCTGTGCCTCAGTTTCTCCCTGCAGATGAGAGCAGCACAGCTTGGAGTGAGTGCTGGGAGGCAGAGCTGGTACACCTGACCCCTCTGCATCGTCCCTTCATCCCTACCTGCACTGGTGCCACCTAAATTCCCTGTGCTCCCTGGGGTGTGAGCATTGTTTCACCAGTCCTGCATTCCCAGGCTGTGCAGGAGCTCCAGCAGTATTCCCCAGCAGGTATTCCCCAGCAGGTATTCCCCAACAGTACAAATTCTGCTGCTGTTCTTCCTTTACTGCCCTGCTCCGCTTCTTGCAAAAGGACAGAGCAAGCAGGCAGCTGAAGGCAGACAGAGGAGAAAGTGCTCAAAGATTGCTAAATTTGCAATTATAAATTTCCTTCTCAAAAGCAAGCAGCAATGCGCAGGCCAGAGATTGTTTTGCACTTGCCTGTGAAGTCCTGCATGTGCCTATATGGCAATTTTCACTGCAAGGTTCTCCTTGTACACAGCCACAATAGCTGTTATTCCAAACTGACATTTCTAGCACTTTGTCTCAGGCACCCTAGAAACGCTCGATGGATTACTGTAATCCCTATAAAAATCAAATGCATTTCTCTTGTACTGTTACAACCTCCCAAGAAGACAGGCTCAAATCCATCTTTCCTGGCTGGACCTGTAAAAATCTAAATCCATATGGGTTTTATTTTAAGATGCGATTTTTTTTTAAAAATGTTAATCATCTTGGAAAAAAAAATCCCCCAAAAATATGTGGTTTTCCCTCACGTATAATCATCCACAAGGGACAGAGAGGGATACACTCAGGAAGTCATGCTTGAATTTTTCTGAAAGTAACAGAGCTGGAAACACACAGCACCTACTGCAGAGATGTCACTTTGTGCTCCCTTGTGACAGATGGCACTTGGTACAAGCCCTGACAGGGTATGACATATTGGTCTTTTAAATGCTAGCAGCATGATTGATAGAGCAACAATACACTTAGCATTTCTGTCACTCCAGAGCCAAGATCTGGTAACACAGAAAAGAGGCACATGCAAAACACAGTGGTATTGATAAGGCATCGTAGACTTCCAAATGTTTCAGGAGGGACTTTTCTATGTTGTGTGGTATAAACAAGCAAAAAGAGCTAAACCCCTTTTATTAATACCTTTATTATAGTGGCTATTACTAGCAAGCCTCATCAGAAATGTGCTGGGGGACCTCGAGGTGCTCACCACTGCTGGGGGGATATTTGTAGGTCTGGACAGGCAAAGTATGTACAATCCCACCTCTCTTTTTGCTTGCACATCCACATCTGGGCTCTTTCCTTCAAAGGCTGAGGCATTGCTGCTGCAAATGGCCAGAGAGGAGGTATAATCTCATAAGAAATCTTCCAGCATGTGAATTCCCTGCTCTGTGTATCTTTGGGAGCTTCATTTCAGTTTTTTCATGCATGCTCAGGACAGGACTGAGGGAGAACCATGCAGACCTTGCAAAGTTTTAAATAAATTGTCTCTGGGGTGTCCAGGACTGTGATCTGTCACCTGGTTTGAAGCACCAGGTTCAAGCCTGGATGCAGAGAGTTGGCATTTGGTCCAAGCCAAGTGGCATCAGTCCCATCTGGGTCACTTTGCCCCGTGGAGAACAGGAATGCACTTTGGAGAGTTGTGCTCTCCCGCTTCTAACTGGCAGTGGTCCCTCATGGCCTAGGGCAACCTTCTGGACTAAATCACTGCTTGGGCACCCACAGACTTGTCCCAAAATGAGCCAGAAATATGGGTCCTTCACCCTCAGAGGACGTGATTTTGGCCTTGGGCCCACAGAGAGCACAGGAGCCATCCATGTGTACACACAGCATTGAGCACGGCGTGGTGGGTGGAGCTCAGATCACAACACACAGCAATATTTATTGCCCATCTGCAGCAGGGCTTTGGAGATGAAGGAGCACATAGAGGCAAACTGGGCTCTCAGGCAGGAGGCAAACAGCTCAACAGCACATCAGCAACACCAGTCCAACAACCAGCATCACATCAGCCTCCACACATCCTCAGTCTGTGAGTGCTTACAGGTCTTGAGGCATTAGCCCTATGCCTGAGATAAAAGTTTTCTCCCTGACCAGATGGGAAATCTGATTCTTATGGCCAGTATTAGAGATTCAAAAGTCAGTGTGGAGGGGTTAATCCCTCTTGGTCTTGAGAGGAAGCCATATGAGGAGCAGGTGAGGTCACTTGGTTTGTTCAGCCTGGAGAACACGAGACTGAGGGGAGACCTCATCACAGTTACAACTTCCTTATGAGGGGAAGAGGAGGGGCAGGCACTGATCTCTCCTCTGTGGTGATCGGTGACAGGACCCGAGGGAATGGTCTGAAGTTGTGTCAGGGGGAGTTTAATTTGGATATATTCACCCAGAGGGTGTTTGGACACTGGAACAGCTCCCCAGGGAAGTGGTCACAGCACCAAGCCTGACAGAGCTCAAGAGGCATTTGGACAATACTCTTGGCCACATGGTATTGTGACTCTTGGGGATGGTCCTGTGCAGTGCCAGGAGTTGGACTCAATGATCCTTGTGGGTTCCTTCCAGTTTAGGATATTTTATAACTCCAGACAAAAGCTTTAATTCAGCACATGACCATTCAAACCACAAGACATTGGCCATCACACTCCTCATGACAAATAGGCAAGCAGGCCATGGCTGAATAGTGCCAACACCCAGCAATTAGCTATCATCTGTCCCCCATCTGGCTGGTTCTCCCATGATTTGGCAAAAATCTGAAATTACATCTCTTCAGGAAAACAAGAAGCAGGCAATACTCTCTCTTTTCACAGAAACCATCCAGCCCTGTTTGCTGTGTTCCAATGCCAAAACAATTGTGAATTTGCAGGGAATAAGACCTAAATGAAAGGATGTGTGGTGGAGACTGTTAACAAATGCCTTGCAGGTTCACGTTAGAGGAAGCAAGGATCACTCTCAGTGCCTGTTTGTGTGGTTGTCAGCTCCGATTTCCTCTGTCCTCCTAATGTTTTTCAATCTGCTGGCTAATTTCAACCAGAATTTGGCAGAAGGGAAAGATCACCTCAATTTTCAGGAAATTAGGCAGCAAAGAAAGGAGAAAGTCAAACAAGTGTCGGAGCCAAGGGAAGAGCTGGAATGTGAGTGCACATTAAGGCAGCCAAGTGTCCACATGGGAAAAAGTTATAATAAGCATCTCGAGCAGGGCAGAGCATTCCCCCAGCCCTGCTAGCCACTGTGAGACATGAGACTGCAAGAAAGCAGGTGTCATTTAATCTGACACTCATAAAACTATGTGTTTTGTGTCTCCAAAGTCCCTTTTATGTCCATGGCATTAGAGGGGAAGGAATAATCCAACTCTAGACTGGATTTGGCTATTTCCGGCTGCAATTCCCCAGCAGGTGGGTGTTTCACACACTTGATCCAGCCACCGTCAGACCCAGAGGTTTCTAGGAGACCTCAATGCCCAGGAATCAAGTGAGAGCAGAGATCTGATGCCCACAAACTGGGATCTTACCTGCCCTGAGAATAGCTCTATTTCTGCTTTGGGGTGGAACCTGCCTCCCCCAGACATTAGCTCCCTTCTCACAGTCCAAGGGCCAGATGGGCACCAGCTTTTCCCTTTCAGCAGCTGGATTCATTCCCTTTTTCTCCCTTTCTCTCTCTGTTCCCCCTGTCAGCAAACCCACCCTCCCCAGGCTGAGCATGAAACACACAGAACAAGCTCTACCACATATAGGGCAAGGTCGACATGCACTAAACCACCATATTTGGCCAGTTTGAGCCAGAGTTGAGTGAGAGCTTGCCAGAAGGAGAATCATACAATTTAAATTGAAAAAGAGTGAGTTTAACCCTTCATTTATAAATATGATCATAAATCACCCGGGGAACTTTAAACACGGGAAAGCTGCAAAGCTAAACACATGCTGCTGCCACCCCAGACAGCAGAATAACACCAGCAGGCAGGACAGGGTGAGGGGGACAGGGGGGATGATAGAGGAGCCAGGTTGCCATATCAGATGTTCCATTTCAGGATGAGGAGATGAGAAAAGCTGAAGCTGTTTATACTAAATTACACTCGTGCTTGTTAACGTCCTTTTCAACTTTCCGATCCCCGTGTGTGGCTCTGGTGTTCTCTGGGTCTGCACACAGAGATCCTTTCTGCACACCAATAAATAACCCTTTTGGCGTGCAGTTAGGACAAAGCTCATTTGTCTGACCTGCCTCTTCTTTTTTATCCCATTACTTGAATTGCTGAGCCAGATCCAAAAGTGCCCTGAGGCAAGGAAGTGAACCCCATTAACTTCAGCAAGGGCAGGGTGAGGCTTAGGGCTGACACTGAGCAAAAGTTTGGGTGGAGTGGAATATGGGATGGTCAAGGATCTCCTCCTGGGGCAGAAATAGCACTGAGCTACCTATGCTAAGTTAACAAGTGTGATGACAAGCAGTGAGCAAGAGAGAGAAGGGGCTGCAGGACCTGTTTTCAGCACAGTGACCATCTGTTTCCTATTTGGCCCAAGAATGATGGAATTGGTTGTGTCACGCAACAATGAGAAAGTATTTCAGAGCAAGTCCCCCTCTCCCAGTGCTGAGCAGGGACCTTTATCAGAACAAGGGAAAGCAGGTCAACCTCCAGTCTCTGTCCCTCCCTTTATCCCATCTCTACCCAGATGCCTGCTGTACTTTTAAGGAAATGCTACCCACAGTCATCGAGCCAGACAGACAAAATCCAGCCTGAGAGGTATATTATAACAACATAGGCCAACTGGCACGGTCAGACAGCACTCAGAAGGATGTGTGTTTACCCCTCTTGGGCTTTGCAGGCTGCCAGCTCCAAGAAACAGGGATTGCATGGAAATCCAGGGGGCTAAGAGCTCAGTTAGGTATGAATTAGGCTGAGCTCCAAGCTCTTTGAAGATTTTAGAAAGAGGGTTAACCCAAAGTCTATTTACTCTGTAAGTAAAGGTGGTTCTTGCAGCTCTGCATGAGCTCATGCCACAGCCATGAGTAATAAATAGTGCAAAACACAGCAAAATAAAGGTTTGCAGAGGCAGCAAAGCTTCTCATTAATTCAGCCATGCCCCTGACTGACTTCCATATGCCACCACTCCATGGTGATGGGTAGCTGAACTGACTCACTTTAACACCTGCATGAGTATTGAGATAATGTTTGAACTCAGTGGAAGAACTGAAAATCTTTGGAAATGTTTAGCTTTGCTGAGACACAAGGTCAGGCTGCCTTTCTGTGCCTGGTTCAGCTTCTGCAAAATGGGGCAATGTACCTTTCTCACAGGCTTAGAGTCCCACAATGGAAAAATCCTTAGCAGCTGTTAACCAGGGGTTTGGTCCAGCTCCATCTCATTAAAAGCACTCAGAAGAATTCTGTTGCTTAGCTGGTCCAGTTCTCCATTCTTTCTGCTTGTGAGCTATGAGTTGAGGGCAGTCCCACAAAGAAAGGAAGAGGCCATTCACCCAAACATCCATCAGTAACAATTTGATTAGAGGAAGATCTTTCCCACCACAGTCCAAGAGGCAGCTTTTCCACAGACTGTCAGGGAGGAAATCTTCAGGATTAATTAAATTTGCTGGGACTTCTTTCATGTAGTTGTTTGGATTTTGAGTTCAGATAGGGCAGCAATGGACTAGGAAAAGACACAAACTCAAATGCAGCACTTCTCTGCATATTCAATTCGGCAAACACAATGTTACCTGTTGTTTTTTAGCAGTTTACAATATCTGGAGTTTATTTCCTTGCATATCAGGTTCAGTGGAAGAAGTGACTATGTAAGCTAGGATGTTGTATATGCTGATTACTTTAATTTGTGTGCATGGACAGTACTCCTAGTGGATCCTTTTCTATTTGTATGTAACATGCCCTACATCCCTCAAGGCATTGTGAGGATGAGGAATATTTGAATGTATGTGGAATTGCTGATTTCACTGAGGCAAGAAAGGCAAAATAAGATGAATATCAGGTGTTTGTGATAAAGGATCTCAGACTGAAGAAAAATATCCCAGAGGAGGCAAGCTACCAACAAGATGCAAAATCAGAGCAAACAGCCAAAGCCATGGAATTACAATCAGAAGACAAATGCATATGCAATCCAATATAGACTACTGCATGCTCAGGGATGGGATGGGTGATTTTGTCTTCTCCCCTTGCTCAAGTATGTGTCTAAACACAGATATACAAGCTCACACTGCACTCCCAGGGCATCAAAGTCTTTCTTTATTCCTTGGCTTCCATGGTGCTCCTCTTGATAGCATCTGCAAAGAGAAAGCTGGGAGCAGATCCAGGCATCTGCTCATTTCAGTTTGTTTTTGTAATTAAAGAGTGAAACAAACAGAGAAGACGGTAAGAATTTTAGGAAATCAGTAGAAAATGGGCCAGGGTTCTGCACCCTCCCCATGCATCTTTCAGTGCAACTCCACTACCTTCAGCCTGTCTTGTGGCCGGTTTTTCCTGTTTTTCACTGACAGCGTGCTTGGCACAAAATGTAAAGAGACAAGACTCTCCCTCAGGAGTCTGCAGGCACAGTCAGACCCAGACAAAATGCCGTGAACATGTGTGCTACTTTGGCTGCCACCGGAGTTCAGTGCAGGGTGAGGTAATCTGGTCATTCCCTAAACACATGATGTTCCAACGTCTGGTTTCTGCTGGAGATGGCCTAATGGCAAAAGGGGACAGAAACCAGCATTGTTCCTCTTTGCCCACGAGTTCTTTGGGACATTATAGGTGGTCTGACCCCAGGCTTCAGTATTTCAGTCCTGCACTGTACTCTGGCACTGGGTTGGATCTCAGGAGGGCTTTATGTCTGAGCAGCAGACATGCCAATGGACAATTCAACTCCTTGGGCTTCAGTGGCTACCTAAATAAAACAAATTGCCATTTGATTAGAAATATCCTTTTGAGCTCAAGGATACTAAAAACCAGCTTTTTCCTTCACACCACTTCCACAGGCTAACTGAGAGGCAAGAAGACACTGGAAGCAATCCCCAGGCTCCAGGCTGACAAACCCAAGCTCCATCATAATGACAAAATCACTTCCCCAGCAATTTTCATACCTGGTCTTCTAAATTCTCAGTCCTAATCTCTGCTTTTGCTCAACAAATGTTCTGCTTCACAATCACCTCGCTTGAATGAACCACACAGAGTAATGACAACTAGGCTGTAGCATCCCATGAGTACTCTTGATTTTGACTGTTGACTATTGGCCAAACACTGGTGAGACACATCAGGAGTGCTGTAAGCAGGGAATGCAGAGAGTCTTGATGGCCAGGCAGGAGAAGGCTATGGCACATCAGGCAGGCTCAGAGCTGCTGTGATGTTCTCTGGACCCAGTTAGTACTGTCCCTGCAAAATATTTTCTTTTGGAATTCAGCAGGAACTCTTCTGAGGAGCCACTTTCACTTTTGTCCTCAGTGGCTTCCTCCTCCACTGTGTACACAGCCACCAACAGCTTCAAGCATCTCACAGGTGATAGGACACCTTTGGTCAATCCTCCTGATCCCCATAAGCAGCAAAAACAGTTAGACCAGGAAAAAAAAAGCTGCCAGAGGATGGGGCATGCTTGGGGAAGCTGAACATCCAGACTCCCTTAGCAATTCCAGCCTTCCACACTGAGACACCCAGCCCAGGCACAGGGCAGTTCTGTGAGTGCTGGGAGATGTGTTTGCAGCTCCTTGTCTCCCAGTCCTTCCGCATTTGGCTCATTGGTAGCAGGGATTTCAAACCCTCATAAATCAAGTCTTTCAGCATCATTCTCTGCTGATCCAAGCTGATTTTTTTAACCTCAAAGCCCGGCCCAGCCACTTTGAGATATTCCAGACATTTTTCAACCATTTATTTTTATTGAAACCAGCCAAGTCTCTGTATATATTGGGCCTTTTTTTTTTTATCTTTTTAATATACAAATCAGTTTAAAATAGTGTATAAGTCAGGAATGATTTGCAAATTAAACTGTCAAATCCTGGCAGGAGCAGTGGCTGACGCCCTTAGCCTGAAATTTCCTGGCTGCTGCTGCTGTGAGCACAGATCTCTAGAAGATGCCACACAACCTGCTTCTGCTTTCCTGGAAAATTTAGCCATTCTTTGATTTCAGGGAAATTTTACAGGTCCTGAAAACACTGCTGCATGTAACTTTCTAATGGGATCACCTTCCCAAGGCAAATGTTGTGGTCAAATGCTGGGGCTATGGTTATGCAAAGGTCTTCTGGCCTTAAAACCATTTTTGTACAAAGAGGAAGAAAAACTTGAAGTGGGGAGTGTGTGTCTTCCCTAAAACATGCATCTGGAACCACTGGAAGACACTAATTACAAACCCAGGTATTTTCCTTGCGATTACTGGTAATTCCTTATTGACAGATGGGGATCTACTACTCAGGATGTGCAAGTATGTTGGTTAAAATGTTCTAATTTGACAAGATTTTGAGACCTAAGGAATGCTGACATACTGATCACTATACCTCTGTTTCTTTTTTTCCAGACTGCTGGAAGTCAGTGACCATGCCGACCTCCTCCACCCAAATGCCAGCCCTTGACTCCAGCAACTCCACCAAGCAACCTAACTCCAACATCACCTTGTTCTCCAAGTTCATCCACTCAGACGAAGAACTGTCCACAAATTTTTATAGCCTGTGGATTGTCCTGATGGTAGTCAATGCCATCATTTTCCTGGTGGGTGTTGTGCTGAACAGCTTGGCACTGTATGTCTTCTGCTTCCGTACCAAGACAAAAACCACCTCTGTGATTTACACCATTAACTTGATCATAACTGATCTCCTGGTGGGCTTTTCCTTGCCTGTCCGGATCATCATGTTCTACAGTGCAGGGGATTGCAAGAATTGTTCCTTGGTTCACATCTTTGGCTACTTTGTCAACATGTACTGCAGCATCCTCTTCTTGACGTGCATCTGCGTCGACCGTTACCTGGCAATCGTACAGGTGGAAGCCTCACGTAAATGGAGGAATCCCACCTGTGCCAAGGGGATCTGCATCTTCATTTGGATCTTTGCTACTGTGGTGACTTTCTCCATCCTGGCCATGGCGATAAGGTTTGCTGAGTGCTGCGTCTCCAAGATTCTGGTCCTGATGGTCTGCGAGTACTTCTTCCCCCTCATCATAATCATCTTCTTCACCACCAGGATTATGTGTGCCCTGTCCAAGCCCAGCCTCATGCACCAGAGTCGGGAGAGGAGAATGAGGGCTGTGCAGCTCCTTATCACCGTCCTCATCATCTTCATGATCTGCTTCACTCCTTTCCACGTGCTACAGGTCGCAATCTCCATCAACCCAGACATGCCTGACAACATCAGCCTCATCGTCTACCACGTGACAGTGACTCTGAGTAGCCTCAATAGCTGCATGGACCCCATTGTCTACTGCTTTGTCACTAATAACTTCCAGTCAACCATGAAAAACATCTTCAGGAAAACCGAGCCAGAGCGAACCAATGCAGACATCGTGGGTATGAACAAGAACTCCAAGGGCTCCAACGCAATCATCGCCTTCTCAAACACAATAGGAAGCCCTCTGAGTTTGCCATCACCAAGCAGTGTCCAGATATAACCCACATCTGATGGGACACGCTGCAGTAAGCCAGTGCCTTGATGCTGGAACATTGCTGGGATGCACAATACTATTGTTTTTGAACTCTTTCTTTTTTAGGCTGAGGTTCAGACTGACAGTGGTGGAATTTATTCCTCAAGAACATTGTGGTCTGTTTGGAAATGGAACCTACAATTCTGTTAGTACCAATACAAAAGAGAGTCAATTAATTACTGTTCCCAGCAGGGAAGTTTTCTTTGTATTTTAATACAGACATTTTGCTAGCAACAAATTCTTTACTGTGGTTTTCTTTTCATGTTTGTCATCATAATGCAACACTTCTAGGAAGACTTAGAAAGCAGGATAGCTCTGGTTTGTAATGAAAGACTTTTGTGCCTTGGGCATGTGCTTAAGAATAAAGGATAAGAGGGATGTTTCCAGAGCTAGCCACTACAAAGATTTTAGATGCCAATGGAATGGGAAAAAAAGTATTCTAACCCACATGTCACTAGTAACTACTCATTTGTTCCTGAAAAATCTGAACCTTCTCAGGGAAGAGATGAAGCCAAACAGTGAAGTCTCCTCTTGGCTATAAGAAAAAATACATGTCGATGTATATATTTGCATACACATGTCTGTGTTGGGAAGAGGTTAAGGATATGTTCCACCTGTATTTGGATCACTAAATCTCCTGAACTGCATATGAGTATAAAAAAATCTGTGAAAATGAACATGCAAAATCTGTGAAAACGAACAGCAAACTCTGCTGTTCTGCTCTGTCTCCCTGAAGAACAGCCAAGATAAAAGCCAGAACCAGATTATGATGCTAAACTATTCTGGTTTAGTTTTTCTTCCTGTCATGTTGTAACATCAGGGTTTGCTGTCCTAATTCCCCCATCAGTCCATCCACTCAGTCACTCAAACATTGATACTTCCAAGCACAGAAAAGAATCCAACTTGGGCATCTAGGTTAAAATTCATCCCAGTACAAGCTCACTAGGATATTTTAAAGAGCCCTGTTTAAAGGCTCTTAAAGGATTACAGAGGCTAAGGATGCTGCAAAATTCTAGCCATAATGGTGGGTAAATGTTTTAGATGACATTATATCAATGAAACAATGCAAATGAAAAAAAAATTGTCATAGGAAAACAGCAAAACCTGTGGCATGAACAACAAGAACTGTTGTTGTTCTCCACATCTCCTCACTCACATGTCTGTGGCCACTCCAACTGGAAGGCTACTATGAATTCATCAAGTCTAGTGATCAGCTTTTCCTGGCACTCCCTGGTGCTACCATTCAGAACAGCAGGTGTTAGTCCAAGCTAGGGCATCCTGGAGTACTCTGCTTCCCTGGGATCTGACTGTGGTACAGCCATCTCCATTCCACAGGAACACAACATAAACAATGCCTCAAACTGCCTCTCACAATGGGGTTTGCAAGAGTTTGCCTCTTGCAACACATATATGTTTCACCTAACCTGTTTTCCTCACCAATCCAATGGGAATAAAATTTGAACCATCACTATCACTACGATACAAGAAACTGGATGTTCCAGTACCTGTTCCAGACAGTGGAGTCTGAAAATTGCCAGTAACTGCCATTGCCAGGCATGTGATCTCTTTTCCGAGCAATACAGCTGACTCAGTGCCCTCCTGCTGGGACCTCTATTCCTTTGTAGAGGATTTTCCTTCCAGGAGGTGGTGATGAGGGCCACCAATACTGTGGCACTATCCCATGGGAGGTAAGACTGTTGTCCTGGTCATTGTTTCACTTCCCAGGGCCCAACTGTACTGTGGTTTCCTTCTGCCTCATCTATTTCCTTATTCTACTGTAAATCACTGATACAGGCACCTCACAGCCAACGCATCTGTCAAATGATGCATCAGCACACACAGATCAGGGTCTGACTTCTTGGCCCAGCTGGCCACTTCACATTTCTGCCACCATTTTCCACCAGTCCCTCCTTTGGAGAAAATAATTTTATGCTTCAAAGGTCTGCACTTCCCTGCAAACTCCTGAAAACTCAAGCCCACCAACCCACCACACACACTCAGATCTTTCCATGCCTCCCAAGCTGTTTGCAATGAAAATGTGTGTCAAATATACAGAGCTGTTAACAGCACTCTTCTGCCAAGGCTACTCAGAGAAACAGGAGGAAATGTGCAGGCCCTGTGCAGAGCTTATTTTAGCTTCTTTGTTCCAACAACCCACAGATTCACACCACCCATTCTCTTGCTATCAACAGTATTTTTGCCATATACAGAAATGTCTTAACATCTTTCTCAGTGCAGTTGTTCATTTGAGGTCAGTATAAAATCTCTAAGATGGTTTGCTTAGATTTTTTAAAGTTCCTAAACAGCGTCTCAGTCAAAGCTCTGTCTGTCTGCTGTAAACTTCAGTTGTGGTAGTCTGAATTCCCCTTACTGCCAGTGTATTATTCACTCCCCATAAAAGCCTCTGAAGACTGGATATTTCTCTTTATTTTTTTAATGCCTATTGCCTTATCCAGAACTTTCAGTGGTCCTTCTTCATATTTTACCAGCTCCAAAACAGGGTCTGGTCCCTTATCAAGGACATAGTCACCAAAAATTTGGAAGAGGTCAAATCCTTCACAAACTAACCTACTTTTTTGTGACATTTTGAACCTTGTATTTAATCCATACTGTTTACACATCTTGCTTTTCCTGAGGGTGCAGTACTTGCTAAACTTCTGTCCTATTTTAAATCAACCCATTTGTGCTCAGGGCACAAAGTTGAAAACCAGAGCCAAAAAGTCAGCTATCATCAGAAATCTGAAATCTTTTCCCAAATGGCATGGTTTTGGGGGATACCTTCCACCTGCCAATTCCCGTTGCTGCTGAAGCATCCCTCAGTTCCCTGTTTTTCTGGAGACTGGGGCAAGGTCTCTCACCCTTTAATCTGCACCATCCCTCTGCTCAGGGTATCTCCTTGGTTTGCCTCTTAGTGATCACCAACAAGGATTGAAATTGTCCTGTTCCTTCACCAATCTGCCCTTTCTCTGAGAACAGCCACACACGACAAAATGGGGAAGCTTCCAAGGGCAATGTGAGTGATTCCATGCATCATTAAATACATGAAGAGACTGCCAAGGTAAAGCACACACAAGTCAGCTTTTTCAGGGCAGTCTTTTATGCAGAGTATTTAAAGATTTAGATGCCAAATTCCCGATGATTTCACATTAAATCCAGTACTTAACAGTCTTTGAGGATCTGGATCATTCCCCAGAGGCTGAAATAGTAATCAGGATGGATGGGCATTGCATGTCATACTACCACCACTGAGTCTGTGGTAGACAGAATGCATTCCCTAAAGAGCTTAACAGCAATAAAGAGCTCTGTAAAAAGTCCTGACCTTTCAGGGAATTACAGCATTCATTCCTCTTTGATGTGCTGTGCTTCTCTTGTGCATCTAAAATCCTATAAAGTGAATTAGAAATATCCTCTTCTACCAGCTGCCCAGAGGCCAGCAAAGAAAGGTGCTGAAAAATCTCTCATGTATTTCTTAGGATCTCGGTCATTCCTGGGACACAAAATCTCTGCTAACTATGACCCTGAGTCACAACACACAGATATATGAAGTCTGTTGACAATACCAGGGATGGTTATCCAGAAATAGTTGAGGCTCTTTCTCTCCCTGCTGAGTGTCTCACCTGCATTGCATCCAGCACAGCCCATGATTCCAAGCACTTCTGTCTTTGCAAGGCTTTTCCTACTACAGCCCAGAAACCTGTAGCAAGGCAAAGCTGCAGAATAGCCAGCCCCCAGTCACACTGCAAACATATTGGGGCCCAGCAAAGCTGAAGATTTCCAATTCTGCATGAGAAAATGAGCCCTTGACTCCACACATGGGGTTATCTGCCAGCCCAGCTTCCTCCTTGGGACAGCTCTGCCCTCCTTCCACAACCATCTGAAACTGCCAAGAGGAAACAGCACAGCCATGTGCAAGGGCAATTTCTTTCTTCCTTCCTTGTCCATTTGGGGTTTGGTCTCTCTGAGATGTGTGCACAAGATTCTCATTAGTCAGGCTAATCAGCATTAATCAGCTCTGCTAGCAGGTGTGGGCTCCATGGGCCGAAAGGCTGAGGAAAGTGGAATTGCTATGTCAGGGATATGAGCATGGGTCACACTCCCTCTTCTGTACCTGTCTTCCAGGTGTAAGGGCAGGAGTGGCTCTAGGCAAGGATTTGGGAGAAGATAGGTCTGATCTCCGCAGCTACTCTGGGACAGAGGAAGATGAGGAAGACATTGCAGAGGAAGCCAATCCACAAAGTAATAAAGGAGGAAGGGAAGGAGAGGGACCCAAGGGGTTAAACAACAATTTGAGCTCCATGAAGGGCAGGGCTAATAAGAACAAGGATGAGGAAGGTAGGACAGGGGAAAACAGACAGCGAACGCAGGGATATGATACCCAACAAAGGATGACATAGGAAAACAAGTGAGGGCTGGCTTGCTTTTCCCATTCTGGACACAATTAGTCCCAAAACAGGAGCTCTGGGGAGGGTGCCAGTGCTTGGATCAGAGTTGGAAGACTCCCATTTTAGGAAGAAAAAGCTTAAAAGCAGAGCACTTTATCGCCTTCCCATGGTGAGGCCCAGGAAAGGGACAAAGGTGATCTCCCCACATTCATCTGAGCTTTTGTGGCCTTGCAGTAGAAGACAGGAAGGTCTCCTGTATGCTGGGAAAGAGGGTTTTTATCCCTACACCTTTGGGAAGAGAGTGCAGGGGATGCAGGAGGGGATCTGGTGTGGTGTGGGTGCTCATGGACTCAGATCAGCATCCATTGTGGATGTTGGCTATGAGATGAGCAGGATTGTCATGGCAAGTGCTGGGTGACGCCTATGCTAGATGGTCCCACCTGAAATGTCACATCACTGCACATGTCCCATGCTCTGCAGGGCATCCCAGGCAGGGCAGACTGGGATGGCAGCATGTCCCCAAGCACAAGAAATGATTGATCACTGCAGTATTTCAGTGTTTTGTGGTGGGCACTGTTCAACTATAGGGACCTAATAGGGATGCAAGGGAGAATATCCACCGCAACCATAGAATCATAGAATCATTTAGACTGGATAGGACCTATAAGATCATCAAGTCCAATCCTTCCCCCAGCCCTGTCAAGGCCACCACTATTTCCCTAAGTGTCACATCTACACATCTTTCAAATACCTCATGGGATAATGACGCACACACTTCTTTCTGATTCCTTCTTCTTCTAAGGCATCAAAAGGCACCCAAACTTTCTTGGCAGAGATGTGAATTTCTCTAAGTGTTCTTATAAGCATCCAATGCTGGCAGGATATCAAGGTTTTACTTCATGAAACTGTCCTTCTTCATGATTCTGGATTATAGGTTCAGAGATCAGATTAATTTAGGTATGGAGATATGGGTCTGAGTTCTAACACAAGTGATTTTGCTTTTCCTTCACGGCTGTACACAGAGCTAACAGCCCAGCTCAGGGCTGAGGTTCTTCTTTCCAGCTGCTACACAAGAAAGCCTGTCAGATGAAATAAAGCCAAGTTTACAGGAAGGAGAATTGTTCACCTCACACCAATCTCAGGCAAAGCTCACAGGGAGGAGCTTCTGCTATCCAGATGAGAAAGTAAGTAGAATAATGGAATCATAAAATATCCTGAGTTGGAAGTGACCCACAAGGATCACTGAGACCAACTCCTGGCCCTGCATAGGACCATCCCCAAGAGTCACACCATGTGCCAAGAACTCCAATCCAAACATATCTCCTCCAAGCACATCACCTGTGCTCTTCTCAGTAGGAAAGGCCAAAGAGCAAGGACTAGTCTGACCTCCAGCCCCAAAAGAAGCATTCTCTTGGGATGTCTTGAAGGCCTTGAAGGAGACCCCTTAGCTTCTCTTTGATCCCTCAGTGGACCTTAATAGGACTTTCCTGACATGACCTTAAAGCAACAAAACAAATTTCCCTCCATGTGGTTCAAGTACCCAGGAGGAAAATAGCAGTGAAGCTTTTTGTTTACAGCAGTTTCACTTCTATCTCCTCCAGAAGTGGACTCTAAAATAGTCCTAGAAGTGCTTGTTTGTCTCTGCAGATGGAGAAAAGTGGAAAATGCTGCAGATCAGTTAAACAGATTCCCCCAAGAGATTTGCCCAGGGGGAGTCCATATGGGAGTAGGGCATGGCATGAAAGCCTTGGGCCAGAGCCCAGCCATTTGCTCATCCATCCTTTGATCCCACAGTCAGCATCTCTCCAGAGCAGGATCCTTACAAATTCATTCCTGAAGTTCATTAGACAGGAGCCTAGACCAAAGCCCAGTATCCAACCCCTTGATGTTTTGGGCAGCTTGGAGACTGCCCAAATCCTGTCTTCCCAGGGAAGTCCTCTCTTGATTGATAGTATTTAGAGTTGGAAATGCCGCCCTGCCCGCATCTCTTGGAAAACACGGTGTGTTTAAGACGCCGGTTCAGACGGACTTCTCTGCACAGCTGCCCATTTGCAGAGCATGTGGTGGGAATCTGTTGATAGGTTCTTGACAGAAGTTATGGCTTGTTTATCTGGTAGCTTTACTTTGTGCCTCCTACCCAAGCCGGAAACCCTTCCTCTTCTAACCTCTTGGCCTGCTATTATATACAGAATCTTCTACATGATAATTTTGGTAACCATGATTCATCTTACGACAAACACTGCATTAAGCAAGCAGATTTGTATTGTCATAATTAAAGCAAACGATTGGATGGTTTATCCATACAATCCTAACAGTTCTGCCACTGCTAACTCTATACCTGGCCTGCAGAGGTTTCAGTAAGTCACTGTAGAGTGTATTAACCCATGGAATATCAAAGCAGACACAACCCTGCTGTTTCTCGAGGCTGGAAGGACTTGGAAGCCAGAAGGACTTCTTTCTAAGGTTACTGCTTGCCTAATGGAGATGAGAAAGCCTCTCCCAGTCATCCCTGCATCAACCCATTTAAACTGGAGCCCCTTTTTCAGAAAGCCTGCAGTTCTGCTCTAATTTCTCTTTGAGGTTTAGAGAAGATACAGCTCCTTCTTTGTCTTTGCAGTGTTATGTTTCAAAGCCACAGATATTTGCTCTTTGTCTAACAGATAACTACACCCTGAGATGCCAGACCATTTTTTTCCCCAGCAAAGGTATTTGTAAACAACTCTCTATTCCTGCATTCCAAAAAAAATTAAATTACTCTGTCTCTTCCTATGAGGCATGTTTTCAGGGTCAGGCTTTGTGGTGGTTATTTGCTGAGCTTTTTCAGATGTTTCAGCTGCCTTTTCCAGGTCAAGGCATCAGAGAAAGATGGGGATGGGGGACAGAGGGGTGTTAGTCCATCAGTTGATTTTAAGTAGGTTAAACCCCTTCCTTACACTGGGGCAGAAGAGGGTGATACAAATGGACTGAAGGACACAGGTGATGCTCCAGGACACAGGAGCATGGTACTTCTGTACCCACCACCCAGAGCTCCAGATCTGCCAGCATCACTGAGAATCCTTAACATTTTTGGCTTCCTTTTAGCCACCACACTATCTGTCCAGAGCTGCTCAGCAAAGCCCACATACTCTGCACTTGGCAGCCACATGTGAAGCCCTCCCAAGCCCACAAGGATTGGAGGAGTGGGTGGAAGGGTGTTCTCTGCATGTTGTCTCTACAGCTGCCATATTTAATACCAACAGCAGCAGCTGCCAGTACAAGGGATGTGGATGTGCCATTTGCAACTTAACTGTCATGAACAGTAATGCAGCTGTTCGTCCTGCAAGATCCTAGGAGGCATGAAAAATCAATTGGTTCTGCCATGAGTATCCCAGAGGGTGATTTGTCAGCAATGCTGAGCAAGGGAGCAGCAGAATCCCAAGGGAGGGATGCAGAGAGGAGGGTAGGACACCTGCACAGAACACAGGTGTGCAGGTGAGGGTGGCAATGTGGAGTGTGTGTTTGCAGTAGCAACTGTGTGATGGAAAAACAAGGCAAGGTGCTGGCAGAGGCAGCTGTAGGCAGGGAAGCCCTGCCCTCTGTGGCAGGCAGCAGGGGCCTGTGGGTTGTTTAAAACACCCTCAAATTCCTGCTATGAGATGCAAACAAGACATCACCCAGATCCCAATCCAGCACCCACTAGCAGCCAGGAAGGATTTCAGAGGAGTGTCTCGTGTCTGTTCTGTACTATGCCTTCAAGTCTCTCACTCGCAATTCCAGTGGCACGGTGCAGTTGGGGACATTTCAAGATACCTTGCCCGAGGACCTGAACACCTGAGGACACAAACACCTAAAAAGCAAGAAAACAAATTCACCATAAATCCAAAAGGGACAAGTTCATGCAACAATGTGTTTGTGTGTGCATATGGTGAGAGAAAGAAACACTTCAGTGTGACTGGGGAGAGGACTCACAGACTGCCACCATGAAGGCACAAATCCTGAAGAGACCAGGGAGATGAGAGATGGGGTACAGGTACAGGGAGGTGGTGTGGGGTGAAAGCAGGAAGGAAATTAAGGCGCAATCTCTGCATTCACCTTCTAGTGAAAGAGATGTCAGGAGCTTACCTACACCACATCCAAGGGTGTCCTTAAGGTGGTCTGTGGAGTTTTCCCCTTGCCAGGAGTGTTTGTGGAAGAAGAGTAGACAGCAGTGTGGCCATCAGCAAATTATATGAGCAGATAAAAAACACAAGATAACTTCTGTAGTTCAGGGAGATTTTTAATGCAACCTCAATGGGGAAGGACATCCCTTGATTCTCTCTCTGGTTCCCCTCAAGGACAAAATTTCTTTCCCATACATGGCAAGGTATAATTTTTTTCTCTGCCATCAGCAAAAATCTTCCACAGATTAAATATGTTTTAATAGCTCTCCAGGGGAGCCTCTTTGTCCAGCTTACAGGGCATAAAATCACAGGAAACAGCCTGCCTGAAAGCTTTCCTCAGCAACTGGGAAAAGATAAAGCCGCTGGGACACAAGCATAAATATCCCATAGGTTTTACACTCAGGCTTCATCTTGTGAAGTCTCATCCCTTTTGCCTGCAGCAGGACCAGAGGATGCTCTGCACCAGGCAGAATTGGTGTTACACCTGTCCTGGGCATCACACCAGAACAGATGTCCCATTTGGCCCAGGTCCTTTCATCTTTCCATGCTTTCACAGCCCTTCCCAGCTGGAACTTATAGAACATATTGATTTTGACTTTCATGTACAGTTAATTTTTCCTGAACAGGATTTTGATCTAGGTTTCACTTTTAAAACCCCCATATACCTGTATGGGGAAGGGCACAGGACTATGGGCACACAGTGGGATAAAGGGCTCCAGGTGGGCAGGCAAGTCATGGCCAAGTGCTTGATTTTATTTTTGAACTTCACTTCCAGTCCTCCCACTCTCCAACTCCTCACAAGCTTTGCTCTGAGCTTATACCTGTGTTAAGTCATCCCCCCTCTCCTCTCACCATCCTCACTCACACCAGTGCATCCAGTGAACTGGAATCTGGCTTTTCCTGCACAGAGGTGGAATCCTAAAACTGGGCTACTCCAGCAATCCCAGGGCTGCTCTGCAGCAACAAGTTCACTGTCATGTCAGCTGCCACCAGCCCTGTACACAGCAACTTGCCAGGAATTCCCAGCCTTGACCTCCCTCCTGCAGCAGCATCTGCCCTGCAAGCATCCACAGGGAGACCATCACAGGAGGTGTTCCCCAGCATCCCCTTCCCAGGCTTTCTGGAGCAGCTCAGAGCAGCTCCACACCAATTTTGTATTTAAGTAACTTTCTCAGGACCATTAGGACACATTGCTTAGTCCAGGTGGCTGGTATCCTTGTGTTGAAGGAATCTTTTCACTTTCCTGCATCTCTTCCCTTCCCACGGGAACAGGATGCCCCAATGACAAGACACTGCCTTGCATCCTTCAGTCATGTGAACAGTACTGCTTACAATTACTGTTTAGGGAAGTTTTATAAACACATACAGCAGGTTTAAGCTTTCTTTTTATTTATTTTAATTAAATATTTGTGGATAACAAAATGCCAAACTTCTTGAAAAATATCAGTAAATCTGAAGATTTAAACAAGGTCAAGGAATCAATCTTTTTTCTAGGAAACTCTCTTTTAGATTTGTAAACTCATACAGGATGGGAAGAGGGAAGTTTGCTGAACTTCCCCAAGAGACTTCAGTGACCCACCATTACTTTTGCATTACACTGATCCAAGGCAGGGAGGATCTGCTTGCACCATCCTTTTCTACAGCTTTTCTGGATATTCTGCAGCAGAATCATTTCAGCAAATAGTAAAGTCCATGGCAGTGGTTTAAGAGGTCTGACACTGCCAGCCAAGTAGTGACCAAACCAACCACTGCCCTCTGCTGAACACAGCCCAGAATACCCACGGAGCTCCCAGTGGCCCAGAAAATTACAGTCAAAATCCTGTTTTGCTGGGAGGATGGACAAACTCAAACTACTTCCCTAGATCATGCATCTTCCCTTCAGGTCAGCTGCCAAAATCCTGTATTTCATGCCTTCCATGTTACATTCCTCTTGCACTGTTGCATCTTTACAGCACATTTAAGTACCTCCTTCAACCTCAGAATATTAATCACTGTGAGGAGCAGTTGAGGGAGCTGGGGCTCAGCCTGGAGAAAAGGAGGTTCAGAGGGGACCTTATCACTCTCTTCAACTCCCTGACAGAAGGCTGTAGCCAGGTAAGGATCAATATCTTCTCCCAAGTAACGAGAGGCTGAATAAGAAGGTTTAGGTTGGATACTAGGAAAAATGTCATCATGAAAAGGATGATCAAGAATTGGAACAGACTGCCCAGGGAAGTGATGGATTCACAAACCCTGGAAGCATTTAAAAGACATGTAGATATGGCATTTAGGGGCTTGGTTTAACGAGGGACTTGGCAGTGCTGGGTTAATAGTTGGACTTAAAAGATTTTTCTTCCACCTAAATGATTCTGTGATTTCTTGTCTCACTCAGAGCTTACTGTGTACCTGTCCCCAGATCCCTGAGGGTCAGTCACCCCAGGGCAGTCCCTGCTTCAGGACCTCTGGCATGGCTGGAAATGGTCCCCAGAGCTGCATTTATCTGAAGGCAGAGCGTGGGGAGGCCCTGGCACAGATTGCCCGGAGAATCTGTGGCTGCCCCATCCTTGGAAGTGTTCCAGGCCAGGTTGGACGGGGCTTGGAGCAACCTGGTGTTGGACAAAGCAACTTTCGGGCACAGCAATGGGAGGGGGTTGATGCTCAGCCTTGTCAGGGAGGAGGGCAGTGGCAGTGGCAGTAGCAGTCCCCGTTGGGGCTCCTCAGCACTCTGACAGGTGCCGGACACGGGCTGGGCCGTCCCCGCTCCTCGTTCTCCTCCGCCCCTGCCCCAGCCGGAGCTCGGCGCTGGTTCCCGGCCGCACCCGGGCCTCGCCGGGCCGAGGGGAGCGGAACGGCACGGGTATGGCGGCCGCCGCGAGATGGCGCTGAGGGAGAGGCCGAGGCGGAAAAGCGGCGGCCCCGCAGGGACGGGACTGCAGCCCCTCGAGGGCGGGCTCAGACCTCGTCCCTCAGAGACAGAATGTGCTCCATCCTGGGGCTCGGACCTCTCCCCCCTCAGAGGCATGGCCCCCGCTCTGTATTGGCCCTCACATCTCGTCCCCTCAGAGACAGGATCCCCAGCCCCTCAGTGGTGGGGCTCAGAGCTTGCCCCCTCAGTGATAGAGCCTCTGTCCCCTTAGTGACAGGACTCCCCTGGAGCAGAGCCCTCACTCTGTCCCTTGGCTGGGGGGGGCTCAGATCATGTCCTCTCAGAGACAGGATCCCCCTGCTCTGCGGTGGGGCTCAGACACACGAGGAATGGGACTTGGTGGGGCTCAGACCTCGATCCCTCAGAGCCATAACCTGCAGACCCTCGGAGGAATGCTCAGAGCACGTCCCCTAAGAGGCAGGACCCCGTGCCCTGTGGTGGAGCTCAGACCACATCTCCTCAGGAGCAGGACCCCTGCTCCATCCCTCGGTCAAGTGCTCAGACCAAGAAGGATTACCCTGTTCTTGCCTTGGCAAACGCTTGTGTAAATGCCCATGGGATAACCCTGGGATAACCTTTCCCACTACAGTTCCTTCCTCTGTACTTGCTAAAGCCCTGGTTTGGTTGAAATGACCAGTCAGGAAAATTAATCCACAAACACCAGAGGTTTATGTCCAAAAAGGAGACAGAGGAGTCCTGTAACTTTATTTGAATAGAGGGAGAGGTCATGGGACAGTTTCCCATGGGGTCTCTCAAATTGCTGGAGGACGCAGCCTCTTTTTATCCTAATTTCCCAGCCATGTTACCCTCTCTCTTTCCCCACTGGCTGAGGTACTTGAGAGGTACAGACTTCCTGAATCCCCTAATACAGACCGCCTTCTAATATACATTCTCTCTGCTTTTGCTTTCTTTGTGTCTCTGTTCTTTTCCTCTAAGTCCAGAGATTCAGCATGGCCTTGGGTGAGTAGCAGTCTCTGTCAATTAATGGAATTCCTACGGAATTCATATGGAATTCATGGTTCCTCCCATTGCTTCTTTCACCTATCAGTACCTGGCCTTATCTACCAGCAGGCCTCATAATTTGTTTATAAAGGTATCTCCCTCTTGGTCCTTTCAACCCCTTTCATCCTGTAGCTTCATAAAGAGGAGTCAGTGTCTATGTCTTGACTTTGTTGAGCCATGTTCAGTCCCAGAAACACCTGGCTAGGGCTGCTGTCATGGTCTGGAACTCATCCACTCCAGGGACAACTGGTCCAAACCCCACTTCCAAGAGAACTGCAGTTATCTGGCCTGGGTGCACTGCTGGATCCCTGACTGGGGAATGCTCTGGGTCAGCCACATCACAGGCAGCATGTATGGGAATGTTTTCAGCTCCAATACAAACCTGCACAGTTACACACTGCATTAGACTCTGGCAGTTTCCTGTCTGAAATTGTTTTATTTGTCATCTTCTTGAGTTGCTAGTGAATCAGAGAAGGAAAAAATGCTCTGACCTTATCCCTTCCATTCTCAAACACAAAGTGCTCCTGGTTAGGCAATGCCTACATCAGGAATTTCCTTTGGGCTACCAAGCTACTACGGAAGGAAAAGGTCCTGGATGGAAATAAGTCACCACACACCAGTCCTGGGAACCACTTACCTTGGAGCACTGAGCTCCAGAACAGATCACTGTGGTCACCTTATGCATTGTCCTCAGACAGTAGCTGCATGTCTGGAAAAGCCCCCAAAAAGCACTGTTCAGGGTCTTGCTCAACCACAGCCCTTCATAGACATCCCCAGCAGTTCACAGTCAAGAAAAACACTTCAAATATAAAGGACTTTAAAGCTTCCAAGTACAATGTGCCATTGCAAAAAGGCAAGAGACAGCAAATACATTGCCAAGGTCGTGGATCCATGTCAAATGATGTCACCCACCCTCTGCATTACAGAGAAGGAAGGACCCAGCCCAGTTCCTCTCTGACGTGAGGTCTGACTCTGGGACAATTTTTGGGTGTGAGAATGAGCTGGGCATTCAAAATACTTCTTTCTTCTTCTAAAAGCACAAGTGTAGTGCTCAATCTTGCCTCAAGCTAACTTTGACTTGGGTCAGTTCAGTGCTAACTGGAAAAGGAGAGAAAAAAGTACCATGAACAAACTGAACCCAAAGCTAAGATCTACATTCCTCCTGGCAGAAACCCTGAAACATGGGAATAATTAAACACAGTCAAAATGGCAAATAAAAAACTGAGAACAGCAATGATTGTCTCCTTCCAATGCCTTCCTCAGAATATGGACGAATTCCACACCCTCCTTCTGGCACCTCTCCTGTGCAGTCTGTTCCTCAATTTTACCTCTTGCACACTGAAAGATGCTTGATGCCTTTCTTTGGAAAAGTTTCCTAAAATGTCTGAGGCCTAGAATACTATTCTCCTTCCCAAGCTGAAGATGTCCATGTCCAATTTATTCCCACCTGATCCTCCGCTAGTACTATGTTTTAACATAAATATTTCTTATACCGCAATATAGTTCATATAAATGCTTCTTTTGCCCTCAAATTTCTTTTGCTTTGCTTACAAACAACATCTTTCAGCTTCAGTTGACTAAGTGATTCATATGCTCTTAACAAAAAAATACATCTCACTTTCCCTGATCCAAGCATAGTCTGAATTCCCTGGGACTGTGCTGCACTCTGTCAACTTGCTTGTAACTCTCAGTGCTTAACTCCTCCTTGCTTTTCCTTAGGCACGGAAAGTTCCATGATTCAAAATGCAGCAAGGGAGACAATATTTCTCTATCCCACTTCTGTCCCTCATTGCACATAGCTCTGTCCATGACACTCAGCCTGCTGCAAAGCCACGGGGCATCTGTATGCTGGGAACATTTTTTTACGTTCCTTTCCTAATCCATTTGAACCCTAACAATTTGACAGGTCAGGCAGACCTAAAAGGTTTTGCTCCCAGCTGGCAGAGCAGAACAGAAGAGCTCATCCCCCTTTAAGCAGGACCCAAAGGACCAGGAGGCCACAGCAGGCCTTCAAGCCTGTGAAATGCATAATTCGGTGAGGTACTCAAGGAGACAATCATCAGTAATCCCGGAGCCTTTCCCCTAATTCACACTCACGAGGACAGGGCATGTAACCTGCCCGTGACTCATCTCGTTCTCAGGCAAAGTGCCACAAAGGAAGAACACTCAAAACAGCCCAGGACAACTCTCCGCTGCTTCGCTCCAAATAAAACAGGAGAAGAAGCAGCAGCTGCAGAGTTGTTTCCAAACAGATCCACAGTGAAATGGTGACACAGCAATTCACACAAGTCCAAAACAGCACAGCTCTGACATAAGCAGCCTCTTTTACAACCCAGCCTAAGAAGAGGGGCAGCGCACCTGGGTGGGAATTTGATCTGTTTCTGAGTGACAAGTCAACTCAGAAAAACGTGGTGATGCATCAGTCAGAAAGAGTTGTGTGCAGCAGCCATGCAAGTTAAAACCTGCCCCTTCCCCTCTTTTCTGTGGAGTTGTATTCCATAGGTCAACAAAGGTTGTTATTTCAGAGGCAAAGGAGTCCCCAGCCTTGCAGATGAAATGTAGACTCCATGGAGGAAGTGCAGTGAGTGCCTATATCTGGCTAAATATCCATGTGGAGAAATGGCATCATTACCATCTTGGCACTGTTGTCCATCAGGGCTCTGGGGTCCCTTATACCCACTACCCTGAAACATTAACCTACCCTGGTAGATACTATGGCTTTCTCAGTATGATGACACCTTGCTTAGACCACATTACGGTTCTGTGTCGGAACCATGAGAAGTAAAGTAACTTTACTTCTAAGTAGTTTTATTCACTTTGTCCTGGTTTAAGGCACACACTTTCAATTCACCCCTTTGGGTAGTCAGTTTAAGTTGCAAAGATGTTTCTGCAGAGACGAGCTCCCTCCTACCTGCTCTGGGCTACTGCTTTGGCACATCACAGGCTTCTTTCTCTGCACTTTAGTTTAGCCTGATTCTGGAAATGGAAGCTCTGGAGACTCCAGCAGGAAGGACTAACCTGGCTAGTACTTGTATGGTGCTATCTACATCCTAACTGAGACTATTTCATCATAAATCTTGACATCATAAATCTCCCCTGCATTTGCTCACCCAGGACCCACCTAATCCTCTTCCCACTCACATCCATCTGGTGAGCTGAGCCCAACCCTTTATATCTGAGTTGATACTAAAGCTGTAGTGTGGGAGGGCAGGGAGACATGGGCAGCATGGCAAATACAGCTAGAGCCATCCAGGAAGAGGAGCTGGTATAAGCCACCAGGAGCAGAATGAATGGGGCAGGAGTGTTGAGGAGAGCAGGTATCCCCCTGAGGCTATGGGGTTGATGGCAATGGTGGTTGAAGGGAAGAGGAGAGTGCTCGGAGAACAATAGATAGGGTGCTCTGGCTCAGACTCATACAAAACTCTGAGTCCGTCCTTTGTACATACAGAAATGTGGTGGGAGGGGCTTCTTCTTCCCTCCCTGAGGAGACAACACCCAAGTCAGCCTCATCAGTAGAGGGTGGCCCCAGCCAAAGACAAGGAAGAAGAAAAGGCATCAGTGACTTTTGTGAAGAGGCCCCACTGCATCCCAAATAATCTTCCTTGCAAGAGTAGAGGAGCCAGCAAAGCTTAGAATCACAGAATATCGTGAGTTGGCTTCATGTCATTCCCTTGGGTCCTGTCACTGGTCACTAGAAGAAGGAGACTGCTGATGTTCTTCTGCTTCCGCTTGTGAGGAAGCTGTAGTTTGTGATGAGGACTTTCCTCAGTCTTCTCTTCTTCAAGCTGAACAAACCAAGTGACCTCAGCTGCTCCTCATTAGACTTCCCCTCCAGACCCTTGACCATCCCCTGGATGCTGTCTAACAGCTTAACCTCTTTTCTTGCTTCGTGGTGTCCAAAAGCGCACACAATATTTAAGGTGAGGCTGTCCCAGTACAGAGCAGAGCAAGACAATCCCCACTCTTGCCCAGCTGGTGATGCTGTGCCTGATGCCCCCAGGACATGGTTGGCCTTCCTGGCTGCTAACTCCTATTCAACTTTCCATCAACCAAGACCCACAGGTCCCTTTCTGCTGCACTGGTCCCAGTCTGTCCATATATCCAGAGTTCTCCCAATCCATGTGCAGACCCCATCACTTGGCGTTGTTGACTTCATATGGTTGCTGATTGTCCAGTCCTCTGTTTCATCAGGATCTCTCTGCAGGGCCTCTCTGCCATCAAGGGAATCAACAGGTCCTCCCAATTTAGTTACCAGGGTCATCACTCTTGCTCTTCTTGAAAACTGGGACCACATTCGCCAGCTTCCAGCCCATGTTGCATGTAGATCCCACCAAGACAGAGAATATGATGGATGTCTTCAGGAGGGCTATCAAGCATGAGAAGTGAAGCTCACAGTGAGATGACATGTGGTACTGTATTTTTTAAAGTGTAAATTATGCCTCTGCTTGTACATATAGATCACATTTCCCACGGATTGCAAACTGCATTCTCAGGAATGTCCAAGCTGATCTGTATCTCTATAAAAGCTTAGTCTTCATTAAACCAAGGAAATGCATCATTTGAAGGAAGCCTTTGTGCACTGCAGACACTAACTTCTCCAAAATCACCCCCAGCTGAGACAAACTGCTCTGAGACTTTATTCTTCTGCTGCAGTACAGGCAGCCACTGTGTTTCAGCTGACATTCTGGTTCTGGGAGAAGGTTCAAGTCTGCCCAAGGTTATAACCAATAAGTGAAATTAGCAGTGGCTTCATCTCAGTTAACCTCAAATTGCCTCTGTCTACACAGACATGCCTCGAAGCAATTGAACTCAAGCTTTCCCTTGGCACTGGATCAAGCACCATGGATTTGCATTTGAGTTTTAGCTCCTACTTCACATGACATTTATGCAGACAACAGGCATATATGAGCACTTACCATCAGCTTCCCTTCCTTCTTCCTATTTCTACACCAAATTGGTGAGGAGTGTTTCTGACAGGCTTTTAAAGCCCAAATGGTCAAAATAAATAGGTATGGTATTTATAGAGTACTAAAGCTATAGGAATAAAAATAAGAGCTTGCCACTGAACTGTAAAGCTCAGATTCAGCCTACATTAAATCATGACCTTTAGATGTCCCTTCTTACCCAAGCTATTCTATGATTCCCTGCAAGCCCCTCCACACACAGCACAAGACTTTACTGTGCATAGAGATTGTATTCACATGGTCACTTCAGGTGAAGAATTAGAATACTTGCAAATTGTTCCCTTCACCCTCATCATTCCCAGCATTCTGTGGCACAGAGGTCACTGGGGCTGCCTTCAGGGATTTAGTTTCACCCACCAAGTCCCACTGCCTTCCCCACTGGGAAACACAGGCAGTTGAAAAAGTCAGTGGTGCTCTGGAGAGCCTGGGAGTTTGGTTCATTGCAATCAGGTGCAGGAGATGCAGTTTGTTTATAGCAATGTCAACAACTCTTCATTCTTGCAAAAGAAAGCTATGGGTGTATCATGGCCACATCTCTATGGCTGCCCTAAAACTGGCAGCAATACCTTGCTGACATGTGCAGATGTAAGAAAACACACAAAGAAAATTACTTAATGCAGACAAGAGCAGAGTCGTGCCCTGTGCCTTCCTAGATCTCCAGGATGTTGTTCAGCACACCAAGCTCTGCATAACATCCTTGCTATGATCGGTGATGTGCTACAAAACTTCAGCAAGTGACAAGGCTCCTTGGGACCTGGCTAAAGGCATGCAGACACAGGCCAAAAGTGGAAGGTGGCCTACATGGAGAACAAGTTCTGCTGAGAGATACCAGCCTTCATTCTCCTCTTTTGGGTATAACACCCACTCGGCAAATTTGAGCAGCCCATAAAAGTGACACAAACTGAATGATGGCTGGAGGAGGTGGCAGAAATCTGTCTCAGAAGAGAGCACAGGCTGAGCTACAGCAGATGTCTGCTTAGACACCAGTTAGACAAAATCCACTTTTGTCTCTTTCCTTACAAAACCAGAGTCAGATAAACATCAAGATCTTTTGATGTTCCTGAAATATTGTGGGGTCTTGGCAAAAGACACAGTGAGATGCCTGGGACTTGTTTACCTGGTCCATGCATGTGGTAGTTCAACTGCATTGCTCAGATCAAAAGAAGAGGCTAGGCCTTTTTTATTCCAAGTGCACAAGGTCTGAAATCCCCAGACCCCTTCATTTCTGTTTGTTTAGCACTTCCTTTGTGCTGATTTTTCATTTCCATCTGAAAGTCTTCACTTTTAGATTCAAGTGCTGTGATGTGAATCAGATGCTGTCAAGGAATAACAATCTGTCCTCTTAAAATGACAATGTGTCCCTTGCTTCTAAAACAAGAATCATTGGCATTGATATATTTGACAGTAACAATATTACTGCCTGCTGGTCCCATTCCCCTTCAATCTGTCCCCACTGTCCTTCTGGACACATAAACACTTGCAGATTGTTGTCCTGTGTTGTCCCTGTTGTCCTATCTTCTGATAAATCCTCCCAGAGACAGTCAGGTACCAACATGTATCATTGCAAGGAATGCTTTCTACCTCTTCTTTCCTTTCAAATCATTATGCCCTGAAAAAATATCTACATCCATCACTGCTGCTGAATTTCAGACCATCTTTCTCAATTCTCTCTAGAGACTGCAAGCTCTCACCAGCCCTTAGCCTGCCCTATGGCTCCACAGCCGTAAGAGTATCAGCTCTTGTTGTTTCAAAGATGATTTCACAGCAGAGGCAAAACAGGAGGAAGATGCTCGCAGAAACTTCCAGAGATTCCCTTCCCTAACAACTTCCCATACCACAGCCCTTAGGACCAAGCAGAGGCATCTGTAAGACACCTGTGCCTCCAATCCCTTCAGAAACCCTGTGGAACATCTCTGCCTGGCTGAGCACTCTCACCACACCTTGGGCTTGAGGGATTGAACTGATGTGCCGCTCCTATCGCAGACAGAAAGCATACATTGCACAGCTCCAGCTGGTTTTCCCTTGGCCTGTTTATAAGAAAGGATATAAGTGTCAGGCACTCCTCACTTGGCTGGGCTGCTCAGCACAGGGAAGGTGCTGGATGAGAGAGTGCCTGTTTTTCCCCTCCTAAACCCCTGGTACTACACCTCATGGAAACTTTGGCCAGACTCGGAGCTGGTACAAATGGCTATAGCACCATCAAAGGTGTTTAAGCTGCTGTAAATCAGGAAGGATCTGGATCCTTTGCCTCTGGTGCATCCCTGTGTGTGCTGTGACTTTATAAGCAATAACTAAGAATAACATTTAGCCTCCCAGCCTGAGTGCTGTGCAGAATATCAAAGTAATTCACCAGGAGTGCAATAACACGACTTTCTTCTGTCCTTCACAATCATAAAAATGTGCTCGCCTCCCACATCCAGGGAAACAGTGAAGTCACTTACCCCCTAAATTATACTGAAATCAACAGAAGCAGCAGAGTCCTTGTTTTACCTGATGTTCCACTTGAGAAGGAGCAACGTGAGAGGCTCTGTCATGGCAACTGCTCGTCCCTTGCAGACGAGCTGTCTCCAGGCTTCTCCGATTACATCTTTGCCGTTATAATTCACATCCTGCACTTATTAGTGATAAGGTCAATGGGAGCAATTACAATGGGAGCTGCTGAAAACTCCGTTGTTGCACATGCTCCCAACGACACTCACTGTGCTACAGAAACCAAAAATAACTTCCTGGTCTCCCAGAGCGGCATGGAAAATATTTCCCTGTATTTTCTAGGTTATGGATAACTTCCCTTCTTTAGGTTTGCAGGGGCTATTTCTCCAGGAGAGCCGAATACAAATCTCCCATGGGGCTTGTACCGTTTTCCTCTGCTTTCACCCTGGGGATCTCCATGACCTCCTTATGAGGGCAAGAAGTCACTCTCCCTCACCTCTCTGATTCCTATTTACAAATACACAGCTTTAACTCAGTATTTTTCCCTTTCTTTTTTCCAACATCCTCAGATTTATCCTCTTACTTTAGGGCTCCCAACACCTGTATGAGGGTGTGAACTCTCAGTGCATACCCATGGCAGAGTGCAGTGACATTGCTTTTGTCCTCTGTTGTTCCTGTAAATGAAACACATGAAACCCCTGAAAGTCCCAGAGGCTCTTTTCTACTTTCCTTGTAAAGAGAAGGAAGTGTTCCAGGAGCTCCATTTCTTCCCTAAGAGAAACCACATCTGCACTGTCTAGACAGCATGACAGCAATGGTCCAGGAAAATTACTTCTGCTCAAGAAATCTAATTTTTTTGCTACTTCCTGCCACTTTCCCATTTCTTCCCATGCTGTCTGTCACTGCCTTCACCTGGCTCTGGCTCTGAGTGGCAAATGTAGAGACTGCCTCTCTGCACTGGCTTAAAAGCTCATTAATTATTTCTGATGGTCTATAAACGTTACTTGTTTTTGACACACAGTTGTAAATTACAGAATGATAGTGAGTATTAGAGGAGACACGAATGGGATATGAGAATCCAGCTGGGTTGAGAGTGGGAAAGAGGTGTATCCAGGGACCTTTGTGAAGGTCAAGTCCTGCAGATAAGTCACCGTACCATAAAAGCCATTAGCACAAATTGTTTTTCTAGGGAGAATCCGAGTCCCTTTCACCCATGTGTTTGAAAATACAACTCACACATACACGTGACCCTAGAACTGCCATTGCAGTGACACCTGAAGACTTCAGATGCCAGCAAGGCCCTGCTGTACTGTCCCACAGAGATGTGGTAAATCCCTGACCCCAAGTAGGATAAACAGGCAGAGCACAGAGGGCAGAGCAGGCACAGGTGGTGTTGGGCAGGGGAAGAAGGGATTCAAAGCCCCTTCACTCTAAATTTATTGCTGCACTAGCCATAGAGAGAGATTCCTTTGCTGGTACTGATCTGTCTGATCTGTCTGATCCCAGATTCCCAAAAAAAGCACATGAACTTCTGTGGTTTGAGGTACGCTAAAGGCTTTGACTTCCCCTGATCCAGATGCAAAAAACACCAGCTTTCTTGACAGCTACAGCTGTGGTAATGACTCATTGTCAGAGCAAACATCTGTGTCTCATCTAAAATATGGGGCAGCACAAAAAGGGACCAAGTTATTCTATAACAAAACCTGATGATCAGGCCAAGACTAGGAAGGCTTTAAGCTGGTCTGCACTGCTCTGCTGTCTCCAGAACTATTAAATGTATGAGGATATGTGATACCTGGAACAGGGATCACATGCCCTTTCCTGACCTCACATGCTGCATCCAGTTAAGATACTGAGCATCACCATTTGTGAGCAGCCAGCTGCTCAGGAAGCAAGCCTGGATTCTGTAGGAAGGATGAATCCTGCAGGAGTAGGATCTCCTCTGAATGGTAAAATTCCCAGCAATCACTCAGGTCCCCTCCAAGCCTATGGCCTCCCACCTTCTTCTCCCTCCTGCTCACCTGAAACCAAGACCCCAACACTTGGACTCTACTCTTCACCTCCTTGACCCTGTTCTCCCTGATTCCTGGTCCTTTTCAAGAGCAGCCTTCCCTATATGCATCCCATAAACCTCACCAGTCTTCTTTTTCTCTTCCATGCCTTCTACATCCTCCATGGCCCAAACCTTGGGTGTTTTTTAGAGCCAGCCCATCTCAACATAGGGAACCATTTGGTTTGCTCTTTACAGGATCAGATGTGACAGCAATGAACAAAACAAAAAAGCTCTTCACTGGAGGAAATACAGGGAGACTGGAGTTCAGATCTAATGACTGGGAACCATTTCAAGTGTTAATCATTCTTTGTTGTTCCTTATCCAAGTCGAAGCTAAATCTTAATCTCCTTAATCCCACTATTTCCATGTGAAAGGTCTGCAGGCAATGTGGGAGATAAACTCATTTACTTCTCTTAGAAGTTATGTCAAGGAGCACGATGGGAAGATCCGCATAGGCAGGAATTTTTAGGTACAGTCCCCCAGGGTGCGAGAGCCGTGTTCTTTTTTCAAACCTGATTAATTCTGCATCAGCTGGGCACATTACAGACACCATTTTCCTGAAGTCTACAGTGTATTCCCTGGGCCACAGCTGCTGCTTCTGCCACTGCTTGCTATTTGTGGAATGATTGCATCTGACAAATAGCAATGGGGAGACATTTCAGGAATGACTCAGAGGCAAAGGCAATTTCACATCCAATTTTATATCCAAGGACAGCTTTTCACTGGTTACAGAAATATGAATGGATGAGGCTTATTCCCACTGTAGCACCCTCTTGGGATCTTGTCACATCCTAAGCCATGAGTATCCATCACCCTTCAGCATTTCTCCGCTCCAGGCACAGGGGACAATGACTGTCAAGCCCTCAACACATTTCTTGGGTTTCTCCCAGGCTGGTCACAGTGTGCTGGGACTGGATGTACCTTTTATCCCTGAGGGACCTGCCAGTGATTGGTCTCTCCAACCTGTTTTACCTTGGTGAGTCACCAGGATTTACTACCTTTTCTGGCTTTTCTTTCCCAGTCTGGGTGTCCGGAGACATTACATGTAGCTGTGCTGGGATCTTGCTCATTTGCTCGTCTAGTGGCCATCTACACCTAAGATTCTTGCAGCCCGCTGCTGTTTGTCCCTTCTGGTGCTTCTACATTAATCTTCATCCAATATCTATTCTTTCCAGTCCCAACATTTCCATTCTAACTCCCAAACACACACAAAATCCCCTCTCCTGCTGACAGCACAACAACACATTCACAATGGGACAAGATACTACCACATAGGAATCTGCCCACACAGACCTCATCTGAGACATTTCAAATGCAGTCCCAAGTTACTGTGGGAAATTCAGGCAACTGCTCTTCAAATCCCTTTGCTAGAAACCTGTAAATTTTTAGCCACTCTGGAGTAACCAGAGAAACAACCTGAGCCAAGGGTTGCACGTCCATACCGAGCTGTCCCTAGGGGTTCATTTCTCTTTGCTGGCAGACACTGGTGTGAATTTATCAGAGGGAGGGCTAAGAAAAGAGTAACCCTACCCTCCTCCCCTCCAGCACCATTCTACAGAGAAGAAGCTCTCTCTGCCCCATCCTGGGGAGGTCTGTAACGTGCTCCACATCCACCAGTCTCACAGCACACAGCACTGCTGGGCAATTTGTGGAGCAGGAGCATGGTTAAAGGCATCCTTACACTGTAGTGATGAATTATCCACAGTGAGCAACCAGCCTGGCAATACTGAGTGCTCAAGATCCATCAGGATGATAAGAATTGAGGCTATTTCCCTTCACATCCAGTCCTTTCTGCAGTGCTATCCAAAGCCCATTCAGGAAATAAAGCAGCAAGCGGCAGATGTCAGTAGTGCAGCTTGAAAGCTGCAATGTTGATGAGCTTCAAATATAATCCCAGAGTTGGCATAATCCCCAAACAATTAAAAATGGATCTTCAGTGCTCAGTTTCCAAATCACCCAGAATATGAATTACTGGTGATAGAACATCAAATAGGGTGGGATATGGCCACAGTAGTGACTCCCCTGCAGCTGCAGGACCCACCTGCTAATGGGGACTGAGAACAGAACCCTTCTCCCCCACTGTGGGTAAAGTTGCCCCTGTTGCCACATCCCTGCTACTCTGCACAGAGAGTCATTGAATCACAGAATCATTTAGGTTTAAAATTACCTTTACGATCATTTACAGCCATTAACCCAGCACTGCCAAGTCCATCACTAAACCATGTCCGTAAGTGTCACATCTACACATCTTTTAAATACCTCCAGGTATGGTGACTCCACCACTTCCAGGGACAACCTGTTCCAATGCCTGACCACCATGGTCAGACCAAACCCCAATCCAGCCTGGCCTTGAACACTTCCAGAGATGGGGCAGCCACAGCTTCTCTGGGCAACCTGTGCCAGGGTCTCACCACTCTCACAGGGAAGAATTTCTACCTAATATCTAACCTGTCCTCTTGAAGTCTTTCCCTCTTGTTCTATCACTGCCTTTGTCTAAAGTCCCTCTCCAGCTTTCTTGTAGCCTCTTTAGGTACTGGCAGACTGCTGTAAGGTCACCCTGGAGCCTTCTCCATGCTGAAAAACCCCAAATCTCTCAGCTTGTCTCCATACGAGAGGTGCTCCAGTCCTCTGAGCATCCTCTGGACTCACTCCAACAGGTCCACATCCTTCTAATATTGGCCACCCTAGAGCTGGATGCAGCACTCCAGGTGAGGTCTCACCAGAGCAGAGGGGGAGAATCCCCTCCCTCACCTGCTGCCCACACTGCTTTTGTAGCAGCCCATGACACAACTGGATTTCTGGGCTGCAAATGCACATTGACAGCTCACGTCCAGCCTCTCATTCCCCAGCACCACCAAGTCCTTCTCCTCAGGGTTGCTCTCAAATCATTGCAAGTCCAGCCTGTATTTGTGTTTGGGAATGTCCCAACGCATGTGCAGAACTGTGCACATGGCCTTGTTGAACTTCATGAGCTTCTCACATTAATGGAGATTAACAGTAGATATTAATGCCTATTTTTACTTAATGATAGCAATTGTTGTTATTCCTCTGTCAATTAGAAGAGTAATAGAGTTATTGCTGATATTATATGCTGTTGTCATTGACCTGTAACCCTGAAGCACCTCAGAGTGCTCATCATGGGTGAGGACACCCCTGTCCTAGGCTTTCTCTGAGCTGAGCCAGCTGGGGTGGCCTAAGCCTCAAAGCACAAGCCAAGAGGCTGCTTGGGGAGATGCTGGATGGAGGTGAAGAGGTGGGGACATGAGATATGTCAGCACCTTGGCATGGTGAAAGTGGGCAAGTCAGGGAGTCAAGAGATCCAGAAGCATTCCCCATCTCCATCACAACCTTTCTGCAGGACCTCCAAGGAGGTATTTGGAAAGCTACTGGGGACAGGAGGCAGATGCAGGTGACAATGCTAAATTGCAGGTGTCTGTCTCCATGTGTGTTAATGCCTGATCTCACATTGCAGCCACCCAGGAGCTCATCAGCACTGTCAGTGAAGACAAATAAGCAATTTAACCAAGTGAATGTACAGCTAACCCACTTGCCTAAACTTAAGCACCACACATTATTTGAGATGTTTGAATGTATCTCTGACTGAAACCCATTGAATCTCTTCATGGTGCAGCTCCCCACCAGTTACATGGAGATGCTACAGCTCACTCCTCTACAGCTGAGTGTTCTGACATGCCATCCCCCACAATAAGAGGAGCCCAGATCTCTGTGCTCAACTGAGAGACATCAGTAACAACACAAGAGTTTTACTTCGTGGCAATGCCATGATGCTCAACACCTGACTTAACTCAGTTCTAGGCTTCTCTATGAATCTCACATCTGTACGGAAACCTCAAGATGAGCCAAACACTACATCAATAGTTCAGATGTATTTACACACTTCAACTCATCCTGGAGGCTTATAACAAGAAGACAGCCCAGCTACATGTGCTGACCACCTCTCTAATGGTGAGTCATCGTTCCAGTCAGGAACATTGCAGAAATCAGTGTCAGTCCTGTCAGCCACCCTGTGCTCCCCAGGAGTGACAGATGAGAAATGAGACTCCTTGTCCTTCCCCCAGGTGTGCCACAGGTTGTACTAGAGACCTTCCAATGTCCACTCCAACCTGAATTATCCTGCAATAGTAGACTCCTGCAACAAAGCACGGGTGTACTATGTGAACACTGTGCCCACAAGAGTGGCCTCATATCAGGAAGGGTTCTATAAGGGGCAGTTTTGTGTTGATTCTGGAATAATATCAGCTGTGCCATTTGTCCTCTCTCATATCCTCTGTGCCAGGAGGTCTGGGCGGCTCTGCCCTGACAGCAGACCCCAGGTTGCCCTGGGCAGACCTGGCTGTGGAGCCCCTGCCAAGGCAGGGTGGTTTGGGCAAACCTCTACCTCTGTCCAGTCTGAGCAACAGCACAGCAGGGCCAGAGCGTTGTCTTTGGCCCCTCTCCAGCAGGTGATTGACCTTCCTGCTTCTGAACAGGGCTTTTACCAACAAGGCCCATGATCAGGATTTATTTGTGAGCTAGGCAGATAAATAGCAGTTAACCAATGTCCAGAGAAGGCAATGGAGCTGGGGAAGGCTCTGGGAAAGTCTGATGAGGAGCAGCTGAGGGAGCTTGGCGAACTCAGCCTGGAGAAAAGGAGGCTCAGGGATGATCTTCTTGCTCTCTACAATTCTCTGACAAGAGGTTGTAGCCAGGTGAGAGTTGTTCTCTTCTCCCAAGCAACAAGTGACAGGACAAGAGGAAATGGCCTCAAGATGCACCAGGGGATATTTCAGTTGGATATTATGGAAAATTTCCTCAGAGAACAGGTAGTCAAGCGTTGGAAAAGGCTGCTCAGGGAAGTGGTGATATCATCATTCCCGAAGGATTTAAAGGATGTGTAGATGTGGCACTTGGGGAGATGAATTTAGTGGTGGAGTTGGCAGTGCTGGGTTAATGGTTGGACTCAATGATTTTAGACGTATTTTCCAACCTAAATGACTCTGTAATTCTATTTCAGCTGCCTTTCCTAATGTGCTTCATGAGGCTGGTGACTTTGAGCCCTGCACTCTAGCTACACAACCAGCCTGTCTCCCCATCCCAGGAATTCACATCGGTGATGGTTGTTGGACGGAGCATTTCCCCCTCCTGGCCCAGGGCCATGGGAAGGACTCTTTGTTACTCAGCGCCATGTTTAATCATTTACAGCAGGGCACAGGTGGGGCAGACACAATGTTCTTTTCTCTCAGTGCCTGGGAAGGTGTCACACTTCAGGGTCTCCCAGCCTGCCCATCCTGCTCCTGCAACCCCACAGAGCCTGACCCGGGGATTCCACCCTGCTGCGGCAGAATTCTCTGGGGAGGCTGAGTTATTTCAAGGGGGTTTCAAAACACTGCTTAGGCCACATCCAGCCACAGATCTCACAGAGAATGCCATTCTTTTGCTTCACACTACGTGCCTACTTGACCCACACCCAGTTCTTTGCCCTCCCCACCCAAGGCGAAATTAACTCCTTCCCACCCACGGCAACACTCCCTGTCACACCCAGGGAACCCTGGCCATTACCTGGTGACACAATCTTTGTCCACAATGCTGACACTCACGCTGAGCCCCAAAATGTGCCAGTGGCTATCCTGGTCCCTCCCTTGGGGTCAGGAGCACCTCTGCAGTTCCCTTCCCCACTGCCATGCACTGTGGGTATTCACATTCCTGGTTGGTGAGTGCCTTGCTCAAGGATCTCTGCATGTGAATCCTGAATCCTCCACTCACAGCCCCAGAGCCCCAAGCACTGCAAACACTGTGGGAACAAGAGCATGGGTAAGACTTAAACAGGAACACTGTAAGAAACCTGTGTGTCACTGATGGGAGGGCCTTGTTTCCAAAGTAACTGGGTGGATCTTCAAACCACCAAGAGCACGATTGGGAAGGTCATGAGGAGGTGACCTTGTCCTTCCCTCTGCCCAAAGGCAAGATCAAGCATGCCTGAACCAGTCCTGAGAGCTCTTGGTTTGATCTGCCTTTGGAACATCCAGGCCCACAAGATTTGTTGCCTCCAGCTCTGCCAAATCCCTGCCTCAGTTTCCCAATCTGTAAAAGGAGGAGTGGCCAGAACCAGTGGATCCATTGCTGTGTTACTGGAGAGGAAAGAAGTGGGGAGGGAAACCTTTGGCTGGTGATTGATGCTTCACAAACATCTGGTGAAAAGCAGTAAATAAGCCTGGAGTATCGTGTACCTATGGGCAGGGACTGTGACCAGATTTCCAAAGGATACTAGGGATCACCTTTTAACTTGGAGCAAGCCTTGCTTTTTTAATCTATTGGGCATGGAGAAATGTGGGAATCACAGAGCTGGACTTCCTAAGAGAGGTCAGCATTTGGTAGATTGGGCCAGCATCCTACTGCAGTCAGGAGAGTGGCAAGAGGATCATTTTTCGTGTCCAACACTGCACGTATCTGACACTCATGTGAGCACATGATTCCGAGTACACCCAAACGGGTGCTTTGAAAAGGGCAGCATTTTTATGGCACTTACAACACAAGATTTGAACTCTACTGCCGTGAAAGACATCTTGAGCCTCCAAAGCTGGTTCTTGTGGGTGCAGGTGTCTGGTCAAGAAGAGTCTGTTTGGAGATGGGAGGTGGCAAAGGCTCCACCATGGGCTGTGAGTACCAAAGTCTTTTGGGTGCTGGGGCTCATGCAGAGACACAAACCTATTTCAGCTGTCTGAAACCATGGATGGGCTGCACCTCTGCTGGAAAACATGAGCAGCCATGAACAAAATGAGGCTGAAAACCAAGCTTTTAACCCCAGATGCTCTCCTGCACTATAACAGCATTACAACATACATTCCAGAAACCTCCAATTTGCCAAAGGAGCAGGGAGGAAAAAAAAAAAAGGATTTTTTCTCACATTTGAACAATAGCTTTGTCACCTGCCAGAGATAACTTAGCTGAAGTTGATTTGGTGTCCTATACCTTATTATGTTCCTAATTTAGCTCTCAAGTCACTGCTTCAGCCAGTGACTTGATACACTAAACCTGTGTCATTAAATCATCTCACAGCTCTCCAGGGAACAGATAAGATTCAGGATGGCCTCTCAGCATTACTGTGCCATTTAGGTCTGTTTAATTCCCTTTAGCCAAGAAATATGATGAAAGTTTGTATAGGAGACCAGTAATCAGCCATGCAGCTTCTATTCTTGACAGATGCACAAGCCCAGCTTTCCGCTGATAGTAATTGCTGAAAACTAGGACCTCATGATTTATCCAAGGCTCTTAAAGCTTGATATCTGCTGGTTTTCCAGCAGGGAATGCAAAGTTTAAATATAAAACCTGCCTTGAAAAGTTCTGTGCAATCCAATCAGCCAGTAAATTTCTTACAGATGATAGCACACTGATCCTGGCATAATCCAATGTTTCATAAATGTCTTAGAAGATTAAGGCATCATTTTCTGCCCAAATGACAGAGGAGATTCACATGTCTGCAGAGTAAACACTGGCAACACTCTTGCATAAGAGCCAGCAATATTGTTAAAATTCTCCTCTGTGCTTCCTTACAAGGGCAATTACATAACCAGAAGCCTTCATCTATCAAAATAAATCCTTTTTATTAAACAAGATGCTGTGGTGTAAGTGCACAAACACACATCCATGGGAAGGAAGGGAAGGTGGCTGCATTGCATTGCCTGACTGACCTGGAAGGAGGATTTTAACCCTGCAATGAGAGAGCCCTGCTGGCTCTTCTCTTTGGTTGATTTCTAGCTCTGACTGATGAATCATAGACCCCAACAAGCCAGACACTGTGCTTACAGGCACACATGTCCCATCCTTTATAACAGACAAGAGTTGTGCCTGCAAAGGAGAAGGGGTCAGAGCAAGACTCTGGCTGAAAGACCTGCAGGTGCAGAACTGCCAAAGAAACCTCACCAGATGTTTGCCAAAATCTATTCTGCTCACCCAAGCAACTTAACAACTAGTAGTTCTGCTGCTCCCTCTGCCAGAGGCCCCTTAGTTCCCAGTTTATCCTGAGCTTCAGTGAGATCTGCAAGTAAGGGCAATTCCTGTCTGAATCCTAAAGTGACAGCAGGCAGGAGCAGATGTCTGCATGTGACCTTGTCATCCAGGTTCTGAAACATCCATGGGGAGACATCGCCTGGGATAAGATGTCCTAGTCAAGCCTGTTTCTTTCTGACTGTGGAGGGTGAATCTGCCTCAATCTGCAGCACCTCTGCATCAGTTCTACAAACAGATACAGCAGTGGCAGCTTCCTCACCGCCTCTTGGTACTACACATAGCAGCTGTCCCAGGAAAAATCACATCAAGAGCCATACACATGTCCTGAAGAACCATGTCCAGTTATAAAACCAGCAAATGTGCTAACTAACCTGGAATAAAACATCCTTGCTGTCTGCTCCCTAACAAGAGATCCTGGGAGAGCCTGGGCTTGCTCCCTCACAGGAAAGCTGTGGGATCTCTTGCCCTCACCGGGGCTTCCCCTTGAGCTGGTAGCTCAGATTAGGACATATATATTGTCCTCAAGGGAGATAAGGATAAATTCTGCAGGGGCTCTGAGGATGCTCATCAGGAGCTGGGATGAGCCTCACATCTCTGTTCTTCTTATTGCCATCCATGGTGCAGCTACAAGGGGAAAATTAGGGACAGAAAGGACCGGATTTAACACACATGATCTCCTCTGAGGCAGCTGACGAGGGATGTAATTCACTGAAGTGCCTTCCCTCAGCAGGAGAAACTTCCCTGACTGCTGATAATGAAATAGCAGGAAACAGTATTTTCCTGCTCAGACCTGGCAAGCACACAGCACAGAAGGGGGATTTTTGGCAGAGTTCCTCTCAGAGAGCAGAAGGTGACATGATAATTGGATGAAGGCAAATGGGAAGTGAGGAGAAGGAGGCCGTGATGGCAAGGTCAGAGTCTGCAAGACAGCTCAGGACAGTTGTGAGCTGGAAAGGGAAGGGAAGCAAGCACAAGGAAAAAGAGATAGAACAAGGAATAACTGGGACAGAGAACTAGGGCCAGGACGTGGGTATGCCCAGAGAGTCCCCACCAGGGATAGACATACAACAGAGTTACAGCACAGCTGTGACCTGCTGGTGTGTCTGGGCCTCCTAAAGGGACCATCTTCCCTACAGAGTAAAAACATGAAAACAGGTGAGTTTATTTCTGAAAAGATCCCACCTCATATTCAGGCCCATGCACTTAAGATCTAAAAGTCCCATGTTATTTTTCACTGCCATTTCTCTGGCATCAATTCAGACCCCTTGGGTTTCATGGCTAAAACAATGCAATGTCATAAAACCACAAAATGGTTTGGGTTGGAAGGGACCTTCAAGATGATCTCATTCCAACCACCCCGGCCATGAGCAGGGACACCTTCCACTATCCCAGGTTGCCCAAAGCCCCATCCAACCTGGCCTTGAACACCTCCAGGGATTGGGCATCCACAACTTCTCTGGGCAACCCATTCCAATGCATCACTACCTTCACAGTAAAGAATTTCTTTCTAATATCTAATCTAAACCTGCCCTCTTTTAGTTTAAAGCCATTCCCTCTTGTTCCCAGGTCCCCCCACCACAATGCACCCAACTTTAGTACTTTCCTGCAGAAAATAAATTCCTGCCTGTGAAGCTGCAGCTGGATCTCATGAGTGGCTAAAGGATTTGATATAAGCAGCACAGAGACCAAGCTGGAGAATACTGCTAGGGTCCTCCCTCCCATCACCAGCACGACCCACAAAGTCACAAAGCCACAAAGTCACAAAGCCATCCTCCTGCAGTGGCATTTTTTGTGGTCTCTCAGCTCATCGAGTCACAGACTGGGGAACTACAAGTGCAACAAGGTACAGGAAAGGACCTAAGAAACCCCTGCAAATCATTCACTGCAATGAACAAGCTGTCCTTGGAGAAGTGGATTAGTGAAACCTGCTTTAAAAGGATTGGAAGGGTTTTTACAGAGAGATTTTTGAGGTTTTTAGAGACTTCTGCTCTGGGGTAACACGCAGTATCCTCATAGCATTGTATTTCCATTAGTGGAGGCACTGAAAGAGACTTTTCCTTTATCCAGCAATTAATATTTGCAAAAGTGGTAGGAATTTTGATATCTACAATCTCTGGCACTTCACCAGACTTTGGCTGAAATGGAAAAGGATTCAAAGACATGGGAGAGGGAAGGGGGGAAAGCACATTAAGAGAAAGTAAGGCAGTATTAGCTTTTTATCTCCAGTATATCAGAAATCAACATCCTTAGCTATTGACTGTGGCATCCTGCTATTGCAGGAACTGGCCCTTGAAAGGTATGAAAAGACAGCTCAGTCATTTCAGAGGTTCAGGATGATTTTGCCACTTCCCCTTAGCATTTTCAGGAAAAGCTGGGCACCCAGTGGGAGGAGGAGAGCAAACACAAGGCGATTGTCTGAGTAACTTTCACGTACGTTCACACAGGCGGCTGTGCAGTGAATAGACCCATTGAAAGTGTTTCAAAGCCAGGCACGAGATTGGTTGCAGAAAACAAAGTTTTTGTTGGAAAGTATTAGCACTGGAACTAAATACCTGTTGTGCTCTGCCCATGGCAAGGCGGCAGCTTACCTCCCCAGCAGCAAGAAAGCAACACAACCCTGCCAGCAAAACAGCAAACAGCAGCAGGATTAATCAGTAACACCCAAAAAGGAGACAGTGCAGGAACAAGCTGTTAATACTGTACCCAGAGGCCCTGAGGAAGGGCTCTAGGAAGCCACTTTCAAGCATTTGAGGATGAGATATAAAAAGGCTAAGATAAAAGTACTCTTTGCAAAAGATCCACTGTGCTGGAGTTTCCATGGGTCCAGGGAAGGTAACACACAGGTTGTGCTGGGAACTGGGGGCACCATTCATCCTCTGAGTCCCAGCCGGGTAAATACGATGCTTGGGACAGCAGAAATGTCCAAGCCTGCACCAGGCAGAAGAAAAAAATACAAGGAAAACTGCTGATGCTGCAGCAGAGGGGATTGAAAAGCTGAACTGACTTAGAGCAGGTCACTTCCACAGTGCTTGGAACTGCGTTCAAATTATCCGGTCAAATGAGCGTTAGATAAGCAGAGTCCTTCCTGGGCCTTCGGGGCAATTCAGACAAGAGGGTTATTCAGCAGCTGGGTGATGACTAAAACTTTCTGAGGCAGGTGGGGAATAAATCCCTGCTGTGACCCGAGACTCAGCTGGTGCTGGAGGGCAGGCTGGGAGGGTGCCTGAGGGAACCGGGGTGGCTGAGCTGGGGCAAGGTCAGGGTCTGTGTCTGTCCTGCCCAGCCACCATATCCCCGAGCTCTTTGAGGAACATGATTTCAAGAAGGGAGTCTTTTGCTCGGGTTTGTATTTCTGTCAGGTTTCCTAAGTGGCCAGGAAATCCCCTTATGCAATCACTGTCCATGACTGTAATTCTGCTCCTGCCCAATACTTTTTACCCCACCAATGTAGGGCTTTCAGAAGTCCAAAAAAAGGTTTTTTTCGATACATGTGTGAAAATGGGTGGGCAAGAGGAGTGAGGTGTTTGGGATCAAAGAGTTTAAGCAAGGCATGGGATCATAGTCTCTCAGTCCCCTCCAAAACACCAGAGGAGAGGACAAGTGCCTGTAGAAAACCTGGAGGATGCCAGAGCTGGCAGAGTTCTGAAAAGCTGGAGGATGCCGACCCCCAAACACCTCAGACTGTGGAGATGGACAGCAGGTGGAGAGAATTCCCACCTGGTTGGGACCATCTCTGCCTGCCTGCAGCCAGGACTGGGCTGCACTGGGAACCTGGTGAGCACTTTGAGGCTTTGAGCAGAGGAGAGACCTAGAGAGAACCCCATCTGCAGTGTGGCACAGGGCAATCCTTGGAGATAGCCTGGCTGGAGATGGAGAGGGCTGGGAGACAGGAGTCTGGCTGCTGCCAGTGCGTCACTGCAGAGCTGGGCAAGCTGCCTGTTCCCTAATGCCTCCACTCCTGGCAGAAACAGGGATACAGCTCTGTCCCCACAGTGAGCTCTGAAATCAACTGAAGGAGGCAGGGGTTGTTCATCAGCCATCCCAAGCCTGTTCCTGTGATCCTTGAGGAGGGAAAGGACACAGTTTCTCCTGCAGCCAGCCGTGCCACGTACACAGCTGATGATGATTCAAACTGTATCAGTAGGGTTAATGAAGGACACTGAAGTCATTGCTCCCCCTTCTCTTTCCTTTCCTCTTCTTGACAGAACAAAGACCTTTTCCTTTGTGTGCTGAGGATGATGGAATAATTTAAGTCAGAAAGGTCCTCTGGGCAGCTCCAATCCAATCTCCTCCTCTAAGAAGAGTCATCTTCAAATGTTGATCAGGATCTTACCCAGAGGACTTCTGGTTGTTTCCAGGTGTGGAGATGGCACAGTATGCTGAGCACCTGTCCCTCTCCAAGTGAAAAATCGTTCCTTTGCCATGCAGGGCTCCATAACAGAAATGTTCAGGCTGGAGGGAATGTGGATGTTTTGCGTGAATTCACCAGAAGGAACAAATGGCAGGGAAGGGCTACACAAGCAGCACATTCTGGTGGCACCTGGCAGAACAAGCCAGCAAGATCCCAACACATCTCCATGCACCACCTCAGGATAGGACACAAAGGCCAGTGAGTAAATCCTGGTGACTTGCAGACAGGGGACAGGATGGAGAGGTTCAATAGGTCACTTCTCTTGTCCTCCATGGCTTTGCAGTGAACCCTGGACAGATGACTTGGACATGAGAGTTTTGGTGCCAAACCGGTGGGTACACGCTGCTGCTGTGGGCATGAGAGTCTAACAACAACTTTTGTTTTGATTTGAGTTTAAAATTTAATCAACTCCCAACAAATACCTCCAAAGTTATTTGTCAAATATCTGCGTGAGCAGCAAGAACAAGCTCCTGCACCTTTGGCAGCAAATCTTTAAGTATTTGCTGATGAGAACTAACTTTCTCCACTCCATTTAATGTGTCTCCTCCGCTCTGCCTGATAAATTGGCTCCCACATCTCCATCTCTGCTGAGCAAAAACTGATTAGGAGCAAACCTAAGAGAAACAAACAATAGAAGGTTCCTGCTGGTTTGGAGATGAAAGGGTGCTTTTAAATCATTAAGAAAATAAGTGAGGGAGGTTTTCTTTCTCCAAAGCAGGAGCACAGATCAGCTTTTAATTATTTCCTCACCCCTACAGCCCCCTTGGGAGGTTATTGCCCCGGCTGGTTGAGCTCATTGTGGCCCTGAAGCAAGAGCAGGAGGCTGCAAGACAGGATGTCTGGGCTCCCCTCTGGTTCTGTCCCTGACCTGCTGTGGGAAACACAGCTCAGCCCTGCTGCTGATGGGCTGAGCCTGCCTGAGGGGTGGGTTCATGCAGCATATGTCACTGCAGCTGTGGTTTTCACTGACTGACCACTGTGGCACTGTAATGCTTCCTCATCTTCTGGAAGTGTCAGGAAGATTAGTTGGTGTTTGCTCAGCGCTGGACAGATGCAAGGGGAGGAGGAAGGTTCCCTTCCAGATCTTCCTTCTCACTGAGCAGATGTAATTCTCTCTCATGTTTTCAAGGCCTGCCAGGATCCCTGTGCTTGCCTTTGCCTCCTCCCCTCCTATGGCCCTTGCAGACTAAGGTCCCAGAGCACAGCTTCTCCACCCAGCACAACAGGAACCTTCCATGGGAAAAACCAAGGCTCTTTAAAAGCCCTTCTCTTTCACACCTTGCTTTTGTGTCCTCATAGAATCATAGAACCATTTGGGTTGGAAGGAACCTTTAAGATCATCTTGCTCTAAACCACCAGCCATAGGCAAGGACACTTTCCACAAGACCAGGATGCTCAGAGCCCCATCCAGCCTAGCCTTGAACAATTCCAGGGATGGGGCAGCCACCTGTGCCAGGGCCTCACCACCCTCACAGTCAAGAATTTCTCCTTAATGTCTAATCTAAACCTGCCCTCTGTCTTGAAGGCATTCCCCCTTGTCCTGTCACTGAGGGCTCTTGTCAAAACTCCCTCTCTAATTCTCTTGTAGCACTTTTAGGTCCTGGCAGGGGCTCTGAGGTTTCCCCAGAGCCCCTGTTTCTCTTCTGCAGGCTGAACAACCCCAGCTCTAACAGCCTGTCTCCATAGCAGAAGTTCTCCATCCCTCAGAGCATCCTTTTGGCCCAAGCTCCACTCTGGACAGGCTGAGAAACATCCTTATCCACAGAATTGTTTTGGCCATCAGCTCTGGAGTATAAAAAGTTCCCCTGCCAGCGCTCAATGCTAATGCAAGCAGCACAATGTCCCTTTGTCTGAGACACTGTGGGGAGGAACTGAAAGCAGTGACACAGCACCACAGGTGACAGACACCCCAGTGCCACCACAACAGGCTGCAGAGTGGCCTGGCTGCCTTGCTCTGAGCACACTCTGCAATGCAGGTGCCTTTCTCCCGGGGATGGCCAGCCAAGAGATGCACCAGCTCAACAGCACAAAGCCAAGGCACGACCTGCCTCTGGCAGGGACATCCCATTTGTCTCATCTGTGGCCCTGCTGGCTTATCGTTCCCCATGCTGAGCAGTGCCTGTAATCATTGAGCATCTCCTGATGCCTCTAGGTCTGGTCTGAGCTGGCAGACAGTCTGCAGCAGAGCTGCTGTGTCCCACAGATCCCTTTGGCTGAGTGGGCACAGGTCAGGGTATGACACAGCTTGTAGGAAGCACAGACAGACCATGTGTGGCCAGGCTGATCAATCCCACAGCTCCATGAGGTATGTCAGGAGCTCTGGTTTTGTGGCCATGTCCTGTGGTTCGCAGACCTTTGTTTCCCACCATGTCCTGATCTCCTCAGCTGACACCTTTTCACCCTTTGCTCCAATGCTTTCTCCAGCACATGTGCTCTGCTCTGCTCTGCCTCTTGAGAGAGCTGTGGCCATTTCTCCAAGCCAACACTGCCATGGGGACAAACACTGTGCTTTTAATGAGCCCCGTGGGCAGTAGCCATGGTGAGTGCAGAAAAACAGCAGCCAAGCAGCACCACGGCCCTGCACAACTGAACTACTATTTGAGGAATGAAGAAATCCCATTTTCTGTGACCCTGCATTTGCCCTGCTCCACTCCCTCTTTGCTGCCTGAAGCTTAGACATTGCCATGATTCATCCCCAGGAAAAAGAGGCAGGTTAGCTCTGAGTTACCTCTGATCCACCACACAGCCCAGTGCCTGCAAAATTCCACTTTGCCACCCGCTGAAAAAGCTGCTGCTGAGTCCTGAGCCAAACTCTGAGGCTCCTCTGGGTTGCAGACCAGCAAGGCTGTGGGGCAGAGATGCCCTGAGAGCAGAGAGGGCAGGAATATGAAACCAGCAGCTTTGCTTCAGGCGAGCAACACAACTTGCTTCCAGCTAAAGGCTGACTTCAGTGAGAGTGTTTGACTTCATGCCAACCACAGAGCCAGCAAATCTTGAGGGGAAAAAAAAGCAACCCAACAGCAAAAGCTCAAAGTGAAGCATTCCTGTGGAGGGAGGTTCCATGAGGCCTTGACCCACAGGATTTTTTTAAACCTTATCTTTAGCATAACCAAAAGGGGGGCAGGAATCTCAGCAGTTGAGAAACTCAACTCATCTGGGCAAGCAATTCTGAAACCTTTCCCACAAGGAAGATTCTCAGGTGACCCAGCTGTGAGCAATCTCTTCCCATGCTGGAGCCTCTGCTGGGGCAAGGCTCCTGCTGCTGCCAAACTTCCCAGCTTCAACAGAGGACAGCAGTAAGAGGCATCAAAGAGAATTTGTGCATCTATCTCTCCACCCTCCACCTTCTGGTCATGCTTCTGATTAAACATTGTCTTCCCAAAGCCCGGGTTTCCCTCTCCAAGCACCTCTCTGGTGCTCTGCTCTGTTTTGTGTATGCACATCCCAATGCCAAGGGAGCAGCTCAGGAAGGGGGCCAGGAAACACAGGGGTGGGCAGGACCCCTGCAGGCTTTTCTTGCATGGAAACAGGTGTGTTGCAGGCAGAGACATTGCACATTTACAGCTCTCCCTCATTTCAGGCATCTCTTTCACTCAGCAGTTTGTGGTCAATGCAAAGTCAAAGCATGAGGATGGAGCCCTCAAAGTCAGTTTCCCCCAGATTATGTGCACAGGAAGCAGAAATTTTGTAAGCAATCCTACAGAGCACCTCCTGGCCATCTAATAGACCCACAAAGCTTCTCATGACTCTGGCTAAGAGGACTCTGGCTAAGAGTGAGCAGCTGCTGGTTCAGAGTCACAGGGTTTAAGGCACATGGAGTGAACAGTGCTCAGCAATCCACCCTCTTGCAAAACCCAGCACTGACCACTTCTGCCAAGCCCACAACTTCCTTTTAAGCAATAATTTTGCTGTGTTGATTTGAAGATTTCCAGCAATGGAGAACCTACTGTGCACCAGGTGGCCTCCACCAGTTAAAGCCAGAAGGGCATCTGACTGATTCTGAACACACCTGGCCTCTGCTCCACATCACTACATGTGCTTTGATTTTCCCAGTGGGGCTGAAGTGTGGTTCACCCCTTGGAAAGTCTTTGCATCTGCCTCATCCAGGTCAGGTCCTTCCTTTCTGAACTTCAGTGCTGCCTTGGGCACAGCTGTGTCTCATCATCCACAGTGGCCAAGAACAGCCATGCTCTATTCCCTGCTCTGATCTCCTCGATTCCCCTCGAGGCCTTATGTTACACAAGATCTTCTCAGATGTTTAAAAACCAAGAGCCACCTCAGGGCCACAAAAGGCCAAATCAACATCTGCTGGGCAAGTTCCTCTCAAAGAAATCACAGTGAGAGTGCAGGACAAACACACAGGACCTGTGGATGTTAATATCTAGGTGTAATTTTATTAGGACTCAACCACATGTGCTCTCAGAGTATGCACTGAGCCCCAGCATGCTCATTTTTGGTGCTCTTGGTAGTGCAAGTAGCCTGGGATCTCAGTTCCAGTCATCCTGCCTTCTTGCAGACCCATGGGCAGAGGTAGGTAATCTGCCCCCAGAGCAATTCATCCTTTCAGCCAGAGGCTGCTTTCAGCCTGGGGATAGACTTTCATAGCACTTGGATCCAGCATGCAACTTGTTCTCCTCAGGAGCATCAGATCCCTGGAGGCTCTCTGGGCAATTGCAGTTCCCCGTGATGGAGGTGTAGGGGGTATGGAAAGCCTGGATATGCCTTGTCCTCGAGTCAAACCCCAGGCGAGCAGGTGTTGAATCCCTGTGGAAACCCAGCACCAAATGCTGATAAACCCTAAGAGCTTTTTGCATTACCTCAGTGACCACCCAGCTGCTGACCTCACCCCCATTTCCATCTCGGACATCCCCGTGGCCACTCCATCTCTGCTCTGGTTATTTCCCCAGGGTTTTCTGATTGAAGTCAAACCTCCTCCCCAGCATTCCGTGCTGTCAGAGAAGCCACTTTGCCTTTCAGCTGCCAGTTTCCCAGAAATGTTTGATATGCCAGCACCTGCCAGGTGGGACACGGCAGGATCCCTGAGCAGTGCAAGAGCCGCAGGGATGATCCACGCAATGCCTGAGCTGCAACCGGATCTGGAGAGAGCCTGTGAGATCTGACAGGCTCATAACAAACCCAGCTGGCTGGCACACACACCAAGCCCAAAACACCCCAGGCCACCCCCCTCCCACCTTTCTGATACCATCACACCCCTCAGCAGTTAATTAAAAAAGGATTAAAGCGAGGCTGTGAGGACGTGGGCGACGCTGAGGTCAAGGGGTGCCTTGCAAACCTACGCCAAGCCCCGCAGCTGGTGCTGGGACAGGGGGCTGCCTGCTGGTGACTCCAGCTTCTCCAAGAATAAGGCAGGTCTAATCCAAGACCCAGGCAACCTATCTGGGCTGCTTGCCTTTGGCAGTGCTGCTCTGTATGGAGAGCTGCAGGGCAAGGACTGGGATCAGGACATGGGAGCCTGCAGGATAAGAGAGCAGGCAGTTATGGCTTGTTTGCCAATGCTTCCGTGCTGTCCTGCTGGCCCTTCCCAGGGCTTGTGTTTGGCTGTGTCCCCTTCCAGAGCTCATACCTGTATCCCACATGAGCCACGTGCAACCATCCCAGCCCTGGCAGTGAGGTTCATCTCGTGCAAGCAGCTCTGTCACAACAGTACAGGCTGTTCCTGCCTGCTCCCTATTTCCCAAAGTATGAATGTTTCACCAGGGCAGCGCTCAGAGGCTTTTTCCAGCCAGAGTGATGCCAGGTAAATAGGTCCTGCCCACATCCAACCTCACAGAAAGCCCTGGGAATATGTGTGTGGATGAGGCACAATGCAAAGAGGCCCTCATCTTAGCTGGCCAAGGTGCCATGACCATGGATGGCTGGAAGTCACCTCTGCACGGGGATTAACCCTGGGATTAATGCCTCAGTATCGGTGAATTGCACCTTCAAGGGGGGACACCTTTCCACAAGGAGATGGAAAACACCCTGGCTGACTCTGAGGACATTCCTATCCTGTGCAAAGGTCTTTGGGAGAAGACTCCATGGCATACATGGGAAGCTCCCACATGGAGAGAAGCAGAGGGCAAAGCGCAGCAGGAAGGGTAGAGGCAAATGGAGAGACTGTGGAAGCTGGAATTTGCTGGTGCAGGAACAAGGCAACAGGTCCAGGTCTGAAACCCATCCCTGAGTGACAGGACACACTGTATGGTGGCAGAAAAGATGTCTCAGGCTGGTGATGGACTGCGTGAGTGTTCCTGTTGGGAAACCTCTCAGGTTGTAATCACTTCATGGAGAATTGACCTGCAGGACACAAGTTGGTCCCTCAGCAGCAGCTTCATGTCCCACCAAAGCCTATAACACAGGGCCAGTTCCTGCAGGGAAGACATGAATTCATGGCATGTTAAGTGCTCTCCACTTCACCCAAACTGTTCTCACATCCCCCAAAAAATTTGGTTCAGCCCCAAACCCACCTCTTTCAGAGTGGTTTGGCCATAACAAGCCTGAAGAGTTCAATGAAGTTCTTCACAGTCCTTTTATCTCTTTCTTCTATGAAATCATTGCCTTTCCCTCCATAGCCTAAGGAACTCCTGCTCTCAGAGCCAGCTGCTCCATGCAGGACCTGACCTCCTTTTCAGATGTTCCTAAGTGCTCCCAGTCATGGAATCACAGAGTGGTTTGGGATGGAAGGGACTTTCAGGATCATCTCATTTCATTCCACCCCCTGCCATGGACAGGGGCATCTTCCATCAGATCAGGTTGCTCAGAGCTCCATCCAAACTGGCCTGGAACACTTCCAGGAGTGGGGCATCCACAGCTTCTCTGGGCAACCTGTGTCAGTCCCAGTGACCTCAGTAATCGCTGCTGTCCCCTAACCAACCCATCCTGCTGTCACCCAGCCTTGGAAAGTTTTCTCCGTCTTTGCCTTGCACTTGCCAGAGAATGGCTGATTCATCCACTCTCTGCCTCAGGCGTCCCACGCAGCCACTGATGATTGAGTTACTTAACAATTAAGCAGAGCCTTAAATCTTTGCAGCACTTAACATGTATTGACTAATTAATCCAAGCCTTATCTGAGGTAAGTTAGCTCACTCATGTGTAGCTTCCAAACATGCCCACGGCTGCTTCATGGGTCAAAGGCAGAGGCAGCTCTGCAGAGGTGATGAGAGGTCCACCATCCCCACTGCCCACTCTTCCAAGAGGGACTCATGCAGCACTGCCCTTCTGTGCTGTGACTTCGGAGGTCACTGAGCACAGGGGACAATGTCCCCAGTGCAGGACTCTCGCCAAGCTTGGCCTCAAATGGGCTTTTCTGCATCTTCTCTGGCCCTCCATGATTGCTTCATTCCCTGCTCTCCCACCCAGTGGGGTTCTGGGCACATCCAGCAGCTGAAGCCAACTTGCTCGGACAAGCAACAAGTTGCCTGAGGCTCTGCCAGACCTTGAGTGCAGGTGGGATAAACCTTCCCCTGGGGTCTGGCTGGCAGCCATCCACGAGTCCTGCTGATGCAGGAGAACAAACCTGGCCTTAGGATGGTGACAGGTGAGCACAGCACACTGCCCTGCTGCATCCTCCTGGAGTGACACCCGGGGGAGCCAGGCTTCCCCCGCAGCCTGTTCACAGGGACTGTCTCAGCCACATCAAACCCCACGTTGCTGTCTCGCTGTCAGCAGGGAATGAGGCCAGGTGTGGGAGGCAGGGAACCCATTCCCTACGTGGATGAGCTGCACAGGAGCTGTGTGCAGATGAGTGGGATGGGGAGCTGCAGGGACACACCCAAGATTAAGCACGGAGTCCGTGGCAGAGGTCAGTGCCTCAGTGACTCCTAGCCCTGGGCTTTGGGAGAGGGAAAGGGCTGGTGTTTGCCTAAAGCCAGGGAGTTGGGGAGCTGAGCTGGGTTCCCTGCCAGACAAGCTTTGGGGCCTGATTCTGTGGAAATCTAATTTTCCTTCAACAGAGTCACTTTAGTTCCAAGACTGAAGGAAAATGCCACATTCCTTGTGCCAGAGGTTCCCAACCATTAGCTAAGGCCATAGCAGGTATCAAAACTCTTGGCATGCCATGGACCTCTTGCACTGGAGCACAGGATCCACCGCCAGAACAACAGAGACCCAGAGGAACAAGATGCTCTTTGAAATAACACTGACACCCAAAATGTTTCAATCCACCTGAGTCCTCTGAGCACCTCATGCTCTTTCCCTGCCTCCCTGTCACCCCAGGGTGTCAGCTCAGTGACACCCCCTCCCCACCAGGCAGGTGATGAGCCTTGAGATGCTTGATGTGAAGGACCTGGCAGCAGAAAGACACTTTGTCAACCTGGGGAGTCACGGAGCAGCCAGGGGGGGAAGAGCTTAACCCGAACAACCTCAGGAAAGCCAGGACCAGTGGAGCCTGGATCTGTATAACCCATGTGGAGCCTGTAACAGCAAGGTGCTTGCTTGAGTCAAAAGGCATCAGCCTGCAGGTTATAAAGGCATCTCTGCTGCTTGTAAGGGTGCCCTTCACGTGCCCTCCACTTCATGTGGCTCAGGGGGGTTCCTGCCTACCCCATGGGTACTACCATTTGCTTGCTTTTTAACACATCTAACAACACCAAATGCAGAGGAGAAACTCCTCTCCCTATGAAATTCATGCCAGAAAATCCTGAGTTGTAAAGCAGAGCAACTTGTGGACCAACACTTTTCCTCTGGGTCCCAAACCATCACATATATATATTTATTTTTTTCCCTTGACTGAATATGTGCTGATCTCATTCATCCTGGGAAAAGCACGGGGTGTTCTCATCCAGGCTATACCTGGCAAGCTGCACACACTGTGACAGAGGGAGCGAACTTCTGAGCAGGCTCTGCAGTGGCTGCTGCCGGGCTCCTTGTGGCTCTTTCCTGGAGCGAGAGGTCGGCTTCCTCACCTGGCATTCCTGGGAGAGATGAAGGGTAAGTCAGCAAATCAGCTTCATGCACTGCAGACATCCTCTGCTTTCAGCCATACCACAATTAGCTCAGGTCGGGATTTGCTGGTAGCTGGGCAAAAAAACATCTACAGGGCTTTTTTCCCCCCTCTCTCCACCTCCTTTGGAGGGAGAAGGCAAGAAAATGTTTTTGACGTGCTGCGTGGAGGCAGGTTGTGGGAGCAGCGGTCCCCGGCATGGCTCAGCAAACACTGCTGGGGAAATCAACAGGGAACGTTCCTGATGCTATTTTAGACACCGGCAGAAAACGCCAGCTAGCAACACCGAATTCGACGGGGCTGCACAAACCCCGGAGCAGCGACAGCGGCACGGAACGCAGGGACCCCGCTGCCGCCGATGTGTGGGTTGGCAGTCGATTTGTTGATGTGTTTGCTAACCACAACGTTGCTTTGACATGTCAGCTGGCGAGTCGGCGTCTGGATGCCTCGGTGTCATGCAGGCAGCTCCGTCTGAGCCCTGGGGAGAGCAGCTTAGATCCGCTGGCCGGGGTTAAAAATGAGCCGCAGTTAAGCTGTTGAAAGGGATCCGCGCTGCCGCCAACGTGAGTGCTCCGCGCCTGCCAGGGCAGGTGGAAGTTGCATGCCTGTCTCCAAGGGGGGATGCAGCTCTCTGCCGGCTCTGGGAGCCTCTCGGCTTGCTTGCCTGGGAGAGGATGGAAAGAGGGAATCTTGCGGGAACTGCTGCAGCCGGTGGTGCTGCGAGATTAAACGCGGTTTCTGAGCATAAAAATACCGCAAAGACCCCTGATTTAGGAATAATGAGTATTGCAGGGCTGGCTGCTGCAGGAAATGTCCCTTTTGTAAGTCAGGCTGTTTGGAGCAAAAAAGAGCAATTATGTGGATTCTGCTGCAGCTCATTGTGGTCGGGTTAATTTGGGAAGAGGATACTTGCTGGCAGCCAAAGGAGGCAGCCTGGCATAGGGGTTAAAAGCAGAATTACCAGACCAGGCTGGTGTTTTGAAATGGTACAATAATTCCCAGGCACGGGAACATGATTTTGTATGATTTACCTTCTGAGATAGTCAGGAGCCGGGAGCTCTTGGCTGAGCAGGTTACCCTTAAAAAATTTTAAAAATAAAAATATTTTCAAAGACAGACCCTGTTTTGCAAAGCCCCAACACCATAATGACAGGCACTGCTGATACCAGCTGTCCTGCCTGCCATCTGAATGCCAGGCCTTCCCAGAAATGCTGCTTGTGAAAGCTCCATCACAGGGAAGTTTTTAACACCCTGGTTTTGCATGTGGGTGCAAATGTGTCTGGGGGGAACAGGCCTGTTGTACCCCAAACCTGTCTGTGCAGCCATGGAATTGCTGTAGCTGTGATGATGGGTGTTATACAGGGCTGTGCTTTTAAAAGGAGAGCCTGGCTGGGTTTAACATGGTCATCCTTCCTGGAGCTTTCAGCACTCATGGTCTTGGGCATCTCACAGCTAAAACTGATGCCTGTTCCTCAAAAGCTGGTGTCAAATGCACAGTGCTTCCATGGGACCTCCTGCATGGATACAGCAAGGACACGAGGTCTGAGTTGATTTGCAGCTCCAGCTGGGATGACAGAGTGAAAATGCCATGGAGGGCAACTTGGCAGGGTTTATTTGGATGGGATGGGGATGGGAAAGCCAGGCAAATAGCAGCAAAACTTCCTGGAGAGGAGGTGAGCAGGGATCAAAAGGGAGAGATGGCACTGGTGTGTGCTGGGACAGGTCTGGGGTGAGGAGGGGACAAAGATATGCGATGGCAGGGAGTGCTCATTACACTAACCCATCACTGTCTGCTGGTCAGCAATGCACAAAGCCACAAATGAGAGATATTGTGTGTTGGCAAGAAAAGGGGAATTTGCTTCCTCCTCATTTCTCTTTTAAACTTTACACTGCAAACTCTGCCTCAGCTCTCCTTCCAGAGGGAAAAGAGCAGTTGCTGTGAAGGCTTTTTTTTTTTAAAGCAGTAGCACAAGGAATGTAAAGCACAACCTCCCTCTGGCATAAACTTACTCTGCTCTTATTCCCAGTGGCTACTTCAGGACTGACCAGAACTAAGACATTTAGCAGTGTCAGGGCATGTTCTCTGCAGAAGCAGCAGCTTGCCTTGGACAGCTACTTCATTTTCTTTCATTAAATTTACTGTTTGTATTATTTTGATTAATTCTGTGGAGGACAAAGGGCCCTCTCTACTGAGCAACCCTATTAAAACAAATCTATTAAACTTCACCCCTGAAACTACAGAGGTTTCATGTCAATGGTTCTGGTCTTGAAAGTTACAGGAACCAAGCACAGACCAATGTTGCTGCTGTCAAAGGCTGGGGGTCTGCTGGTACAAGAGCACAAACAGTGAGTGAGTGAGGGCTTACAGCTCTCAGGCTGACAGGAGACCTTCCAGATGTCTTTTTCCTTCAGCCTTCACCTAAGGTGAAAAAGGAGATGGAATGAAGGCTGTGCCTTCATGGTTTGTTGACAGCTTGTCAAGCAGAGGTTGGAAGGAGGCTCCAGTTAACACCTGGGCATTCCTGTAATTTAGTTCTTTCAGCAACTCTTGCTGGTTCATGATCTATGTCTCCAGGAACCTCTTCATCCACCTCTGAAGCATGGTCACTGCTTTGCTCAGCAGGGATCAGAACCCTGGTTATAATTTCCTATTGACATGAACATAGCATTTTATCCCTCCCACCTTCCCACCATGAAGGGACTAAGCCCCACCAGCAAACTGATCCAGTTTGCCCTGCTCTCCTGGGCTGACATCCACAGGGTGCCTCTCTCTGCCATGGAGTCCTGTGCCAGTGCAAGCTGCCCTGAGAACACTGATCCAGACCCAAAACTGGGTGAGGACAAAGACCTCCAACACCCCAGGGCGAGGGGGTTTGGATCACACACAGAGCAATCATTTTGCCAGCGGCTGCACCATATGCTGAAGCAACCACACAGCCTGCAGCCCTGAAACAAAACCACTGACCTGAACAGCAGCCAGATCATTTTTCTTATGAGAATGCACCATTCTTGAGCAATTTTTCCAGCACATCCCACACATGCAGGTTTTCTCTGAACATCGCACGGCAGCATTTCCCATCTCATGCCAGCTCTTGTTTTTTCCTAATTGTAGGGGTTGGGAGGCCTCTCACGTATCACTGGTGTCTGTGCTGGTGGGCACAGTGTCTGAGAGGTGTATCCTCATGGAAAACCCAGCACTAAACCATTTCATGTCACCAGTTCTGCTGAAGTCTTAGAATCACAGGATGGTTTGGGTTGGAAGAGATCTTAAAGATCATCTATTTCCAATGTTAAGTTAGACTAGGTCACACCTTTCTGCAGAAATCAGAGCCCTTGGCCCTGGCACATACATATTGGTCTAATAACACATCCTTCATCTTCTCATCACTGCAACAGCCTTTCCAGGAAGGGCACATTGACTCTTCCCAGCTGGCATGCAGGGGATTGCAGAAGCAGCATAGATCCTTCAACACCGACACTAACTACTGTTGTTTGTGATATTATGCTCAATTAGCTGAATTCTTGGTGGGCAAAAAGGGATGTGGAGTGAAATGGATGGTGTGTGTAAAGTCACATTTCTGGCCCAGTGTATTTTGTGTCCACTCTGACCTGGAGTTTGAGCTACTGTGGAAGCAGGGAGATTTAAAGGCATTTTCTGGCCCAGTTTACCAACTTCCATTGCACAACAGCACCTCGGGGCAGCCAGGGTGTATCACCAGATACATTAACTGGGCTTCTTAGTGGTGAGTGATGGCCATGTGCTATTTGCTCATAACTAAGAGAAAAAATGGCCAAAGTGTCTCTCCTCTCACATTGAAGAGATGGAGGGATGTTTCTACAGAAGCAAATCTGGTCCTTAGCAGACAATCCTTTTTGATCCAGGCTTGCAGTCTCCTCAGGTCCCTCATTTCTGTATGCAGGAGAGAAGGGGAAGCAAAAGCAGTGCTGCCTCTCCCACTTGTCTGCCCTGGTACCCCATACACTGACCCAATGGGAAGAGCAGGGAACAAATGGTATTTACCCAAGATGATCTCAACATTTCCTGTGTTGTCTCATTTGGTAAAAGACTGATGCTCCATTTCTCCCCTAATTGCCCCGAAAAGAAAATTAATTTTAACCTGCCAGTAAAAGGACTAGGGGGATATAAAATTTGAACCTCAAACAACAAACAAAAAAAAAGAGCAGAAATCGAGTATTTTCCCTTATTTGTAGTGCAGTCCACTAAATAATGTTCAGAAGTGGCAAATGCCCAGGGAAAACTTTCATCATACAGATTTACAAGGGAGAGAAGAAGCAAACCCAGTAGTCATGGACTCAGTGGATACAGTGGATTGAGCCCTGCCCCTGTGCAATGCTGGAAGCAGTGTGACCAACCTCCCATGCCTCCTGTACTTATTCTGTCAGACCTATCTGAGGTATTTGAGGTAATTCTTACCTAATTGTCAGGCACAGGAGTAACTTCTGGCTGGGGTCATGACTGTGCTATTAGCTAGGAACTCCTTGATTCCCATGTTCAAGAACCTCAAAGAAGTACCTGTTGGGAGAGAGAAAGGATGAGCTGCTTTGTAAGCCAGGTTCTTCTTGCCACTGTCAGAGGATTCAGTGTGCTTTGGATGAGAGGCAAGGGAGTTTAGGAAAACAGTTCTCACATAGACAAGTCAACAGAGAAAGCAACAACCAGCACACAAAGAAAAATACAGCCTAACTTTAGCAAGCTACAAAATTCACAGCAGTGGTGCTGCACAGGGGATCTTGGCATGAAATGTCAAAAAATTAGGTGGCCACAAGAATGAAAAGACATGGATAACTGCCAGTATATTATGCAGTTGTCATCTGAACATCCGAATTTCCCCTCAGTGAGCTGCGTTAGGCTGCAGAGCAGTCTGTTTTCAAGAAGTTTGGCAGTGATGAGAGAGATGCTCCTGGCATCCATTTTGACCAGCCTATTGTGCAGCCAGGTCCGCAGAGCCACTTTGGGTACCAGAGAGAATAGAGGCCTCTCCTGCAACTGGGCAAGAGCTGTGGCTCTCCACACCTTGGACAGGATCCACTTCAGCCTCCGGCACAAAGCCCTGGGAGCAACGGAGCCACAACCACGTTGCCTCTTTGTATGGAGTCTGGGCAGACACATCCAGGTCACTCACCCCAGACAGCATTCCTGACCTGTGTCTTTGCTGTTTTCCAGTCGCCCAGAGGAGAGCTCAGAGCCTTGGCAGCAGCCCTGTCACAGTCCCCACAGTCCCTGGACTGTCCTGCCTGATGAAGCATGGCTGGAGCGTGTGGCAGCTCAGGAACTTGGGAAGAGGCCACCACGTCCGGCTTGGATGTGATGTGCCTCACCCCACGGTGCCTTTTGGGTTCATTTAGGCACTCAGCTCATTCTTCAGTGGCTGAAGGGAGATCCAAGAACAGGATTTAGCTGTGGCTCACCCTCCCCTTCTCCTCCTCAATCCTCTAGAAAGAATAAATGCTAAAGAGAATGAAGGTCATCCACGGCCAAGGCAAGTCCATGCTAATCCCTCTCTGGAGTCTTGGCTGAGTCCAGCATTCAAGCCCTGGGAAGTATTAGGAAATGGATAATAGAACAGGAAACTCAAGATTTTGGTAGCTGTGAAAAGGAAAGACACACATTATCCATGCCATAGAGATAAAGGGGAGAGATTCCCTCTCTTCCCAGGCTGTGGATGCTGGAACTGACTGGACACAGTGTCCAAACTGGGAGAAAAAAAAGACTGTGCCACTCTTCTTGTGGGGCTTACATGGAGGGCCACACTGGGAAAAAGCCAATGGCTTGAGGATGACTTTCACAATCATGGGGAACTCAATTTGGTGCCTACCCCACCTGTGCTTGATCCTGTGGCATTTTTAGTAGACACCCTTGTATGCATTTGAGAGAGAAAGAAAATCTGTCTGACAGCCCATTGCTCTAGCAGATCTTCCCTTTTGTTTCTGAGCCCATCTCAAAAAAGACTTTTCTTTGCCACTCTGGAGAAAGAACTGAAAGTGCAGGATCAGCTGAAAAAGATGAACTTGGTGCAAGCAAACCCAACACCTTCTGCAACATCCAAGAAACCGGAAACTTTGTTTGCTTTGTTTCTACACAACTGATCAATTGAACCCAATCAATGAAACACTGGGGGTTGGTGTGTTCCTGCCTCCACCCCACGGGCTCTGCCTGATCCCAAAGCAGATCCAAGCTGGCTCCCAGGCTAATGCACACACAAGCACACATCCTCCAGTGACATCTGATCCTCCAGGACATCTCATGGATGTCTAATTATTATCTAAAGCCCAACCTGGATAAAACGGAATTTTTGACATCCCTTTCCTCCCAAGCTTTTTCCCTTCTCAAAACACAGTGGGCAACAATGGTCTATCTGCCATGCAGGCACGGCTCCTGATGCCAATTCATACCTCTCCTTCAAAGTCCATGAATTTAGGCTGCAGTTAACCCTTGCAGAATTTTTCAAGCCCAGTTTCTTCAGCCCTGCAGGTAAATCTCTTGCATATCTCTTCCTTCCTCTGCTACTAAAGCGCTTCTCATGGGCCCTGAACACACTTCATTCTTATCCATTCACGATACTTACCATGGAGATTTTTCTCCTAACCTTTCCCTTTTGTCTTGTTTCTCAAGCTGTAACCCTTCACTGGTTCATCCCTTCCCATAACACCAGACTCAGGTCTTGGCTCTCAAAGCCCTGTGACTTCTCTGTCCATAGCCCTTCCCACCAACAACCAGTCCAGCCCACGATGGTGGCCAACCTCCATTCTATCACGTCTTCCAAAGGGCTCCTCAAAAAACATCCAAAAATCAGTCTCTGGTAGAAACCCATCTTTGCTCCCAGTATCTGCATACTGGTCATGTTGCCACACAACATATTGGCAAACATCACTTTCCTTCTCCATGTTCCCATTTGTCTGAGCCACCCATTTTCCTATGTCTTAATCTTGGAATAGCAAGTGTGAGGGTTTGTTGTGTAGCACAGCTCAGCCCAGCTGCAGCTTCTTGTCCTATGGCAACAGGAACCAGGAATAATAACAGCAAGGTGGTGACTCATTAAAACCAATAACCTCAATAATTAGACTTACTTAACTTTTCCATTTGTATAAACAGCTGAGAAAAAAATAGAATCTTACACATTTCCAATACTTTTCCTTCTTCCAGTTTCTCACACAGAAATTGTCAGTATTGAGCACTTGTCACAGTCAAATTTGCTCTCTCTCCACACAACAGTAAATTCATGGAGTGAAGTGAAATGTTTGCTTTGTCCATATTCTGAAGTGCTGAAGACTCTGCAGCATCTCTTTGCTCTGAGCAAGGAGGAGACCAGCTGCAGCCCTGCCTTGGTGCCAACATTGTTCCAGCTGCTGTTGCTATAGGAAAAAAAACCAAAGGCAGAACTGTCCAAGTTTCGAGTTCCTGAAAAAAATCTGTTTAAGTCAGCAGGAATAGAGTCTGGATGCAAATTTCTCTCCAGATCTGATGCTCAGTGGTTGCCATTCACCACTTCATTCAGCTGCTGCTGGTTGAAGCTGTATCCTGCTACATCCTCTTCTCTGCTCCCCTTGTGAGCTGCCCCTCTCTAAATAACTTCCCTGCACATTGCCTCTTCTCAGGGGCAGAGAAAGAGGTTTTGACCAAGGGAAAAGCTGCCCATGGGATCAACAGAGGGTGTCTGTGGGACAAGGAGCCATCCATCACAAGTAGGACAGCACTCAGAGGGCACTGGAAGGACAGGTAGCCTGGGGGCAAAACACTGGGACAAGGTGGCTGGTGAGATAAAAGAGCAAACCAGATGGTAGAGGGTGGGTGAGAGCAAGCAAGGAGCCAGGGAGGCAGACCTGAGAGGACTGGGATGAAAAGGAGATGAAGGGACCAAACTGCTAAGAAAGGTGGGCATCAGACCCCCTAACCAAGCCTCATGGGGAGCCTCCACTCCTTCTTCTCAGTCCTTCTCCCTGCATTTTGGGCACACCAGCACCTTGTGTTTCACTTTGTCCTTCTTTAATTGTAAAGGATCTCAATCCCCTGCAGCTGGAATGGCTGCAGAACCAGCACTGCCCTGGAAATGGTTGCTCTGACCCCAGCAGGGCAACTGCCCTGGTCTCAGCATTGAGAGAAACTTAGTGTAGATCAGACCTCAAGAACTTGATTGTCAAACCTGCCCTATAGTCCTCACCCCCCTCCCAAAAGCAGCACACCAGTGAGTACAATAATATGGTGTTAAAAATGGAAAGTGCTTATGGAGAGAGATCAGCTGCTTTGTGAGGCAGCTGTATGTTCTGGAGCTCCTTTTGATGTAAATGTGTGAAATTACACATTTATTGCAGGATTCAAATGTAGCCATGGCAACACGATTATCAAACAGTTGCATATGGAAGTGTAAATCCACACAGGTTTCTGGCTGGCAAGATTAAACTGCCCAGAGACAAGGCTCAGCGTATTCCAAGCCCAGGCCCTCCATGCCCAAAAGGATTCATCTCTCGCTTCTGTGCCTGAGAAAAATTCCATTTCCTTGCATCCAAATTGGCTCCACTCAAGTGGGCTGACCACCAAACAGATGGAGAAGAGCACTAAACGGGCCAGTACCCTCAGCAGAGAGGGAGCACCAGGTACCTCCCTGCACAGGGTGACTCTGTCCTCAAGGCTGCTTTCAACAAACTCCTCTGCTCAGCCTTGCAAGGGGCAGGGAGAGTTCAGCCAGGAGCTGTGGCTGCAGAGGTTTCACTTACACCTCGAGCATCGTCAGGCTGTATTCATAGAGTCCCTGAGCATGAAAACAGACTGGGCAGCCAATGGCACCTCCCAGCCACGGTGTGCTCATGTGACAGCGATCTGGTGACATCGAAGAGGGGACAGCAAAGCTGGCATGTGTACTGGCTGCCAGTAGGAAAGGGCTGTGCCCTTATAGCCTCACAACCGTGACCTTGATGGCCATTCCTTGGAAACAGAGCCCACCCATTAGTTTTCCACTGCTGTCAGTTCCAGGCTGAGCCACAGTTATCACAGCCACGGAAATTCAGGCACACATCTCCTCCCCTGGATAAACAGCAAGGTCTGACACCTCATGTAACAGTGTCTGCACACAGACTGGGCTCAGCTCAGGGTCCTGGTGTGTCTGGAATGATGAGTGATGAGTATCAACAGGTGGACTGTGAAACAACAGGGGGAAAGGGAAGGAAAAACAGGGGAAAAAAAGAAAGGAAAAAAAAAAAGAAAAAGAAAAAAAAAGAAAAGAAAAAGAAAAGAAAAAGAAAAAGAAAAAGAAAAGAAAAAGAAAAAGAAAAATAAACATGCACCCCAGCACGGAAACAGGCTGATGGGAAGGAAATAGAAGTTTTAAACAGACCCTCAAAGATTGGCAGAATTTGGCTGTAAATGAAAACAGAGTGTGGAAGGGCAGAACTTTGTCCTTGTTTTGCTTTTTTTTTTTTTTTCCCAGAGACTCGATGTGGCTCTTTCACTGAGAAACACAAAAGTAGGGCACAGTCCTGCAGCAGGCACCCGGGGGTATCCACAGTCCTGAGGTTTGGGGACCTGCAGCAGCAGCCCTGGCATCCCTCTGGAATCAGTGGAAAAGCAGGTTATCCCCACAACAACATGGTGAGAGCAGCTTAGTGGGACACCTAAAGCATCTGACGGCACTGCCCCCGAGCCATCATATAGGAATTCACAGGATGGCTTCTCAGTAGGATGTTCCTACAGTTAATTAACCTCTGGTCCTGATTTACAGCGGGAACATCTCGTTTCCATCTCCAGCAAATGGCTCTAATAGATTAGATAGCCTGCTTTCGCCTGGCACCTCCTTCTGCCGCAGGTATTTCTGGGCAAAATCCCTTCTCACCTTCTGTACAGCAGAGTAAACATCCCGGAGCTCCACCACACTCCTGTTTCCAAACCTGTGAAGTCCCACATCAACCATCCTCCTCAGTTTCTTTCTCTGCATTGTGAGGCTTTCTAGCAGAAGAGCTTTACATTTTCTCAGGTACTATTTTAAATAGTACTGTTTCACTTGGAAAAAAAAATAGGCTCTTGTCACTAAAGACAGACCTTTCTCCATAAACATGAGGGTTTTGATTTTAAAAGTGACAAACATTGTTTCTTAACTTAAAAAAGATTCGTTTTCCCAAGCAGAGTTAGAAAATGAAGAACTATTGCTGTGCTAATTGCTATTACCCAAACGATTTTCACATCATCTGCTGCCTGTGGCCACACAGATATGGGTCACGCATTCGGACTTGGCATTCCAGGCTGGAGCAGATCAAGTATCAGATTTCTGGTTAACCATGAATTATCACTAAAATAAAGGTACCCCAGCCCCGCCGTTAACACTGCCTGATGCAATGCCCGGAGTCCCATGACATGGGAGTGTCGCTGTGCTGTGCTGCCACGGTATCTGCTCCCCAAATTTTGTCTCTGCTCCTTAAGAGAACGAACCAAATCTCCCTAAAAGGGGAGACGATGCTGTTGACCACATCGCCTCATTCCCCTCACTGCAGTCCGTTCATCTCTATGCTGTATTAGCATTCTGGAGAGCACTAATGGGTCTGAAGTGGCTTAAAGCCATTTTCTTTATTGCTGGATTAGTGCTGGAAGGGTATGAAACTGCCGGCGCTCGGTTCAAGCACGTTGAGAGCTTTCTGCTCCGAGCAGACACGAGCGCTGAGCCCCGGCCTGCCTCGCACAGCCCAGCTCACTGCTTTTATGAATGGAGTTAAAAACAACACACGCCGTGAAGCTGTTGCTTAGAAGCTTTTTTTTTTTTTTTTTTTTCCTGGTGCCCTGACTGCTCCGGCCAATATAAGCCCCACTGCTCCGGAGCACCGCACAGCCCTGAAAGCAAGGAAGTGGGCAGGAAAAGCAAAGCACAGGTTCCCTATCTGTTCCCTGCCTGCCTTTAGTTGAGCAATTACACAGCTCCAGATCTGTGATTATTCCTGGCAAGGTTTGTTCATCTCATGGGAGACTTTTGGAACAACATGGTGCTTTTGTAGGGAGTGTCAGCCACCAGGCGAACGTGCCTTCCAGATCTGATTCTGTTTTTCTTTTTTTTTTTTTTTTTTAAGATGTAAGTAATTGTTTCTTTACAGATTGGTCTTTGCCTTTTAATGACTCACATTTCTACCTTGTCAGCTTTCAACACGGGCCCTGCCCTCCCTCCCAGTGCTACAATCCTCCCAGATCTCACCCACAGTGCCAGGTCACACCGGGTGAAATCCTGAAGGAGAATCCATTTTGTCGGCGCCCTGTCCAGATGTTCTGCTTACAGGGGTTGCTTTTGGGGGGCTGCAGAAACTACAGGCACAGCAGTCAGAAGGCGTAAAACCGAGGTACACACCTGCCTCTAAAACACTGAAATAGGGGTTTGTCTGTGGTTTATTTTTTGAACAAACCCAGATACATTTTCACAGCGATGGTGACAGATTCTCATCTCCAGCACTGCCGCTGTGCCAAGTGTCTCATTCCCATTCCAGCCTCATGTAGTGCAAACTTGCTCTTCAAAATAAAGAGGGAGAATACTTAAACACCCCTAAAACTAATTCATTAGCTTTAAGCTCACTGCAATACAACTGCATCTTTTTAAGAGGGGTTTTTTTGTGAAGCTTTTACCCCTTCACTGCTCTCTGAAAATTGTGTTCAACATGAGGAAGGGAGCACTTACGGAAAATTTCAGGCTGGATGGTTAAAGCATGGTCAACTTGTAATTGGAAACGTAGAAAGGAAAGTGGCAACACGGGATAAAAGGTGCTGTGTTAGTGGAGGATTCTTTCTTATTGCAAACTCTCCTCTCTGATATGTTAATTGTGTTTGGCCTGATCCCTTGACAGTTCATTTATTTTTTGTCCAATTGCAGGCTGCTGAGGGCAGATAAATTTCAGGCTATTATGGGAACACCCTAGAAGTTTGTATAGAAAGGAAACTCTCTGTTTCCTGTATCATCCTTCTGGGGATCTTGAAAGAGTTCACAAAAGCCACTTAAGCAAACTTTCTTTGCGGGATAACGGAAGGAAAGGAAGCTGTGAACAAGCAAACAACACTCAATTCCATGAGACAAGAGATACCCATAGGTCATTCGAGAGAAAGTAAAGTCCGTGAATGAAATGCGCGCACACACACAGAAGATATTTTGTACTCTGAAAATAATGGGTATCTCTACACCCATGCACTACTTCTGATTTACAGCAAGGTAAATCCTGCAAACCACCAGTGAGACAGGTAGTGGAACATCCGTCCCTGCAAGGCATGAAATGTGTGGAGGGTTTTTGTGGTTCAAATAATATATCTCGGGATGATTTGGAGATGGTCATGGATCAGCTGAACAGCTTCACTTTCTTTCTTCCTGTCATTAACAGCGCAGCTGCCAGAGCTCTGCTACAACCAGCTCTGTGATTTTGGTCACCCACAGATAGAAAACAAAGGTCTGAAGAGCTGTAAGTTTTCCTGGGATGGCTTGAAGTGCAAAATTCAGACAGAGCTCGGGGAGCTGAGGCAAAACTCAGCATTCCTGTGTGCAAATGCCTTGAAGCCCTGGAAATATTGAGGGACTGCAATTTATAGGCTTGTCCCTGTCTCTCAATTTTACACCAGTTTTCTAAAGAGGTGAGGCTGGTCCAACATTGTGTTCCCTTTCCTGAGAAGTTTTAAACATCTTGGCTTCAGCTGCATTTCAGGAGGAGATCAAAACCACAGAGAGGATGAAATGCTGCAAGTTTGTTAAAATAAGCTCTTAGAGGGGAAATTTGTAGCTCATCTGAAATATGGGGTTTGTGGTATTTGATGTGAGTAAATCTATGTGGTAGAGAGACCTTGTATCTGTTCAAACCACAGGAAAACAAGTTGAAGTTTGCATTCAACAACAAGGCATGGTCCTTTAAGAAGAAATTATTTGGGGGAATATTTGGTTAGCAGGAAACTACCTGGGCACTGACTGAAAAATTTCTAAAGGCATTTAGGAAAATATCAATTGTGAAAACAATTTTTTCTAGCAGATTCTGCAACATATGCTTATGGTCTGACCAAAACCACTAACAGGGGGGAAAAAAAGAGCAAGCAAAATATATTAATTTTTTGCCAGCTGGAAAAAGGAAAAAGGTTTTGTTCACATTTGGAGCAATCCACTCAGGCTAGTTCTTGTGTAATTGGGACTGGGGAAGGCCTTTTCTGGCAGAAATATAGCTGATTACTTGACAGGAAAAATCTGAACTCCTCAAAAACATTTCTCCTGGTCTCTTGTCAAAGTTATCCACAGGAACCATGCTTCCCTGGGGAGCTTGTTAAACCTCCCAAATAACCTCATCGCTAGGAACTGTCTCTCCTCTCAGTTTTACAAACTTCTTTATCTTCAGCTGTAACCTCTAGAGTCTGCTCTCGAGGTTGCAAATGATCTCCATTCAAATCATCTGTCGTCCTTCTGTGCTCTGGCCCAGATGGAGGACTAAGTCATCCCTGCAGGGAGCATCCGTCTGCCCAGCATAAATACATCTCCAGTCCAGAGAAATGGGGTGGAACCCAAAGAGGAAGGTTCTTTATTCCTATTCTGAGAGTAATACAAAACTTTTGGTCCTACCAAAGCAGCCTTGAGTCTTTGAGGTTGTTAAGTCAGGAGCTTAGTTGCCAGGCTCCTGTTACAAATAAGGAAAGAAGCTGCTGAACTGATAGGATTGTCCAAGAAGACGAGCAGCAGGAAAGCACATCTCCATTATAATCTTCCTCTGCTTTTGGCACAGTGTTCATGCACACAGGCCACCTCCAGGGCCCTCTCCAGCAGGTTGTGTTGTATTCCTTGGAAAATCTGAGAAGTGTTTGAGGAAAATGATGAAATTGCTTGAGGAGGAACTGGAAAATGCAGCTGTTTTTATAGGGGTCAGAAGTGAAAACTGGAGGGTGATTTGTTCTGTGAAAGGGCCTGACCATGACCTGTCAGCCTTGGCAAGCTCCCACAAGGTGTAGGACTGTGGCATGAGTCAATGTGCACAGTTTATTCAACAGAAAACTACACTTTTTTTTGGTAGGGTTTCCCACCAAATCAACTGACTCATGCCAAGCCTGAATTCTTAAAATTGCTTAGGCAGAATTTTGGGGTTCCACAGTGCATTGCCATGTTTTTATCCCTGCAAAAATGTCTACAGTTTGCATTAACTATCCTGCATTCCACAATGATTCTATCTACTACAGTCATTTATGGAGAGCACTATATTTGAGGGAGTCTTCCTAAGCGCCTCTACAGAGTTCAAGCAGTGTCTGGACAATGTCATATGGTTTAGTTTTACTTCCTGCGAGGAAGAGGGAGTTGGAGTAAATTAACCTTATGGGTCCCTTCCAACTTGAGATATTCTATGATTTTATAGAGTATGAGGAGATGGAAAGGAAAAGTTGCTCCTTTTGGGAGCAAGTGGTTTTAAAATCACTTAAGCTGAAAAGTGAAACTAGAGCCCAAGAACAGCAGTGTGAAGTATCCATATTGTACTTCAGGTAGAGAGACTTTCACAAGTCCAACACTGCATGAAAATCAGTGACTGGGGTGATATTCAGTTCTAGGAAAAGGGGGAAATTGCTGGATACAATTAACTCAAAACAACTGTTCTGAGTTAATTCCAAAAACTTTGAATGTTTCAGTTTACACTTAGCTTTTAGGGCCAGCGGGGGGAACAATTAAAAGAATCCTAAAAAATCCCAGTATTTTATAGGGGATTTCCACTGCAATCAACTTTGGCATTGTTTTTTCCTCAAAGCTTAAAATTACTTTCATATGAAATACTTTAAGGTCTGCAGCTGTTTGGTTCTCTGGTTGTGTTTGGAAATTCAGGCAATTAGAATAAAAAGTATTCACCCAATTCGGTTTCTCAGTCACAACTAAAACAGCCTGCTTGGGGTTATTCTTGAAACTTGGGTTGCTTAAGTCGTTTAAATAGATTTCTATTTCAGAAACAACTCAAGAGCCAACAATTTCACAACTAAAAGCTCGAGGGCTACAAAACTTGGCTTCACCTGAGACTCTTAACATTGTTTTTCATTATCTTAATCACTAGGTTCTTTACATACTAATTTTCCATCCCGTTGCCAACCAGTGCCAATCCAACTCGCTTTTCCATCAGCCAGGTGAGTGTTACTCATGTTTTCATGGAAATGTAAAAACACTCTGAATACAGTCAGCACAACAGCATCTATTTTTGCGACTGCTCGTGGACTTCTGCTAACACTGAGTCATATCTGCAGAAGTCACTAACACAGGTGTAGCTTCTGAGTTCTTTCCTATGATCTTCCAAAAATATGGAGAATGCTGATGGTTGTCCAGATGCAGTTTTGATGACACAGGCCTAAACAATTTGTTTATGCTGGGACCCAGAATATTGCAAACACCAATTAGGTATGTGACTGATTAGGCAAGGGGAGAGATGAGATAAATCACAGCACGTGGTTGTAACAGGCCTTAGCAGAGCAAAGAGTAAAGTGAGTCCTCCAGGAAGGCTACAGAGGCTTCAGGTCCCACCTGGTGATCAGAAACAGACATGCCCAGTAACACCTGCACAGTTGGAATCCAGCTGGAGCCACAAGGCTGCAAAACAAGCAGGCAGTGTGAACAGGGATAAATGCTCAGTTAACTAGAGGTCATCACTTAGTGTCTAGAGCTATAAACGAAGCATTTGTGCGGTGATCAGATAAAATACGGTATTCTATTCTCTCTGGGCTAGTCCAGCTGGCTATCATCTATTAATTAATCCATGAAGCATTGTGTTGTTATGAGAAAACATCAAGAAACCAAGAATTATAGAATGGTTTATGTTGGAAGGGACCTTGAAGCCCATCTCATTCCACCCCCCCCGCCATGGGATGGGACACCTTCCACTATCCCAGAGTGCTCCAAGTCCCATCCAGCCTGGTCTTGAACACTTCCAGGGATGGGGCAGCCACAGCTTCTCTGGGCAGCCCATGCCAGTGCTTCACTACCCTCTGACTAAACAACTTCTTCTTAATATCTGATCTTAACTCTTCCCTCTTTTAGTTTAAAACTGTTCCCCCTTGTTTTATCACTTTCTGGCTGTATAAAAAGTCCCTCTCCATCTTTTTTACAAGCTCCCATTAAGTACTGAAAGGCCACAAGATCACTCAGGTGAAACTTCAGAAAATCTGGCATTATGGCAGGCAGCAGGAGCCTGTGCAAGCAGAAAACTTACTGGTCTTTTTTTAGACATTTACCAGTGTAAAATGAAAATAATACGAATCAGCTTTCACCAGGGTAAGGCTAACATGAATGTAGTCACTTGAAAATCATCTCAGACTTAAACAGCCTCCAGGCTGTACTTCAGACTTTGATTCAGGGTTTTGGTTCTCTGCACATCCAATATGATGAAAATGTATCTGTTTTTCAATAAAAATACTGACCAAAAAACAAATATCCCTGTGCAGCAATGGAAACCTCATAAACATCACAGTCATGGTTTCATAAGAGGCAGCTCAGAAGGAAAACTGACTAATCTCAGCTCATTGCCCAAGTGCAGAGAAACAGAAGAGTAAACAGCATTAAAAAAAAAATTAAAAAAGCGGCGCTGGTCTCTCCATGATGAGGGAAGCATGGGCTGAACTGAACAAGCCCTGCAGTTCTTAAGTGCTGTTTAGCAGCATCTTAACTGCTCTTGGCACTTGAGGACTACAGCCACAGTTCTTGAAGGACTGTCAATTCACCCCTTGTCACCTATAAACTACTCTGAAGCTTAATTGCTCACAGTTTTATTGTGAAGATAATTATAGACTACATAAACTCAAGAGGCAGGATAATTTCTGCAGCCATTAATACCGGGTTTCAGCTGTGCAAACCAGGAAAATAATGACAGAGAACTCTCATTCTTCAAGGCATGAACTCATGATGAGACCTCACAAGTGGCAGAAGCAGCAAACCCCATCTTACAGCCGGTAAGAGCACCTTGTGACATAACTGCTAACATGAACCATTTATTTTCCATATGAGGATGATGTGAGAAGTTGTAGCTACTGCTTTTAGAGTCATAGAATCATTTCAGTTGGAAAAGACCTTTAAGAACACAAAATCCAACCATTAACCCAGCATTGCCAAGTCCACCACTGAATTACCTCCCCAAGAGCAGCAGAGATCATCTCTATCATCTCTCTTGTAGACAGCAATAATGTGACCTTTCAGCCTCCTTTTCTCCAGGCTGAGCATCCCCTGTTTCCTCAGCCACTCCTCATCCAGACCCTTCCCCAGCTCCGTTTCCCTTTTTGGACACACTCCAAGCACCTCAATATCCTCCTTGTGAGGGGTCCAAAACTGACCAGAGGATTTGAGGTGGGACCTCACCAACGCCCAGCACAGGGGAACTCCAGGTTTCAGCGCAGGACGAGGGCAAAGGGACCCTACACGTGCACCACCCTGTTTGCTCAGGGCTGTTGACATTGCTCTGGGGTGGCACGAAACAACTGGCTCCAGATGGGTGGACTTTGGGCTGGTGACAGGGCAAAGGGCTGAGTCACACTCTCTACCTGCAGGTTCTGTAGGAAGCCCCTTGGCTCTCAGAAGTCAAAGTCAGTTTTGGCTAATATGGGCAAGCTGAATTGACCTGAAAACCTGCCTGTCTGGGTGCCAGTCACAAAGTCACACAGTCTCCTGCTCTTCTTCGTGAAACCTTCTTGAGACTTGTCTGTGTCCAGATGAAATATCTTTGGCTGACCAGCCACAAGTCCACATCTGAAAAAAACAGAAGTATCCCAAAGCTTTTCGGGAAAAAAAAAAAAGGCAACAAGGGACATGAGCCATTTCACACAGCCATTAAAGTTCCATCATAATGACAGCATGTGTTGGGGGAGGGTGGGAAAAAGGATAAACAGCAGTTTCAAGTCCAGAGCCTGGGTCTCCATCAGATATATCACCCTTTGTGAGAGATACCCTGGGGCTGAGTTACAGGCCAAATGTGTAAAAGTTGAGACTCATTTTTCACGTCCTGTTTACAAATGTCCTGGCTAGGAGACCTCACCTGGGCTTCTGGATGCTCATATTTGCTTCAAGCGTAGCTGCAGGCTTCACAAACCCACGGCCACTCCCAATTAGGAGACACCTCAGAGAGCCGGCTGTGTCAAATATCATTAAGTCTGAAAGCAAGTCAAAACAATCCCAAAGGCTTCTGTCCATCCAGAGGAAAAATTACCATTTTTTTAAAAAATCGCAGTTGAAAGGATTTAGGAGCAGCAGCAGTCTCAGGAGGTTTGTATAATCTAGGAATCCCCTCGTTTCATGTAAAGCAATTCACACTAGATCTGAACACTGGCAAACAGTCAGCTAAATCCATTATCGCATGATAACGCTCAAACATTTCATTAATTCCTAACCAGCTGTCCTCTGCTCCCTTACCCCTTTCATCATACAAACGTTTCTTTAACTGTCTGAGGGAGGGGAGAAGGGAGGATCAGACGCAGCCTCGTAAAATTCTTTCACCCGCTTGGCCTGCGGCAAGTTATTTCTTTTGACACGCGTGTAAAATAATATTGGGGGCGGTGTCTGTTTGGCTTGGCTGGATGGTGAGTTTTCATAACAATTTGGTAAGCCAAGTACCTGTGAAATGGAGTACAGAGAACTCACGGCAGCTTGTTGATGAGCCTGCCGTCTGGTTAATTAACATATCTCATTAAATAGGGAAGACCCCTTGCTCCAGCGTCTATGCCAAGACACAAGGCAAGGTGTTTGGAGCAGGATGTTGCTCTCCAGTGTCTTGAGGTCTTTTCTAAAGTCCTCTGGTACTCTGTGCCAAACAAACCAGTGGAAGTGAGGGTAAGCAAGGGATTGGTACCTTGGGGGGTTCTCCTACTACGTGACTCAACAAAGTGGGTATGTGCACACCAAGAGCCAGAGAGAGATTTTAAGGTGACTTCTGGATGCTTTCCTTAGAAAAAGGTCTCCCTGAAGAGCCCCAAATCCCTACACGTTGCCTAGGGACACTCCAAGGAACAGGAATCACCACCCTGCTGAGGAGGGATCTGAGGGGAGCATTCAGGAGTTGTCTCCAACTTGCTCTCAGCCCCAGTCCAGGGGCTTTTCTCCCAGTCACTCTCCCAGGCAAACAGCACACGTCTGGACAGCACATCAGGCTCCTGACTGACACTCATTTTCCCCCTGCCAAGACATGAGAGTGCGTTTATTTATTATGGGTTAAATATTTGGAGTTGAGTAAGAACCTCAGAGGGAAAAGGTGGGTCTGTTTCCTTGGATTTTTCTCCACCCCCTCACTTGGTATGAAAAATCAGATTTTTTTAAACTATTATGTTTGTTTTATGGAAAGTTACCCTTTTTTGACTTTAGATTCAGCTAAAGGCTGAGAATTAACAACTCTCGAGTGAAAATAACATGAGGAAATACAATGGAGAAATATCTGGACATGTCCAGACAGGTCTGGACATTGCCAGAACGGGTCTAAAATGTCAGGCTGAGGTAAGGATCACACTTCACCACAACAACAGGCAACAAAAGGGCTAAAACAGAAGAAATTTTAAATTTTTTTCAATTATTTTAAAATGAGGTGTCAAAACACCAGGTAGCATGGTCTGTCACAAACCCATGGGTAACAAGAAGCACATCTTGGAAGTTGTAATGACATTTTGAGATCCTTTCTTGATGCTTTCAGGTGTGTTAGGGTCACCTAGAATTTCCACTGAAGTCACTCAAGTCTTTCTTCTTAACATAGAATCATTAGACTTTTCTGTAAGTATAGCTATATTTTGTTTCTTTTATGGAATAAACTCAATGTTTTATTAAGCTATATCACAGTTGTGATACAATGGATGATATTCTGCTGTCAAGAGTAGGTGTTACACTGGGCTGTCACGGGTGTGGAAAATTTATCTTTACCATTTGGCTAATTAAGGTAATTATTTTGCCACTTTTTGTGTTTATAAACATCAGTAGTATGTCTTAAAAACCATCATTCTTTGAATGGACTTTGGACATCCTCACTAGAGGATGATTAATTTAGTGAGTTGTGCATGACTGTGGTCATGCATGCTTTTCAGCCCTTGGTCTGCATCAGACTAAAAACAAATACCTATTGGTAACAGCACTGTAGAACAAAATATTACTGTCTTTTTTGTGTGTCTTTAGGACTTGTAATAGAGTCTCTTTGTTAGACTCAAGATTCATCTTGCTTTTTAATAGATGTGTACAATTCTTCCATTTTGCCTTCTGTGGTTTTCCTTTTCTGAAGTCTGGTATGCTTCGTGGTTTATTAATTCATGAGTTGTAGAGAAAGAAGTTCACCATAAAAAAAATTGTTTTGGAATATACACTTAACGGCGTGTCAAGAAACAGAAAACAATTACACTGACGCAACGTAACGTGCATTTTTGCATGCCGCTCAGACGCTGCTTTATGCATCCCTAGTTTATGTAAGTAATGAAAATTAAATATCACGCTAGCCTGCACAATGGAGCCAGCACAATTAAGGCTAGGAGACCTTAATTGGGACTGAGAAAACACACACCAGCGCTAAAAAAACACAGTCTTTTATGGCTGATTTGCAGGGGGTGCTTCCAATGTGGCAGGGCTATGGCTGCCATGGGGAATGAAATGTTATAATTTGGCACTGTGTGTTATAAATGTTATAAATAATGGGCACTGTGTGTTGAGGGTTGTGTTCTGCAGATGTGACAAATACATGACAAATGCCACATGTCACCCTCTCCATGTGGCCTGGTGCACACCCCATTGCAGCACTGGGCTGGATGTGAGGAGAGGCAGCTCATGGCCTCTGGTGGGTAGAGCAGCAGGGACAAGGTGGGGAGGCAGGATGGGACCTCGACTGTAGCCAAACATGGGGAAAAGGTGTTATTTTTCTTTGTGATGAAGGACAATTTCAGCAATTTGGGGGCAGCATGTTTGCAGTACCTCAGGTAAACATGGTGCTCGCTCCTGCACTTTCCAGGCTGTTGGTTTGGAGCTGTACTTGGCACAACTTTGCCTGACGGGCAAGGGGCTCTGCGCTGTTTCTGTGCAAATGCCCTACCTTGGCAGGGACAGGGAAGGCCTCCATCCTCCCTCAGGTTGCCACTCATGCTGCTTTTCCAACCAAGAGCATCTCTTCAACCTAGACACAGACAGGCTCAACCTTCGTCCCTGGGCAGCGGGGAAAACTCCCCTGACACAAACTGGGGAATTAGATGCTGGAAAGAAGCATTGCAGAAAGGGGCCTGGGGATCTTGGTTGATGGCAAAATTGAATCTGAGTCAGCCAGGAGGGCTAACAGTGTCCTGGGGGGCTTCAGGCACAGCATCGCCAGCCAGGCAAGGGAGAGGATTGTCCCGTTCTGCTCTGAACTGGGGTGGTCCCACCTTGAATATCGTGTGTGGTTTTTAGTTCCACAATGTAAGACCTAAAGCTATTAGAGAGCATCCAAAGGAGGGTAACGAAGATGGTGAAGGACCTTGAGGGGAAGCCGTATGAGGAGTGGCTGAGGTCACTTGGTCTGTTTACTCTGGAGGAGACTGAGGGGAGACATCATCGCAGTTACAACTTCCTCATGAGGGGAAGAGGACAAGTGGGTACAGATCTCTTCTCTGTGGTGACCAGTGACAGGACTCGAGTGAATGGCATGAAGTTGTGTCGGGAAGGTTAAGTTGGATATTACAAAAAGGTTCCTCACCCAGAGGGTGGTTGGGCACTAGAAGAGTTTCCCAGGGAAGCGGTCACAGCACCAAGCATGGCAGAGCTCAGGGTGTGTTTGGACAACGCTGAGGCACATGGTGGGATTGTTGGGGCTGTCCCGTGCAGGGCCAGGAGTCGAACTCGACGCTCCTTGTGAACGTTCTGTGTCACTCTGAGCCGCTGTCACTCTCCAGCACCTGCCCCGCCATGCCCGCCTGCCTCCCCTCAGGTGGGCGCCCCTGGGGGGAATGCCTGGGCGCCCCCGTAGCCCTCCCGCCGTCACCCAGCAACGCCCCCCGCCCGCCCCCCCCCAGGCCAGAGGCCACGCCCCTCACTGCATATTCATTACCGACACCCCAACGCGTGCGGACACCACGCCTCCTTCATACATATTCATAACTCCACCTCACGTACCCCCGGGAGGCCACGCCTCTCTCGCTGCATATTCATGACCCCGGGGGCGGGAGGGGGCGGAAGCGGAAGCGGAAGCGGGTGCCGGTTCCCGAGGACCCGGTATAAAGCGGCCGCCGCTGCCCGGTGCCGCCGCGCTCGCGCCGCCGTCAGTGACCTCGTCCCTTCCCTCCTTCCCTCCCTCATCCCCCCCGCCCTCCCCGGCGCCGCCGCCTCCCCCCTCCGCCGCACGGAGCAGGTCCCGGGTGCTGGGGGAGACCCGGGGGCAGGTAAGGAGGGCGGCGGGAGCTTGGGCTGTGAGGGGTGTCTGCAGTGAGGACGGAGTGTGGAGGCGAGGGGCGGCTGAGGAGCCGTATGGTGACGGAGATGAGGGGCTGGTGAAGGCGAGGAAGGGTTTCGGGTGAGAAGGTGGTGAGGAAGGGTTTGGGGTAAGGGAGGTGAGGGGCTGGTGAAGGTGAGGAAGGGTTTGGAGTAAGGGAGGTGAGGGGCTGGTGAAGGTGAGGAAGGGTTTGGAGTGAGGCAGGTGAGGAGCTGGTGAAGGCGAGGAAGGGTTTGGGGTAAGGGAGGTGAGGAGCTGGTGAAGGCGAGGAAGCTTTGAGTAAAGAAGGAAGGTTTGGGGATAGGGGCTAAGAAGCTTTTTAGATGAAGGAGGTATGGGGCTGGAGAGGTGAGAAAGGGTTGAGGAGCTTTGGGGTGAGGGTATGTGATGGGAAGATAATGAGGATCTTGGGGGTTAGGGAGATGTGAGGCTGCAGAGGTGGAAATTGCAAATGCTGTGTGCTGTGGTGAGAAATCAGGTCAAAGGAGATGTTGGGCTACAGAGGTTGGAAGGGGTGAGAAATGAATGGAGGAATGAGTAAGGTAATGTTGGAGAGACTTGTTTGGGTTGTCTGAGATAGCCACCTCTTTCTCATCAGTATTAAGTTCCCCTTTGGGTTTGTGTTGGGTGGAGACTGTGCTGGAAGAGGACTTGACAAAGGGACCAAAGATGGAAACTAGTGTAGCTTTTCAGACTATTAAACTTCAGTAGTCTGCCATTTGAATAATTCCACACTTAATCTGTAACCTGATCTCCATGCTTTATCACAAAACAATTGAGTCTCTCCTTGCCTGATATGATGGTGGGAGGGTATTGGGGAAAGAAATTACTTTCAACTTTACTCTTAAACCTTCCATGAATGCAGCAGTTTTCTTTAAGATCATGTCATCAGTGATCTGCAACTCTAAGATTACTTTATTTAGCTCTTTTAGCAGGTGCAGGAACTCTGATTGACCTTGAAAAATACTCTGTCTATGGGGCAGTTTTTTCTCTTGAAGTGCTTTGTTTCCAGTATTCTCTACGTATAGAGGGGGAAAAAGGAGGGGAGGAAAAGATTCAGCCAAGGCTCTGACTTGGCACTGGGTGCGGTGAGTGAATCAATGTTGCTGGAGCCTGGCTAATTCAGGGACTTACAAATGGGAAAGGGTAGGAAAGATATTGCAGGATGTTGAACGTTAGATAGAGGAGATGTTTTCTCCTTCAGGAAAAGACATGTTAGAAGAATTGGATCTACAAGGAGAGGCGGCACTAGGTACAGAGCACAGAGAAATAACTGCAGCATTATGAGGATCTGTGGGAAGGAATTGCACTGTTACAGCATGTATCTTTTCTGCTCTGCAAAAACTGCTCCAGTGTGAGCTGCGTCGTGTTCCACTGCTGTGATCAGAGAGTGCTACTAAAATATTTAATGAAATATGGCTTGAGCAGGTGCTTGAGCTCAAAGAGTGAGCTGATGAATGCTTCCTGCTTCCCTCCACAAGTCAGGCTTTTTTCTAAATACCTGGCAGAGGAGATTGTTGATGTGATTGCACTGCCATGGCTTGTGTGACTTGTTCCCTCTCCCCATTATTGCAAAAGATAAGGTCTTCCTTGCTAGGTTTGCTTAGTGATTATACTGGATTGATGAAATGTTCAACATGGCTAATTTTTCCCTTCCTAAATATGGGAAGAGGTTTCAGACAAGAGATTAAACTATTTACTTGACACTTTGGCTATAAATGCTTACAGAAGTTCTTTATACTGTAAGTTTCAAAAGCTATCACTGCCTTAAACTCCTGAAACTGCATCCAGTAGTCTCTGTTGCATCAAAAAACATCTTTGAGTTCTGATGTATGTCAAAGGTAGTGGCAGCTGCTGTCTTGGAAGTAAGAGCTTCATTCCTCTATTAATGAGGTTAAATTGGATACTTAAGGGAGTTTTCATGACAAAATAACAATTTCCATGATGTAATGGGTGGGATCAGTGGAACAGCTTCTATTTTAGTTAGCTATTTGTAATGTCAGAGGCCAGTTTACATGGGTTGGCTCGTGCCTCTCCAAGCAAGTAAATGATATTAGTTCTTGTGTTCAATTATGTATGACTGAGGCATCTCCAGCAAAAGGAAAACGGGTGATTCTATAGATAAACCCTCCTGTGTGACTGTGGGTTAACTCCTGCAGGAGCCTGCTGCTCTCTGGAACTCTGTTGCTGAGAAAGGAATGAGCAGGATGTGCTGGTGTGACCTTGCTTGGATGCTGTGGGGACTGCCTGCAGTTGAGGGCAATCCTCTCCCTCCAAGCTGAAATGTGCCTTCAAAATTCAGTGTTTTAAATACAGTTGTATTGTGCTGCCTTGGGCTGTCAAGGAAGGTTGTCTTCTGCTAGAGGTGTCCTTAGTTAGTCATGAGGAGGTGGCAGAACACTGACTGACAGCTGGTGAACCTGCTGTTCCTTCTGTGTCATGTTACAACAAAATTCATGAAATGCAACTTTGTTCATGTGCCTTTTCAGTGGGGCAACACAAGTGGAATATTTTTGTGGCTTCCAGTGAAGCGTGGTGTGAGTCGGACTGAAACAATGCACATGTTTGTATGTCTAAGTGCATGTGACCTTAAGTTTTCACACTGAAACAAGTGTGGAGCCTATTTGAGGAGCTTTCTGAAGTAACTGCCTTGATTCCTCCTGGTGGAAATACAGGCTCTGAGAGAGCAGGCTGAAGTTGGACCTGTCTCACAGGGCTGTGACCTCCAAGGTTAATTACCTTTAAACTCACTCCAGTCCTGGATTCTCTGGCAGCTAGAAAGTTAAGACTTGGTAATATAATATTGCTCTGCTTGTGTGCTGAGGCAGGAATGCATGGACTCTGCCTCTATCTCTGTATAAACTTAAATGGATCATTTATAAAAGCAATGGGAATATTAACATTGGATGGTACCTGTGGAGTAATTCACCAGTGAAAATGCATCTAGTGTTTGAAAAACCTTCTTGCAGTCAAAATGTGCTGCCAACTGAGTAGCTCGGAAAAGATGTTGAAGCTTTAAGAGTCATGAATTCCTGGGTGGGAAGATGATGGCTGGAATGACCTGGTAGGTAATACCTGCAGTTGTGAACACAGCTGCATGAAACACTTCAGTACTTTCAGCAGACACTGATTTAAGCTATAAACAGTTCCTTTACACAGCAGCATTTGCTCTTGTCTAGCTTAGTCTGTAATCTCTGATGTATTGCTGTCGTCCTTAGCTGAGCACCTTATGACTTCCAGAATCAATTTCTAGAGGAGGAAGCCAGTTTCACTCACAGTATGTGGGCAGTGCTACTTGCATGTTAGGCAAAACCAGTGAAATCCTTCACACTGCCCATCAGAAAAAGCTGGAGCTGGCAAAAGTTCCTTTTGAGCTTAACTTGTGGTCTGTACCTCCTCTAACACCACAAGCCACCCTAAAATGCTTGCATCAAGTGATCAAGCAGTGTGTGTTGAGCAACAGTGCACATGTGCTGGTGTCATGTTTGACATAAAAACCAGCTTGCCCTTCAAACTGACTGCAGTGCTATGGGCTACTTTTAATAGTGTAAAAGCATGTTGAACAGAGGCAAAGCTCTTGGAGTTGAAATGGAGCTTTCCAGCTGATCTGCCAGGAGAGCCTGTGGAAGTGATGAGGCTGTTGTGAGGAGGAGGAAGCTTTAGCAGCTTGCAGAGTAATGAGTAACATGCAGAACTGTTTGTGCTGTGTTTTGGTTTTGCAAGGGTCACTCCCATGACCTTTATATCTGTAATACTTGCAAGATCCCAGGCTGTGATCTAGTCCAACTACAGGCATAAGATTCATCAAAACTCCAATGGAACAGCCTTGTGTGCAGTTGCTTCCCTTAGAGATGGGTTAAGATTTGATACCTATTCTGTTGGAGCTTCTCATCCTCCAGCTTAGTGTGAGTCTTACTGAACACTTTCATTCAACAGTAGCCCATTGACTCAGGGATTACAGAGTGCAGTGGGCATTGCTTAGCTTATATAACAGCAGTAAACTGCTATGAATGTTTGAAACAATACTTTACCAAAGCAGAGCATTACACCTGCCCAGTAAAAGCTGTAGCAAGTCTGATAAACTTGCTAGAAATTGTGTGTTTAAGGCTCCATGCAAAAACAGAAAACAATCCAGTTGTCAAAGTTGAAGCAGAATGTTGTCAGGATGAGTGACACCACGTGTGCAGCTTCACTCTCAGCTGATGTTTCAGCCTGAGAGTCACCTTTCATATCCTGGACAGCCCAGAAACCAAGCATGGAAGCAGACACTGTTAAGCTGTGGAGTGTTGGGATCTAAGGACTGCATGCTTTCGGTAAGCTGCTGCTGTCAGGTGACTTTCACGGTCAGCAGCTTATCTGTTACCCACACATCTTGCATTTGGGTCACAGCCCTGCTCAGAGAAACCACCCAAAGCTTCCACTGGTAAACAGATATTATATCCTGCATTTGGGACTGTGAGTGGCTCTTGTAACCAAGCACTGAATAATTATTGCTGTTCTAAATGAACTGATTACTCTGAAGTATGGTACAGAAGCCTAATATTCCTCCAAGTGAAACAAGATACTCTGCTTGAAAAAGAGCTGATTTCATACTATTAAATCTAGACCTCCAATAGAGTTGCCCAAGACCAAATTTGCCTCGCGTTAAAAGCCGGACTTTGGGCATCTCACTGCAGTGTCTGAGCCATGGTGTGGTTTGTGCTGTGACCTAACTGGCACACGGTGGCTATTAACTAAAGCCCCTTCTTGCTGGTACTTCCAACAAGTGCTGTGCAGTCATTTAGACTGCAGCTGGCATACGGCTTTGTAACAACTCGGGACAAGCAGCCAGGGTTCCTCATCAAACTTGGTCTTGGCAAGTGACTCTGGCAAGCATCAGGACACAAGGCTTTTGTTGGGTAATGATTGGGTTTGGCTTAAGAGCTGCTCTTGACCTTGGTTTGGCTCTTACTGGTATGTATTCTGCTCAAAACATGAATCTCAATCTATAGATGATGGGCAGTTGGTCTCCACAATTTGGACAACTAATAAAACTTCAAACCCAGTTAAAGCTGGGGAAGACTTGATTTCCAGGACTCCCATCTATGAAGGATACAGACTGTTAAACTAGTATCATTAGCTTTAGGAGACCTGGCTGGCCTGACACTTCAGGCTTGAGTCAATCTTTTTTGCAGTGTTATGTGAAGACTGACTAAATGGCCTGAGGTGTTCTGGGAGTGGACTGAGACATACTTTCCTTGCACGACTGAAATTGTCAGTCAATAGCTGCTGCTCTTGTAGGAAGGCATAAAAAGGTAGGAGATAAAGCTTAGTCTTAAGGAGTAGGCTAAAGATGCTTTTGAAGAAAATTCTAGTGTGTAAATGGCAGCAGGAAAGTGTTACCCCAAACTGTTTTGCTGAACTATATTTGAAGTGGAGTTTGTCAGTGTTCTGGGGAGAGCAAGGTTGGTTCTCAGCAGAGTGGAGAGAGGACCTAGTTTCCTCATCTTGTTTTAAATGAGAGCTCTAATGTTTTTGTAACTGAAATTGAAACCAGTGTTATGCTGACCCTGCATATTTTCTATCCTCTGCTGGCTGGCCTGGACTACTTCTGCATGCAGTATAGTTCATTTATTTTGGAGACTTGAAAACAAGCCATTATCACCCTTCAGTGCCAGATAAATAAATGATCTAACTGGGGGCCGAACCCAGTGTTCTTTTACAAAAGCACAACTGCATGTCACTCTTATCTTCTGCATTCTGTCCTTGAATATATGATCAATCTTTCTGGACCACATCCAGAAACCAGTGGCTTAACCCAGCAAGCGATGACTGCAGAGCAGTCAGATTTCTGTGCCACTTAATTTCCTATCATCACTTACACACAGCAAACAGTCTTCCAGAATACATTTAACATGAGCACTGTTTAACCTACAACTTTCTTATCAATCATATGGAAGTACAAATAACAGGAACAGGAGTCAACTCTTAAATAGTCTCAATGCTGGATCTGTGCTTCCAGGTAACAATAGTTTCAGTGGCTTGATGTTTTTTTGGTGAGGTTTTTTTTGAGGGAAGGGAGAAGGCACACATGCAGGGCAAAAAATACTCCTCCCATTTTACGAGGGGAATATCTGAGCAAGTACACTGGCCTGAGCAGTCTGGCTCTGGGTGCTCCCAGGGGAGTGATTTGACAGTCTGAACTATTGCTCCTTAGAGTAGTGTGGCTGGCCAGCTAACTCCCAAGAGTTCAAAAAATAACCCAAAACAAATGCACAACTTGCTTTAACACCAGCACTTCTAGTGCACATGTCCCATTTGCTGTCTGATCTGTATCTGGGGGAATCAGCTTGTGATGTAGGCTTGTTCTTTTTCTTGGCTCTTGTTCTGCTTCTAACTTTGGTGTAGAGAGGGAAAAGGCTTACACTTCTCAGTGCACAGGTACCCTGATTGTTTCCAACATCATAGCACTTTGACCTCCCTAAAAGTCAAAAAATTTCCTTCAATGGGCTGAAAAAAGAGCATGAATAGGCAGTTATCTGTTCCCTTCATGCTCCTACAGTCATTACTGGCCTTAGAGTTGGAGCTTTTTCTGTTGCTTTGTTTTTAAATCACCTTTCCAGTTTCTCATCTTCCAGGTATGGTCTGTTGAAAACTCTCATGCAGCTGCATAGTGGATCTTTCAGTCTACTGGAGAAATGGAATTGAATTAGATAAGGTTTGTCCCCTTCCAGACAATTGCTCTGGAATAGTTTGCGTGACAATCCAGGGTGCCATTTGAAAATAAGCCTTTTGACCCTATAGTACAAGTGGGATCTCTAATCTTCTTTGTATGCATATGACCTAGACACTGCCACAGCCTTTCAGTTGTGTAGTAACCCCCAATTAAGCTGTATATAAAAGAGTTTGGGTTCCCATACAGTGAATTTTCTGCTAATATCTGATGCCTGTGAGTTTACTGGGTTTGCTGTTGTATTGTTAGTAAGTGTTTTACTGGTTAGAACAGCAGGATATATTTGTGGGCAAGTAATAGTCTTGCTGTGATGACTTAAGATAAAGCCTCACTACTTTATCTCAGGGTATTCTTAGCCTGTTCATGGCTAGATCTCTCTAACATCACTCTGTCAATGCAAAACCTAACGAGTCTCAGGGATGTTCTGTATAAACTTGACTTTATACTCCTTGAACAGGTTTCAGTGCATCATCCTACCTCTGTACTTCATGGAAAGATACACAAGAAAAAAACCCAAAAACCAGTGCTCAGTAACTGAAAACTACTAAATACGTTTGTAGTCATCAGACTACAAACTTCCAGCTCATTCCAGCAGCCCAGCACTGCTTGGTATTTCCCTGAACTGCACTTAGTAGCTTTTTCTTCCTCATTAACTGGGCTCCTGAATTAACACGTTCTAAGAGATCAGTTCCAGTTCTTTGTTAAGGCTGGTTACTGGATAACTGGTTGTAATTAATGCCTGAATTTATCACTGGTACAATAGTGGCTACACTGTTCCCTGCACTTCAGCCTCTTGCAGAAGCTTTTTGTTAACGGACTCCCTGTCTGGGTGGTTCTGTGAGGAGTTTGTGTAGTGCTGAGTATCTCACTTGCAGGATTTCAATGAACCTGGTAAGTTGCCTTGATTGTGGATCACAGCCTCATTGAGTCTGGGAATTTAGCAACTGATGTGTCCCTTGTGGCTTCTCTGACCTCTGAAGTTTTAGGGCTTCCCACTGACAAAGCCACTGCTGGTAAGTGGCCCATGGTCAAACATCCCTACTTGAGAAAGCTTTAAATCCCAACATGCAATTACTGTATTGACTGGATATATATACACACCACAGCTTGCAAAAGACAAATTCTTTAAGTAAGTAGGGAGTAAGATTTGAGCTTTACATGCAGAAATTGCTGCTGTCCAAGTGATTTCGAGATCTTGCCCTAGGAGATGAGATAAGAAAGCTGCTGCAGTTCTGTGCTTCAGGCTTTCACAGTGAAATTGCTTTGTCTCTGAAAAAAATAGTCTGAAATAAAGAGGTGGTGGTAATGGTTCCCCAAGCTTTAATACTGAAGGTATATTTTCTCATAAGGGCATGTGTTTAAATACTTCAGCTTTATATTTGTAACATCTTCACTATATATTACACTCTTCTTGCATCTAAATGAGTGTGGTCAGGGTGGAAGTGCTGTGCAAATGAAAGCAACACTTGGTTTATCTCCAGTAGCAGAATTCAGTTCATTAATATTGCATCTCCCTGTAACTTAGAAAATGAGTGGAAGCCTGCCTGTGTCAAGTATTAAATAAAAATGTGTTCCTTATTTTTGCATTAATGACTGTCCAGCATAATTTGTAATTCTTACCTGGTGCAGTTATGCTTGTGCCATTACAATACTTCATTTTCTTACTCACTGTTGATGTAGGGATTAAATAACTTCCTTTCCCATTGTCTGGGTAATAGTCATATCTTTTCAAAGAATGAGAATAACAAGAACACTGGCCAATTCTTGGCTTTCACCAGAGAAATTTTTAAAATATTGGACTGGACTGAGTGGAAAGCAGGAAGCCAAGGCTGGAAACTTCTCTGCTCCATCCTATCTGATAAAGCAAGCAAAAGCCCAGAATTTTCCTTCATTAATCTGTTAGCCTTACGGGACAAACTGGAGCTCCAAGTTGCTTGATGTGAGCAGCTAAGACTAAAGCTACACAAGTCTGTCCTTTTGCATATGAGAGGGCTTGTAATAATGCTGTGACCCTTCCAGCTTCACAGGGAATAATGAAAATACAGCAGGCTTATACATGAGTGATGAATGCATCTTATATTGTTTATATCTGGGCTTGTAATTTAATGTTAGAGCTGAGCTCCCAAGACTTTTAAGTAGTCTAGGTACAGAATTAAACTGTAGATTGTGCAGCAAAAGCCTGAAAGTCTGGGGAGCTTTTTTCATCGGGTAGGTGGAGGGTTTCACTCCCGGCATATGTGGGGAGGATGTATCCAAAGTGACAGACAAGTGTCACTGCTTGCAGACTACTGGGATTCAGCTGTGGCTGCAGCAAAGAACTGCCAGTGCTTTTGAAATCACTTTAATCTCAGCAAATGGTTGTCAGGCCTGCTCCTCATGGTAGGAAGTGTTTAATAAAAAGCATGTGAGAAGTCACATACATGTGTGCAGTTTGTTTTCTGTTCAGCAAAGAAATCTGAGATCAGGCCACTCAAGATCCTACCCAGATGGCTGATTTAGCCCATGTGTCCTAAAGTAAACCAGAGTCTGTTTTGATTGCACTATTCTTCAGAAGGAATTAGCATTTCATACCTGGGAAATTTGTGTATGCTAATTTGTTCCATGTTTTGAAGGCTGAGTTTTGCTCCCCATGCCAGTGAAGGTTTAAGCTTGGTTGATGCTTATTGTAACATGACAAGTATTCTTTCATCAGGTAAAATACAAAGTACAGCTGCACATTTTATATTCATTCTGTTTTTCCAGATTTCATGTATGAGTGGTGAGCAAGGGCATACAAAGTCCTCAGAGGAAGGTGAAAAAGCTTTCCTAGCCGGAACTTGTTTGAGTTATACACACTGCTGTTCACTTTACTACAGATAAGTAGGAAGAATTTTACAGGCACTATGTGAATTCTTTTCCCACAGGTTTTATTTTTACCTGATAAACTAAGAATTTGTCATCCTCTAAATGTCTACCACAATTAACTTAAACTGACTGCAGCTTGATGGAAAATGAGAATACAAGTTAAGGATATTAATGTGTCACATCATGGCTGTTTTAATGTGGAATTGAAACTTAAATTTAAATCTCTTTTGGCTGAAAAGGAAAGGTTTAAAACAAAATGGAAGTGACCTTTTGAATTATGACTGTTTTACTATATGATCATCTGTACTTCTCTGGAGAAGTTTATGGGTCAAAGGTCTGCCCATGTGTTTTGCAGAAATATTTATATAGAGGTAATACATTGAACTGTGAAATTTGTTACTGAAAGAATAAAAACTGAAAGCTTTTACAGGATGATAAATGCATTTCACTTAAGTGAGATAACAGGGATGTGGTGCCCCCGTTTTATCTATTAAATCTTGACTGCTGTACAAAGCAACATTAAATTATTTCAAATCTATTTAGGCTCTGAAAACCTAAAACATTTAAGGATATCCTATGGTTAACTGCTGATTGCTTTAATCAAATCTTATTCCTCCTGAAAATCTGGCAGGTGATTGTTCAAACGGTAAAAGCATTAGTTTATTGCATATGCTGGGCCTGTAATTGAAAAAGTAAAATGACTAAGCACAATGTTCTCAGTAAAGCTGCCAAAATAAAACACAGCCCAGAAGGGCAAGCCATGCATTTCATTAAAATAAGCTTCAGTAACCATGAAATTCATCACCCTAAGGGCTTCCTCACTCTGACAAGTGACTAAAGTGTAAAATGTCAAATACCTCTGTGCTGACCAGTAACTTGCATTAACTTTAAGATTTTGTTAGTAAATACTATACGTACTTTCTTGTTCACAAGCTACAAGAAATTAATAGTTTTCTTCCTCAGCTTCCTGTATTACTGCTGAAGACTCACACCTACACATGCAGCACATGCAAATGTCTGTGCCTTTGTGGGCTCTGGGAGGTGGGAAATTGTGTATGTGCTCATAAGTGAAAATGAAAGAATGGCAGGGAGCAACATCGGCTTGCAGAACCATAAGAAGTTGATCCATGAGTGGGGCAAGGAAGGAGTGAACTTGCTTGTTGTCTTCCTCGTGATGGATAACAGCACTTCTGTTACCCATAGCATGTAGAAAATATTCTCTAATTCTGGTTACATCTTTGGCTAATCGTTACATTTCTGATGGAGAGGTCACCTCATGTTCTTTCAACAGCTTCTACATTTGACACCCTCTGTGAAGACATTGTTTAGAGATGTAAAATAATCTCATGCCCTTCAGACTTCATAGTCATGTCTTCTGTCTCCTGTCCTTTTGATTATTTCCTCTCCCAGTTTTTTCTGCTTGGCTCCATCTGATGTGCAGCATGCTTTGCTTGCTGAAGTGTTTGGCTTGAATGTTGTTGTGCTTGATGAGAAATCATTTGTCATGTGAGGTAATCCTCACCTCTAAGAGAACTTTAGGACAAAAGTGAGAATATCTCCTATCAACAGGATATACTGAGTTGGGTTGTGCTTCTCTGCTGGAATCCACAGGTCTTCCTGAAAAATGTGTAATCTCTCCTCTAAACTGCTAGCAAGAGCGGTGTTTGAATAAATATTTGCTAGATTTTTGTTTTTATTTCATGCTATCTTTTGCAATCCTTACAGACAGATCCTTGTTCAGTAAGCCTGCTCTCAGTGGATGGGCTGATAATACTTCTGGACCAACACTAGAAAGCTCCTGAAACCCTTGTTGGAAATACTGTTTTGGAGTCAGCTCTTCACAGCAAAATTTGTGGAAGCTGTCATAATGTCCTTTAAGTCCGTCTGAGTGTCCTGCCCGCTGCAGTGATGGTTTTGCTTAAGTGTGACAGAGCTTGAATATATTCAGGGATGCATGGCACATCCTCCTGCTTATTAATAGGACTTGTGAAATCCTACATGACTGCTAATTTTTTAAAATCTTCCAAGTGTTTCATAGTAGGGTTTTTTCCTGGAAGACTTCCTGAGTGACCAAATTCAGGCAATTCTACTTGTCTAGAATCAATTCTGAATTCTCTTACTTGAACCAGAAGCCTATAACAAGCCATCCAACATGTCAAAGTGGTTACACAAGGCTTTTGGAAATTTTAGACAAAGTTAATGTCACCACAGTGTCACCAGGATAACTGCCTGTTGCTCAAAGCCCCTTCACTTCAGATTTCTGGTTTGCCTGCTCTTAAAGCTGTATACTTCAAGCAGGTGTAGCATTTCAAATAGGACTAACACACGTATCACTGTATCAAGGGAACAACTTTTTGTCTCCTTTTCAAGGACTTGGCCAAGTAGGTGGTAAAGTTGAATGACAAGTCTGTTAATTTCAATGAACTGTTACTTACAAACACCTTGCAGACAGTGAGACAGCAAAATAATTCAGGAATAAATGTCCTATCACTTATCAACCCCACATGTGGTAAATGGATGTAGCTGGTTGTGGTGTTAGAGAAAGGAATCTGTAAGTGTTAACTATCTTCATGGGAACTGGGGTGGAAGCCAAGCCACTATCTTGTACCAGCATAAACTGATAAGAGAAAGTGTTCAGTTAAAAGTAGAGCAGTTGCTTAAAGACATAGTCTGAAGACTTCAAACTCTTTGAATGATATTAGGTAATACATGCAGTATTCATTCAAGTACCTGACTTTAGTTTTCCAACTTTAACTCATCCTGTTGTAGAAATAACTACTATCCTCCTAGTTTCCCCCATTTCCCCCCACAGATGCAAGCCTGTGATTTCCTCTGCAGAACAGAAAGAAAACATCCCTTTGAAATTTATCTAGTCAAAAACACCAAACAGCTTCAGCCAGGTGTAGGTGTGCTTCTATCATCCTTTGTCTGACCTCTGCCATTAGTAATGTTCCTTGCTTGGGATGCTGCTGTGGGCAGTTGCCATCTCCTGGAAGATGAACATCAAGACAGTTTTGAAAATGGAGCAATTAAATACATTATTGCAAGTAGAATCTTGCAATAATAAGTTACATGTTGATTAGGAGTAACGGATCAGGCAGCTGGAAATGTAACATTTGGAATACTGTGAGGTCAGCCTCAGCTTTCCAGAGGAACAGCAAGAAGACTCCACTTCCATTACACTTTTAGAATCAGAGAGCAGAAAGCTCTGAGAGCTTACAGAGCTGAGTCCCTGTCTTGTGGTGTGCCTGTTCCCAACAGCTGCTGCCAAGCCATAAAGATGATTAAACCACAGGAAAGAGTAGAGACTAAAAATCTTCTTCTGCTATTTCTTCTGCCAGCTGAGCAGAGCAGCAGAGATGAATCCAGACTGAACACGAGTGGAGCAAGGTGAGGAAAAGTCAGTGATGCAACCACAAACTTTAAGCACTATAATAAAGGTGTGTGGATGACAGAAGATGTATGAGAGCTGTTTAGCTAACTCTCTTCGTGAAGCCCACACTCTTGCTGGGTGTTATTACTCAAGTTTAGAGAATGCTCCTCTAAACTTGAGTAATAACAGAGTAGTGTCAGTGCTCTGAAGGCAGCATTTATTGATCAGCTCAAAGTTTGGTCAGTTCTGCCTTCTGTGACTAGCCCTACAACCCCTGAGCTAAGAGGTCCTTTAATGTTAGGTGCCTGTTAGACAAATCATAAAGATTTATCTGACCAAGACATTGCTCTTCCTGTTTATCCTTCAAATCAACACCCACCAAATTTCACTTCTTACTCTCCAAGCTGTAGTTGGTGTGCCTTCTAAAAATTTTAAGGAGATACTCAGTCCTGAATTGAAATTGTAGCTGTTATTTGCACCTACTCATAGTCTGTGGAGTCCCTTTAATACTCCTCCCTCTGAAGGTGGCTTACACTTAACTGCATGTGCATTTTGGTATCTCTTTAAACAATAAAGGCACAAAGCCAAACTTATCCTGTCAGGTGTTCAGGTTAGTGCTTCTTCTTCTGGATTTCCCCCTTGGCTTGAGATTTCAGGATCTATCTAGGGTAATAGAATGAGCAAAAAGATTGCTTGTTCTCTGAGTGCACTCTGCAGAGAAGATCCTATCCCTTTCTGAGGATATTAGATGTCTGTAGGGTAACCTGCCAGCTCAGCTGTTACACTTCAGTATTGTGCCATTTTGTGCACTGCAGTTCTGGTGTTTCCCTCATTGTTTTGCTCTTCAAATATGCTGCTTTCAGTGCCTGCAAGTATTAAAGCAGCTCTGCCTACTTAGAGAAATACCTGTGATATCATCTGACCACAAATTCATTCTGCCTCTGAGAATGATCTGGAAAGACACTCTAGCTGGTATGCAATTAGCCTTGCATAAAGAAACAACCACTACATTAGCTTTGTTTTCTAAACAATCAATCATGCTTGTATAGGCTGAACCTCTCACTGCACTGTTTTTATGTCAGCAGCCCTGTATCTATAGAATGACTCAAGTGCAATCATTTTGAATCTTACAGCTAAATTAACATTGGCTATGACTTGTTGACTTTAAATACCTTTTTAATGCAAAGAAACTCTCCCCTTCCTAGAAGAAGCTTGCCTAGTCCTGTTGACACTATTGCAACAATGTTTTGTTCTTATGGATATTCAAGCAAAGCTGCTTTAGCATGTGAAAGATTAATTCACTGAGGATGTTTTAAGTAATCCAACTGTGTTATCTGATAGTAACCTCCAACAGAAAATGCTTTTGGGAGACTAGATGCCTTCCAGACAGCATGTGCTTGTTGTTATGGGTGGGTTGGTTTTGGGTTTGGGTTTTTTGGGGGCAGGAGGAATAACAGTTCACAAGGGCAACCAGTGTTCAAGGTATTTAAATGTACATTAGCATCTCTACTGCCTTTATAGCCTGCTTGGGTAGTCCCAGCTGCCTTGTAACAAACAGTTACAGTGCAGCTGATGGAACCATTGATTCCTCTTAACCACTCTGCCCCTGGAAACTTGTCTCTGTAGGGATTTACAGGGGTGCAAAACCCATGCTTTGGATGATATGATCATGCTTAGAGTTCCATGGATAAGATCTGCCCCCATCTCACAATGCAGCTTTGTCCCTTGGGTTATATGTAGAGTTTTCCTTGGAGGATGGCAGCTGTGTATTTTGCAGGAAGCACACAGGAAAAGTTGATGGACTGACAGAGCATGACTGAATTGTCTAACTGTGACAGGGCTAAACCTAGACTGGGAGATGTTTTTGCTTTCAAATATTTTCACCTCCTGAAGGTGACTGTCAGCTGGAAGAACTTCTGTAGTGATTGCAGTGATGTGGCAGCAGGGTACAAACGCTTCTCTGGTGCAGAAGTGCTGCTGGTCTCATCCCATAGTGGTCCAGATGTCTGCTGTTGAAGTGGCATGGATGCTGGAGCTTGTGCATCCTCTAAGAGAACAGCTGACAGTCATTCCCAAATTAGGTAAAAATGCCAAATTCTGGCAAGCCTTTGCCAAGTATTTCGTAGTTCTACAAAGTCACAAATGGAAGAGGTTTGTGTCCTCTAAATATTGCCCTGCTAGCTGGTCTTCACATATCAAGTCCAACTGCCAAGCACTTGTAGCCTCTTATTATTTTAGTGTACATGTCAGTAAATATCTTATCCTGCCAGTTCTAACAGGGTTAGAGCTTGGCAAAACACATTCTAAAATAGCATTTGTTCATCGTCCAAAATAAAAATGTTCTGATCGAGCTGCTTTTAAATGTGGCTATCAGCTTTCTATGGGGCTGCTTATAAACCAGCTGTCTAAAGCATATTATTTGACTGATAATTGTCTAAAATGGCTGGTGTGTAACTTGGCCAAAATTGTCTGTTTATTACCTGTACTTTTGTCTCCTATAAGGTGTAACTCTTAAGTGGTGTGTGTTCCCTGCTTTGTTAAAAGTACTGGTTGTGGAAGTTCTTAGTGAATTGATCCCAAGAGAGGATCAATAAGATAGATAAGGTCTGAAATCAGTGTTGTGATGCAACCCTTTTAAGTGCTGATTTATCCATATTATTGACCAAACAGTAATTCTCTGACTTTCTTACGGTTTATTAATTATCTGGGTTAAGAGGGGATTCTTAATTTTGTTTATCTTACACCTTGCTTAAAATATACAGGCTATGCATCACTGCTAGATCCGTTCAAATGTTTATTTAAATAATTGTGCAACTAAATCAAATAGTTCCACTTCATGGCAGTGTACATAAACACGTCTGTCACGCTGGTATTTGGGACAGCCTAAAAAACTGGAGCAAGGATCTGCTCAAGTGCTCCAGCAATACTTTTTATGGAGTGTGCTTTCTCAACGCTTGTTTGTAATTATTTGTGCTGCTGAAGGGAGGCACTGGAGATGTTTACCGAAGGTGCTGCACCCTAAACCTGCAGTTTCCTCTATTAGCACCACCTCATGCATCGCAGGTGTGGGGCCAGAGAGGTGAAAAGCAGCTCTTTTACCACACCCTGTGCAACGCGGGTGCCAGGAAGTAAGTAAGAAATAAATGTTATCTCTAAACACTTTTATTTCTTTCTTTCAGTACTGTAATGATGAGCTGCATTTAAGACTTTATCAGGGGATGTTAGAGTATTTTCCTTGGCTCAGACGGAGAGAAGGGAAGCTCGGCGAAGCTTGGGTGGGGAAGGGAAGGAATCTCTCTCGTTTGTGCTGACAGGAGACAATTTCCAGCAATCGTGATGAGTCAGTGTGGGCTCAAACTGCAGGTTAGGCTGTAAATGCTAGTTTATTACCAAGCAATCACAATGATGAGGTTCCCCTTTGATCTGCGAGTCCACTCAAACAAGGCAAAATGAGAACACTTAGTGCAAGATGATATAACCAGTGATACAGACTTGTTTACAAACCCTTTGGAGAATCTGAAATGTGAGAAACCCTGTTCTGCGACGTTTTGGTTTTTCTCTCAGGGAGTAATTATTTCTTCAGAGTTAGTAAAATCTGGTCAAAACCTCATTTCTCAATCTTTGTTGGAGGGTGAACAAAATTCTAGGGATGTTTTCAAGAGCTTTCTTTAACAGAGTTTTCTGAGATTGAATGATGGTAATGCGTTTAGGGACTGGTAATTGGAGATAATTCCAATGAATTAGACTTTGCAGACGTTAATGATATGCTAGAGGAGGTCGGCTTATGAAGATCTACACTGTGCTCTTTTTTTGTCTTGATCTATTGAAGAGCTCCTGTAATTGTCTAATACATATTCTGGCAGTATTTGGGTTTCTTAAGCATTTGCAGCCTGCAGAAACCAGTCTGTGAATTTTCAGGCAGTGAACATGATTAGTTTAAATGCCAGTATGTGAAAATAATGTGCTTTTCATAGTAGGTACAGTAGCATCTGCAAGGAATGTCTAACTTTGCAGATACAGACTAAGTAAGCAGTTCTGGCTTGACCATTTATATGGATGAATATTCATGCAAAACACTAGTCTCAAACTATTATAGAGAGTATTTCTCATTCTGGAGAATTTGCAAAGGTTGCTCTGGTGTAATACATTTCCCTCATTGCAATCAGGAGGTGAAAGAACCTTAAAAAAATGCTACTGGCAACAATGTCTTGATAGGATTATTCTTGCACCAGCAGCCCCACTGGGTTAGACATTGCCCTTCCTTCTGCAGGAAGGTGGGATTGGTGCAGTTAATCCACTTGGTTATGTATTAAGATGTTTGCTGATGATAGCCTTAGTTTTGTTTTCCTCTGTTGTTCTGCTTCACAGAGACAGAGGGAATGAATCCATTTCATTCTGATGGGAGATAACATTCGTGATAAACATGGCTTAAAAAGTTGAAGATCTTTTAGTACCACGTCCCAAGCTGGACCATACTTTGAGCTCAGGCTAGACTGAAGTTTGTGCTTGTCTGACCAAATAATTGGGTTTTCTTAGTGAAAGTCATTACTTGCAGCAGCATCAGCCCATAACAGCATATTTACACACTGGCCTGAGTGATCTCTGCCCCCATGAGGTTTTGAGTTTTGTGCTTTTGTGGTGACTTGGTTGTTATTTTTTGGTTTTTAAAGCTGTTAGTGCTTGCTGTCTTGCCCTTTACCTAATTTTGGGTGTAGAACCTGCTAATTGGAGATCCAGCCATCACAAATCAGGCATGCCTATGTCTTTGCTGTGCTGTGAAGCTGCTTCTTAATGCCTGGTTTTTTCCCCAGCATCTTTGGTCCCAGCTGTTGTGATTTCCACTAGCTCTGAAGTCTTCTCCACTGCTATTTATGCACATACCCCCTTAGCTGTTTACTTGTTTAATGTGTTCATAAACACGAAGGCAATGTGAGTATATATTAATTTTTACCTGTCTGTAAATCAAAATACAAGTTCAATCAGATACTGCCACCTCTCCAGTTTAACAAAATGAAGTATTTCCTACTAAAAACAGCAGCAGCTGTGATCTAACAATGTAATCTGATCTAATATTAGTGACAGGCTGTGCCTTTAGGGAGCAGTATAATATCCAATCCACTGAATAAAGCCTGTCTCACATTAAATTCTGGATCCCTCTTAAAAATATGGCTTCCCAGAATTGTTTCAGTAGCTGCATAAAGACCCATGATTTCCTATGTATTTTTCCCAGTAATGAATGGAGAAATTATGTTTGCCCCCAAAATACAAAGAACGATGAAATAGTGCTGTCTTACAAAGATGTTTTCCCTGATGTCACAAACACTTTCACCTCTCCACCTTACCTCTAGAGCATTCTATCCCTCCTCATGTTTTCAGGCAGGAAAAAATCCCATCGGGAGAGTTTGTCATGCCCGGATTGCCATCTGTGACTGCATCACCACATCTTCCAGCAGGAGCCAAAATCTAACTTTTGGTCATTTTCCGAGTAAGCTGTGGGGGGGTGAAAAGAGGGCCCCAAGAAAGCCCAGGGGCTTCCAGTCAAGGCCATGCTTTATGGAAAGAAGGAAGCAGGAAACCCTATGGAAGATTTAACTTAGGCAGGGCTGGAGTTGGTAAGCATGTGCATGTCAGGCTTTAATAATTTCTGGAATTTTGTATACATACTGAGCAAAGGGTGCAACAATTATTCATTAACCCTTCCAAAATCAAGCTGTTCACACCCTTCCTTTTATGTTTTGGGTTGTGGTTTGGATATTTATTTGTTGGGGGAATAGAGGATGTCAGATGTTCAGCGTTAAGTGTAGAAAAGCTGCCAGCATCATCTGCTTCTCTTAGATGAATTTATATTTCAAACATCGTGTTCTGGCTTAATCAGCAAGGCAGAGGTTGTAAAAGACATCAACTGACTTACAGTGTGTGAGGAGTCCTGAGGGCAGGCAAAAGTTTGTGTTGGAAGAAGTGGAAAAAATGCTGTTTCTCCGTGTGAGGTGGATTGCTCCATATCGTTTTAATTCACAACGTGCTGCAGAATGACTTACCCCTGCCCAGACGTTGCTTCTGTGGCCTAAATTGTGTGGTAGCTTCAAAAGTAGGTCATGATGCAAAAGCACTGTGCTGTTTCCAGCGGCCCTTTTCTTTCTTTTCCTTTTTCTTTTTTTTTTTTTTTTTTTTTTTTAAATCTCAGGTTTCACGATGAACTTACAAAGAATCTGACCTGCAATCAGTGTTAGTCATAGGGCTGTTTGGGCACGGCGTCCTTGTAGAAGCTGGTTTATGCTGTTGTGTTTCAATGCCTTTGATTACTTGAATGATGAATTAGATGTTGGGACATGTCAAATGTGGTTCTTTATTGCACCCAGTTAGTCTTAACCTTTTTTCCTTTGGCAAGCTTTTAGTGATTCACAGCAGGCCAGTCCAGTGTAATGTAAGACTGTTTTAAAATGAGAGGTTGACTTTCAGGATCTGGAGGTAACGTTGCTCGTGTATGGGAATGTTGTTAAGTAATACATGATATGATTGATTTTTTTTTTTTTTTTTTTTTAATTATTCCTGAGCAAATGTAGTATTTCCCTCTCACAGGGTTAATACAGTTCTGTTTTTAGAAAGTAGTAGCTAAAAAACTTTCTATGTTTGCATTTAGCTGTCAGAAGTCTTAATGGGAATTCAAACAACTGCCTGCCTATAATTGCTGCCCGTTTGAACCAAAGGCCTTATGACTCACCTACATAGAAAGTCACAGGGTTTAGGTCTACACCTTTATGATGGAACAACTTCATCAGAGCACAGAAGGACACAGCCCTTCCTCTGAACTTCGAGTAGGGTAGTTGAGCACATTAGTCCAGCTGGGCCAAAAACTCCAGGTATGTGTTCTAGATGCTTTTCTTCCTCGTGCACTGACTGAACATTTGAGTATTGACATGGGCCAAAAAAACTTCCCTTGTGGCCAGTTCTGTTACTATAAACAGCTGCTAATAATTAGCAACAGAGCCGCAAAACAACCAGGGAGAAAATAGCTGCCTGTTGGCCAAGCAAGTGGTGTTCTGCCTTGCATCTGGCAAGGCCGAGGAGAATACATGAGAGCTCTCCCAGCATGCCTGAGGATCCTTCTGCCTTCTGCACAGCAGGTGTCCTGAGCTGGGCAGATGAGTTTGCTTTTTGACCTTGTAGCCGCAGGGATCCACCGACAGCTTCTTTCCTCTGTGAGCCACAATTTCACACTGGCTTTGGGTATTGCTGGCCAGAGGGACACTTCCAGCCGCTCCTGTGCCTCCCTGTGACGAGGGTGTGGATCCATGCAGCCAACGTGATTTTAAAAAGGATTTCTTTAGCTGCTTGGACATGTTTTTGTTGGCCTAGTTTTCAGCCTGGATCAGTTACAGTGTCTGGTTCGCTGCTGTGCTGCTAGTGTAGCTGTGCAGGAAGCAGTGGGAGTAAGGAACCAGGGGCAAAGAAAAGGAACAACAGACTGGTGCTCTTAGAGGAAGTACTTGTTTATACCAGCTTAAAGTGATTGAGAAACCTAGACTGTAAGCAGTATAATAAGCTGGTAATGTATTTTACGTGATATTTCTTTACAAAATCAGTTGCCTGATCTTACAGAGTAATTTTTAATGTATTTTGAGAATGGACAGGGTTTTGTAAGGTGGTGAAGCCATGCTTGCAGAGGGATTGAAGGTCAGCCTTGCCTTTAAGAACTGCTCTTTCACAGCAGCATTCTCCTTGTCTGTTGGTGTGGTGGAGCACGGAGCATTTGAACTCAAAACACCAGCAATTATGCTTGGAAAAAAGCCATTTTACTCTGGAAAAGGCACAAGTCCAAATGATGTCTCCTTTCACAGGGCAGTCAGATGCTGAAGCAGAACCCATTGTCCATTTTGCATTGAATTGTGGAAGGAATAATAAGTGGTGTTTGTCTGCAACATGGAGCTAGAAGTGCTCAGCCAAACATTTATTTAGCCCGAGGAAAACACAGATAAACTCAGTGTCTTTCTTTCTAATGCTAATATTAAAGCTAAACTTAAATCAGTCTAGATAACTTTTCAAGATATGGCCAGATTACTTGAAAACCTGAGCATAAACCAATTTGGCGGAAAAGTGTTTGACAAATAAATGGAATGACTGGGCACTTACAGGCTTGTCAGCCTGACATGATTCACAGGTGAAATAGTGTGGTTGCTAGCATGGATGTCTGTGGGATACACTCATTGAAGCATTGGAGAAGGGTAAGTTGTAGGGCTCTGGGAGGAACAAAAATCTTATCCTATTAGACTGGCAACTTCTGCAGTCTTACTTGAATATTTCATGAGGAAGTACACTTACTTGGTTTTTGTTGTTGTTTGGGGGTTTTTTTGATGTGTTGAGCAGAGTGGATCACTGACGGGTCCTAATGTGACAATGACAACTGTGACCAGAATCATTAAAGGCTATTTAAATTCTGTAATAATTGATTCATTGATTCTTAGCAATTTTCCCACATAAAGGTAGTGGTAAACAGTGAAAAGATATTGGATGCAAGGATGGCTCAAGCAGTCTCTTCATCTTTCAGCATCAAGAAGGTAAAATTCATTTAAACCATAGAATCTTTGAGTTAAAGTATTTCCTACATCATCAGAAAATAATTCCTGTGAGCAAAACTGAATGCAGCTCTTCATGATTTGAGACCACTTTGATCAGTCTGTATCCTTGCATGTAAAGAAAGTCATGATAATGTAAGAGGCAGACATTGAAGACAGGAGATAACTACATAAATGACTGGAAGTTAATGCAATAAACTTTAAAGAAGAGAATGAGATAAGAGCTAGTTTGCCTCTGTTCAGTCCCTTCCTTTTTTCGTTAGATATTCGATAGTGCTTGGACAGAACTGTTTCCATCATTTTCAGTTTGCTCATTCTGGTTTTTCATAGGCTATACTTATTTTTTGCGTTGTCTTGGGTTTTTATAACTAGTTCATACCAATTCTGTTCAGATTGTTTCTTACACCAATAAATGCCCAATGGCTTCACAGGAAGAAGAAGAAAACCCTCCAAAAGATTTGAAATCTTCTCATGGTATCCAGTTGGGCCCATTTAACTGTTATCTACTCACCAAGCTTTATTACAACTCAAAAAAATACATGTGTGATTACCTGAAACACGCTGTGTACTCCACAGCTTACAGTCATATGCTTTGGCACTGGTTCAGAAATTCTAGTTACTTGTCAAACAGTGCATTCCTATTCCTTGTTAGCAAGAGAGATCTGGAAACATGCATTAAAAATAGTTCAGTCTTAAAAGATTTGGGCAGGATCACTGTTAACCTCATTTATTTTGTTATTGATGGGTGTACTGCCAGTTTGCTGACATCCAGATGGTGGCATCACAAATGCAGGAACACTGCTTGTCAAACCCCCAAGTCCTGAACTTACAAAACACACTGACATGTGTGATAGAAGTCATTTGCCTGAGGCATCATGTTGTATAATTGTGTAGCATAAGCTCTTTGTGCATCTTAAGCATCATAGTGCTCACTAGGGAAAAGAAAACCACAGAATTTTCTGGACTACAGATATGACCTGTATAACACTTCATCTTCTTTGGCAAACCCTGAGGAAAGGCAGTGATTTTCCTTCAGTTCTTTGATGGTTCACAAGCTCTGTCTGTGAACAGTACCTGTTTGAGGCACAGGACCATTGACCTGCCAAGCCTGTAACATGTTTTGTGTTTGACACAGTCATATTATGCCTCAGTGGAAGGTAGGGAGTAAAAGTATAACAGATAAGATTGCAAGCAATATGAGAAGCTTTATAAAATTTTGCTTACAGATTAGTTTTTGGAATATATTACTTGCCTGTTTTGTTGAAATAATAACTATTGCTTTATAGTTTTTTGTAATTGCTACAATGTGGCCAAGGGTCAAAGTAAAACGTTCAATTAAGCTGAAGGAGAGCCAGTGTCATCAGTCTCCTCCTCCCATGGACACTTGGCAAGATTAGAAATATTTCTGTATCTAACGTTCTCTTTACACCCAACATGCATCTCTTCCCATGAAATTCTTCATTCTACTGCCTTATTTGTTATTAGTTACGAAAATGCCCTTGAATACCAGCCATGAAAAACAATTTGTGCTGGATGCAGACATCAGAGAATCCTTCATTGGTATTTTAATCCAGCTTCTCTTCAGGTGCCATTTACTTTGGAGTCCTTTGCTGCATAAAAGTCTCTGATATATTTACTTCCATCAGGTAAATGAATTTGTCTCCCTCTTTGATAAGAAAGAATGCTGCTATTCAAACTTGCCAAATTCAAAATGCACTTGGAAGAAACAGTAGCAGAATATATATCAGTCTAAAATGAATATGAACACAACTGAGCAGGGCGTAGGAAAGAACTGAAGACCTTTCTGAGAGGCTCTTGTTATTCTCTGGCTCTTATATTAGACATGCACTTGGAGTCAGATGAAAGTGCTGCAGGAAGTCTAGCATTATGCTTACCACAAAATTGATATAATGGAACAGTAATTCTCTGTTCTTTTAGATAAAACTTGTCCATTGTGCCTCTTGCTATTGCACTTGAACACTGTAACTGCTTTTTCTGGCATGTTTAAAATATGCTGTTCCTATCTGTGTCAATTACAGCTTCAAAGTCTACCTCCATCTACCACCCATTATTCGTGGCTCTCAAATTATCTGATCACTCCCCATCATCTTCCACTTCAGAAATAACTTTTTCAGTCATCCCTTAGGAGTCTTACTCAAATGGGCCAAATCTCAGATAGCCTCGTTTGTCCTGCCTCTTTATCCTTTCCCAGGACAAATGCTTCCAGCTTGGTGTCATCCTCCTTGCCATGTGCAGGCTGCCCCAGTGCATCACAGAATATTCTGGAGTGATGAACTGCCTTCCTCTCAGCACCTCACCCTGGAGCTGCATATGGAAGGAGGTGTTTAGGGAAAGGGAATTAAATCCTTCACAGGAGGGGAAATTAGGCATGAGAAAACAGTAGAGACTCTAAAGCCAGATTGCACAGGAGAGTTATTTGTGACCCTTAGTCTGTAATACACCATAAATGTTCTGGTGATTTTTTGAATAATAAGAGCAAACATGTATACTTCTAAATTCCACTGAATGTCATTTTGCTGGAGTCTGCCAGCAGTTAAACATTTTATGACTAGTCTGTAGTTAAAATAATTGCTCCTACTCTGGAACATGTATTTTGTAGGCTTTACTCATTCAGAACTGGTGTTATGTAAAGTGGATGTGTTTTTTTAATACACAGAGTACTTTACATTTATGATAAACTACTTACGTCTTAATTTCTGTTAATTCCAAGCACGTAGAGAAGTGTTTTCTCAAGTCCTTTTTGTTCTGAGGTATTTTATGCTTATAGAAAATAACACGAACTTAAAACTTGGTTTATAGAACTAGTTCAGTAAGTTATTTTAACTTTCTCATGGCATTTAAAGGTTTGTCCAGCTCAAAATAAAATTTTAGTAATAGTTCATTGTTGAGGTAATCAGATATGAGAATTCCAGTAATCTTGGGGAGCCTGGAAGAAGAAAAAACCTGGACCAAAAAAGATGCTTTTGGATGGAAGAACAAAATATATGCAATAAACAGCTTGAAGAAGAGCGTCAGCAGGAGAGAATTCAAGATGTTGTTATTGTCATGCACTTTCAGTAGCAGTGTGATGTGCTTTAAACACCAGACATGTCATCTGGTTCCTGAGGCTCAGTTTTAGGCTCACCACTTAATGATCTGGTGTGTGCTCAAGCCCACAAAGAGTTTTTGTTGCCACAACTGAAGGACAGAGAATTGCAGCATGGGGACTTTTACTGAGGCCAGCTTTGCTGCCAGAGCCAGCATTTCATGGAACCAAATCCCTCAGGGGTTTTGTCCTGGGGTCACAGCTCAGTCACCCTGTGTGCAGAGATGTAAATATGCATCCTTCTAATGCAAACATTATGTAATCTGACTTTTTATAAGATGCTTTGTTTTCTTCTCCAAAGTGCTTAAACACATTTTGATTGGCATGGTGCAGTATTTGTACATCTGCTTAGACTTTGTCTATGGCACAAAGGAGGGGAAGATACAGAAGAAGCTTGTCTTACCTGGTTAGAATATATTTTAATAATTTTCATGTGCAATATATTGTACCATTCTGCTTTCACAAATTTCTGCAGCCTCACAGGATGTGGGAGTAAGATGCTCTGGTTTTGTGTGCAGAAAGAAGATGAATTCATATGCTGTGGTATCTTCATTAATGTTTAAATATTTAAATACCAATCCTTAGTTATATTTGTCATGGCTTATTTTGCTCATGCTTGCCTGGGAAATATCTTCAGTATAAAATGGTGTGATAGTTACTGCAAAGTAACTTGCAACTTCCAAAAGCCTAAATGGAGATGTCTATGTGACTATGGTAATTAATGAATCATCTTCCTGGCATAGAATTGGAATATCCTAATGCTGTTTCTGAAATGCAACCTGCTTTAAATTTCCCAGAATTTTAGTCTTGTGCTTGGTGTTCGGAGGATCTTGGACAAGTACCCTGATATTCTTCTGTGGCTTTGTGTAAGACCACAAACCAGAGGAACTGGAGTACAGTAAAGCATCATTTAAATACAAGGCATAACTGCATTTCAATGGAAAGTGCAGAGGTAGGAGGGAATGTGGAATAAAGGACCCTACGGTAGGCAAGAACAATGGAAAGCATGAAGCAGGAAATAGGTTATATGGTTAAGGGGGGGGACACAATATCCTGAAAAATCCTATTGAAATTTTTAAATGCTTGCTTTTTGTTGCAGATTAATCAGCCACTCGATGGGGATTAACAGTGGAGCACCTCTTTGTGTCGCCTTTCCACCTCTCTGTAGCACGAATAACAACTTCAGCACTTCTTCAATAATAATTATGAAACTGGTATTAACTGAATGGCAATTATGGATTTTTAACTCTAACTCACAGTAAACCAGCAAGCCATATGTTGAAATTCCTACCAAATAGCTTTTCATTCTTAATGTCTTGTATCTATACAAGAAATTGCAAGATACCTGTTTGTACAAGAGGAATATAAGCATTACTTGCCTGAAGAACAGAAGCTGAAAGAGAAGACACCCTAACTTGTTTGTGGAGTTATGGTAGTATTATTTATATAGATATAACAAATATATATATTTTTTATGGTAATGAAAATGGCTCCTCAGAATGCTGACTCGGAATCTATGCAAGTTCAAGATCTACCTGTGGCACAGCTTCAGAAACCAGAAAACAAGGAGAATGAAAGTAGGGAGGAGACCATTAGTGAAGGATCCATAGACCGGATACCGATACGCCTGTGGGTGATGCATGGTGCAGTAATGTTTGGCAGGGAGTTTTGTTATGCCATGGAGACAGCTTTGGTAACACCTGTATTGTTACAAATTGGTAAGTAATTCTCATTTCTGTAAGTCAAAGCTTTCTATATGTTTTTGCATTGATTGAAGCCAGGCAAGGAGGGAAGATGTGTCTGCCAACTAAAAGTACACAAGGTAAAAAGGATTTTGTTTTTTCTCCTTACTGCTTGTGCCACAGATTCAACTGTGTGATTGTGTTTAAGTGGGAATGATTTCTATATTCATTCATCTTCTGTCTAATGCTGCTTCCCTCTGTAAAAAATGTCGATTTAATTCTAAAATTCTCTACTACACGGTAAGTGTCCTAGACACTAGAAACAATATTGGGCTATAAAGGATTGCAGTGAAGCATTTTTTAAATTTATGGAGAAATGCTTCAGGTTACAGTACTTTAGAATAAACAGATAAATTCTTTTTTCCAGTGAACTACTGCATTATTTCTAGCCACTAGTGTGTCTTGTTTTGTGTGATTAATCTGCAGTTTATAGCACATGAATACACACAAATAAACCGTGATACCAATAGCCTTAGATGATAATAGGGGGAGTGGTGGGGATTAGAATAGGGATAGTCAGTGTTAAATTTCATGGTGAGCATTGTCATTAGGTTTCAAATAAACTGTTTACAGTATTAGGAGTACCTGGTATTACCTTTATCAAATACAGAAACTTGTGTTGTCAGTCAGGATATCAGAAAATACTACACGACACTGAATGGAAATGCCAGACTGAGTGGGGAATAAACCAAGCATGTGTGTGCACTGTATAATTGTCTGTATCTTTGTATATTATATGTTTGCTTTGGCTTACCTGTGCAGGTGTGCCTTACAGCTTTCTTAGCTGTGACCAAACAGAAGCACTCAACCAACTAAAAAATAATGTTCAGTGAATTTACAACATTACTTTAAAATTTCCAGGTTAGCATCTTGAATGAAACGTGGATTTTTTGTTTGTTTGTTTGATACGAGAAAAAGGCATTTTAGATTCAACTTGTGAGCATGTAATGTACAAGTCTTTTCATGCAGTCTTCCTGCAGTAAAAATGTGTTTTCATACAAAATTGCTAGTTGGTTTATTTTGAATGAATGGAGTGAATAATCAGTGCAGTTAATGCAATGGGAGATGCTGATGACTTACGCCTCCATGTTTACCTGAAAATTTTAATTTTCAATGCTCATCAGATGACCTTCATGGATCTATTGTTTGCATAGCTAAAACAGATTCTAAAAATCTCCAATAAATTAGCTTTTCTGATCAACCTGACTTGCTAAATAAAACACATGCAACTTCATCTAGGAATGTCTGTAACATTCATAACTTGTTTTGAGGTTTTGTCTTTTGGGTAAGTTGAGGTTTAAAGACTTCAGTCCCTTGTACTTGGCAACATTGATTCAATAACTGCCTACCATAAACTCAAAAACTTGAATCCTGCTTTGCATGGAGAAGATCCCAGGTTTTGTAAGTGACCTGTACATTTTTGTTTGCTTTGTTTTCTGGCACTTGGATGAGTAAAATGTATGGCTGGCTAAGCTGATTTTACCTTACCATAAGGTAAGGTCAGACAGTATAAATAAACCATCCTCTTAATTACTGACCACTCTTCCAGTTTACATTTCTTTTGTGAGCTTTTCTAGCTGTTTCCTCCAGATAATTGAAAAATATCTCTTCCCTTCCTTCCCTAACCCCAGTGTTCAAAATAACATTGAGATATGTGGGAAGGGAAGAGGACTCCCACTTCTAGAAAAGCTGCAAATCGACAAAGCGATGCCAGAGTCTGTGGGGATGCAGTGATGATGTTCCCTGCCACACAGATCAGAAATGGAGGTAGCAGTTAAAAATATTAGTGCTTTGGGAGCTAATTGAAATCTTTCTGCTTGGCTCTTGTGCCCTCAGCAGGGCTAAAAACAATGCTGGATTCACTAAAGGGTTAAGTTATTCACGGGTGACTTATCTGGCCTCTTTGTTAATTACCTCTTACATGGTTCTGTTTACCTTTATCAACCTCAACATCTGTCTGCCTCAGCATGAGCTATATTTATTCCTCACTGGAGGGGGTTGCACTATAGCTGTCGAACTGCTGTAATATTCCCTTTGCTTCTTGTTTTGGTAAAAGCAAAGATCAGTTTCTGTGAGATTAAATTGGCTCAACAAACTATATTTGAGAATTGGTACCTGGGGAAATGTGGTGACTCAACCAGTTTTACTTATAATACACTGAAGAACAAGAAGTCTTTTGGGTACCCAAAAAAAGATGACTCTTCACAGAGTGTGTTGAATATTAACAATTAAACTTTACTCTGTGTGTTTGTGCTTTTCTGTACCTCAGAAAACTTTGGTCACTGAAATAGTCTGAGATTCTTATCAGATACCACCATGAAAACCTCAGGCACATTAGTTTGGTGTTACACACTTTCTGCTTGCAAGTATTTGACTTTCCTTGCAGTTTGAGTACCCTGGATCAGAGGTGTAGTTATGAATTGACAGATGACCAGCCTGTTCTACTTGTTCTGTAACCCAGGAGATTTTATCAGCTGAAGGAGATGGTCACTTGGATGGTCCCTTTCCAGTTCAGTGGTGGTTGAACTCATTGTGTTTAAATTTCCTGAAGTTCTGAAATGTTAACAAGAGAAGTGAAAGCATCAGTGAAAGCATCAGTGAAAGCTGCTTGAATCAATGGATACTGTGAATTGGAAAGGTGCTGAAGTGCCCAAGTTACTGCACCCCTAGTGAAATAAGTTCTCATTTGTGACTTTAATTGTTGTTTTTATTGCTATAATTGATGTTACATTGCTATGTCAGAAATACAGCTGCGAATCTATAACAGCCTCATAGTCATGACTGGGCTTTAGTAGCTTAGCAACAAGTACAAGCCAAATATATATTACATGTTTTTTTAATTCCAGCTTGCTCTTTGGTTTCTTAGTATCTGCAGCTTAAGAATTTAAAATGAAGCAGTGAACTTGTTGAGAAGAAGTCAAAGGATGTAAATAAATGCCAGATATGAGAATTCCCGTTTAGTCCAGATGAAATTATATTAGTTGACACTTGCAGAAGTTATAATCTCTAAAAGTCTCCATTAACCTTTTTGAGACCTGTTCAGTAAGCAGTGCCTCCCAGCCAGTGTTAAATTTTACCAGGAAATAAGCTTTCAGCACCTTCAGAACTTGAGTTTTACTTGTTCATCAGTCCAAGGGTTTTGAGAGATTGAGTGATTTGTGTTATCCTCGAGTATTAACACTGCTGTTTGCTTCTCCTGCACATAAACTACTAAAATTCCGTAGGAGCAGGATTGAGGCCTTTGTCTTCTGAAACATCTGGTACTTAATGCTGCTTATCTGTGAGAGGGAACTAAAATCCCTGCTATTGTTTATAAATGACAATGTATTTTCTTCCATCATTAAACTTGGCTTCTAAGGATTAAATCTCTAAAATTACTTCCAGTTCATAAGTTCATGGAAGATTCGGATACATGGTAAAATTATGTTGCACAGGATTTTGCTTGAATAAAAGTAAAAGGAGGAGAAACCAAAGATTGGTGTGGTATAAACTTGGAGAAACTGCTTTTTGAAAAAACTTGTTCAATGAAATCACAATACATGATTTCTGTTAATAACACTTTAAACCATTAATAAACGCATATTATTGTGTATTTATTATTATCAGATTATTTCCATTTTAATTCAAACAAAATTTTGGTTTTAATGCAAGCTGTAAATCCACGTTAGTTTTTATGAAAGGTGGGATCCATGTGTCTGTTCCCTTAGGATTATGGAAGAAAAAAAAAATTCTGTATTTTGTGATTTGGGTAGCTGCTGCTTTCAGCATGAAAATCTCACTGTCTGACTAATGAGTAGTGGTAGCTGTAAACATAAAGTTTCACGTTTTATATTTAATATGATAAAAGCTTTGTCAAGCCTTTACTGTTGCTTCAAAGGCTCTTTCAATGCTATTGAGTGTTTTATGAATAGTTAATAGGCACAGAAGTGACTGTCAGCACCACAGCTGTTCCTCATTCGCCTGCATAAATTAAATATTTTACAATAGTGCTCTTAAAAAGAATATTGTAGTTTCATAAGGAAACCTTAAGAAAATGAGTTTACATATAATGCTTACCTTTATAATGTCACTTAAACTTAGGGATGTTTGTGGTACCGGAATAGCTGTGGTTTTTATGCATTTCATATCTGAGTACCTCTATGTGATGGCATCACTTTGTTTTACTGTGAGAGGTAATGGGTTCTTGTAGTTAACATTGGCTAGTCTAGCATGAAATATTGAAGCTGGTCATTTTAAGCTTAACCCTGAGTATTGATGTTGTTTTTAGGCAATAACACTGAAGAATGGAATTTCTGGAAATGGAGTTTTTCACTGCTAATTATTAGATTTTACTAAGAAGAAAGGCTGAGCTTGCCAGAGCGGAATAATATAGATTATTTTTGTTTGGAAAATAAATTATTTCTCTCGTTAGATCCTTTCAAATCAGCAAAATGCTGTAGTTTATTGTGTCTCATAGATGTAGGAAAGCTGTTCACAGACTTGGGTTGTTATTTTATAGCTAAAGCATTTAGATATAATTTTTTTTTTTTGAGATATTATCTAACATTCAAAATTCATCCAGCCTAAAGCTTAGCAGACCGTGCTTAAAGGGTCTTGAAATCTAGTTCATGTGAAATTGCCAGTATGGAAAAAGTGTGTTAAGCAATAATTCAAACAGCTGATTCTGAGAAATCTCTGGTAGCTGAGAACTCACTATGCTGAAGAGATTCAATACTTCAGAGTGAACTCTTTTAGTGTGAAGTAGTGACTCTCCCCATTGAAATGCAGTGTTGATACCTGCCTGAGAAGAATGCTTGTAGGTAAAGAGAGATTATGGAGATGTATTTAGAAACCAAGCATGAAATGTTACAGATGAATTGGCTTCTAGGTCTGTTTCTTCAAAGGAATTAAGGTATCAATTGCTAACTCAATTCAGCATGGAAGCAGATAGTATTCCTAAGGCTAAGCCTGAGATCAAAGGAAATCTAAAAACCTGAAAGATCTGCTTGGGAAGAAGGGAGCAAAGGGTTGGATGGGCTGTTAGAGGCTGCCTGTAATTCAAGTGAAAAAGGGCTGAGTGGGTGGAAATCCTCTTGCAGATGGAGGAAGCTCTTCAACACAAAGCAGCACTGACACTCTATTTCAGCTCAGCTCAAGTAGTTGAGTTTATTCCTCATCTCTTCCAGAGGTTACATTAAGGTTATGTATTTTTAACTGTCTTTCTGCAAAGCTGCATCTTCCATTTCAGCTGTGGCCTACCTTAGCTCCTCTTACCAGGAAGAAACTGGGTTGCTATAACCTGTCCTTTGACTCCCAGAGTTAAATTCCTGTTTGATCCAGCTGCATCTGCGCTCCCAGGCATGGCTGCATTTGATGCTGAGAGTGAGTTGCAGGATCTGAATTCCTTCTTGGAAGAATTAATGGCTTGAGAGCTGACCTGTCCCAAGAGAGGACTGTAATACAGCTAACCCACAGGCAAGGATTGAATATACAGTGGATCCAGAAAACCTGGAATAATAAACAATTAAATCCTTTTTTCAGCCTTGTTAGCTTTAGAGTTAGTCTGTGTTAGTACAGATCATGTAAGGTTTGTATTCACATCTCATGTGGTGGAATGTATAAGACTGCAAATATTGTGCCTGAGGCACATGTTAATTGCTCTATAAAACCTCCCCACCCATCTTTTTTTACTTATTGACTAACTTTATGCCCACTAAGGGGTTGTGTAAGACTAATTTTACTGTACTTTTTTTTTTTTAAACTAACAAGTCAGGCTTTTATATCATGTATCACTCTTACATAAAATATCTTTTGACCTCGAAGCAATAGCAACACAGATTTTGAACACAGATAGCCCTTAGTGGAAGCTTGGGTTAAAGATATATTTAAAGCCCTTTTAAAAGAAAGATGCTGTGGAACTATTAAAATTTTTAATCCTGGGGGCAGTTTCGAAGCATGGAGCTTTATTTTCATATCAAGGCAAATGCCATGTGGTTTGGCAGTTGTACAAAAGCTGTTCCTTACAGCTTTTTTTTTTTATATAAATGTTCTGTTTTTCTTTAAGTGACACTGAATGTGGCCTTCAGAGGACCCACTGATAACACGTGGCAGATTTTCAGCTGGGCAATGTGAGGATTCCTGCTGGCTCTAGGGTCCTACAGACTGTGTGACTTTGGAAGAAAAGCCTTACTGAGAGAGAGGGAAGTTTAGTGCAAATGGCTTCAGAAACTTCTTCCATAGCATGAAATATGTTTCCTATTACTTAGCAGTAGGTAACTTTTTGTTCCCTTCTTTATTTTTTTCCTCTTTTTTTGGCTGAATAAGTTCTGCTGGAGAAGCTACTTCTAAAGTAAGGTTCGTACCTGCTGTGGTGCTGCTTTTTGCCATTCCACATCTTTGACAGAAGTCCTTGATCTTTTAATTGTGTACTGGGGAAGTTTTAATGAGGGGTTTTTTTTCCCCTCAAGCATAAAGATTGTTCACAGTAAAAACTATGAGTGAACATTCCTTGAGTCCTCAAAAGTTTTCATTTTAAGAGTTTTGTGTGGTCTGAGGTTAGAGCAAGTGACCAATATATGACACAAGAAATATGAATAGGTCTGAGAACTGTGGCCTGATAGAAGCAACACAGTGCAGGGCAAAGCAAACTGTAAAAATGCAGACTATCAGCAAAGGATGGAAGTTTAAAAGCAATTTTTTATTTCATTGTCACCTCTGTTCTTCAAATCCTTTTTTTTTTGTCGTGCAGCAATAGACATTTTAGTCTGTGATTTGTCAGAAGAGTTTGAGACCTCCAAAAATAATCAGTCTCTAAGAAGGAAATGCACATCTCTATTCTAATGTAGCTGTTTCTTCCTACCAGTAAATGTTTCCTGTCCAGCGTGCTGCCTCCTTTTTATCTGGAGTAGCCAAGGGTTAGGAGAGGCTAAACTGTTTGGCGTGACTTAGGTGTACTTTGACATCTGTATTCCCCTTCTTTTCCCAATTCCTGTGCTCTTGCCCCAAGAAGATGTAGTAAAGCAGCAGAAATAAGGACTAATTAATAATATTGCTACAAGCTAATTGTGGTGAACTGGGTATGGGACCATATTAAATTAAAGCATGTTTTTTCTATTTTAATTTTCATATCAGCCAATAGCTTAATTTTTTTTTTAGTCTATCGCGAACATGGTTTTTGCATCTCTCTTATCATTGGGTTGTTAAATTGACTTGAAATTCTTTCCTCTCACACATACCAGACCCCCCTTGTTGTGAGACTCAAGGCAAGCCTTTCTGCTGCTTTCAAGGGCAGTTCTAGAGTAGAAATGGGCACAGATGGGAGTAAAGGAGCTGCAGGATGTCTGGATTTTTACTGAGATTTCCTGTCAATAGTGGGGAAAAGATGAGAGAAGTAGGGGCAGACTCCTGGAAATGTGCTAAAGTGGAGTGGGTTTAAACACCCATTTATGCAACTTCTTTCTTAGCCTAAACCCTTCCTCTTAATCTGCTTTCCACCCACATGCCCAACATCTCTTTATGCTTCTGTCTAAACACCCTCATCTGGAGTAAGATGTTAGGAGAAGCCATGAATGTACAACATTCATGAAACATGCATGAGTTCTTCTGCTCAGAATTTGAGTTTGACCCTCAACTCTGACTGAGAGGTAACTTTGCCTTAGCAATAACAAGTGCAACACGATAGTTCTTCAGTGCTCTTTATTACAAAGTAATTGCCACCAGGGCAATTTTCCAGTGGGCAATTGCCTGTTCTTTACTGTAAAAAGAAACCTTTCAGCTCTTGGATGGGGTTCTGGTGGAGACTTGGAGATGCAGAACTGAGATTTGGATGCCCAGCGCTGGAACTGGCAACCCCCCTGCTCACATCAGTGGCTTTCTGTTCAATGTGGACTGTGAGACAGGTTATGAAAAGGGAATAGCTGAGAACTCCTTAATGAACAGGAGTCTTACTTTTCAAGGAAATAGAATTAAAGCCACTTTGGAAATGAAAAGAATGTCAGCAGGCTCCTGCCAACTCATGTAATGCTTTAATAAAGCATTGTCAGAGCTGCAGCCCCTTGAACTCTGTTCCCCACAGTCTCCTGTATGCTTGTTGCAAGAGTCTTTCTGTTGTGATGCCCCTGTGGGACCCCATTTAATCATCCTCTTTTCACCAAACAACAATTGAGGTTTCAGATATATTTCCTGCAGGCTGTTTTGCAAGAAATTATTGGAAATGTTTTGTGCTACTGATTCAGTTTGATAATATTTAATACAAGGTCATTTAACTAAATAGGGAAAATCCATGTTGTGGATTATACCTACATTGCTTTGGATGAATCCTCTATAGTTCATGTCACTCCATAAACATCTTCCTCTCCTTGAAATCTTGAGTAACTGGGTACAAAACAGCACAGATGCAGATTTTTCCATAACTAGATAAACCCATCTCTATGTCAACATCTGGTGATCTTCAGTTGGAGCCTCACTGTGAATTTTTTGCAGCGTAGTAGATGCAGAGCATGAAAACTGAAGAATTTGAATCTGAGTTTTTATTATTTGTAGGGAATGGTGACTGCTGGATCACAATTTTCTACAGCAAAGTTAGATGCTATCTCTCCAGGCTTTTGGGAGTGCTCTGTGTGAGGACAGAGTTTCTACATTCAGCTCAAAAAAGCCTTAACACACTTCCAGAGCAAGAATACTTTTCCCCATGGAGATGCTGATACAGCAAAGGATCAGCAGAAAGGCTCAATCCCTGCAGTAGTTCTGTCCTTGGTATCAGCTTTGTCTTTGGCAAGTGTCCCACCATGAGGCAGTGCAGTCACTCTTATGATGCCAATAAATTTTGTATAACTTCTGCTCAGATCATCTTCACCTTGAATTTCTATCCTCCTCTGAATCCCAAAGTCTGTTCTTTCTGGTTTAAGTGATAAACTGAACTGGATAATTTTCTGTGTGTTCTCTGTATTGACTGTATAAAAACATGAATTTCCTGCTTTTATCAGTTGTGCTGCTCTGTAAACAATGGTCTTTCAATAATTCAGTCTATCAGAACTGAACTTCCCCCCCCTCCCCCCAATAATCTGCAAATTCCAAAAATATCCAGCTGGCTTTAAATGAGCTCTTGATCTGGAAGTGTTTTAATACCTCTTGCAAATGTTATATCTGGACACTTCTAGAAAGTAAAGTATTTCTTTGGAGAATAGAGATCAAGTTCATGCCCTTCAGAGTTCATGTAGGTGGCAGGAAAATAAATATTGAATTACATATTCTAAAATTAGTATTCAGCTTGGGCACTCTGGGAGAAATCTTCACCAATCTAAACTAAAGGGCGTCAGGTATTCAGACAAATGATTGTTTACTGGGGTTAATTAGTTGTAGTAGAGACACTTGTGGTATTCACTGTGTTTTCTTTGCCTGATTTGGAAAGTCAGTGTCACTGTCCTACCAAGCCAGACATTTTCTGGCAAGGAAGAGTCATTGCAGGCATACCTGCTGTCTTACATGGACTGCATCAGGTGACTTCAAAATGATTGTTTATCATACCCCACTGCAATTTAAACAATTTATGCAGCAATTGGATGTCACTGAATGTCACTGAAATATCTGATCTGCTGCAGCAAAAAGGAAGAACAGACGCACTGTGCTCTGCTCATTTTTTCTCCCCTTAAGTCATTATTCTGTAAAACTTTAAAAAAATAGTTTCCTGGTTGCTAGATTTTGCTGTCAGTTTATCCCCTCTGTAGTGGTTTTGCACTATATTTGCTGTTTTAGAAAAAGGAAGTGCTTTAGTCCTTTAGTGTTCAAAGGAAACCTTCAAGACCCATCTCGTTCTACCCCTCTGCCATGGGCAGGGAACCTTCCACTATCCCAGGTTGCTCCAAACCCTGTCCAACCTGGCCTTGAACACTGCCAGGGATGGGGCAGCCACAGCTTCCCTGAGAAACCTGTGCTAGGGCCTCACAGGGAAGAACTTCTTCCTAACACCTAATCTAAGCCTACCCTCTAATACAAATCAAATGCTTGCTTAATACTGACCTTAAATAAGAGCAGAAGGAAACGTGATCATCTATCTGAAACGAAACTTGAATTTAAATTCTCTTCTTTCCTTTACAACAAAAAGAAGTATGCAAGAAACAAAATTTTCAAACCCAAACTGGCTGACATCTCAGAGGTCATGGCTCGACCTGTGGCGAGCAGCAGAGTTGACACCTCTTCCCCAGTGACTTGCTGGGTCTCCCCAAGACAGACTCACTGTGTAACACTGGAGAAGCTCAAGAAGTGCATGGGGGAGCTTTCAGGATATTTGGGGTTGGCCTGAGAGAATATTATGTAATCAGTTGAAAGGCTGAGGGTGGTTCTTTCTCTGTAATTTAATTAAGCAATAGTTTAACAAGTGCTCCCCCTGCTCTGAGGTAGTCAAAGTCATGCGTCATAAATTTTGTGCCAGGGACTCCATCGGTTTGGAGAGCAGTCAGTGTGTGCTGGAGGTTATAGAGATAAATGGAGAGGAAGGTTATTTTTCTGCACCATGTATTCCTACCCTGTTGATGTGGCAAATGTGTTTAAAATAAGTTTTCAAACTTCAAGAGAGGAGTGTGGTACAACTCTGTCAGGTATGAAAGGATTGCCAAATCTTGCAAATTATTTAGGTTTCAATCTTAAAAATAATTCAGGTTCTTTTTTGGATGATTGAAAAATGCTGTGTTACTACACCTGTAACTAATATATAACTTGTATATATGTATACATAATTTGTAACAAATATATAAAATGTTATATACATGTATATATAATGTATAATTTGTTCCATTCTTCCATAAATCTAAATGAGAAGAAAAATATTACATGCAGAGTGATATAAAGAAAAACTGTTTTTCACAATATAATCAAAATACTTGTCTGGTTGTTAGAAGAGAGTTCTGTTCTGCTTCGTCCCTAGCAGGGCCTAACTCTCATAATTTGCTCATTTGGAAAGGAAATAGCTTTTTTGCTGTCTTATTTGCTGGTGTGCACTGCTTGTTTAAATTCAGGTTTTATTGGTAAATTTATCCTTCTACGCGTAGCTTCACTGATTGTGAAACATAATACATATGAGTAAAGATCACATTTAAGGATCTGCAGTAAGAAGTCTTTTTCCTCTTGTATCATTACATTTTATTCCAGACTGTCAGTTCCAGTTATTTGGTGCAAAGTGACTCCATGGATCTCATTATCCTTCAGGTAGAAATGCAGTTGTATAATTTTTAAACAGCTCAGTGAGGGTGGGGGAGCCACTTCTCTGGGACACAGCGAATGAGTTAGTTGGAGTGATGCCTGAGACTGCTCTAGTTACCAAAATTTCCTATGAGAGCAAAATTTCCTATGACCCTGCAAGCTCAAAATACTAAGATCAAGGGTTTTATTAACTAGAATTTAGAAGACTTCAGTGTGAAAGCAGCTCTGCTTTTAAATCTCCCCTGTACATGTATAGAACGTGTTTCATGTAAGTTAAAGTTCAAGCCAAAACATGCAAGTGCAGGAGAGTTCGAGGCAGGCTCCATAAACACCAACACTGTCTTTAAGCAACCCTAAAATTTCATCTGAGGGGATGGTTTCCTATAATGCAAGGCAGGTGTTGATGGCATGAATAGCTATAGAGAAAAAAACCCACATTTTTTGGTGGGGAAAACCCTCAGTTGATTAAAACTCTCTGTCTGACAGTCCTCATTCTTGCATCTAGAGATTGTTACAACCACTGGTGAACAGCAGTGTTTTTCCTGGAGCAATGTACATGGAAAACTGTGCCTGCAAACTCCAACATGCTGTTCATTTGTTGCAGCAAACGGGGAAAGCACTAATAGGATTTCTGTTCCGCTTGATAAAGCCACATGAGGAATTAACCTCAATAAAGGCAACTGCATAGACGAATGCAGTTTCTCTTTAGGAGCTTAGGATGGGTTATTTGCAAAGTTTGCCTGTTTGGGTTTTTTAAAAGCAAACAATGAATAATGGGTTAGAAGAATGGGTCAGCACGTTTCATTATATATTTATTCATATAATTCGGCAACGCTTTTAAAACAGCAAATAATTTGAAAGCAAATGCTGTGTTACCATTCTCTGCTGACTTTCTTGTAGAGCTTCCCAGTAGCACAGTTGTGACCAAAATGATCCCAGGCAGAGTTTTTATTCCTGTCATAAACAAACCTGTGGTCCAAAAGCTTTTAGAGAGGCCAGAAGGTTGATTTTTCAGTGTGGTAACAATTAACAATACACTTTTTGTAAGCTTGTCATGGGAATGGTGCCTTTTTGGGAAGCTTTGAGTATTGAAAAGGGAAGTAAAGCACTTTGAGACTGCCTGATGTCAATGGCCTAAGGAGGTGTAGGTAGGATCAGTTCAGCTTTTTTCCCCTCTGGCAGTTTGGGGAAAAAATGGTTTTTGGAATATGAAGTGTATATTGGGTAGCTATAATGTTTATTAGGTATTACATTTTTGCTGTTGGGTCAGCTAGGGTAATTATAGAAGGAGCTGTCTGCACCACCTACTGACCCTTAAAAGGACTATGAAAATGTGATCCCAGCTGAAATGTAAAGATAACTGTCTGGTCACTAATCCCCAGGAAGAAAAGGGTTCTCAGATGGTGTCTGCAGGGGTACACAGGCCAAAAAACACCTCATTGAGTCACTGTTTTCACATGGCTTCTAAGCATATAATCAAGTCTAAAAATTGGGGAAGGAGGGAATGATTTTCATCAATGTGCAGAGACAAGCTCCTTGCATTTTACTCTTGAGGTTGGAAATGAACTGTTTTCTTTGCTGCTTGCAATTCAAGGGCGCAAATATTATGCTGTCCGGACTCTGTCTGGCTGCCTGCTCAACAAAAAAATACTTTTTTGGCTACCCTCAAGTCTGCTTGCCTTCCTTTTTCAAGTTCTGCTCCTGGATACACTGAGCAGATGCCATGCTGGCCTATGTATATGCCAGTCATTTGTTTGTCAGGGTGAACCAGATCCTTTGTGATTCCCTAGGGCTTGGGAGTTGCTGGGGTGGAATGGACACGTCAGGGGCAAATGTCAGTGAATGGGAATTAATATCTCAGTGATGCCTTCTAGCCCAGTGTTTGCTACAATGGTGGTTTAAAAGTCTGAACCATGAGCAAATCCCATAACATTTGGGATCTCCTAGCCCCACTCTTCACCTTGCCCTCAGTTATGTCAATCAGGCTTTCACCTCCCCTTGAGGTCTGGGTAGAGCGGTGTGGAATGGTAATCAGAGCTTCCTTTGGGCACAAACTCCTTGCCCTGCAGAGCAGAACAGGACCAGAGCAAGTTGGGCTCAGGCTGCAGCTACTGCTGCCTCATGGTTCTGCTGAGCAGCCCTATATTGAATAGGTCCCCCTTAAGTCAGTCTGATTTTAATTGAAAACTTGTTCTTAAGATGAAAAGTTGTTAGTTGACCAAATTTTTTTAGGAGATGGAAGGGTTGGTTCAATGTGGGTTGAATACCAGAGTTAACAGTTCAGATTTTACTCTCCTTGGAGTTAAAATTAGGGGTTAACATGAATTTTTGGTTAGGATTTGACTCAGCCATGTAAGTAGATGGTCATATTCCAGGGTATTAATGTGTTAATCACTGCAACAAAAGCTCCACTGTTGATTAACAGAACAGGCTGCTGAAAGATTTTCTGTTGTATGTGTAAGAACCTCTTGGGTTTGGGAATTTTCAAGGAATTCGAGCCAAAGCCCTTTGTTTATAAATTTGTCGATAGTCTAGAAACAGTGACGAAAAACCCTATTGAGCTTTGGATAAACTGGGATGCTGCATCTCTTCAGGCAACACATGTCACAGTAATTGATGTGTAATCTTGCAGCCAGAGGAGCGGGAAGTGCTGCAGCGTTACGTAATGTGCCGAGCCCAAGTGGGGCATCGTGTATTGCTGATGCCTTTTAATTACATCCCATAAGGGCGAGGGAAGGATCAGTGTGGTGAAACAGCTTATTGATTGCTGCATTCATGCACGGGGCTGCATACATTTAGACACTTAGGAGTGATGGGAAATGGATGCTGATGTTGTGTGTGTGACCTTTGAGTCCTTCTCTATCTGCAGCTTGCTTAACCGGCCAGCAACAGGAGACAGGCTGGGAATAAATACCCTGACATTGTGAAGTCAGCCTTGGGTGGTTCTATGATACAGAACACAACCTGTGTTTTCTGAAACAGTAAAAAAAGTTTTCAGTTTATTACTTGATGTAAACACCTCTGTTATACCCTTAGAACTGCTCTAGAGTGGTGGTTAAAAAGAAGTTTTTATTAGTGCTGGTTCAGCACACTGGACGTTGCATCAGATTTAATCTATATTCCATTTCAGCTCGTTAGACGCTGTGATGCAAATTTCTTATTAGTGTCAAAGTGATATATTTCTAAATATTGGTTAATAAGTGAAAGAGGAAGAAAAGTTAAAAACAAGTTTCCCAAGAGCCAAAAAGGACGGCTCAGATAATCTAGAAAATTTGAGTGAATCCGCTTCAACAGTAGATCGGAGCCCTTTGCTATGTTGTGTTGCCTTGTTCTCTGCAGCTTATTTACCTGCTTCAACATGGAGAAAGCTTGTTTGGTATTTCCAGTGTTGGAGCATAAAAGATTCAGCTTCTGGCTTAAGTAAAGCTGGCACTTTACACTGTACCCTGGCAAAAATAAATACTGTAGGCTTGATAAGGATATAATTCTGTGGAACCTGTAAGAATTTCTAATTAGCTATAGTAAAAAAAAAATCTGCAACAGCAGTTGATTCTTTGGCCTTTTGTTGAGCAGGGCAGGTTATATGCATTGCTTTTGATTCCTCCTCCTTGGCAGCAGCAGGACTAGCAAATAAATCAAGTAATAGACATATATGCCAATATTGGATAAGGAAGCAGAAAACTGTATTGTTATAAAGGCAGTAAGCTAGAAATAGTCTTCTACCTGAATTACCATAGGTTACCCCTGTGGAAGTAGGTTAGTAGGAGGGTTAGAGACTTTGAAATAAATAATGGAAGCTTTAAAAGCTTTGCTTGACAGCATTTGTGATCATGCTGAAAGGAAAATCACATTTGCCTGCCTACAGATCAGCGCATGTGTTCTCTCTCTGATGCCTCAAACCTCAGCTGTTCCCAGGCTTTTGCTTCCCCTCTCCCCCTTCCATACATACCTTTGGCTCACTTCTCTTAACATACGCTTCTCTTTCCTGACACAGCACCATAAAACTGGGTTATAAACCAGAAATCGTCAGGAAAGCCACATAAACCTTTCTACAACTTTGGCAGATCGGCCGTGTAGCAGCAGAGCTTAAAGAAACACTGATGACTCCCACAGTTGCCAAATATGAGAAGGGGAGGACAGTTGTAGGAGGCTGAGAAGCAATAATTGTGCGGAGACAGAAAATGGGAGAGCTGGATGATGAAATCCTATAAGAGGCCTGTCACTTATTTCCTTAATTCCATTTTCCAGAAGTGTTATTTAACCCACTGCGGTTGCTGCTGGCATGCTATTGCATGGGGAATTTCAAAAGGCAGAATAGCTTTGCCAGAAGGAGATACTACTTTTCTGCAGCTTAAAAACACCTCCAGAACTCTGTATGTGAAACACCACACTAATATTTCTGTACTGAAGCTGTTGAAGAGTAAGGGCTTTGTTTTATTACCAGTTTAGCTGGTCTTTCAAAATGGATGTTTCTATTCTAGGTGCAGACATGGTGTGAAATAGTTTCCAAATTTTTGGAAGTTGTTTCTGCCATAACAGTATTGAGTTGTTTGGACAGCTCCTAAGGAAATTTAAAATCTGTAAAACAAGTTTTAAGGAAATGTCAATTTTCCTTCATCACTAACCTAATGTCATCATTTTAGTTTTCCTATTAATTATTTGTACCTGTATCTCTAATGTAGATGCAGATTTTGTCTGAAATCCTGTCCTTATGACAGGGACTGACTAAAGCAGAAATGTGGGTGCATTGTAAAGGCCTGAATGTGCTGTAAAAGGTTTCAATGTCACAGCAATGCAGGAAGCAGCTTCCTGTCCTGGTAGACAGACAGTGTCCTGTCTCTCTCCCCTGCAAAGTGTCTCTTTGGTCCTCTGGATCTTTCCTGACAATTCCAGGGTGGCTGCAGCCTACTTCTGCTGGTAGTTTTGGAAGGAATTTTCTGCTTTTTGCCCTTTTTTTATTTATGTCTCCGTAATATTCCTATTAATCATTTGTTCTCTTGATTATCACTTCCCTCAGTGTCCATAACCCCGTCCAAATGGAGGAATTGTGCTTTACCCCTCCAGTCTTGTGTCCCACAAAAAACTCCTTGTTTGCACAGAGCAGGCAGCCCTGTATGTTATCTAGAGCAGTACCAGAGCAGCTGACTGAGCTGAGAGCTCAGCATCCCAGCCCATGTGCAGCCATCCCTGCTGACAAGAGCTAACCAGGAGGAGGACGAGGGAGAGGAGAGATTTCTTGCAAGTGGGTGATGTTTGTGTTCCAGCAGAATGTTCGGCTTGCAGAGCACACGTACTCCTGCCTGGGAGATGTGTATAAAGTGCTGACAGCTTGTGAATGTTGCAGGCTAAGCAGAAGAGCTCTGATTCGACAGGATCAAGAGGAATTTCAGGATGTGAATTTTACCAGTGGGAAGATTGAAGCCACAATTCTGAGATGATGTTTATGCAGTAGGTTGTTCCCGAGACACTGAGCGAATCAAGATGCCTGACAGCTTGCCGGGCAGTCATTTTAATGTAGGAAGCTAAGCAGCAATGAAAAACCTCACAGTTTTGTTCTGAGTTCTTCCACCTGCACACTCTTGCAACTAAACTGAGCCCTGTGATCACAAGTATTGGTCAATATAATTTTTCCCCAGTGTTGTTGTGTTTGCTTCTTTTCAGTGGCTTCTGAGCAAGTGCTTAGCTTGAGCAAGTGTCTTATACCAGCTGGGTAGGAGTCCTTAAATAAAAGCAAAATGTTCATGTAAAAATCAAGTCCAGTATATGACTTCATTTCTTCTCACCCCAACAACTGTAAGATACTGTAGCATTAAGGGTAGCAAATTAGAGGCTGTCTCATCTCACATGCTACCAGACTTTGATTTCAAGCAGTACTTAAAGTTATTTCCCTCTTAAAAGTTTGTAATGTTACTGCTCAAATCATGGTACTGGCCACCAGGAGAAATTACTGTGCTTTTTATTATCCCTTCCCTGTTTATCAGAGCTCTTATTTCAACCCAGAAGTTAGAAGGTGCTTTCTTATGGGTGCAACAAACTCTGTGTACAAGTGCTGACTGTATGTCAGTGGTGTTCAGACCACCAGTCAGGTGTATTCCAGCATTGGTTCAACATTGGCTCGGGTATGGCTTATTGGCAACTCAGAGTCCCACTCAAAGCCATTAAAAGTCCTAAAATTTGAGGGGAGAGAGCAAGAAGCAAAGAATGTATGGTCATAGTTTTGTGGTGATGCAGTTGTCAAAACAGGCATTGCAGCTTGTTTGCAGTTTCTCTGGGAGACACAAATGTGTCTGTATTTTTATTTTAAATATAAGAGAGTGGATATTTGGCTGCATTTATTAAATTATTCTGAAACGCCCACTCCTTATAGCGACCCTCCAAAGCTAAACTGCTTGAGTTTGCAGTGGTTCCTACAATTTTGATGTATATGATGAAAAACAGATACCAGGGTTTGAACTTTTTCACAGCTTTTTGACAAGCATTGGTTCTGCTTGCTACAGTCCTTAAAAATACAGTCTAAACAAAGCAGCTTCTATAAGCAGTGCAGTTTTAAACAGATCAATGTGAAATATTTTTAGCAGCATGCAGTATTTTATACAAGGATGAAAATGTGGAATAGAAAGTAGTTGCAGGGCATGACAGCTTCTTGTGTTCGTTCAGAAATTTGTATGGTGTTTACTTAAAGTGTATAAACAAGTCTCTAGGTGATGATTTCTAACAAATGAAAATAGGACCTTAGCATCCTATTCCCATATCAGATCTTATTGTTAAGCTTATAAAGAACTATTTTTCCCCCAATAGAACTTATCAAAAAGAAGTTTTGAATAGAAACTGCTGTATGTGACTTAATCTTTCTTCCATGTAACTCGTGACCTCACGCAGCCCTTAGACTGATGGTGACACAGTGAGCATTTCCTGTGAACCGTGAGCAGTGCTGGTCCCACTATTGTTGGGCACTTTTTTTGTCTGGGAAAAAACAAACCCTTATTTACTAGAAGCCAGTGTCCTGTTTGTTTGTAGCTGGCTGGGAAATGCCATATTACAAGGGTCTCAGTGGCAGTCGTCGCTCCTAACAGAAGCTGTTGTTGTGTTTTGCTCTTTTTCTCACTGATTTGTATGAGACTTCTGAGTCTGCCTTGTGACCTGCTCCACATTCAGTTCACGCCACAAATACTAACCTTTTTTATCCGATATGTTTTTTTTTCCTCCTTGGTGTTTCCTCAGATTAGCTGTCAGTAAAAGGCTAAATAATAATCCTCCAGTTATTATTCCTCCCCCGTGAGGCCACCAGGCTGCTTTTCCAAGTTGGTGGATGGTGCTTTGCTGTAAGAGCTGCAACCTGGCAATGCAAGCGTGGAGGTGGAAAATTACAGACAAAATAAAGGAACAGCATTAAACTGGTAATGGGATGCAGCTGCTTTGGCCTTTTAGTCTGCATGTGAGTCTCAGCAGCCTTTGGTTAAAGGCATGTGCTGCATGGAACCACACTTGGCCATATAAAATCAGTCCTAGCCGAGCCTTAGCCTGTTCCAAGTGGGTGCAGCAGTTCTCAGCACTTGGGACACTTCACTTTTGGCTGTAAGAGGATGTGGAAAGGCTGTCATATGGATGACAATCTCATGGCTGTGCTGCCTTGAAATCCAGTCTAAACCAGCATCCGTGCATCTGTTGTGCACGTCAGAGACTGGATGCTGCAGGGCTGCTGGCCCAGCACGTAACCACAGCCAAGTTTATTTAAAATACACCCCCCAGCTGTGTCCTTGCCACTGAATGGGGGCGTCAGAAGGAACTTCTTGGTGTCAAAACATTCCCTCTGTCTCCACATTTCTGCTTATTGTTGTCTTTCCTGCCTCAAGTGCGTTCTGAACTGTCTTCCCACTTTAAAATGTTGCATAAAATGGTGACATTCTGTAGGTTTAGCAGCATACATATACAGAGAAAAGAACCATTAAGTTATGTAATTACCTTCCTCAACTTTCTAACACCCTTGCAGACAGAATTTTTACGAAGTTTCATTGCTGGAGCTCATTCTTGTGAGGCAGAAAACCTCTGGAAGACTTAGGAGGGTTTTTAATGTTTATTCACACACACACATATGGACACACAATTTCTTTAAGTATTTCAACTTTCAGTCTTATTTTTTTTGCTTCTCCTGCCAAATCACGCATGCCAACCTAAATATGTATATCACGTATGCAGACATTCAAGATACTAAAACCAGAACAGCCTCTTTTAAGGGAAGAAAAGTATTTTGGGATTGGAGTTCTCCTTGTCTGTCTGGAACAGTCGCATTTATATGAAAATGTCTAGCACTAAAGCTACTGCTGAAATGATGAAGGTCCTGCAGACTTTGCCAGCATGAAGGGTGAATTTTAGGAAGAGCATCTGTGAGGTACCTTTTGAAGTCTCACTTCATGGGACAGTGGATGTCGTGCTCAGTGCCTCAGAAAGCTCTTTCCAGGAAAATTCATGGTAGAACACAGCTTTGAGCTCTACAGAAGTCCGATTTCCCAGCAACAGTGCTGAGCAGACATCAGAGGTGACACCTAAATCTGTACAGAGAACACATTTCTGGGCATTAGAACTCTTCCGAGTTTTGGTTCACTGGGCAGACTGAGCTTATCAATAACACATCTCAACTTTTAGATAAAGAAAGGAAATAAAAAGGAAGCGCTGGATAACTCACTTTACTGCCCATTGCTACAATGATTGCTCTGTCTGCCTGTGCATTGCTCAGGTGAAGAGCCTGCCAGGTTCAAGAGAGAATTCTCCCAACAGCAGATTAATTTTTTCCTGTACTGCTTTAATGTAGTTTTCATGTGCACCCCCTTCCTGCCAGGAGTCTCTAACCCCACTCAGTTGTTTTCCACTTGAGTAACTAACTAAATTCTAATGTGACAATCTCACAGTTTACATACTTACAGTAAAGCCATACACGTCACTTAATAAATGGTAACAGTTTGGAATTCTGCATAACGGTATGTAAAACACACATGATGATTTTATAAACTGCTGGCTTACAGTTGGAATGCAATTTATCAGGGCCCTGCCACTTAGTTTATGGAAGGAGTCCCATGGCATGGCTTCTCCAGCAAGAGAGAAAGCAGGTTGTGCTCATGTCAGTGATTCCTGCCATTACACAATCTGTGGGAATGGCTCATGTTTCACTTGAAAGTTATCCCTTTCCTGTTTACTTGGGGGAGCACTTAAAGCTTTTTAGAAATTCTTCAATTTTTCTTGGCTTGCGGCTATTAATTTTTCTATAGATTTTTATCGTGGCCTCTTTTTCTAAAGATAAATATTTTGGCTGCTAATGAGTAGTTCAATTTAAAAAAATATCAAAGTGATTTTTCTAAAGAAGGATCTTGAAACAATGTTCTTGGGGTTTCAAGTGTCCTTGTACCCTTCCATAAAAGCTACATCCACGGCTCTTTTCTGAAATCATTGAGATTCATGTCTTCTGCAAAGTAAGCCATTTTCACTGCAAATATTTAGATTTAGGCTTTTATTTATAATTCTTAGATGTTAGGAAGCTCACCCTTTGCAATAAGTAAAAGATTCTTCCCAAGATAGCATTTCAGTCTCTCTCCTCTGACTCACACATGGAAAGATAAAACTCCTTAATTTTAGTCATGGATCAAAGGTTGAGTTAAAAACCCTTTTTCCTTTCTTTTACTGACCTGTAAAACCAAACCAGACCTTAATCTGATTTTGAGTTATTACATGCAAAGTTGATCTTGAAAGTCAAGTACTGACTGTTTTTTAATAATTTAAAGACATTTTTATGATGGTTTGCTGTTGCTATAAAGCATAAAAAATACCTATCTGTCCAGTTTAGAAATGTGCAGGTTTTACAGCTGAACAAGAAATATTTTTAAGCAGTTTTTAGTTCTCTGCAGAAGTCATTTCAAATCATCATTTCAAATGTTTTGTGTGTTTCCAGAACTCTTTTTTTTTTTGTTAAGAATTGTATACCCCACAGAGAAGTGTCATTGCAAATTGGAGACAAAGTGGTGGCCTCAAGGACAGAGGGACAGTGAGCTGTGCCAGCCTCAGGTGTCCCTGATTTGCACTCCTATTTGCTTGTCCATGATATACCAGTGTTTCCTGGTTGTTTCTGCCCACAGTCTCCATTAAAACGAATTGGTTGTCTCAATGGATGTTGGAATATTAAAAGAATCTCTTAATTGTGTCCATTTTGCTTAAATCTATTTGTTTATTCATATAAGATGTGATGAGGCTTGTTACACTGATGACAGAGTTCCTGCCAGCCTTCGCCCCTGTGTTTATTTAAAGTCTCTGTAAGATTTACTGCAAAACCTTCCATGCATCTCACAAGTGTTTACTGATGGATGAGCTTGACTGAGAGGCCCCAGCTCATAATTCACAAGTCACTACATAATTCAGAAAAGAAATGTCTGCTTTCAACACACAGCCCTCGTGCAGTGAAACTCCATCGAGTTATTCCAGATGTTGGTGATTGTTACAGTAAAGATCCATGACATTGGTTAAGCTGCAGCTTCTCAGTGTGTTTGAAACAGACTTTCTGCAGGGACTTGGCCTCACACAGTAGCAGCCTTGGGTGCTTAACCACTGCTCCCAGGATGGCTCTGCGGTGGCAAAATGCAATGAGTATTTACACATTGGCATTTCTTCTGTGTCCTGCAGAAAAACCATTCACCAGAAATTAATCATGCCCAGCCTTTAGTTTTACTTGCCTTTAGCCAAATGTTTCCTCTTCCCCATCATTCATTAATTCTTAAGCCAGCTGAGGCACTGCTAAGTGCCAGCATCGTGGAGCAGGTGAGGTGCCAGTTAAAGATGAGGTGCCTGAACCTGCTTGTGTGCTTGGGAAGCTGTTGAACTTGGTGAAGTTAAAGACAGTTAAACCCACAGGGAGATGGAAGTTTTCCTTGTACTCCTCCTTTAATTACTGGCTGCCTAACTTGCACACTTGATAATAGTGTTCATGAAGAGAAGCTGGATGGTGCAAATAATTGATAGGGTCTGGAGGGACTGTGCCAGCACTGTGGCTTCTTGAACAAGAGCTTTAGATCTAAGATACACACACACACACACACACACACACACACACACACACACACACACACACACACAGAGGTATGTCTCAGCTAAAACTTCCATGTCAGCCAAGACATCACCAAAAGGCAGGAAAAGCTAAATAGGAGATAGTGATTAGAATCATAAAGTGAACACAATGCCACCTGTACCAACAAAACCCTTTCCTAAAGATCTAAATCCTCTACAAAAGGAGTCAATAGTTCCATGGTAAGTACTGATGTGGAGTGCAGGCTGCAGCTGCCTGTAACAAGGAAAGGTGGCTGAGCCATGATGCCGTTCCCTGTGGCAGGAGGTTTGTGCCATGTTTGATCTGAAAACACAGGTTGGGAAGTTTCAGCAGGGTCAGGTCTCTTCCAATAACTCTGGATGCATCAGGGCAGCAGTCACCATTAGCTTGTCCATTAGCCAAAATTGAGTCAAATCACACAGACCTTGGCCTCAGACCTGGATTTTGAATCCTGATGATGAAATTGGTTATTTATGCCAAAAAATAGCTTATTTTCCTGTAATATCTGTATCACCACAGAGCGTGCAACACCCCTGGGAAAATCTGATCTGTCTTACAGAAGAAGTCAGTGTTGCTAGTCAAGATTTGGTGCTACTTTAAACAGCAATAGATTAGACTTCCAAATTTGCATCAGAGGCTATTTTGGGCAGGGATTGGTGTAATCCTGCTCAGTGATGGATGCCTCAGTGTGCTGAACAGGGAGCACAAGGTACAGGTTGATCTCGCCAGCAAAGGTCAAATGCTGCTCACAGTCACCATATATGGATTTGAGTGATAAATGGTTTTCCTTCCTGGGATAAAGACACTGAAATTTTGTCTTGGCATCAGTTGGACTGCAAGAAATAGATTGTTTTGTTTTGAACGCTTTTCTCAGAACCGTTTCTGAACAGTTACCTGCCCTGAGCTGATAAAGGAGTGGGAGGCAGATCCCAAAGGAGCCAGCATGGCTGGTCCTGTGGCCAGCCTGCCATCTGCAGGCCACTGCTCTGTGCTGGGGATGTGGAGAGCAGGGCTTTGGGAGCCCTTTCTTCTGCAGAAATTATTTCTAGCAAATTGTTGTTTTCTAGTAAGTGATATATAGTAAATTTCAGCGTTTCCCCATCTGATCCTATGAATAGTCACCTCTGTTCTTAAAGAAAGCAAAGATAATGGGGATGAGCAAATCTTAGATTTATTTAAGTTGATGAATAATTGCTACTTGTTGTTTTTATTGTCTTTTATTGTTAATTTTTGTAAGTAAACAATTTTGTACTTAGAAATGGGACATTTCATAAGACATTCCAATTTGGTCCTTCACTCTCAGTCCATTTAATCTTTAATAACTTTTTTAATGGGGGTGGTCTTAGATGAAAACAGCACCACTGTAATGTTCAATTTTGAGTGTTAAAAGCTTCGTTGAGCAGGAAATCTGAATATGACAGCCAGGCAGCTTCCAAGCACCCCAAAATCTTTGGTTTTATATTCCACAAACAGATAGAGAATTCAGTAGCAGAAATACTCCAACTGTTACCTTATGGCCCATGTTTTGAAAGGTAAATGATCTGTGCTTTCCTTGGCTATTTTTATTAACCACTGCTAAAGAATCTTAGAGTTTTTAATTTGGGAGAGAATTCACTGTAGGCAAATTACCCTCAATTTACAGTTTTCAACAGTATAACAAAATTTCATTTACAAAGTGAAATGTTTGGTGTGTACCACATAACCTTTCCATCGTTTTTATCTCTGTTTTAGGTCTTCCTGAACAATACTACAGCCTCACTTGGTTCCTCAGCCCTATCCTGGGCTTGATCTTCACTCCACTCATAGGTTCGGCCAGTGACCGCTGCACGCTGAGCTGGGGCCGCCGGCGGCCTTTTATCCTTGCTCTCTGCATTGGTGTCCTCTTTGGAGTTGCACTTTTCCTTAATGGCTCTGTGATAGGTAAATAACAAGGAAATCCTCTATATGTATCCCCTGCTAATGTACCTGCTTTGAGATTTTAATACAGAAAGTAAAGACAATGCTCTGCAGTTGGTTTAACTTATATTTAATGTTAAAATCATTAGAAATCTCCACAACCCTGCACTTGAGCTCTGTCCATCTTGCCTGTTATTATTTGTACTCTCAGGTTATGGTGCTGTGCTGAGCATTGTGCAATCGTAGCTGTAACTGGTATTAATAACAGTGTTATTAATACAATGGTTACCAGCATAATGTTTGCAGTTGCTGAGACAAATTTGGTCGATCCTTGACATGGGAAAATTGTAGCAACCTGTTCACAGGGAAATGTTTCCTGTTGTGATCCATTTTCCCTTTAATGCATATCTGGCAACACATCCTGTTTCCAGCATTATTTCAAAAATTATCTTTTCACTTTTTCTTGTGCTTTTCTTAGACCCGGTATTGAAAAAGTCCAGAACACAGTTAATATTTGTTTATCAAAAACTATGTGGGAAAATAATTTTTCCTGAGCCCCTATCAAAGCTGGTAAAAATAGTTTCCCTTGAACATAGTTTACTACAAATTTAATCTACAATCTCTTTGTAAATTTATTGTAGTAGAGGTGACAGCAAGTGCGTTTTGGAAAATGTTTACAAAATGGTTGGACTGATGCAAATGAAAGGAACTTAGCACCTAATAACATCCTCTTGGCTCTCTTTTTTTGGGTTAGATGCAACTCTATTGTGAAACAGGTCTGCTAATTGAGGGAAATGAGTGGAATGTTACCTTGGCTCAGCTTGTTAAAGCCAGACTGAATGCCATATGATTGGCTTCAGTTTTCTGCAAACTGCAGTGGCCAAACTATTCAGATAAAAGACATTTAGCTTATGCTTTTTTAAATTTATCCAAACAATAAATATTATTTATTTCAATTGCTATCATATGGCATCAATTGTACTTAGTTGTTGTGTCTCCAAGACTTATTCCTCTTCCTTCAGATGTTTGCAGGATGTTAGACTTCAGCCCTCTTACAAGATTTTAAGTGATAAGAAGCTCTCAGTTCCATACAGTAGTTCAGGTCAGGAGCCATTGCAAGGAAACCTCATTCTCAGCTTTTAGGCTTATTTTGAAGCCTTCTAATAAATCAACACAAAATATTGTCAATTTTTCTTCTTCTCTTTCCCATCCTCAGTCTCCAGTTACTTGCAATCCTAACTGAAATTTGGGACTACAGGAGATGCTGCAAAAACTCCTTCATCTTTCATAACATGGCCTCTGGCAGTAGCAGTCACAGGAAGGGATTTGGTAATCCCAATGGTGATACAGCCATGTCCCAGGAGAAGAACTTACTCAACTCCTGTTCTCTCCTGCCCTGTTCAAATTTCCAGCAAATCTAAAGCACTTTAGTGTTTTCTGCTGTAGGGTTCAGCGGAGCATGGAACACTTATAAACTTCTTTAGCCTTCAAAAGGCTTGGTAGAAAAGAGGATTCAATATGTAGGAATCAGCACTTAAGATTTAGATGATTTTTGGTGGCTTAGCCAGTTCATCTTCTTTCACAGACATTTTAATCAGTTGCACTAATGGTTTTATCAGCCTCGCATGTGTAACTTCTAAATCTCTGTGATTCGAGTAATTCATGCTTTTGTCACTGGTTCATCTCATGACAAATTATCCAGCTCTGTGCTAATGCTGCCTTTCTACTCTGTAGACAAAAAGCATTTCATCCCATGCTGTCAACAGAAGCTGACTGATGCTTTTTGCAATGCAAAATACCTTCATGTTGCTTTATCCTTAAAAGTTTTGCTTATAAAAAGTGATCTAAAAAATAGGAATATTTAAGAAAAGCAAAGAGAGAGGTGAAGAGGTTAAATTTCACTTTATCCTGGTGTACTGCAACCACTGCATGTTAAGCATTATGTCAGGAATGCTGCCAGCAGTGCAGTTACCTGTGGATGTTACTGACAGATGAAATATGTCATTTTGAATGCTCCCCTCTCCCACCATGGCTGTCTTTTATAAAAACAGCCTTCAGCATCTGAAGGAAAATACATGGGAGGAATATGAAATAATACCCAGTACTCCCAGAGGTTTAAGAGATGCTTTCTAAAATAACATTTTGATAAATGTCAGTCTTACAAACATAAAACATAATCTTTGTCCCAGACCCTCCATGATGCTGTGCCAGAGAGTTGAAATTGCCATTTTGCTCCATAAAGGAATTTTTGCAGTGAGCATGTTGGCCACCTCTCTCTTAAGATTGTGAAGCTTGCTCTTAGGAGTTTTTCCTTTTTGAATGAGATGCTCAGACTCCTCTCCCATTTCTCCCCAGGTCTGGCTATTGGTGATGTTCCAGACAAGCAGCCCATTGGAATAGTTCTCACGGTGCTCGGGGTTGTGGTGTTGGATTTCTGTGCCGATGCAACCGAAGGGCCAATTCGGGCCTACTTGTTGGATGTGGTGGACAGTGAAGAACAAGACATGGCCCTAAACATCCACGCATTTTCTGCTGGTATGGAGTTAGCTGAGATGTTTCTGGCAGCTGTCCAGTCTTCCTGAAGATCAGGTTGTGGCTGAATTGATTTTTCCTGAACTCACTTCTCACTTTTTTCTGTTCCGCAGGTCTTGGAGGAGCAATTGGTTACATGTTAGGAGGGCTGGACTGGACACAGACCTTCTTGGGTAGCATTTTTAAATCTCAAGAGCAAGTCCTTTTCTTCTTTGCAGCCATTATTTTCTCTGTCTCCGTTGCTCTCCACCTTTTTAGCATTGAAGAAGAACAATATAACCCTCAGCAGGACAGGATCGATGATGAAGGAGACACACTTTCCAGTGCCAAATTCAGTGGCAGTCTCCCCCCTCTGAATCGACTGAATGTAATTAGTGAGGAAGAACCGTACGGAACTTCCATGTTCCACGATGAGGTTCAGTCAGAGCATGACCTCAATATGGAGCTCCTCGAGGTGAACATTGTGAGAAGCAAGAGTGACTCAGTTCTGCACATGCCCGATGCCACATTGGAAATTGAATCGGAGCTGCTTTTCCTGCATGATATTGAACCCTCCATTTTCCAGGATGCTTCATATCCAAACACTCCCCACAACACGAGCCAGGAGATCATGAAGTCCAAACTCAACCACCTGTCTGCTTTCCTCAGGGAAAATGAGAAGGAGGAGGAAATGCTGCTCGATAATCGTTTAAATGAAGATAAAATCCCAAACATCAACGGCTCCCTACCAAAAGAGTTCCTCAACGGACACGCCAGAATAGGCATGAAGCAATCCAGCACTTCCAACTCCATGAGGAGGAGGAGGCACATGTTCTACCGGCAGCCATCCTACACCTTCTCGTACTATGGCAAGATCGGATCTCACCGCTATCGCTTCCGCCGGGCCAACGCCATCGTCCTGATCAAATCCTCACGCAGCATGAACGACATCTACGACATGCAGAAATGGCAGCGGCAGCGCTGCAGGCACCGCAACCAGAGCGGCACCACCAACTCCAGCGGCGACACAGAGAGTGAAGAGGGAGAGACCGAAACCACCGTCAGACTCTTGTGGTTGTCAATGCTGAAGATGCCCAAGGAGCTGCTGAGGTTGTGCGTCTGTCACCTCCTGACTTGGTTTTCCATCATCGCTGAAGCTGTGTTCTATACGGATTTCATGGGACAGGTCATCTTCCAAGGTGATCCCAAGGTAGGAGAGCCTTTCCCATGGGCAGAGCTGCTTAGAGTCCCTCATTTCTGAGATGTACTCAGTACAACAACTGTTTGTGTTTGTGTCTGTTGTAGGCCCCTTCAAACTCGACTGAGCTGCATGCCTACAATGCTGGAGTTCAGATGGGATGCTGGGGGCTGGTGATTTATGCTGCTACTGCTGCTGTTTGTTCAGGTAAGAAACTCTGCAATCACACAGTGGAATGCACCTCATGTGTGTATTTCTAAGGTAAAAGTAGAGTCATGGAATATTCTGAGTTGGGAGTGACCCACAAGGATCATTGAGTCCAGCTTCTGGTCTTCCTGAAATGGTTTTGCTTCAGTTCATATCCATCTTCTTGTTTGGGGTAAAGGATGTTTTGGAAAAGCATTTCATGTGGTCATAAGGGGAAGGACTTGTTTAAGAATCAATATTGAAAAGTTCTTCCAAATGTAGAGGTGAAAATATGAACAGATGGTTAAGTGCCATAAAGCACAAAATGAAATCAAAGGATATTGAGTGGCACTTAACAAGCCTTCAGGAAACTAAAATCATGCTTGGTAGAACATTTAAGCATATGCAAGAGGGTTTTTACAGAGACTGTTTTAAAATCAAAATTATAAATATGTATTTCTGAAAGTCATTCTGCAGATAATTTGGGCTTGGAATAGACTCTGAAATTGAGAGTTTTTGCCAAACTTAAATTCTGCCTTTTGCAGCACATTGCAGGTATGTCTGCACAGCTCAGTACCATGGGGATGAGCTCTTTCTAAAGCAGGAAAACCTGATCCTTTTTCTGGTGAGGGCTGGGCTGTGCTGCTCAGACAGCCCAAATATGCACTGAGCATCCATGTCCTAAACAGAACATCGAGTTGCCATGGCCACGTCAATCCCCTAAAACCTTTGTGAGTAAACTGATATTTAAGGGGAAATGGTTTCAAACTGAAAAAAGTAGGTTTAGATTGGATATTAGGAAAAAATTCTTCCCTGTGAGGGTGGTAAAGCCCTGGCACAGGTTGCCCAGAGAAGCTGTGGCTGCCCCATCCCTGGAAGTGTTCGAGGCCGGGTTGGACAAGGCTTGGAGCAACCTGGGATAGTGTTCCTGGACACCTGGAAGGTGTCCCAGCCCATGTCAGAGGTGCTTGGAACTGGGTGGTCTTTAAGGCCCCTTCAAACCCAAACCATTCTGTGATTCCTGTTCTATTCTTTGTCTTGCAGCCTTGTTGCAGAAATACTTGGACAACTACGACCTTAGCATAAAAGTGATCTACATCCTGGGCACACTGGGTTTTTCCCTTGGCACTGCAGTGATGGCCATGTTCCCCAATGTGTATGTCACCATGATAATGATCAGCACCATGGGAATAGTCTCCATGAGCATCTCCTACTGCCCCTATGCGCTTTTGGGACAATACCATGAGATTAAACAGGTATGTAGAATATTTGGAGTACATATGTGAATCAAGGCAGAGCATTCATGTTTCTCTGAAGATCACAGTGGCAAAATGGATTTGTTAAATCCCATCATTGAAGATACCTGTTTTGTTGGGATGTGTGCCAAAGCTTGAATGGATAGTAAATAACAGGAACTGGTGCTGAAATCAGATGCTCTTGGTATTGAGTTGGCTCTGAGGGGGTTTTGATTGCTTTTCCCTGTGCTGAGATATAAAAGGATTTGGGTGCATATAGTAGATGAAGAGAAATTAAATTATTATTGGAGTATTTACTATATATGTTTGTTACTCCTGTCTTGGATGTGGTGTGGTAGCATTACTCAGGTTTTTCAGAGTCTTAGATTTTGAGGTGAGTCTGGAAATGCAGCTGTAATTTTGGCATAAGGCAAACCAATTCTGCTGGAAACAAGGACAGGTTTACTTCCCAACAGAGTAATTCCACTGTTCCATTTGGATTACAAATTGCAGGAGGATCATTTATTACAAGCTCCTGCATTGTGACTGGGAGGGGGATTCCTTTTCATGATCATAAAAATAGTATTTCATGTAACACCAAATGTTTAATGTAAAATTGTTTTTACAAAACCTAATCTTAGACCTGATTTGGGCTAGAAGTGACCCAGTCAGTACCTGCCTCGTGCAGCAGGGCTGTTGATGAGCAGATAAGGAAGCTGTTGCTCTGGAGTTGTGCCATGGTGATGCACAAAGATGATGTCAAGTTCACCAGGGGGCTGAGAAATTCAAGGAAAATTCTGGTGTTTATTTGCTTTCATCCACTGTTTTACCTCCTACCTCATTTCTTGTCTTTTTGCAGTACATTCACCATAGCCCCGGGAACTCGAAGCGAGGATTCGGCATCGACTGCGCCATTCTGTCGTGTCAGGTTTACATCTCCCAGATCCTCGTGGCCTCCGCGCTCGGCGGCGTGGTGGACGTGGTGGGCACCGTCAGAGTCATCCCCATGGTGGCTTCGGTGGGATCCTTCCTGGGTTTTTTGACAGCCACTTTCTTGGTGATTTACCCCGAAGTCAACGAAGAGCCAAAGGAAGAGCAGAAGGGACTGGGTCCTCCAGAGACAGCCGAGGGCAGCGGCGCGAGCACGGAGAAGCCGACGGTGCTGAAGCTGACGCGCAAAGGAGCCGCGGCAGTGGAGCCAGAGGGTGAATCAGCTGTGTGAGGCTGCCGCTCGTTCACCCACATTCCAAGGAGTGCAGGTGCAGGATCAAGAACTTTTGTTGTGGTTTTTGTTTTTTTCTTTTTCCAGGAAAGCAAATTAGGACCTTCACTACTTGTAGCTAAAATTTACAGAAGAAAAGGCAGTTTCGTGCAAAAATGTAAATGAAATTCTGTAGTTCTTCCTCTAGGTTTGAGCAGGTCGCTCTGATGCTAATTGCTTTCTCTACAACTTAGAAACGTCATTTCTGAACACTTTTTTATTAAGAATACATTTAGATTTCGAGTAAGTTTTATTAATCTGCATGAGACTTCACAGTGTATACAATTAGCAGTTAGAAAAATTAAGTTTTCGGCTGTTTTTAAACTAACGGAAAATGGAAGCTATCTTGACCTATAGTCTCTTGCCATTTTTTTGTCTGAACATTTCAGATTTCACTAGCGTAATAACTGAATCAAATGCTTAGACATCGATCGATTTTTTTTCATGAGCATGATATTTCTGGTCTGACAGCTACGTTAATTTTAGACTTCATGTTTTTGTTAGTGCAATTACTACAGAATCCTTTTATTTGCAATTATTTTCGAGAAAAAAAAAGCAATTACTGCGGTTTCTAAGAAACTGCCGTGAATTCTTTTAGTCATGCTATCCACAGCCACTCCCAGATCTGCTGCTCATCAGGAGAGGGTGACACTGGGTGCTGGATGTCAGCTGTAGAAGGAAGAAGCAGCAGCTGGGAGAGGTGACCAGCACTCACAGGTTTTTTTATCACAAGTGCTGCATTTTATGAATGTCGTTGGAATACGCTGTGACAATTCTTAGCTGAGAGTTTCACGTGCTGGTGAACTCGGGGGTTTTCTTGGCATTTAAACCTGATCATCTCTGGATGAAGCTGCCATGGAGAAAGGGTGTCTCTAGGGTCAGCTTTGTGGGAGGGGGCGTGCGGATTCTCTTCCGTAGGGAAAGGAAGTAATTGATTAATTGCACTTTTTATGATCCTTTAACCTCCTGGCTGGGAACGCAGCAGCTGAGGTAAAGGCACGGGGTCAGTACAACAAGGAGAACCCAAGGCCTACCTCCGTCACTTTATGGCATAGTCTGGGTGTAGAAAAATCTGTGTCAGAAAGTTTTTAGGCCTTAAAATTCAAATGTTGCTGTTCCAGTCCCTGTGTTGGAGGAATTGTAGGCCAGAGCTCTTCTGAGCTGCTGTACAATGTTGTCAGCGCATCCTCCATGTCCCCTTCCGTGATTCAGGACACAGCTGCAGTGCAAAGATATTTTTCTGGAAAGAGCTTGAAAGAGTTGTACTAACTTGATTTAAAATAGTTTTGGATCATTATCCAGCAGCCATTTAAAGCAACTTTCAAAACCAAACTTCCATTTGTCATTTGTAAGAAGTGTTTGTGATGCTGTTGACTCATTTTGGCTTGGGCCCCCCAGGCTGCCAAAATCTGTGTGCTGGACAGGCGAACAGCGCCGTGTGAGATTCCTGCTGCCTCCAACTCCTCCTCCTCCAAGACTTGCAGATGCCTGTGTCAATCATGCTGCAATCCAGGCATTCAGACAAAGAAGCTATATTTCAAAATGAAAAGCAGTTTTTAATGAGAAGGATTTGGGTGTATTTGAAGGTGGCATCCCTTGGTTTCTCTGAAGGCTTTCGGTCAATGCCTATAGCCTCTGCTATCAAGGATGACAATGTTTTTAGGCTGGTGACATCACAGAGCACTGAAGTACATGTAATCACACAGGACTTAGGGGTTGCATTTGTTTTTCCAAGTGTCTTGAGGAAGTCTTTTTTTTTTCTATGGTGAATATTCTTGTATTTAGAACACATACTGTGAACTGTGTTCAGCCAGGGGAGCGATACTACTGAAGAGTGTGAGACCTTACTGAAGAAAGCAGTTGTGAGAAATTCTTTAACTGAAATTCTGCCGTGAATTTTATCATCTCAGTTACATTTAATATATTCTGGTGATGTTCATGTGTGAGAGACAAGTGTTGTGTTTCACCCTAGAACTGGCATTCATGTAAGTTACATACTGAGTTACACATTTTAAAGTGGCTTTAATATTTTAGTTTTGAAACTCCTTGAAGATTCTGCTTTTGGTTAAATTACCACTGTCAACTACTCCTTATTTTAATCTCTACTGCTGGAAAGGTTCTTCAACAGTTTAAAAACCTGCATCTTCTGACCAGTACCAGCCTCACCGTTTTCCCAAGGGTTCCATGGACCAGCCTGGATCAAATCTTCATTACTCCACACTGCACTTTCTAAGCCAAGATCTCTTTCACTGCACCATGGCTCTGACCAAGTAGCTGCAGAAAGAGGAGAGGCTGAAGCTCCCTCTGACTTCACACCCCACAGAGGAAACATGAAACCATTTTGGGTGTGAGCTCACCCACGTTTATGGAGCTTTCTCAGCCAGGGAAGGGCAACAAGGGAAGAAGGACCTTTCATTTCGAGCCCAGAGGCTTCAAGTAAAGGCAGGGCAGGGCCAGTTTTGTCACGGACAGCATTTGGCATGGCCTCATTTCTAAGAATTGGATGTTAAAATCCATGTTTGGAGTTGTTTATGGGGCTCATAGCGCAGGAATACACGAGTGCTGTGGCAGGAAGCTGATTTCACTCCCTGGTAAAGGCAGAGGAAATAATTATTCATTGTAAATGTACTGAAGTATCTGTAGTGTTGCCAGAAGAATTAACTTGGGGAGCCCCAGCCAAAGCATCTCCTCCTGTCCTTGGGGCAGCCTGGGAAAGCCCTGCACTGGCTTCACCCCCTGAGGTCTCCCGAGGGCTTTTCCTTGCATGTGAGAGTTTTCTTTCTAGCCCTGGCACTTCTCAGGGTAGAGTGGGCAATGATTTATTTCTTCATCTGTCCATTACCTTATCTTTTGATACAGAATTTTTTTTTTTTTTTTTTGCCACAGTTAAAGTAATGCAGTTTTATGTGTTTATTGCAGAACTTTTGGGAAGAAAGTTTTGAAGTGGCTTTTTTTTTGTTACTCCTGGTGACAACAAGCATAAATTTTTTTTTTTATTTCTGTCAAAGTCATCCCATTGGGCGTTCTGCGCAGTAGGACTAAGGTTTAGTGGTTCAATTTTGTGTTGTTCAATACTATAAACAATTTCAACCTGTTCTGCAGCAATGATGTGTGACACGAGGCACTGCTGGCACTCAGACCCTCGAGGGCTGTAGTGATCAGCTGCACATCTCGAGATGTTTCATGTGAGAGCAGAGAAGCTTTAACTTTTAGCCCTCAGAAAGGTGGAGTGTGGGTTTGGCCCTGCTGGGTTATTCCAAGAGGCCAGTGAGATCTGTGCTGTTTGTGGATGGCAATTTCAGACTCCAGAAGCAATAATTTCTTATGAATGTTTCTCTTCATGCTGGTTCAATGACTTTCATAGAGATTTATTGCCTAAATAGCCTTTTAATAACCCAAATCTGGTGGTTTGCTGGCACTGGCTGTGAACAGTTGCGGAAGGATAGGGGTTGTTCATCATCAGGAGGGAGGAAGCCAGTAAATCCAACAAAGGTTTGTGGTCCTTGAAACACATGATATCCTTTTCTCCTTTTACTTGGAGCCTTTTTCTAGGCTCTGAAATATTCCCAGCACATCAGTCTGAAAAGGAGGTAGGTGCAAATTTACCCTGCTGGTTTTCTTGCTGATGCCAATGCTGGCACTCAGACCCCAGGATGGAACAGGCTGTGAGGTTTTCCTCAGAGGCAAGGACTGAGTCGTTCTTATCCCTCTTCCATCTGATCTGAACCCTCCAGCACTTGGAGTGACAGCAGCAACATGGGTGTTTTTTGCCAGGTACCTCATTAAACCTCAGTTCCATCGTTAAGAATGCATCCCCTGCCCTTGGTCCAGGGTGAGCGTGGCTTCCTCCAGCATCCACCACAAAAAACAGGATTTTTCTGGCTGCCAGGTCTCACAGCCACACAGGTCAGGGTCGCACTTATGAGCAAAGGTGGAGAAAGTCACACTTGGTTCCTGGGAGAGCTGGGACATCTGGGCAGGAAGGAAGCACAGGAGGCAGGTGCTGAGATTTGGGTGTTTTAGGGATATGTGTGTGTGGCTGTACTGTGTGTTTGTACATTTCCAGACTCGCTGCAAGGGCCAAAATACCTCTGGGAGTTGTGTGTTGCTCTCACTGTACTCCACAATGTTTTCAACTGAGTTCTTCCAGGTTTCCCTCATCCTAGTCCGATGCAAGACAATATACATATAAATATGTATCTTATTTAAAAGAACAAATGAACTCCTGCATGATATTCCAAGCACATGTAGCAGCTTCGAGCGTCTGTCGTTGAAAGAGAAGTCGGTTTTCTTTGCAGCTGTTTTGTCCTCATTTCCTTTGAATAGGCCAAATAAATGTAACAGACACCAAATGTTGCACAGAAATGTTATTAATGACTGTGTGAAAGAAATACCAAATTTTATTTTTCTTTGCAGAAACTTTATGGTTCCAGAGAGTCCTTTAGGTGTTTTCCTTCCTTAAATGACAAAGCTGAACATTTGTAAAACACGTCAAAAAAAGGTCATTTGGAAAAATGTGGAGCTACCCAAAGTTTTCTCTTTGTCATGTTGCATCCAAAGGAGCTGCAGCAGCTCAAATACCAACTGGGGTTTGATTTTGAGGCTCAGCAGTTCGGAAACTGCCTTAGAAAACAACAAAAAGGCTCAATTCCTTTTCCTGACATGGCGCTCACACCTGCTGATCTGCTCATCAAGGTGTTCCAGGTTTTTCTGTCATTTAAATTAAAATCACCTCCTGGAAAACCAATTAGGTTTGGTTCCTCAACCTGAGCAGCTTCACCTGAATTTCCACCTCAGCTTCCCTCGCCCCAGGGAGCACAAGGGGTGTCCAGGGGACAAATACATCCCTCACCAAAAGAGAGCATCTGCTGTAATTAAAGGGCTTTTGATGCCCTTGCGACCTGCTAAAATTTTTAGGGAAAATGCAGGACATGCTTCAATTTGACCTGCTCTGGCACATTTATTCTTAAATTTGGAGGTTTGGAGTGAAGCTCTGGTAGCATTTAATCAAACTTGGTGTCACCTTGTTTACTCTGCACCTACTCAATCCTTAGCGACAGCCAAATTGTAATAAATAACCCCAAAATCCAGACTTTTCTCTCAACAAATTGGCAGTTCCCAATGTGAATTTGTTTTTTCCTGATGTAACATGAACACTAAGCCCTTTAAGTAGCCAAATGACCAGCTTATTTTAAATGCCTCGTATTACTAGAAAGCTGCATATAGGCATCTCATAGTGGGGAAAAATTAAAAAAAAATTTAAAAAAAGAAAAAAAAAGAGAATATTTAGTTCCTTTGTGAACTGGCCATATGACAACTACTTTTTTATCAACTTATTAAGTTGGGGCACTATAATAGCTCTTGCTGAGTTTAGCAATGTTTATAAGCATGTGTTAAACACATAATGTTGTTTTATGAGGAAAAAGGGATAAAGAAAAGTGATGTCACAGATGAATGTTTGAGTGCGTAGACGACATAATGTATGTATGATTTTTATTTCTACACTGTTGAGCTTATTTCCTGTTTAAAGGTTAAAAAAAATTGTTGCATGAGAACTGTTTTATTGTGTTCTGCACTTTCTGTTCTTTTTGTATAATCTTGATTTTTTTTTTCATTTATGCATAGAAAAGAAAAAAATCAATTTAGAAATATTCTACTCCACAAGGCATTGTGTTCCAATCCGTTATTCCGAAGTTCGATCTTAATAAACATTTCAGTAAGAGTTGGTGGTTTGTGTCCCTGTGGCGTTTCTAGGGAAGGTGAGCAGGGGGACACCTGGTCCCTGAGCTGTGCAATGCAAATAACACTCACCTGCACCCCAGAGCTTCATGAAGATTTCCAAAAATGCTGCTGCCAAACATTGCCTGGCAAAAGTCCAGGTGTTCCAATTCACAGATGGCTCTAAACTCACCAGACACTTGCAGGGTTCAGGTGTAACCCAGAAGGGAGCACAGGTGGAGGAGCAAAATGGGGATACGTGGGGTAGGTGTGTCCCCAGCTCCAGGCTCTGCTGTGACAAAGGGTGGTGGCTGTCACACAGTCTCTCACCTCTCATGCCATCACCAGGAGCTGAGGCTCTCCCCACTCATCTGTGAGTCTGTGATTCAATAACCACAAGCAGCTTCCAAAGAAATCATTTCCCATCTAACCTCACCAACCTGTTGGGAACAATGAGAGGGGAAGGATGGAGCCACATCATAACCACCTGATGGGTAAATGTGCAGTGAAGAGTTGTTGTCCCATTTGATTTCTAGTTTCCTTGACACATTTGGTCTGTGATTCTTCCTAAAGGAAATTCCTCAGAATGAGTACTAGCAGCTCCAAGAAGTCAGTGCCTACCTGGGGCTTGATTTATTTTTCACAGAATGATCACAGAATCACAGAATACATTATGCTGGAAAATACGTCCAAGATCAAGTCCAGCATATGACCAACCACCACCTTTGTTAAGTAGACCAGCACTGAATGCCAAATCCTGTTCTTTGTAAAACACCTCCAGGGATGGCGACTGCACCACATCGCTGGACAATCCCTTCCAATGCTTGACAACTCTTTCCATGGAGAAATTCTTCCTAACACCCAATCTAAACTTCCCCTGGTGCTAATTGAGGCTCTTTCCACTTGTCCTGTTAACAGGTTGGACTTGATGATCTCCAAGGTCTTTTCCAACCTAGTTGATTCTGTGATTCTGTGCTTGTTACTTGGTAGAAGAGAGCAATCCCCACCTGGCTACAACCTCCTATCAGGGAGTGAAAAGCTCCTTCCTGAGCCTCCTTTCCTCCAGACTGAGCCCAACCAGCTCCCTCAGCTGTTTATCATCAGACTTATGCTCCAGAGCTGGTAAAGTACTTCAGTGTCCTTCTTGTTGTAAGGAGCCCGCAGCATGACACAGCATTCAGGGAGGGCCCCGGCCCCCCGGCCCCCCCCCCCCGTGGCCTCCCCAGTGCCCACCACAGGGGGACAACCCCCCCCCCCCTCCTCCCCCCCCCCCTTTTGCCACCACACCAGGGGGGGTTGCCCCCCGCCCGCCCCCCCCCCCGGCCCCCCTCCCCCCCCCCCCGGGGGGGGGCGCCCCCCCCCCCCCGCCCCCCCCCCGGGGGGGGTCCCCCCCCCCCCCCCCCCCCCCGCCCGGCCCCCCCCCCGCCGTGGGGGAGAGGGGGGGGGCCCGGGCCCTCCCTCTTTTCACCCCCCCCCCGGGGGCCCCCCCCCCCCCCCCCCCCCCCCCCCCCCCCCCCACAGAGCCCTCCTTCCCTCCGGTACATCAACACTCCCACCCAACTTGGTGTCGTCACAAATTTACTGCTCAGGGCACCCTCGATGCCCTTGTCCACATCAGCAGGACACAGACCGAACACGACTGGGCCCAGGGGACACCGCTAGTGACCACACACCAACTGGATAACGGGTCTGACTGCCAACGACTGAGGCAAAGTAGGCACTAAGTACCTCAGCCGTTTCCTCAGGGACAGCCTGTGGTGGGACCTGAGGGAGGCCTGAGGACAGAGACAGCCAGGACTGGAACCAGGCCTTGCTCTGGGAAGGAGCTGGTGCTGAGATGGCCCGGGAACAGCAATGCCCCAGGGACAGCGAGAGCAGCTGGGAATCCAGCCCAGCCTGGCTGCCATGGCTAGCACCTGCCTTGGGGCCAGGGCCAGGCTTGGGGACATGTGGGGGACACCTTGGAAATGCATCTAATTCCATCGCTCATCAAATTAGTTAATGTTCTGATGCTGTCATGCTATTTAAAAATTACTTTTCTTCAAGGCAACGCTTGGTGAGCTTTTCCACAACCAAGTCTGTACTTTAGATCTGCTCTTTGCTTGACCTTTCACATCTACAAAACACTAAAATTTAGGATTAAAGGAAGTCTCAGACCTATTTACGTTGGCTGAGTGGGCATGTGGCACGGGACACTGCAGAAATCACAGCCCAGCACAATATAGCACAGGCCAAAGCCAGGCACTCCCATGCAATCTTGCAGGGTGCTCATGTGCAGTCTCAAAAAAGAAAGCATCTCAGCAGAAAAGAAAGCAGGCTCAATCAATTGCCCACAATATCGGTTTTGAAGCATTACACCTGAATCCCATTCTCTGGAGAGATATCACGTTATTACACATTACGAAGGCAATGTGCATCTTAAAGGATTAAGAAACATAACACAATATATTGGGACAAAAACAGGATCTGAAAACTGGGGGTTTTATTGGTTCTGTTAAGCAAGCTCAGAGCCAATAAACACTCTTTCAAAGAAATGTAGTGAATGTCATATATTCAAACATCTGTATACCTCTCAATTAGTCAGCTCTCAAAAGAAACTACTAACACAAACTGTCAAAGGGACAACAAAATTGAGATTAAAAGAAATTAAAAGGCTGTGTGTACATCCATTGAATGGAAGTTCTTTCAAAGTTATGGCCCATTGACAACTACCATGGTACAGAAAGGGACAGCAGTGGAAGCCACTGAGCCAAAATAAAGAATAATAGATAAATAAAAGAAATCCAAGTTCCTGTGAAAAATCATATTTGGATAGCCATAGAAACAGACTTTTTGCAGAGAATCAATTCAAAGTTCCATCCCAAGTCTACATCATTCAAGAGGAACAAAGTGCAACACAGAAAAACAGCAGCAAGCATATCTAGAGATTCCCCATCCCTGGAAGTGTCCCAGCCCAGGCTGCATGGGGCCCTGACCAACCTGGCCCAGGGAAAGGTGTCCCTGCTCAGGGCAGGGGGTGGAACTGCATGATCTTGAAGGTCCCTTCCATTCCAGCTACGGGATTCTGGCATTCTAAATACAAGGCCTAGACAGAAAAAAAGGCTCCAACCTTGAGCATTTCAGCATACACAAAAACTTACACTACAAATTCTCATTTATGTCTTTTCTGTTCAAAGCCTGCTTAGTCAAAATTTTAATTTTTCCATAGTGTAGCTGAATCTCCAGAGAGTTTGTAGCTGGTTTTTTTGTGCAAGTCATTTAAGCACTTTTTGCTCCTTTATGCTAATAACTATGTACCTGATTATTTCAGCAACCAGAAAAAAATCTCATCAGAAATGTCAACGGTGAGAACAATATTGTACCCGAGTCCACTAAACCTAACTAAATACGTTCTTAGAACCAAGAAGCTCTCACCATTTTATAGGTGGAAATCAAATGAATGATACATTAACATTACTGTGCATGTAATGCAAACATGTAGCTACACAGAAAAAAGTAGCTGTTTTCCCAGGTTCTCTTGAGTAATTATGCACAAGAACATCAAGAACTGACAAGCACATCAGGTGACTGCTGAAATTTGGGACAGTAACTTCAAATAATCCTGAAGACTTTACAGGACACTACGTGTCTTCATATAAACCCAGACTAAGTAAAAGGCATTTAACAACATGTCCAAGTATTAACACCTAAAAACATTACACTAAAACATACAATTTAGCCTCAAAACTCGGCAGAAACCCTCATCTCATTGGCTACACCGGGAGAAGTTGGAGAGCACTAAAAGATACATTTCAGGTCAACTCTGATCCTGCTTTAAAGTTAGTCTTCATGGTACATTCACCTGTGCTTTCAGTCATTTTGTGAATCACAAAGAAATTAACCTTAATTCAGCACATTTCTCGGTCCATGACAAGCGTGGCATTTCTCCCTCAGAAAGTACCTCAAAAAAATGTTACTACAGTTCTGTTCCCAAAAATGTACAAACAGACACACTGCCAAACGCATACCAAAACACAAAAATGTAAGACCCGTCAAGGCAAAACTCATCTCCGCTACTTCCCTGTATTATTCCTGCCATTGGTAATTAGGTCAGAAAATATCCTTTACAGAACATTCTAGTTATTGCCAGGAGGCTCTTGGCAAACAGCTCCTCAGAACGCCCACCAAGGAGCACCACAAGACAATGGCAGGAGGAGGAAGAGAGATCCCAGCCTAAGGGGGTCCTGCCAAGCCTGTCCAGGGTTTTCCCTTGAACCATGAGTGAGACAAAAGCAAGGACATCTCCATCCTGACCACCAGGCCTTTGTGACCAGGGCGTCTCCATGGAAACCGCCAGGCCTCTGGGACAAGAGGCGGCCGTGCCCACCAGGCCTTTGTGACCTGCGGTGACATCCTGCCCAGAGGCCATTGTGACACGGGTTTGTGGAGTGACCGTGAGGGTTACAAACCCCCGCAGTGGCCACTCCCAGGTGAGCAGCTCTCTGAGGAGGACCTTCTCAAGAGGCAGCAGCTCGCTGGGTGCTCGTGGCCAGTGTTTGGCACATGAAACTCAAGATGCCCACGGAGCAGGAGGCAAATGCCCATGGCCAGCCCCGTAAGGGACAGCCACTGCTGGACAAGAGGCGACAGGTGAGGGACAGGGATGGAGGGAGAGGCTGCACTGGGACCTGGGGGAGGCCTGGGGACAGAGACAGCCAGGACTGGCACCAGGCCTTGCTCTGGGAAGGAGCTGGTGCTGGGATGGCCCAGGAACAGCAATGCCCCAAGGACAGCAAGAGTAGCTGAATCCTGCCCAGCTTGGCTGCCGTGGCCAGCATCTGCCTTGGGGCCAGGGCCAGGCTTGGGGACACGCGGGGGACATTGTGCCCACACAGCCACCTCCATCCCGCGCTTCCTCCTGCTTCCCACAGGTGACCCAGAGGCAGCCACAGGCAGCACCGCAGGTCACCTGGATGACCCTCATGTCCAATCCTGGGGACAGCCCGACACTGCTCCCCAGACCAGTGCTCTCCAGGAGCCCCACAAGATCCAGGACGTGGAAGGGCAGCCTGGAGAGCGGGCACTCAGTGCCCCCCAGCAGTGTCACACGGGCACAAGTACTGTCCGTGTCAGACCTGCCACGTCTCCACAGCCCTCAGTTGTCACTGGCACCTCCAGGTAAGCTCAGCCCTCTAATGGAAAGAGCAGCCTCTGCAAGAGTCAAGCTGCCCTGTCTGCCACCAGCAGAAGCCTCTGGCTCTTCTCCCCGAGGGACACCATGGCCTGGGGGCCCTGTGGCCAGTGGCCACCAACAGCTCGTGCCACCTTCTCCATGGGGCACTATGGCTGCTGGCAGGGCCCAGGAAACACCTTGCCTGGCAAGGAGAACGGAAGGACTCTGGCATGGGTCTGCAGCAAGGCAGGGCCATCGCCTGCCACCCGTGCCACCCACACACCTTGTGCTGCTCCACACAGGGACCCAACTGGCGAGGAGGCGCCTGGGACACACCGAGACAGGGAGGCTCCCCAAGGTGCAGGAAGGGCATGGTGACAACACCTGCACAGACCTGTTTAGACCCCTCGCACCACATCTGCGTGCAAACAGGCCTGTCAACTCCACCCTGAGCACCCCCAAGCCCTCAGGTGTCTGCCAAGAGACACAGGGAACCCCTCGGCCAGACAAGCAAACTGTGCGTCACAAGAAGCTGTGCCCAGACAATGAGGAGGTTTTGATTCATTTCATGCGGAAAAAGAGAGAGGAGATGGAGAAGCTGGAAGACAAAATTTACGCACAGCAGTTTAGAGCCATCTTCTCCTCCCTGCAAAAGGAAGAGAGCCGCATGACATCCAGCTGTGTCCTCAGGGATCCATCCAGTCCCACCCTGGAGCCAGCTGCAGGCCCCTCGGTGCTGCACAGCACTTGCAGCGGGACCAAAGACGCCGCAGGAAAGACACAAAACGACTCACACCTTGTGTCTCTTGACCAGCTGTTGGCCAAAGTGGGCTCTATCTCTGACGGCTCCCTGTCTTGTGACGCTCCTGTAAAGGAGCTTTCGGAAAACTGGGAGCAAGAAGAGCTCCCTGACAGAGAAGCGGCAGGAGAGAGGCACAGCGAGCCACAGAGCACGTTGTCTCTCCCGCCGCTAGACAAAGAAGCTGAGGCAGCAGCTTCTCCCCACAGCAAGCTGCTCTGCTCAGGGTCTGAGGATGCTTTCGAGCACCTTATGAAGACCCCGACAGAGCAGCTGGAGGAAGAGGATGGTGATCAAATAGAAGGAGATCTATTTGCTGACATCCTCTCCTCCCTACGTAAGGAAAACCTCGCCAAGGCCACCTGTGTCCTCACGGATCCGTCAAGTGTCACCCTGGAACCAGCTGCAGGCCCCCAGGTGCCACACAGCACTTCCAGCGTGACCAAAGACGCCGCAGGAGAGACAGAAAACCATTCAGAGATTGCACCTGCTGACCTGCTGGCAGAACTGTTGTCAGACACCTTACTGTCCTGTGGTGCTCTTCTGAATGAGCTACTGGAAAAGTGGCAGGAAGAAGAGCTCCCGGACAGCAAAGTGGCTGCAGAGAGGGACAGCGAGCCAGAGAGCGCGTTGTCTCTCCCACCGCAAGACAAAGAAGCAGAGCCAGCAGCTTCTCTCCTGCTCAGTGATCCCTGTGACAAAGGGCACAGTGAGCATCTCCCCACGGCTCTGCCCGAAGACACAACGATGTCTCCAGTTTGTGCCTTGGCTGACGATCCTGCGGAGGAAGAGAACACAGCATGCACGGAGCCTGGCCATGCCCAGGCCGCCCCTCCCCAGGCAAAGCCCTGCGGCGCTGGGACAGCGGCAGAGCCTTGCCCGGTGCCTGCCCAGCCCCAGCCATGCACTGTTCCTTCCTCCCCCGCTGGCATGGCCACTGTCCCGCAGCCCCCGGCCCCACGGCCATGGCGCTCCATCCTCAAGACGGCCCGGCGGGCTCTGCGCAGGCTCTTCTCCTTCAGCTGCCTCAGGGGGCAGCGGGAGGAGTGAGCCCGGCTGCCAGCACCAGGACCATCCCCGGACATGACTATCACCGTGAGGCAACCACTTGCCAAAGGTAGGTCCTGCTGCCAGCCCCAGCCCAGCACACCCAAGCAAACAGCAAGGCAGCCTGTTCAGGGAGAGCTGGTTCAGAAGGATTGCAGTGCTGCCTTGGACAATCCCACACTCGCTGACTTTAGGCCCAGCTAAGGCATTGCTGGTGTGCATCCCCACCCTGCCCCTAGACTTCATTAAAAGCTGAGAAATGCTCCTTGGGCCTCAGCAATACAGGCTAATGAAGCCACATCCTCTTTTCACAGGACAAATAGGAAAATGCCGACCTGGCTACCCACAGCATGGACTGGACAAAGGTGTTAACCCCGCAAGAACGACCAGGGGTCTGCATCTCCACCTCCACAAGAACCATCGAGACCCACCCTGCTGAGGAGTGCAGGGTCAGGAAGGACCGATGGGATGCCAATGGAGCCAGGTGTCTTGGACTCTTGTGTTTGATGACTTCCCCCCTCCACTCCACCTTCCCCGACCTTCCCTAACCCACTCCACCCCTGATCTTACCCCTCTTCTCACCCTCCTCTTTCCCATGCCTTTTTATCTCCCTACCCCACATTTATTGTTAAATAAAATCCCTCTTGTTGACTTTGGTAGTTGGTCTCCTCAGCATCTTAACTCGCACAGACTAATCTCTCCCTAATCACACCTTAACAGGGGCACACATCTACACACGGCACTTGAGGTGTGGCCTCCCCAGTGCCCAGCACAGAGGGACAATCACTGCCCTGCTCCTGCTGCCCACACTATTGCTGACACACAAGGCCAGGTTGCCAGCAGCCAGTTGCCCACCTGGGCACACTTTGGCTCACGCTCGGCTGCTGTCAGCCAGCACCCCCAGGGCCTTTCCCGCTGGGCAGCTTTCCAGCCACTCTGCCCGCAGCCCGGAGCACTGCAGGCCTTGCTGGGACATGAGGGCAGGACCCAGGCCTTGCTCTTCTTGAACCTCATCCCGCTGGCCTTGCACCATCCATCCAGCCTGTCCACATTCCCCCCACAGAGCCTTCCTTCCCTCCGGTACATCAACACTCCCACCCAACTTGGTGTCGTCACAAATTTACTACTCAGGGCACCCTCGATGCCCTTGTCCACATCAGCAGGACACAGACCGAACAGGACTGGGCCCAGGGGACACCGCTAGTGACCACACACCAACTGGATAACGGGTCTGACTGCCAACGACTGAGGCAAAGTAGGCACTAAGTACCTCAGCCGTTTCCTCAGGGACAGCCTGGGGTGGGACCTGGCGAAGGCTGGGGACAGAGACAGCCAGGACTGGCACCAGGCCTTGCTCTGGGAAGGAGCTGGTGCTGAGATGGCCCAGGAACAGCAATGCCCCAGGGACAGCGAGAGCAGCTGGGAACCCAGCCCAGCCTGGCTGCCATGGCTAGCACCAGCCTTGGGGCCAGGGCCAGGCTTGGGGACATGTGGGGGACACCTTGGAAATGCATCTAATTGCATCGCTCATCAAATTAGTTAATGTTCTGATGCTGTCATGCCATTTAAAAATTACTTTTCTTCAAGGCAACGCTTGGTGAGCTTTTCCACAACCAAGTCTGTACTTTAGATCTGCTCTTTGCTTGACCTTTCACATCTACAAAACACTAAAATTTAGGATTAAAGGAAGTCTCAGACCTATTTCAGTTGGCTGAGTTGGCATGTGGCACGGGACACTGCAGAAATCACAGCCCAGCACAATATAGCACAGGCCAAAGCCAGGCACTCCCATGCAATCTTGCAGGGTGCTCATGTGCAGTCTCAAAAAAGAAAGCATCTCAGCAGAAAAGAAAGCAGGCTCAATCAATTGCCCACAATATCGGTTTTGAAGCATTACACCTGAATCCCATTCTCTGGAGAGATATCACGTTATTACACATTACGAAGGCAATGTGCATCTTAAAGGATTAAGAAACATAACACAATATATTGGGACAAAAACAGGATCTGAAAACTGGGGGGTTTATTGGTTCTGTTAAGCAAGCTCAGAGCCAATAAACACTCTTTCAAAGAAATGTAGTGAATGTCATATATTCAAACATCTGTATACCTCTCAATTAGTCAGCTCTCAAAAAAACTACTAACACAAACTGTCAAAGGGACAACAAAATTGAGATTAAAAGAAATTAAAAGGCTGTGTGTACATCCATTGAATGGAAGTTCTTTCAAAGTTATGGCCCATTGACAACTACCATGGTACAGAAAGGGACAGCAGTGGAAGCCACTGAGCCAAAATAAAGAATAATAGATAAATAAAAGAAATCCAAGTTCCTGTGAAAAATCATATTTGGATAGCCATAGAAACAGACTTTTTGCAGAGAATCAATTCAAAGTTCCATCCCAAGTCTACATCATTCAAGAGGAACAAAGTGCAACACAGAAAAACAGCAGCAAGCATATCTAGAGATTCCCCATCCCTGGAAGTGTCCCAGCCCAGGCTGCATGGGGCCCTGACCAACCTGGCCCAGGGAAAGGTGTCCCTGCTCAGGGCAGGGGGTGGAACTGCATGATCTTGAAGGTCCCTTCCATTCCAGCTATGGGATTCTGGCATTCTAAATACAAGGCCTAGACAGAAAAAAAGGCTCCAACCTTGAGCACTTCAGCATACACAAAAACTTACACTACAAATACTCATTTATGTCTTTTCTGTTCAAAGCCTGCTTAGTCAAAATTTTAATTTTTCCATAGTGTAGCTGAATCTCCAGAGAGTTTGTAGCTGGTTTTTTTGTGCAAGTCATTTAAGCACTTTTTGCTCCTTTATGCTAATAACTATGTACCTGATTATTTCAGCAACCAGAAAAAAATCTCATCAGAAATGTCAACGGTGAGAACAATATTGTACCCGAGTCCACTAAACCTAACTAAATACGTTCTTAGAACCAAGAAGCTCTCACCATTTTATAGGTGGAAATCAAATGAATGATACATTAACATTACTGTGCATGTAATGCAAACATGTAGCTACACAGGAAAAAGTAGCTCTTTTCCCAGGTTCTCTTGAGTAATTATGCACAAGAACATCAAGAACTGACAAGCACATCAGGTGACTGCTGAAATTTGGGACAGTAACTTCAAATAATCCTGAAGACTTTACAGGACACTACGTGTCTTCATATAAACCCAGACTAAGTAAAAGGCATTTAACAACATGTCCAAGTATTAACACCTAAAAACATTACACTAAAACATACAATTTAGCCTCAAAACTCGGCAGAAACCCTCATCTCATTGGCTACACCGGGAGAAGTTGGAGAGCACTAAAAGATACATTTCAGGTCAACTCTGATCCTGCTTTAAAGTTAGTCTTCATGGTACATTCACCTGTGCTTTCAGTCATTTTGTGAATCACAAAGAAATTAACCTTAATTCAGCACATTTCTCGGTCCATGACAAGCGTGGCATTTCTCCCTCAGAAAGTACCTCAAAAAAATGTTACTACAGTTCTGTTCCCAAAAATGTACAAACAGACACACTGCCAAAAGCATACCAAAACACCAAAATGTAAGACCCGTCAAGGCAAAACTCATCTCCGCTACTTCCCTGTATTATTCCTGCCATTGGTAATTAGGTCAGAAAATATCCTTTATAGAACATTCTAGTTATTGCCAGGAGGCTCTTGGCAAACAGCTCCTCAGAACGCCCACCAAGGAGCACCACAAGACAATGGCAGGAGGAGGAAGAGAGATCCCAGCCTAAGGGGGTCCTGCCAAGCCTGTCCAGGGCTTTCCCTTGAACCATGAGTGAGACAAAAGCAAGGACATCTCCATCCTGACCACCAGGCCTTTGTGACCAGGGCGTCTCCATGGAAACCGCCAGGCCTCTGGGACAAGAGGCGGCCGTGCCCACCAGGCCTTTGTGACCTGCGGTGACATCCTGCCCAGAGCCCATTGTGACACGGGTTTGTGGAGTGACCGTGAGGGTTACAAACCCCCGCAGTGGCCACTCCCAGGCGAGCAGCTCTCTGAGGAGGACCTTCTCAAGAGGCAGCAGCTCGCTGGGTGCTCGTGGCCAGTGTTTGGCACACGAAACTCAAGATGCCCACGGAGCAGGAGGCAAATGCCCATGGCCAGCCCCGTAAGGGACAGCCACTGCTGGACAAGAGGCGACAGGTGAGGGACAGGGATGGAGGGAGAGGCTGCATTGGGACCTGGGGGAGGCCTGGGGACAGAGACAGCCAGGACTGGCACCAGGCCTTGCTCTGGGAAGGAGCTGGTGCCAGGATGGCCCAGGAACAGCAATGCCCCAAGGACAGCAAGAGTAGCTGGGAATCCTGCCCAGCTTGGCTGCCGTGGCCAGCATCTGCCTTGGGGCCAGGGCCAGGCTTGGAGACACACGGGGGACATTGTGCCCACACAGCCACCTCCATCCCGCGCTTCCTCCTGCTTCCCGCAGGTGACCCAGAGGCAGCCACAGGCAGCACCGCAGGTCACCTGGATGACCCTCATGTCCAATCCTGGGGACAGCCCGACACTGCTCCCCAGACCAGTGCTCTCCAGGAGCCCCACAAGATCCAGGACATGGAAGGGCAGCCTGGAGAGCGGGCACTCAGTGCCCCCCAGCAGTGTCACACGGGCACAAGTACTGTCCGTGTCAGACCTGCCACGTCTCCACAGCCCTCAGTTGTCACTGGCACCTCCAGGTAAGCTCAGCCCTCTAATGGAAAGAGCAGCCTCTGCAAGAGTCAAGCTGCCCTGTCTGCCACCAGCAGAAGCCTCTGGCTCTTCTCCCCGAGGGACACCATGGCCTGGGGGCCCTGTGGCCAGTGGCCACCAACAGCTCGTGCCACCTTCTCCATGGGGCACTATGGCTGCTGGCAGGGCCCAGGAAACACCTTGCCTGGCAAGGAGAACGGAAGGACTCTGGCATGGGTCTGCAGCAAGGCAGGGCCATCGCCTGCCACCCGTGCCACCCACACACCTTGTGCTGCTCCACACAGGGACCCAACTGGCGAGGAGGCGCCTGGGACACACCGAGACAGGGAAGCTCCCCAAGGTGCAGGAAGGGCATGGTGACAACACCTGCACAGACCTGTTTAGACCCCTCGCACCACATCTGCGTGCAAACAGGCCTGTCAACTCCACCCTGAGCACCCCCAAGCCCTCAGGTGTCTGCCACGAGACACAGGGAGCCCCTCGGCCAGACAAGCAAACTGCGCGTCACAAGCAGCTGTGCCCGGACAACGAGGAAGTTTTGATTCATTTCATGCGGAAAAAGAGAGAGGAGATGGAGAAGCTGGAAGACAAAATTTACACACAGCAGTTTAGAGCCATCTTCTCCTCCCTGCAAAAGGAAGAGAGCCGCATGACATCCAGCTGTGTCCTCAGGGATCCATCCAGTCCCACCCTGGAGCCAGCTGCAGGCCCCTCGGTGCTGCACAGCACTTGCAGCGGGACCAAAGACGCCGCAGGAAAGACACAAAACGACTCACACCTTGTGTCTCTTGACCAGCTGTTGGCCGAAGTGGGCTCTATCTCTGATGACTCCCTGTCTTGTGACGCTCCTGTAAAGGAGCTTTCGGAAAACTGGGAGCAAGAAGAGCTCCCTGACAGAGAAGCGGCAGGAGAGAGGCACAGCGAGCCACAGAGCACGTTGTCTCTCCCGCCGCTAGACAAAGAAGCTGAGGCAGCAGCTTCTCCCCACAGCAAGCTGCTCTGCTCAGGGTCTGAGGATGCTTTCCAGCACCTTATGAAGACCCCGACAGAGCAGCTGGAGGAAGAGGATGGTGATCAAATAGAAGGAGATCTATTGTCAGACATCCTCTCCTCCCTACGTAAGGAAAACCTCGCCAAGGCCACCTGTGTCCTCACGGATCCGTCAAGTGTCACCCTGGAACCAGCTGCAGGCCCCCTGGTGCCACACAGCACTTCCAGCGTGACCAAAGACGCCGCAGGAGAGACAGAAAACCATTCAGAGATTGCACCTGCTGACCTGCTGGCAGAACTGTTGTCAGACACCTTACTGTCCTGTGGTGCTCTTCTGAATGAGCTACTGGAAAAGTGGCAGGAAGAAGAGCTCCCGGACAGCAAAGTGGCTGCAGAGAGGGACAGCGAGCCAGAGAGCGCGTTGTCTCTCCCACCGCAAGACAAAGAAGCAGAGCCAGCAGCTTCTCTCCTGCTCAGTGATCCCTGCGACAAAGGGCACAGTGAGCATCTCCCCACGGCTCTGCCCGAAGACACAACGATGTCTCCAGTTTGTGCCTTGGCTGACAATCCTGCAGAGGAAGAGAACACAGCATGCACGGAGCCTGGCCATGCCCAGGCCGCCCCTCCCCAGGCAAAGCCCTGCGGCGCTGGGACAGCGGCAGAGCCTTGCCCGGTGCCTGCCCAGCCCCAGCCATGCACTGTTCCTTCCTCCCCCGCTGGCATGGCCACTGTCCCGCAGCCCCCGGCCCCACGGCCATGGCGCTCCATCCTCAAGACGGCCCGGCGGGCTCTGCGCAGGCTCTTCTCCTTCAGCTGCCTCAGGGGGCAGCGGGAGGAGTGAGCCCGGCTGCCAGCACCAGGACCATCCCCGGACATGACTATCACCGTGAGGCAACCACTTGCCAAAGGTAGGTCCTGCTGCCAGCCCCAGCCCAGCACACCCAAGCAAACAGCAAGGCAGCCTGTTCAGGGAGAGCTGGTTCAGAAGGATTGCAGTGCTGCCTTGGACAATCCCACACTCGCTGACTTTAGGCCCAGCTAAGGCATTGCTGGTGTGCATCCCCACCCTGCCCCTAGACTTCATTAAAAGCTGAGAAATGCTCCTTGGGCCTCAGCAATACAGGCTAATGAAGCCACATCCTCTTTTCACAGGACAAATAGGAAAATGCCGACCTGGCTGCCCACAGCATGGACTGGACAAAGGTGTTAACCCCGCAAGAACGACCAGGGTCTGCATCTCCACCTCCACAAGAACCATCGAGACCCACCCTGCTGAGGAGTGCAGGGTCAGGAAGGACCGATGGGATGCCAATGGAGCCAGGTGTCTTGGACTCTTGTGTTTGATGACTTCCCCCCTCCACTCCACCTTCCCCGACCTTCCCTAACCCACTCCACCCCTGATCTTACCCCTCTTCTCACCCTCCTCTTTCCCATGCCTTTTTATCTCCCTGCCCCACATTTATTGTTAAATAAAATCCCTCTTGTTGACTTTGGTAGTTGGTCTCCTCAGCATCTTAACTCGCACAGACTAATCTCTCCCTAATCACACCTTAACAGGGGCACACATCTACACACGGCACTTGAGGTGTGGCCTCCCCAGTGCCCAGCACAGAGGGACAATCACTGCCCTGCTCCTGCTGCCCACACTATTGCTGACACACAAGGCCAGGTTGCCAGCAGCCAGTTGCCCACCTGGGCACACTTTGGCTCACGCTCGGCTGCTGTCAGCCAGCACCCCCAGGGCCTTTCCCGCTGGGCAGCTTTCCAGCCACTCTGCCCGCAGCCCGGAGCACTGCAGGCCTTGCTGGGACATGAGGGCAGGACCCAGGCCTTGCTCTTCTTGAACCTCATCCCGCTGGCCTTGCACCATCCATCCAGCCTGTCCACATTCCCCCCACAGAGCCTTCCTTCCCTCCGGTACATCAACACTCCCACCCAACTTGGTGTCGTCACAAATTTACTACTCAGGGCACCCTCGATGCCCTTGTCCACATCAGCAGGACACAGACCGAACAGGACTGGGCCCAGGGGACACCGCTAGTGACCACACACCAACTGGATAACGGGTCTGACTGCCAACGACTGAGGCAAAGTAGGCACTAAGTACCTCAGCCGTTTCCTCAGGGACAGCCTGGGGTGGGACCTGGCGAATGCTGGGGACAGAGACAGCCAGGACTGGCACCAGGCCTTGCTCTGGGAAGGAGCTGGTGCTGAGATGGCCCACGAACAGCAATGCCCCAGGGACAGCGAGAGCAGCTGGGAACCCAGCCCAGCCTGGCTGCCATGGCTAGCACCAGCCTTGGGGCCAGGGCCAGGCTTGGGGACATGTGGGGGACACCTTGGAAATGCATCTAATTGCATCGCTCATCAAATTAGTTAATGTTCTGATGCTGTCATGCCATTTAAAAATTACTTTTCTTCAAGGCAACGCTTGGTGAGCTTTTCCACAACCAAGTCTGTACTTTAGATCTGCTCTTTGCTTGACCTTTCACATCTACAAAACACTAAATTTAGGATTAAAGGAAGTCTCAGACCTATTTCAGTTGGCTGAGTTGGCATGTGGCACGGGACACTGCAGAAATCACAGCCCAGCACAATATAGCACAGGCCAAAGCCAGGCACTCCCATGCAATCTTGCAGGGTGCTCATGTGCAGTCTCAAAAAAGAAAGCATCTCAGCAGAAAAGAAAGCAGGCTCAATCAATTGCCCACAATATCGGTTTTGAAGCATTACACCTGAATCCCATTCTCTGGAGAGATATCACGTTATTACACATTACGAAGGCAATGTGCATCTTAAAGGATTAAGAAACATAACACAATATATTGGGACAAAAACAGGATCTGAAAACTGGGGGGTTTATTGGTTCTGTTAAGCAAGCTCAGAGCCAATAAACACTCTTTCAAAGAAATGTAGTGAATGTCATATATTCAAACATCTGTATACCTCTCAATTAGTCAGCTCTCAAAAAAACTACTAACACAAACTGTCAAAGGGACAACAAAATTGAGATTAAAAGAAATTAAAAGGCTGTGTGTACATCCATTGAATGGAAGTTCTTTCAAAGTTATGGCCCATTGACAACTACCATGGTACAGAAAGGGACAGCAGTGGAAGCCACTGAGCCAAAATAAAGAATAATAGATAAATAAAAGAAATCCAAGTTCCTGTGAAAAATCATATTTGGATAGCCATAGAAACAGACTTTTTGCAGAGAATCAATTCAAAGTTCCATCCCAAGTCTACATCATTCAAGAGGAACAAAGTGCAACACAGAAAAACAGCAGCAAGCATATCTAGAGATTCCCCATCCCTGGAAGTGTCCCAGCCCAGGCTGCATGGGGCCCTGACCAACCTGGCCCAGGGAAAGGTGTCCCTGCTCAGGGCAGGGGGTGGAACTGCATGATCTTGAAGGTCCCTTCCATTCCAGCTATGGGATTCTGGCATTCTAAATACAAGGCCTAGACAGAAAAAAAGGCTCCAACCTTGAGCACTTCAGCATACACAAAAACTTACACTACAAATACTCATTTATGTCTTTTCTGTTCAAAGCCTGCTTAGTCAAAATTTTAATTTTTCCATAGTGTAGCTGAATCTCCAGAGAGTTTGTAGCTGGTTTTTTTGTGCAAGTCATTTAAGCACTTTTTGCTCCTTTATGCTAATAACTATGTACCTGATTATTTCAGCAACCAGAAAAAAATCTCATCAGAAATGTCAACGGTGAGAACAATATTGTACCCGAGTCCACTAAACCTAACTAAATACGTTCTTAGAACCAAGAAGCTCTCACCATTTTATAGGTGGAAATCAAATGAATGATACATTAACATTACTGTGCATGTAATGCAAACATGTAGCTACACAGGAAAAAGTAGCTCTTTTCCCAGGTTCTCTTGAGTAATTATGCACAAGAACATCAAGAACTGACAAGCACATCAGGTGACTGCTGAAATTTGGGACAGTAACTTCAAATAATCCTGAAGACTTTACAGGACACTACGTGTCTTCATATAAACCCAGACTAAGTAAAAGGCATTTAACAACATGTCCAAGTATTAACACCTAAAAACATTACACTAAAACATACAATTTAGCCTCAAAACTCGGCAGAAACCCTCATCTCATTGGCTACACCGGGAGAAGTTGGAGAGCACTAAAAGATACATTTCAGGTCAACTCTGATCCTGCTTTAAAGTTAGTCTTCATGGTACATTCACCTGTGCTTTCAGTCATTTTGTGAATCACAAAGAAATTAACCTTAATTCAGCACATTTCTCGGTCCATGACAAGCGTGGCATTTCTCCCTCAGAAAGTACCTCAAAAAAATGTTACTACAGTTCTGTTCCCAAAAATGTACAAACAGACACACTGCCAAAAGCATACCAAAACACCAAAATGTAAGACCCGTCAAGGCAAAACTCATCTCCGCTACTTCCCTGTATTATTCCTGCCATTGGTAATTAGGTCAGAAAATATCCTTTATAGAACATTCTAGTTATTGCCAGGAGGCTCTTGGCAAACAGCTCCTCAGAACGCCCACCAAGGAGCACCACAAGACAATGGCAGGAGGAGGAAGAGAGATCCCAGCCTAAGGGGGTCCTGCCAAGCCTGTCCAGGGCTTTCCCTTGAACCATGAGTGAGACAAAAGCAAGGACATCTCCATCCTGACCACCAGGCCTTTGTGACCAGGGCGTCTCCATGGAAACCGCCAGGCCTCTGGGACAAGAGGCGGCCGTGCCCACCAGGCCTTTGTGACCTGCGGTGACATCCTGCCCAGAGCCCATTGTGACACGGGTTTGTGGAGTGACCGTGAGGGTTACAAACCCCCGCAGTGGCCACTCCCAGGCGAGCAGCTCTCTGAGGAGGACCTTCTCAAGAGGCAGCAGCTCGCTGGGTGCTCGTGGCCAGTGTTTGGCACACGAAACTCAAGATGCCCACGGAGCAGGAGGCAAATGCCCATGGCCAGCCCCGTAAGGGACAGCCACTGCTGGACAAGAGGCGACAGGTGAGGGACAGGGATGGAGGGAGAGGCTGCATTGGGACCTGGGGGAGGCCTGGGGACAGAGACAGCCAGGACTGGCACCAGGCCTTGCTCTGGGAAGGAGCTGGTGCCAGGATGGCCCAGGAACAGCAATGCCCCAAGGACAGCAAGAGTAGCTGGGAATCCTGCCCAGCTTGGCTGCCGTGGCCAGCATCTGCCTTGGGGCCAGGGCCAGGCTTGGAGACACACGGGGGACATTGTGCCCACACAGCCACCTCCATCCCGCGCTTCCTCCTGCTTCCCGCAGGTGACCCAGAGGCAGCCACAGGCAGCACCGCAGGTCACCTGGATGACCCTCATGTCCAATCCTGGGGACAGCCCGACACTGCTCCCCAGACCAGTGCTCTCCAGGAGCCCCACAAGATCCAGGACATGGAAGGGCAGCCTGGAGAGCGGGCACTCAGTGCCCCCCAGCAGTGTCACACGGGCACAAGTACTGTCCGTGTCAGACCTGCCACGTCTCCACAGCCCTCAGTTGTCACTGGCACCTCCAGGTAAGCTCAGCCCTCTAATGGAAAGAGCAGCCTCTGCAAGAGTCAAGCTGCCCTGTCTGCCACCAGCAGAAGCCTCTGGCTCTTCTCCCCGAGGGACACCATGGCCTGGGGGCCCTGTGGCCAGTGGCCACCAACAGCTCGTGCCACCTTCTCCATGGGGCACTATGGCTGCTGGCAGGGCCCAGGAAACACCTTGCCTGGCAAGGAGAACGGAAGGACTCTGGCATGGGTCTGCAGCAAGGCAGGGCCATCGCCTGCCACCCGTGCCACCCACACACCTTGTGCTGCTCCACACAGGGACCCAACTGGCGAGGAGGCGCCTGGGACACACCGAGACAGGGAAGCTCCCCAAGGTGCAGGAAGGGCATGGTGACAACACCTGCACAGACCTGTTTAGACCCCTCGCACCACATCTGCGTGCAAACAGGCCTGTCAACTCCACCCTGAGCACCCCCAAGCCCTCAGGTGTCTGCCACGAGACACAGGGAGCCCCTCGGCCAGACAAGCAAACTGCGCGTCACAAGCAGCTGTGCCCGGACAACGAGGAAGTTTTGATTCATTTCATGCGGAAAAAGAGAGAGGAGATGGAGAAGCTGGAAGACAAAATTTACACACAGCAGTTTAGAGCCATCTTCTCCTCCCTGCAAAAGGAAGAGAGCCGCATGACATCCAGCTGTGTCCTCAGGGATCCATCCAGTCCCACCCTGGAGCCAGCTGCAGGCCCCTCGGTGCTGCACAGCACTTGCAGCGGGACCAAAGACGCCGCAGGAAAGACACAAAACGACTCACACCTTGTGTCTCTTGACCAGCTGTTGGCCGAAGTGGGCTCTATCTCTGATGACTCCCTGTCTTGTGACGCTCCTGTAAAGGAGCTTTCGGAAAACTGGGAGCAAGAAGAGCTCCCTGACAGAGAAGCGGCAGGAGAGAGGCACAGCGAGCCACAGAGCACGTTGTCTCTCCCGCCGCTAGACAAAGAAGCTGAGGCAGCAGCTTCTCCCCACAGCAAGCTGCTCTGCTCAGGGTCTGAGGATGCTTTCCAGCACCTTATGAAGACCCCGACAGAGCAGCTGGAGGAAGAGGATGGTGATCAAATAGAAGGAGATCTATTGTCAGACATCCTCTCCTCCCTACGTAAGGAAAACCTCGCCAAGGCCACCTGTGTCCTCACGGATCCGTCAAGTGTCACCCTGGAACCAGCTGCAGGCCCCCTGGTGCCACACAGCACTTCCAGCGTGACCAAAGACGCCGCAGGAGAGACAGAAAACCATTCAGAGATTGCACCTGCTGACCTGCTGGCAGAACTGTTGTCAGACACCTTACTGTCCTGTGGTGCTCTTCTGAATGAGCTACTGGAAAAGTGGCAGGAAGAAGAGCTCCCGGACAGCAAAGTGGCTGCAGAGAGGGACAGCGAGCCAGAGAGCGCGTTGTCTCTCCCACCGCAAGACAAAGAAGCAGAGCCAGCAGCTTCTCTCCTGCTCAGTGATCCCTGCGACAAAGGGCACAGTGAGCATCTCCCCACGGCTCTGCCCGAAGACACAACGATGTCTCCAGTTTGTGCCTTGGCTGACAATCCTGCAGAGGAAGAGAACACAGCATGCACGGAGCCTGGCCATGCCCAGGCCGCCCCTCCCCAGGCAAAGCCCTGCGGCGCTGGGACAGCGGCAGAGCCTTGCCCGGTGCCTGCCCAGCCCCAGCCATGCACTGTTCCTTCCTCCCCCGCTGGCATGGCCACTGTCCCGCAGCCCCCGGCCCCACGGCCATGGCGCTCCATCCTCAAGACGGCCCGGCGGGCTCTGCGCAGGCTCTTCTCCTTCAGCTGCCTCAGGGGGCAGCGGGAGGAGTGAGCCCGGCTGCCAGCACCAGGACCATCCCCGGACATGACTATCACCGTGAGGCAACCACTTGCCAAAGGTAGGTCCTGCTGCCAGCCCCAGCCCAGCACACCCAAGCAAACAGCAAGGCAGCCTGTTCAGGGAGAGCTGGTTCAGAAGGATTGCAGTGCTGCCTTGGACAATCCCACACTCGCTGACTTTAGGCCCAGCTAAGGCATTGCTGGTGTGCATCCCCACCCTGCCCCTAGACTTCATTAAAAGCTGAGAAATGCTCCTTGGGCCTCAGCAATACAGGCTAATGAAGCCACATCCTCTTTTCACAGGACAAATAGGAAAATGCCGACCTGGCTGCCCACAGCATGGACTGGACAAAGGTGTTAACCCCGCAAGAACGACCAGGGTCTGCATCTCCACCTCCACAAGAACCATCGAGACCCACCCTGCTGAGGAGTGCAGGGTCAGGAAGGACCGATGGGATGCCAATGGAGCCAGGTGTCTTGGACTCTTGTGTTTGATGACTTCCCCCCTCCACTCCACCTTCCCCGACCTTCCCTAACCCACTCCACCCCTGATCTTACCCCTCTTCTCACCCTCCTCTTTCCCATGCCTTTTTATCTCCCTGCCCCACATTTATTGTTAAATAAAATCCCTCTTGTTGACTTTGGTAGTTGGTCTCCTCAGCATCTTAACTCGCACAGACTAATCTCTCCCTAATCACACCTTAACAGGGGCACACATCTACACACGGCACTTGAGGTGTGGCCTCCCCAGTGCCCAGCACAGAGGGACAATCACTGCCCTGCTCCTGCTGCCCACACTATTGCTGACACACAAGGCCAGGTTGCCAGCAGCCAGTTGCCCACCTGGGCACACTTTGGCTCACGCTCGGCTGCTGTCAGCCAGCACCCCCAGGGCCTTTCCCGCTGGGCAGCTTTCCAGCCACTCTGCCCGCAGCCCGGAGCACTGCAGGCCTTGCTGGGACATGAGGGCAGGACCCAGGCCTTGCTCTTCTTGAACCTCATCCCGCTGGCCTTGCACCATCCATCCAGCCTGTCCACATTCCCCCACAGAGCCTTCCTTCCCTCCGGTACATCAACACTCCCACCCAACTTGGTGTCGTCACAAATTTACTACTCAGGGCACCCTCGATGCCCTTGTCCACATCAGCAGGACACAGACCGAACAGGACTGGGCCCAGGGGACACCGCTAGTGACCACACACCAACTGGATAACGGGTCTGACTGCCAACGACTGAGGCAAAGTAGGCACTAAGTACCTCAGCCGTTTCCTCAGGGACAGCCTGGGGTGGGACCTGGCGAATGCTGGGGACAGAGACAGCCAGGACTGGCACCAGGCCTTGCTCTGGGAAGGAGCTGGTGCTGAGATGGCCCACGAACAGCAATGCCCCAGGGACAGCGAGAGCAGCTGGGAACCCAGCCCAGCCTGGCTGCCATGGCTAGCACCAGCCTTGGGGCCAGGGCCAGGCTTGGGGACATGTGGGGGACACCTTGGAAATGCATCTAATTGCATCGCTCATCAAATTAGTTAATGTTCTGATGCTGTCATGCCATTTAAAAATTACTTTTCTTCAAGGCAACGCTTGGTGAGCTTTTCCACAACCAAGTCTGTACTTTAGATCTGCTCTTTGCTTGACCTTTCACATCTACAAAACACTAAATTTAGGATTAAAGGAAGTCTCAGACCTATTTCAGTTGGCTGAGTTGGCATGTGGCACGGGACACTGCAGAAATCACAGCCCAGCACAATATAGCACAGGCCAAAGCCAGGCACTCCCATGCAATCTTGCAGGGTGCTCATGTGCAGTCTCAAAAAAGAAAGCATCTCAGCAGAAAAGAAAGCAGGCTCAATCAATTGCCCACAATATCGGTTTTGAAGCATTACACCTGAATCCCATTCTCTGGAGAGATATCACGTTATTACACATTACGAAGGCAATGTGCATCTTAAAGGATTAAGAAACATAACACAATATATTGGGACAAAAACAGGATCTGAAAACTGGGGGTTTTATTGGTTCTGTTAAGCAAGCTCAGAGCCAATAAACACTCTTTCAAAGAAATGTAGTGAATGTCATATATTCAAACATCTGTATACCTCTCAATTAGTCAGCTCTCAAAAGAAACTACTAACACAAACTGTCAAAGGGACAACAAAATTGAGATTAAAAGAAATTAAAAGGCTGTGTGTACATCCATTGAATGGAAGTTCTTTCAAAGTTATGGCCCATTGACAACTACCATGGTACAGAAAGGGACAGCAGTGGAAGCCACTGAGCCAAAATAAAGAATAATAGATAAATAAAAGAAATCCAAGTTCCTGTGAAAAATCATATTTGGATAGCCATAGAAACAGACTTTTTGCAGAGAATCAATTCAAAGTTCCATCCCAAGTCTACATCATTCAAGAGGAACAAAGTGCAACACAGAAAAACAGCAGCAAGCATATCTAGAGATTCCCCATCCCTGGAAGTGTCCCAGCCCAGGCTGCATGGGGCCCTGACCAACCTGGCCCAGGGAAAGGTGTCCCTGCTCAGGGCAGGGGGTGGAACTGCATGATCTTGAAGGTCCCTTCCATTCCAGCTATGGGATTCTGGCATTCTAAATACAAGGCCTAGACAGAAAAAAAGGCTCCAACCTTGAGCACTTCAGCATACACAAAAACTTACACTACAAATACTCATTTATGTCTTTTCTGTTCAAAGCCTGCTTAGTCAAAATTTTAATTTTTCCATAGTGTAGCTGAATCTCCAGAGAGTTTGTAGCTGGTTTTTTTGTGCAAGTCATTTAAGCACTTTTTGCTCCTTTATGCTAATAACTATGTACCTGATTATTTCAGCAACCAGAAAAAAATCTCATCAGAAATGTCAACGGTGAGAACAATATTGTACCCGAGTCCACTAAACCTAACTAAATACGTTCTTAGAACCAAGAAGCTCTCACCATTTTATAGGTGGAAATCAAATGAATGATACATTAACATTACTGTGCATGTAATGCAAACATGTAGCTACACAGGAAAAAGTAGCTCTTTTCCCAGGTTCTCTTGAGTAATTATGCACAAGAACATCAAGAACTGACAAGCACATCAGGTGACTGCTGAAATTTGGGACAGTAACTTCAAATAATCCTGAAGACTTTACAGGACACTACGTGTCTTCATATAAACCCAGACTAAGTAAAAGGCATTTAACAACATGTCCAAGTATTAACACCTAAAAACATTACACTAAAACATACAATTTAGCCTCAAAACTCGGCAGAAACCCTCATCTCATTGGCTACACCGGGAGAAGTTGGAGAGCACTAAAAGATACATTTCAGGTCAACTCTGATCCTGCTTTAAAGTTAGTCTTCATGGTACATTCACCTGTGCTTTCAGTCATTTTGTGAATCACAAAGAAATTAACCTTAATTCAGCACATTTCTCGGTCCATGACAAGCGTGGCATTTCTCCCTCAGAAAGTACCTCAAAAAAATGTTACTACAGTTCTGTTCCCAAAAATGTACAAACAGACACACTGCCAAAAGCATACCAAAACACCAAAATGTAAGACCCGTCAAGGCAAAACTCATCTCCGCTACTTCCCTGTATTATTCCTGCCATTGGTAATTAGGTCAGAAAATATCCTTTACAGAACATTCTAGTTATTGCCAGGAGGCTCTTGGCAAACAGCTCCTCAGAACGCCCACCAAGGAGCACCACAAGACAATGGCAGGAGGAGGAAGAGAGATCCCAGCCTAAGGGGGTCCTGCCAAGCCTGTCCAGGGCTTTCCCTTGAACCATGAGTGAGACAAAAGCAAGGACATCTCCATCCTGACCACCAGGCCTTTGTGACCAGGGCGTCTCCATGGAAACCGCCAGGCCTCTGGGACAAGAGGCGGCCGTGCCCACCAGGCCTTTGTGACCTGCGGTGACATCCTGCCCAGAGCCCATTGTGACACGGGTTTGTGGAGTGACCGTGAGGGTTACAAACCCCCGCAGTGGCCACTCCCAGGCGAGCAGCTCTCTGAGGAGGACCTTCTCAAGAGGCAGCAGCTCGCTGGGTGCTCGTGGCCAGTGTTTGGCACACGAAACTCAAGATGCCCACGGAGCAGGAGGCAAATGCCCATGGCCAGCCCCGTAAGGGACAGCCACTGCTGGACAAGAGGCGACAGGTGAGGGACAGGGATGGAGGGAGAGGCTGCATTGGGACCTGTGGGAGGCCTGGGGACAGAGACAGCCAGGACTGGCACCAGGCCTTGCTCTGGGAAGGAGCTGGTGCCAGGATGGCCCAGGAACAGCAATGCCCCAAGGACAGCAAGAGTAGCTGGGAATCCTGCCCAGCTTGGCTGCCGTGGCCAGCATCTGCCTTGGGGCCAGGGCCAGGCTTGGAGACACACGGGGGACATTGTGCCCACACAGCCACCTCCATCCCGCGCTTCCTCCTGCTTCCCGCAGGTGACCCAGAGGCAGCCACAGGCAGCACCGCAGGTCACCTGGATGACCCTCATGTCCAATCCTGGGGACAGCCCGACACTGCTCCCCAGACCAGTGCTCTCCAGGAGCCCCACAAGATCCAGGACATGGAAGGGCAGCCTGGAGAGCGGGCACTCAGTGCCCCCCAGCAGTGTCACACGGGCACAAGTACTGTCCGTGTCAGACCTGCCACGTCTCCACAGCCCTCAGTTGTCACTGGCACCTCCAGGTAAGCTCAGCCCTCTAATGGAAAGAGCAGCCTCTGCAAGAGTCAAGCTGCCCTGTCTGCCACCAGCAGAAGCCTCTGGCTCTTCTCCCCGAGGGACACCATGGCCTGGGGGCCCTGTGGCCAGTGGCCACCAACAGCTCGTGCCACCTTCTCCATGGGGCACTATGGCTGCTGGCAGGGCCCAGGAAACACCTTGCCTGGCAAGGAGAACGGAAGGACTCTGGCATGGGTCTGCAGCAAGGCAGGGCCATCGCCTGCCACCCGTGCCACCCACACACCTTGTGCTGCTCCACACAGGGACCCAACTGGCGAGGAGGCGCCTGGGACACACCGAGACAGGGAAGCTCCCCAAGGTGCAGGAAGGGCATGGTGACAACACCTGCACAGACCTGTTTAGACCCCTCGCACCACATCTGCGTGCAAACAGGCCTGTCAACTCCACCCTGAGCACCCCCAAGCCCTCAGGTGTCTGCCACGAGACACAGGGAGCCCCTCGGCCAGACAAGCAAACTGCGCGTCACAAGCAGCTGTGCCCGGACAATGAGGAAGTTTTGATTCATTTCATGCGGAAAAAGAGAGAGGAGATGGAGAAGCTGGAAGACAAAATTTACACACAGCAGTTTAGAGCCATCTTCTCCTCCCTGCAAAAGGAAGAGAGCCGCATGACATCCAGCTGTGTCCTCAGGGATCCATCCAGTCCCACCCTGGAGCCAGCTGCAGGCCCCTCGGTGCTGCACAGCACTTGCAGCGGGACCAAAGACGCCGCAGGAAAGACACAAAACGACTCACACCTTGTGTCTCTTGACCAGCTGTTGGCCGAAGTGGGCTCTATCTCTGATGACTCCCTGTCTTGTGACGCTCCTGTAAAGGAGCTTTCGGAAAACTGGGAGCAAGAAGAGCTCCCTGACAGAGAAGCGGCAGGAGAGAGGCACAGCGAGCCACAGAGCACGTTGTCTCTCCCGCCGCTAGACAAAGAAGCTGAGGCAGCAGCTTCTCCCCACAGCAAGCTGCTCTGCTCAGGGTCTGAGGATGCTTTCCAGCACCTTATGAAGACCCCGACAGAGCAGCTGGAGGAAGAGGATGGTGATCAAATAGAAGGAGATCTATTGTGCAGACATCCTCTCCTCCCTACGTAAGGAAAACCTCGCCAAGGCCACCTGTGTCCTCACGGATCCGTCAAGTGTCACCCTGGAACCAGCTGCAGGCCCCCTGGTGCCACACAGCACTTCCAGCGTGACCAAAGACGCCGCAGGAGAGACAGAAAACCATTCAGAGATTGCACCTGCTGACCTGCTGGCAGAACTGTTGTCAGACACCTTACTGTCCTGTGGTGCTCTTCTGAATGAGCTACTGGAAAAGTGGCAGGAAGAAGAGCTCCCGGACAGCAAAGTGGCTGCAGAGAGGGACAGCGAGCCAGAGAGCGCGTTGTCTCTCCCACCGCAAGACAAAGAAGCAGAGCCAGCAGCTTCTCTCCTGCTCAGTGATCCCTGCGACAAAGGGCACAGTGAGCATCTCCCCACGGCTCTGCCCGAAGACACAACGATGTCTCCAGTTTGTGCCTTGGCTGACAATCCTGCAGAGGAAGAGAACACAGCATGCACGGAGCCTGGCCATGCCCAGGCCGCCCCTCCCCAGGCAAAGCCCTGCGGCGCTGGGACAGCGGCAGAGCCTTGCCCGGTGCCTGCCCAGCCCCAGCCATGCACTGTTCCTTCCTCCCCCGCTGGCATGGCCACTGTCCCGCAGCCCCCGGCCCCACGGCCATGGCGCTCCATCCTCAAGACGGCCCGGCGGGCTCTGCGCAGGCTCTTCTCCTTCAGCTGCCTCAGGGGGCAGCGGGAGGAGTGAGCCCGGCTGCCAGCACCAGGACCATCCCCGGACATGACTATCACCGTGAGGCAACCACTTGCCAAAGGTAGGTCCTGCTGCCAGCCCCAGCCCAGCACACCCAAGCAAACAGCAAGGCAGCCTGTTCAGGGAGAGCTGGTTCAGAAGGATTGCAGTGCTGCCTTGGACAATCCCACACTCGCTGACTTTAGGCCCAGCTAAGGCATTGCTGGTGTGCATCCCCACCCTGCCCCTAGACTTCATTAAAAGCTGAGAAATGCTCCTTGGGCCTCAGCAATACAGGCTAATGAAGCCACATCCTCTTTTCACAGGACAAATAGGAAAATGCCGACCTGGCTGCCCACAGCATGGACTGGACAAAGGTGTTAACCCCGCAAGAACGACCAGGGTCTGCATCTCCACCTCCACAAGAACCATCGAGACCCACCCTGCTGAGGAGTGCAGGGTCAGGAAGGACCGATGGGATGCCAATGGAGCCAGGTGTCTTGGACTCTTGTGTTTGATGACTTCCCCCCTCCACTCCACCTTCCCCGACCTTCCCTAACCCACTCCACCCCTGATCTTACCCCTCTTCTCACCCTCCTCTTTCCCATGCCTTTTTATCTCCCTGCCCCACATTTATTGTTAAATAAAATCCCTCTTGTTGACTTTGGTAGTTGGTCTCCTCAGCATCTTAACTCGCACAGACTAATCTCTCCCTAATCACACCTTAACAGGGGCACACATCTACACACGGCACTTGAGGTGTGGCCTCCCCAGTGCCCAGCACAGAGGGACAATCACTGCCCTGCTCCTGCTGCCCACACTATTGCTGACACACAAGGCCAGGTTGCCAGCAGCCAGTTGCCCACCTGGGCACACTTTGGCTCACGCTCGGCTGCTGTCAGCCAGCACCCCCAGGGCCTTTCCCGCTGGGCAGCTTTCCAGCCACTCTGCCCGCAGCCCGGAGCACTGCAGGCCTTGCTGGGACATGAGGGCAGGACCCAGGCCTTGCTCTTCTTGAACCTCATCCCGCTGGCCTTGCACCATCCATCCAGCCTGTCCACATTCCCCCACAGAGCCTTCCTTCCCTCCGGTACATCAACACTCCCACCCAACTTGGTGTCGTCACAAATTTACTACTCAGGGCACCCTCGATGCCCTTGTCCACATCAGCAGGACACAGACCGAACAGGACTGGGCCCAGGGGACACCGCTAGTGACCACACACCAACTGGATAACGGGTCTGACTGCCAACGACTGAGGCAAAGTAGGCACTAAGTACCTCAGCCGTTTCCTCAGGGACAGCCTGGGGTGGGACCTGGCGAATGCTGGGGACAGAGACAGCCAGGACTGGCACCAGGCCTTGCTCTGGGAAGGAGCTGGTGCTGAGATGGCCCACGAACAGCAATGCCCCAGGGACAGCGAGAGCAGCTGGGAACCCAGCCCAGCCTGGCTGCCATGGCTAGCACCAGCCTTGGGGCCAGGGCCAGGCTTGGGGACATGTGGGGGACACCTTGGAAATGCATCTAATTGCATCGCTCATCAAATTAGTTAATGTTCTGATGCTGTCATGCCATTTAAAAATTACTTTTCTTCAAGGCAACGCTTGGTGAGCTTTTCCACAACCAAGTCTGTACTTTAGATCTGCTCTTTGCTTGACCTTTCACATCTACAAAACACTAAATTTAGGATTAAAGGAAGTCTCAGACCTATTTCAGTTGGCTGAGTTGGCATGTGGCACGGGACACTGCAGAAATCACAGCCCAGCACAATATAGCACAGGCCAAAGCCAGGCACTCCCATGCAATCTTGCAGGGTGCTCATGTGCAGTCTCAAAAAAGAAAGCATCTCAGCAGAAAAGAAAGCAGGCTCAATCAATTGCCCACAATATCGGTTTTGAAGCATTACACCTGAATCCCATTCTCTGGAGAGATATCACGTTATTACACATTACGAAGGCAATGTGCATCTTAAAGGATTAAGAAACATAACACAATATATTGGGACAAAAACAGGATCTGAAAACTGGGGGGTTTATTGGTTCTGTTAAGCAAGCTCAGAGCCAATAAACACTCTTTCAAAGAAATGTAGTGAATGTCATATATTCAAACATCTGTATACCTCTCAATTAGTCAGCTCTCAAAAAAACTACTAACACAAACTGTCAAAGGGACAACAAAATTGAGATTAAAAGAAATTAAAAGGCTGTGTGTACATCCATTGAATGGAAGTTCTTTCAAAGTTATGGCCCATTGACAACTACCATGGTACAGAAAGGGACAGCAGTGGAAGCCACTGAGCCAAAATAAAGAATAATAGATAAATAAAAGAAATCCAAGTTCCTGTGAAAAATCATATTTGGATAGCCATAGAAACAGACTTTTTGCAGAGAATCAATTCAAAGTTCCATCCCAAGTCTACATCATTCAAGAGGAACAAAGTGCAACACAGAAAAACAGCAGCAAGCATATCTAGAGATTCCCCATCCCTGGAAGTGTCCCAGCCCAGGCTGCATGGGGCCCTGACCAACCTGGCCCAGGGAAAGGTGTCCCTGCTCAGGGCAGGGGGTGGAACTGCATGATCTTGAAGGTCCCTTCCATTCCAGCTATGGGATTCTGGCATTCTAAATACAAGGCCTAGACAGAAAAAAAGGCTCCAACCTTGAGCACTTCAGCATACACAAAAACTTACACTACAAATACTCATTTATGTCTTTTCTGTTCAAAGCCTGCTTAGTCAAAATTTTAATTTTTCCATAGTGTAGCTGAATCTCCAGAGAGTTTGTAGCTGGTTTTTTTGTGCAAGTCATTTAAGCACTTTTTGCTCCTTTATGCTAATAACTATGTACCTGATTATTTCAGCAACCAGAAAAAAATCTCATCAGAAATGTCAACGGTGAGAACAATATTGTACCCGAGTCCACTAAACCTAACTAAATACGTTCTTAGAACCAAGAAGCTCTCACCATTTTATAGGTGGAAATCAAATGAATGATACATTAACATTACTGTGCATGTAATGCAAACATGTAGCTACACAGGAAAAAGTAGCTCTTTTCCCAGGTTCTCTTGAGTAATTATGCACAAGAACATCAAGAACTGACAAGCACATCAGGTGACTGCTGAAATTTGGGACAGTAACTTCAAATAATCCTGAAGACTTTACAGGACACTACGTGTCTTCATATAAACCCAGACTAAGTAAAAGGCATTTAACAACATGTCCAAGTATTAACACCTAAAAACATTACACTAAAACATACAATTTAGCCTCAAAACTCGGCAGAAACCCTCATCTCATTGGCTACACCGGGAGAAGTTGGAGAGCACTAAAAGATACATTTCAGGTCAACTCTGATCCTGCTTTAAAGTTAGTCTTCATGGTACATTCACCTGTGCTTTCAGTCATTTTGTGAATCACAAAGAAATTAACCTTAATTCAGCACATTTCTCGGTCCATGACAAGCGTGGCATTTCTCCCTCAGAAAGTACCTCAAAAAAATGTTACTACAGTTCTGTTCCCAAAAATGTACAAACAGACACACTGCCAAAAGCATACCAAAACACCAAAATGTAAGACCCGTCAAGGCAAAACTCATCTCCGCTACTTCCCTGTATTATTCCTGCCATTGGTAATTAGGTCAGAAAATATCCTTTACAGAACATTCTAGTTATTGCCAGGAGGCTCTTGGCAAACAGCTCCTCAGAACGCCCACCAAGGAGCACCACAAGACAATGGCAGGAGGAGGAAGAGAGATCCCAGCCTAAGGGGGTCCTGCCAAGCCTGTCCAGGGCTTTCCCTTGAACCATGAGTGAGACAAAAGCAAGGACATCTCCATCCTGACCACCAGGCCTTTGTGACCAGGGCGTCTCCATGGAAACCGCCAGGCCTCTGGGACAAGAGGCGGCCGTGCCCACCAGGCCTTTGTGACCTGCGGTGACATCCTGCCCAGAGGCCATTGTGACACGGGTTTGTGGAGTGACCGTGAGGGTTACAAACCCCCGCAGTGGCCACTCCCAGGCGAGCAGCTCTCTGAGGAGGACCTTCTCAAGAGGCAGCAGCTCGCTGGGTGCTCGTGGCCAGTGTTTGGCACACGAAACTCAAGATGCCCACGGAGCAGGAGGCAAATGCCCATGGCCAGCCCCGTAAGGGACAGCCACTGCTGGACAAGAGGCGACAGGTGAGGGACAGGGATGGAGGGAGAGGCTGCATTGGGACCTGGGGGAGGCCTGGGGACAGAGACAGCCAGGACTGGCACCAGGCCTTGCTCTGGGAAGGAGCTGGTGCCAGGATGGCCCAGGAACAGCAATGCCCCAAGGACAGCAAGAGTAGCTGGGAATCCTGCCCAGCTTGGCTGCCGTGGCCAGCATCTGCCTTGGGGCCAGGGCCAGGCTTGGAGACACACGGGGGACATTGTGCCCACACAGCCACCTCCATCCCGCGCTTCCTCCTGCTTCCCGCAGGTGACCCAGAGGCAGCCACAGGCAGCACCGCAGGTCACCTGGATGACCCTCATGTCCAATCCTGGGGACAGCCCGACACTGCTCCCCAGACCAGTGCTCTCCAGGAGCCCCACAAGATCCAGGACATGGAAGGGCAGCCTGGAGAGCGGGCACTCAGTGCCCCCCAGCAGTGTCACACGGGCACAAGTACTGTCCGTGTCAGACCTGCCACGTCTCCACAGCCCTCAGTTGTCACTGGCACCTCCAGGTAAGCTCAGCCCTCTAATGGAAAGAGCAGCCTCTGCAAGAGTCAAGCTGCCCTGTCTGCCACCAGCAGAAGCCTCTGGCTCTTCTCCCCGAGGGACACCATGGCCTGGGGGCCCTGTGGCCAGTGGCCACCAACAGCTCGTGCCACCTTCTCCATGGGGCACTATGGCTGCTGGCAGGGCCCAGGAAACACCTTGCCTGGCAAGGAGAACGGAAGGACTCTGGCATGGGTCTGCAGCAAGGCAGGGCCATCGCCTGCCACCCGTGCCACCCACACACCTTGTGCTGCTCCACACAGGGACCCAACTGGCGAGGAGGCGCCTGGGACACACCGAGACAGGGAAGCTCCCCAAGGTGCAGGAAGGGCATGGTGACAACACCTGCACAGACCTGTTTAGACCCCTCGCACCACATCTGCGTGCAAACAGGCCTGTCAACTCCACCCTGAGCACCCCCAAGCCCTCAGGTGTCTGCCACGAGACACAGGGAGCCCCTCGGCCAGACAAGCAAACTGCGCGTCACAAGCAGCTGTGCCCGGACAACGAGGAAGTTTTGATTCATTTCATGCGGAAAAAGAGAGAGGAGATGGAGAAGCTGGAAGACAAAATTTACACACAGCAGTTTAGAGCCATCTTCTCCTCCCTGCAAAAGGAAGAGAGCCGCATGACATCCAGCTGTGTCCTCAGGGATCCATCCAGTCCCACCCTGGAGCCAGCTGCAGGCCCCTCGGTGCTGCACAGCACTTGCAGCGGGACCAAAGACGCCGCAGGAAAGACACAAAACGACTCACACCTTGTGTCTCTTGACCAGCTGTTGGCCGAAGTGGGCTCTATCTCTGATGACTCCCTGTCTTGTGACGCTCCTGTAAAGGAGCTTTCGGAAAACTGGGAGCAAGAAGAGCTCCCTGACAGAGAAGCGGCAGGAGAGAGGCACAGCGAGCCACAGAGCACGTTGTCTCTCCCGCCGCTAGACAAAGAAGCTGAGGCAGCAGCTTCTCCCCACAGCAAGCTGCTCTGCTCAGGGTCTGAGGATGCTTTCCAGCACCTTATGAAGACCCCGACAGAGCAGCTGGAGGAAGAGGATGGTGATCAAATAGAAGGAGATCTATTGTGCAGACATCCTCTCCTCCCTACGTAAGGAAAACCTCGCCAAGGCCACCTGTGTCCTCACGGATCCGTCAAGTGTCACCCTGGAACCAGCTGCAGGCCCCCAGGTGCCACACAGCACTTCCAGCGTGACCAAAGACGCCGCAGGAGAGACAGAAAACCATTCAGAGATTGCACCTGCTGACCTGCTGGCAGAACTGTTGTCAGACACCTTACTGTCCTGTGGTGCTCTTCTGAATGAGCTACTGGAAAAGTGGCAGGAAGAAGAGCTCCCGGACAGCAAAGTGGCTGCAGAGAGGGACAGCGAGCCAGAGAGCGCGTTGTCTCTCCCACCGCAAGACAAAGAAGCAGAGCCAGCAGCTTCTCTCCTGCTCAGTGATCCCTGCGACAAAGGGCACAGTGAGCATCTCCCCACGGCTCTGCCCGAAGACACAACGATGTCTCCAGTTTGTGCCTTGGCTGACAATCCTGCAGAGGAAGAGAACACAGCATGCACGGAGCCTGGCCATGCCCAGGCCGCCCCTCCCCAGGCAAAGCCCTGCGGCGCTGGGACAGCGGCAGAGCCTTGCCCGGTGCCTGCCCAGCCCCAGCCATGCACTGTTCCTTCCTCCCCCGCTGGCATGGCCACTGTCCCGCAGCCCCCGGCCCCACGGCCATGGCGCTCCATCCTCAAGACGGCCCGGCGGGCTCTGCGCAGGCTCTTCTCCTTCAGCTGCCTCAGGGGGCAGCGGGAGGAGTGAGCCCGGCTGCCAGCACCAGGACCATCCCCGGACATGACTATCACCGTGAGGCAACCACTTGCCAAAGGTAGGTCCTGCTGCCAGCCCCAGCCCAGCACACCCAAGCAAACAGCAAGGCAGCCTGTTCAGGGAGAGCTGGTTCAGAAGGATTGCAGTGCTGCCTTGGACAATCCCACACTCGCTGACTTTAGGCCCAGCTAAGGCATTGCTGGTGTGCATCCCCACCCTGCCCCTAGACTTCATTAAAAGCTGAGAAATGCTCCTTGGGCCTCAGCAATACAGGCTAATGAAGCCACATCCTCTTTTCACAGGACAAATAGGAAAATGCCGACCTGGCTGCCCACAGCATGGACTGGACAAAGGTGTTAACCCCGCAAGAACGACCAGGGTCTGCATCTCCACCTCCACAAGAACCATCGAGACCCACCCTGCTGAGGAGTGCAGGGTCAGGAAGGACCGATGGGATGCCAATGGAGCCAGGTGTCTTGGACTCTTGTGTTTGATGACTTCCCCCCTCCACTCCACCTTCCCCGACCTTCCCTAACCCACTCCACCCCTGATCTTACCCCTCTTCTCACCCTCCTCTTTCCCATGCCTTTTTATCTCCCTGCCCCACATTTATTGTTAAATAAAATCCCTCTTGTTGACTTTGGTAGTTGGTCTCCTCAGCATCTTAACTCGCACAGACTAATCTCTCCCTAATCACACCTTAACAGGGGCACACATCTACACACGGCACTTGAGGTGTGGCCTCCCCAGTGCCCAGCACAGAGGGACAATCACTGCCCTGCTCCTGCTGCCCACACTATTGCTGACACACAAGGCCAGGTTGCCAGCAGCCAGTTGCCCACCTGGGCACACTTTGGCTCACGCTCGGCTGCTGTCAGCCAGCACCCCCAGGGCCTTTCCCGCTGGGCAGCTTTCCAGCCACTCTGCCCGCAGCCCGGAGCACTGCAGGCCTTGCTGGGACATGAGGGCAGGACCCAGGCCTTGCTCTTCTTGAACCTCATCCCGCTGGCCTTGCACCATCCATCCAGCCTGTCCACATTCCCCCCACAGAGCCTTCCTTCCCTCCGGTACATCAACACTCCCACCCAACTTGGTGTCGTCACAAATTTACTACTCAGGGCACCCTCGATGCCCTTGTCCACATCAGCAGGACACAGACCGAACAGGACTGGGCCCAGGGGACACCGCTAGTGACCACACACCAACTGGATAACGGGTCTGACTGCCAACGACTGAGGCAAAGTAGGCACTAAGTACCTCAGCCGTTTCCTCAGGGACAGCCTGGGGTGGGACCTGGCGAATGCTGGGGACAGAGACAGCCAGGACTGGCACCAGGCCTTGCTCTGGGAAGGAGCTGGTGCTGAGATGGCCCACGAACAGCAATGCCCCAGGGACAGCGAGAGCAGCTGGGAACCCAGCCCAGCCTGGCTGCCATGGCTAGCACCAGCCTTGGGGCCAGGGCCAGGCTTGGGGACATGTGGGGGACACCTTGGAAATGCATCTAATTGCATCGCTCATCAAATTAGTTAATGTTCTGATGCTGTCATGCCATTTAAAAATTACTTTTCTTCAAGGCAACGCTTGGTGAGCTTTTCCACAACCAAGTCTGTACTTTAGATCTGCTCTTTGCTTGACCTTTCACATCTACAAAACACTAAATTTAGGATTAAAGGAAGTCTCAGACCTATTTCAGTTGGCTGAGTTGGCATGTGGCACGGGACACTGCAGAAATCACAGCCCAGCACAATATAGCACAGGCCAAAGCCAGGCACTCCCATGCAATCTTGCAGGGTGCTCATGTGCAGTCTCAAAAAAGAAAGCATCTCAGCAGAAAAGAAAGCAGGCTCAATCAATTGCCCACAATATCGGTTTTGAAGCATTACACCTGAATCCCATTCTCTGGAGAGATATCACGTTATTACACATTACGAAGGCAATGTGCATCTTAAAGGATTAAGAAACATAACACAATATATTGGGACAAAAACAGGATCTGAAAACTGGGGGGTTTATTGGTTCTGTTAAGCAAGCTCAGAGCCAATAAACACTCTTTCAAAGAAATGTAGTGAATGTCATATATTCAAACATCTGTATACCTCTCAATTAGTCAGCTCTCAAAAAAACTACTAACACAAACTGTCAAAGGGACAACAAAATTGAGATTAAAAGAAATTAAAAGGCTGTGTGTACATCCATTGAATGGAAGTTCTTTCAAAGTTATGGCCCATTGACAACTACCATGGTACAGAAAGGGACAGCAGTGGAAGCCACTGAGCCAAAATAAAGAATAATAGATAAATAAAAGAAATCCAAGTTCCTGTGAAAAATCATATTTGGATAGCCATAGAAACAGACTTTTTGCAGAGAATCAATTCAAAGTTCCATCCCAAGTCTACATCATTCAAGAGGAACAAAGTGCAACACAGAAAAACAGCAGCAAGCATATCTAGAGATTCCCCATCCCTGGAAGTGTCCCAGCCCAGGCTGCATGGGGCCCTGACCAACCTGGCCCAGGGAAAGGTGTCCCTGCTCAGGGCAGGGGGTGGAACTGCATGATCTTGAAGGTCCCTTCCATTCCAGCTATGGGATTCTGGCATTCTAAATACAAGGCCTAGACAGAAAAAAAGGCTCCAACCTTGAGCACTTCAGCATACACAAAAACTTACACTACAAATACTCATTTATGTCTTTTCTGTTCAAAGCCTGCTTAGTCAAAATTTTAATTTTTCCATAGTGTAGCTGAATCTCCAGAGAGTTTGTAGCTGGTTTTTTTGTGCAAGTCATTTAAGCACTTTTTGCTCCTTTATGCTAATAACTATGTACCTGATTATTTCAGCAACCAGAAAAAAATCTCATCAGAAATGTCAACGGTGAGAACAATATTGTACCCGAGTCCACTAAACCTAACTAAATACGTTCTTAGAACCAAGAAGCTCTCACCATTTTATAGGTGGAAATCAAATGAATGATACATTAACATTACTGTGCATGTAATGCAAACATGTAGCTACACAGGAAAAAGTAGCTCTTTTCCCAGGTTCTCTTGAGTAATTATGCACAAGAACATCAAGAACTGACAAGCACATCAGGTGACTGCTGAAATTTGGGACAGTAACTTCAAATAATCCTGAAGACTTTACAGGACACTACGTGTCTTCATATAAACCCAGACTAAGTAAAAGGCATTTAACAACATGTCCAAGTATTAACACCTAAAAACATTACACTAAAACATACAATTTAGCCTCAAAACTCGGCAGAAACCCTCATCTCATTGGCTACACCGGGAGAAGTTGGAGAGCACTAAAAGATACATTTCAGGTCAACTCTGATCCTGCTTTAAAGTTAGTCTTCATGGTACATTCACCTGTGCTTTCAGTCATTTTGTGAATCACAAAGAAATTAACCTTAATTCAGCACATTTCTCGGTCCATGACAAGCGTGGCATTTCTCCCTCAGAAAGTACCTCAAAAAAATGTTACTACAGTTCTGTTCCCAAAAATGTACAAACAGACACACTGCCAAAAGCATACCAAAACACCAAAATGTAAGACCCGTCAAGGCAAAACTCATCTCCGCTACTTCCCTGTATTATTCCTGCCATTGGTAATTAGGTCAGAAAATATCCTTTATAGAACATTCTAGTTATTGCCAGGAGGCTCTTGGCAAACAGCTCCTCAGAACGCCCACCAAGGAGCACCACAAGACAATGGCAGGAGGAGGAAGAGAGATCCCAGCCTAAGGGGGTCCTGCCAAGCCTGTCCAGGGCTTTCCCTTGAACCATGAGTGAGACAAAAGCAAGGACATCTCCATCCTGACCACCAGGCCTTTGTGACCAGGGCGTCTCCATGGAAACCGCCAGGCCTCTGGGACAAGAGGCGGCCGTGCCCACCAGGCCTTTGTGACCTGCGGTGACATCCTGCCCAGAGCCCATTGTGACACGGGTTTGTGGAGTGACCGTGAGGGTTACAAACCCCCGCAGTGGCCACTCCCAGGCGAGCAGCTCTCTGAGGAGGACCTTCTCAAGAGGCAGCAGCTCGCTGGGTGCTCGTGGCCAGTGTTTGGCACACGAAACTCAAGATGCCCACGGAGCAGGAGGCAAATGCCCATGGCCAGCCCCGTAAGGGACAGCCACTGCTGGACAAGAGGCGACAGGTGAGGGACAGGGATGGAGGGAGAGGCTGCATTGGGACCTGGGGGAGGCCTGGGGACAGAGACAGCCAGGACTGGCACCAGGCCTTGCTCTGGGAAGGAGCTGGTGCCAGGATGGCCCAGGAACAGCAATGCCCCAAGGACAGCAAGAGTAGCTGGGAATCCTGCCCAGCTTGGCTGCCGTGGCCAGCATCTGCCTTGGGGCCAGGGCCAGGCTTGGAGACACACGGGGGACATTGTGCCCACACAGCCACCTCCATCCCGCGCTTCCTCCTGCTTCCCGCAGGTGACCCAGAGGCAGCCACAGGCAGCACCGCAGGTCACCTGGATGACCCTCATGTCCAATCCTGGGGACAGCCCGACACTGCTCCCCAGACCAGTGCTCTCCAGGAGCCCCACAAGATCCAGGACGTGGAAGGGCAGCCTGGAGAGCGGGCACTCAGTGCCCCCCAGCAGTGTCACACGGGCACAAGTACTGTCCGTGTCAGACCTGCCACGTCTCCACAGCCCTCAGTTGTCACTGGCACCTCCAGGTAAGCTCAGCCCTCTAATGGAAAGAGCAGCCTCTGCAAGAGTCAAGCTGCCCTGTCTGCCACCAGCAGAAGCCTCTGGCTCTTCTCCCCGAGGGACACCATGGCCTGGGGGCCCTGTGGCCAGTGGCCACCAACAGCTCGTGCCACCTTCTCCATGGGGCACTATGGCTGCTGGCAGGGCCCAGGAAACACCTTGCCTGGCAAGGAGAACGGAAGGACTCTGGCATGGGTCTGCAGCAAGGCAGGGCCATCGCCTGCCACCCGTGCCACCCACACACCTTGTGCTGCTCCACACAGGGACCCAACTGGCGAGGAGGCGCCTGGGACACACCGAGACAGGGAAGCTCCCCAAGGTGCAGGAAGGGCATGGTGACAACACCTGCACAGACCTGTTTAGACCCCTCGCACCACATCTGCGTGCAAACAGGCCTGTCAACTCCACCCTGAGCACCCCCAAGCCCTCAGGTGTCTGCCACGAGACACAGGGAGCCCCTCGGCCAGACAAGCAAACTGCGCGTCACAAGCAGCTGTGCCCGGACAATGAGGAAGTTTTGATTCATTTCATGCGGAAAAAGAGAGAGGAGATGGAGAAGCTGGAAGACAAAATTTACACACAGCAGTTTAGAGCCATCTTCTCCTCCCTGCAAAAGGAAGAGAGCCGCATGACATCCAGCTGTGTCCTCAGGGATCCATCCAGTCCCACCCTGGAGCCAGCTGCAGGCCCCTCGGTGCTGCACAGCACTTGCAGCGGGACCAAAGACGCCGCAGGAAAGACACAAAACGACTCACACCTTGTGTCTCTTGACCAGCTGTTGGCCGAAGTGGGCTCTATCTCTGATGACTCCCTGTCTTGTGACGCTCCTGTAAAGGAGCTTTCGGAAAACTGGGAGCAAGAAGAGCTCCCTGACAGAGAAGCGGCAGGAGAGAGGCACAGCGAGCCACAGAGCACGTTGTCTCTCCCGCCGCTAGACAAAGAAGCTGAGGCAGCAGCTTCTCCCCACAGCAAGCTGCTCTGCTCAGGGTCTGAGGATGCTTTCCAGCACCTTATGAAGACCCCGACAGAGCAGCTGGAGGAAGAGGATGGTGATCAAATAGAAGGAGATCTATTGTGCAGACATCCTCTCCTCCCTACGTAAGGAAAACCTCGCCAAGGCCACCTGTGTCCTCACGGATCCGTCAAGTGTCACCCTGGAACCAGCTGCAGGCCCCCAGGTGCCACACAGCACTTCCAGCGTGACCAAAGACGCCGCAGGAGAGACAGAAAACCATTCAGAGATTGCACCTGCTGACCTGCTGGCAGAACTGTTGTCAGACACCTTACTGTCCTGTGGTGCTCTTCTGAATGAGCTACTGGAAAAGTGGCAGGAAGAAGAGCTCCCGGACAGCAAAGTGGCTGCAGAGAGGGACAGCGAGCCAGAGACCGCGTTGTCTCTCCCACCGCAAGACAAAGAAGCAGAGCCAGCAGCTTCTCTCCTGCTCAGTGATCCCTGCGACAAAGGGCACAGTGAGCATCTCCCCACGGCTCTGCCCGAAGACACAACGATGTCTCCAGTTTGTGCCTTGGCTGACAATCCTGCAGAGGAAGAGAACACAGCATGCACGGAGCCTGGCCATGCCCAGGCCGCCCCTCCCCAGGCAAAGCCCTGCGGCGCTGGGACAGCGGCAGAGCCTTGCCCGGTGCCTGCCCAGCCCCAGCCATGCACTGTTCCTTCCTCCCCCGCTGGCATGGCCACTGTCCCGCAGCCCCCGGCCCCACGGCCATGGCGCTCCATCCTCAAGACGGCCCGGCGGGCTCTGCGCAGGCTCTTCTCCTTCAGCTGCCTCAGGGGGCAGCGGGAGGAGTGAGCCCGGCTGCCAGCACCAGGACCATCCCCGGACATGACTATCACCGTGAGGCAACCACTTGCCAAAGGTAGGTCCTGCTGCCAGCCCCAGCCCAGCACACCCAAGCAAACAGCAAGGCAGCCTGTTCAGGGAGAGCTGGTTCAGAAGGATTGCAGTGCTGCCTTGGACAATCCCACACTCGCTGACTTTAGGCCCAGCTAAGGCATTGCTGGTGTGCATCCCCACCCTGCCCCTAGACTTCATTAAAAGCTGAGAAATGCTCCTTGGGCCTCAGCAATACAGGCTAATGAAGCCACATCCTCTTTTCACAGGACAAATAGGAAAATGCCGACCTGGCTACCCACAGCATGGACTGGACAAAGGTGTTAACCCCGCAAGAACGACCAGGGGTCTGCATCTCCACCTCCACAAGAACCATCGAGACCCACCCTGCTGAGGAGTGCAGGGTCAGGAAGGACCGATGGGATGCCAATGGAGCCAGGTGTCTTGGACTCTTGTGTTTGATGACTTCCCCCCTCCACTCCACCTTCCCCGACCTTCCCTAACCCACTCCACCCCTGATCTTACCCCTCTTCTCACCCTCCTCTTTCCCATGCCTTTTTATCTCCCTACCCCACATTTATTGTTAAATAAAATCCCTCTTGTTGACTTTGGTAGTTGGTCTCCTCAGCATCTTAACTCGCACAGACTAATCTCTCCCTAATCACACCTTAACAGGGGCACACATCTACACACGGCACTTGAGGTGTGGCCTCCCCAGTGCCCAGCACAGAGGGACAATCACTGCCCTGCTCCTGCTGCCCACACTGTTGCTGACACACAAGGCCAGGTTGCCAGCAGCCAGTTGCCCACCTGGGCACACTTTGGCTCACGCTCGGCTGCTGTCGGCCAGCACCCCCAGGGCCTTTCCCGCTGGGCAGCTTTCCAGCCACTCTGCCCCCAGCCCGGAGCACTGCAGGCCTTGCTGGGACATGAGGGCAGGACCCAGGCCTTGCTCTTCTTGAACCTCATCCCGCTGGCCTTGCACCATCCATCCAGCCTGTCCACATTCCCCCCACAGAGCCTTCCTTCCCTCCGGTACATCAACACTCCCACCCAACTTGGTGTCGTCACAAATTTACTGCTCAGGGTACCCTCGATGCCCTTGTCCACATCAGCAGGACACAGACCGAACACGACTGGGCCCAGGGGACACCGCTAGTGACCACACACCAACTGGATAACGGGTCTGACTGCCAACGACTGAGGCAAAGTAGGCACTAAGTACCTCAGCCGTTTCCTCAGGGACAGCCTGGGGTGGGACCTGGCGAAGGCTGGGGACAGAGACAGCCAGGACTGGCACCAGGCCTTGCTCTGGGAAGGAGCTGGTGCTGAGATGGCCCAGGAACAGCAATGCCCCAGGGACAGCGAGAGCAGCTGGGAACCCAGCCCAGCCTGGCTGCCATGGCTAGCACCAGCCTTGGGGCCAGGGCCAGGCTTGCTGGGACATGTGGGGGACACCTTGGAAATGTATCTAATTGCATCGCTCATCAAATTAGTTAATGTTCTGATGCTGTCATGCTATTTAAAAATTACTTTTCTTCAAGGCAACGCTTGGTGAGCTTTTCCACAACCAAGTCTGTACTTTAGATCTGCTCTTTGCTTGACCTTTCACATCTACAAAACACTAAAATTTAGGATTAAAGGAAGTCTCAGACCTATTTCAGTTGGCTGAGTTGGCATGTGGCACGGGACACTGCAGAAATCACAGCCCAGCACAATATAGCACAGGCCAAAGCCAGGCACTCCCATGCAATCTTGCAGGGTGCTCATGTGCAGTCTCAAAAAAGAAAGCATCTCAGCAGAAAAGAAAGCAGGCTCAATCAATTGCCCACAATATCGGTTTTGAAGCATTACACCTGAATCCCATTCTCTGGAGAGATATCACGTTATTACACATTACGAAGGCAATGTGCATCTTAAAGGATTAAGAAACATAACACAATATATTGGGACAAAAACAGGATCTGAAAACTGGGGGTTTTATTGGTTCTGTTAAGCAAGCTCAGAGCCAATAAACACTCTTTCAAAGAAATGTAGTGAATGTCATATATTCAAACATCTGTATACCTCTCAATTAGTCAGCTCTCAAAAGAAACTACTAACACAAACTGTCAAAGGGACAACAAAATTGAGATTAAAAGAAATTAAAAGGCTGTGTGTACATCCATTGAATGGAAGTTCTTTCAAAGTTATGGCCCATTGACAACTACCATGGTACAGAAAGGGACAGCAGTGGAAGCCACTGAGCCAAAATAAAGAATAATAGATAAATAAAAGAAATCCAAGTTCCTGTGAAAAATCATATTTGGATAGCCATAGAAACAGACTTTTTGCAGAGAATCAATTCAAAGTTCCATCCCAAGTCTACATCATTCAAGAGGAACAAAGTGCAACACAGAAAAACAGCAGCAAGCATATCTAGAGATTCCCCATCCCTGGAAGTGTCCCAGCCCAGGCTGCATGGGGCCCTGACCAACCTGGCCCAGGGAAAGGTGTCCCTGCTCAGGGCAGGGGGTGGAACTGCATGATCTTGAAGGTCCCTTCCATTCCAGCTACGGGATTCTGGCATTCTAAATACAAGGCCTAGACAGAAAAAAAGGCTCCAACCTTGAGCATTTCAGCATACACAAAAACTTACACTACAAATACTCATTTATGTCTTTTCTGTTCAAAGCCTGCTTAGTCAAAATTTTAATTTTTCCATAGTGTAGCTGAATCTCCAGAGAGTTTGTAGCTGGTTTTTTTGTGCAAGTCATTTAAGCACTTTTTGCTCCTTTATGCTAATAACTATGTACCTGATTATTTCAGCAACCAGAAAAAAATCTCATCAGAAATGTCAACGATGAGAACAATATTGTACCCGAGTCCACTAAACCTAACTAAATACGTTCTTAGAACCAAGAAGCTCTCACCATTTTATAGGTGGAAATCAAATGAATGATACATTAACATTACTGTGCATGTAATGCAAACATGTAGCTACACAGGAAAAAGTAGCTGTTTTCCCAGGTTCTCTTGAGTAATTATGCACAAGAACATCAAGCACTGACAAGCACATCAGGTGACTGCTGAAATTTGGGACAGTAACTTCAAATAATCCTGAAGACTTTACAGGACACTACGTGTCTTCATATAAACCCAGACTAAGTAAAAGGCATTTAACAACATGTCCAAGTATTAACACCTAAAAACATTACACTAAAACATACAATTTAGCCTCAAAACTCGGCAGAAACCCTCATCTCATTGGCTACACCGGGAGAAGTTGGAGAGCACTAAAAGATACATTTCAGGTCAACTCTGATCCTGCTTTAAAGTTAGTCTTCATGGTACATTCACCTGTGCTTTCAGTCATTTTGTGAATCACAAAGAAATTAACCTTAATTCAGCACATTTCTCGGTCCATGACAAGCGTGGCATTTCTCCCTCAGAAAGTACCTCAAAAAAATGTTACTACAGTTCTGTTCCCAAAAATGTACAAACAGACACACTGCCAAACGCATACCAAAACACAAAAATGTAAGACCCGTCAAGGCAAAACTCATCTCCGCTACTTCCCTGTATTATTCCTGCCATTGGTAATTAGGTCAGAAAATATCCTTTACAGAACATTCTAGTTATTGCCAGGAGGCTCTTGGCAAACAGCTCCTCAGAACGCCCACCAAGGAGCACCACAAGACAATGGCAGGAGGAGGAAGAGAGATCCCAGCCTAAGGGGGTCCTGCCAAGCCTGTCCAGGGTTTTCCCTTGAACCATGAGTGAGACAAAAGCAAGGACATCTCCATCCTGACCACCAGGCCTTTGTGACCAGGGCGTCTCCATGGAAACCGCCAGGCCTCTGGGACAAGAGGCGGCCGTGCCCACCAGGCCTTTGTGACCTGCGGTGACATCCTGCCCAGAGGCCATTGTGACACGGGTTTGTGGAGTGACCGTGAGGGTTACAAACCCCCGCAGTGGCCACTCCCAGGTGAGCAGCTCTCTGAGGAGGACCTTCTCAAGAGGCAGCAGCTCGCTGGGTGCTCGTGGCCAGTGTTTGGCACATGAAACTCAAGATGCCCACGGAGCAGGAGGCAAATGCCCATGGCCAGCCCCGTAAGGGACAGCCACTGCTGGACAAGAGGCGACAGGTGAGGGACAGGGATGGAGGGAGAGGCTGCACTGGGACCTGGGGGAGGCCTGGGGACAGAGACAGCCAGGACTGGCACCAGGCCTTGCTCTGGGAAGGAGCTGGTGCTGGGATGGCCCAGGAACAGCAATGCCCCAAGGACAGCAAGAGTAGCTGAATCCTGCCCAGCTTGGCTGCCGTGGCCAGCATCTGCCTTGGGGCCAGGGCCAGGCTTGGGGACACGCGGGGGACATTGTGCCCACACAGCCACCTCCATCCCGCGCTTCCTCCTGCTTCCCGCAGGTGACCCAGAGGCAGCCACAGGCAGCACCGCAGGTCACCTGGATGACCCTCATGTCCAATCCTGGGGACAGCCCGACACTGCTCCCCAGACCAGTGCTCTCCAGGAGCCCCACAAGATCCAGGACGTGGAAGGGCAGCCTGGAGAGCGGGCACTCAGTGCCCCCCAGCAGTGTCACACGGGCACAAGTACTGTCCGTGTCAGACCTGCCACGTCTCCACGGCCCTCAGTTGTCACTGGCACCTCCAGGTAAGCTCAGCCCTCTAATGGAAAGAGCAGCCTCTGCAAGAGTCAAGCTGCCCTGTCTGCCACCAGCAGAAGCCTCTGGCTCTTCTCCCCGAGGGACACCATGGCCTGGGGGCCCTGTGGCCAGTGGCCACCAACAGCTCGTGCCACCTTCTCCATGGGGCACTATGGCTGCTGGCAGGGCCCAGGAAACACCTTGCCTGGCAAGGAGAACGGAAGGACTCTGGCATGGGTCTGCAGCAAGGCAGGGCCATCGCCTGCCACCCGTGCCACCCACACACCTTGTGCTGCTCCACACAGGGACCCAACTGGCGAGGAGGCGCCTGGGACACACCGAGACAGGGAGGCTCCCCAAGGTGCAGGAAGGGCATGGTGACAACACCTGCACAGACCTGTTTAGACCCCTCGCACCACATCTGCGTGCAAACAGGCCTGTCAACTCCACCCTGAGCACCCCCAAGCCCTCAGGTGTCTGCCAAGAGACACAGGGAACTCCTCGGCCAGACAAGCAAACTGTGCGTCACAAGAAGCTGTGCCCAGACAATGAGGAGGTTTTGATTCATTTCATGCGGAAAAAGAGAGAGGAGATGGAGAAGCTGGAAGACAAAATTTACGCACAGCAGTTTAGAGCCATCTTCTCCTCCCTGCAAAAGGAAGAGAGCCGCATGACATCCAGCTGTGTCCTCAGGGATCCATCCAGTCCCACCCTGGAGCCAGCTGCAGGCCCCTCGGTGCTGCACAGCACTTGCAGCGGGACCAAAGACGCCGCAGGAAAGACACAAAACGACTCACACCTTGTGTCTCTTGACCAGCTGTTGGCCAAAGTGGGCTCTATCTCTGACAGCTCCCTGTCTTGTGACGCTCCTGTAAAGGAGCTTTCGGAAAACTGGGAGCAAGAAGAGCTCCCTGACAGAGAAGCGGCAGGAGAGAGGCACAGCGAGCCACAGAGCACGTTGTCTCTCCCGCCGCTAGACAAAGAAGCTGAGGCAGCAGCTTCTCCCCACAGCAAGCTGCTCTGCTCAGGGTCTGAGGATGCTTTCGAGCACCTTATGAAGATCCCGACAGAGCAGCTGGAGGAAGAGGATGGTGATCAAATAGAAGGAGATCTATTTGCTGACATCCTCTCCTCCCTGCGTAAGGAAAACCTCGCCAAGGCCACCTGTGTCCTCACGGATCCGTCAAGCGTCACCCTGGAACCAGCTGCAGGCCCCCAGGTGCCACACAGCACTTCCAGCGTGACCAAAGACGCCGCAGGAGAGACAGAAAACCATTCAGAGATTGCACCTGCTGACCTGCTGGCAGAACTGTTGTCAGACACCTTACTGTCCTGTGGTGCTCTTCTGAATGAGCTACTGGAAAAGTGGCAGGAAGAAGAGCTCCCGGACAGCAAAGTGGCTGCAGAGAGGGACAGCGAGCCAGAGACCGCGTTGTCTCTCCCACCGCAAGACAAAGAAGCAGAGCCAGCAGCTTCTCTCCTGCTCAGTGATCCCTGTGACGAAGGGCACAGTGAGCATCTCCCCACGGCTCTGCCCGAAGACACAACGATGTCTCCGGTTTGTGCCTTGGCTGACGATCCTGCGGAGGAAGAGAACACAGCATGCACGGAGCCTGGCCATGCCCAGGCCGCCCCTCCCCAGGCAAAGCCCTGCGGCGCTGGGACAGCGGCAGAGCCTTGCCCGGTGCCTGCCCAGCCCCAGCCATGCACTGTTCCTTCCTCCCCCGCTGGCATGGCCACTGTCCCGCAGCCCCCGGCCCCACGGCCATGGCGCTCCATCCTCAAGACGGCCCGGCGGGCTCTGCGCAGGCTCTTCTCCTTCAGCTGCCTCAGGGGGCAGCGGGAGGAGTGAGCCCGGCTGCCAGCACCAGGACCATCCCCGGACATGACTATCACCGTGAGGCAACCACTTGCCAAAGGTAGGTCCTGCTGCCAGCCCCAGCCCAGCACACCCAAGCAAACAGCAAGGCAGCCTGTTCAGGGAGAGCTGGTTCAGAAGGATTGCAGTGCTGCCTTGGAGAATCCCACACTCGCTGACTTTAGGCCCAGCTAAGGCATTGCTGGTGTGCATCCCCACCCTGCCCCTAGACTTCATTAAAAGCTGAGAAATGCTCCTTGGGCCTCAGCAATACAGGCTAATGAAGCCACATCCTCTTTTCACAGGACAAATAGGAAAATGCCGACCTGGCTACCCACAGCATGGACTGGACAAAGGTGTTAACCCCGCAAGAACGACCAGGGGTCTGCATCTCCACCTCCACAAGAACCATCGAGACCCACCCTGCTGAGGAGTGCAGGGTCAGGAAGGACCGATGGGATGCCAATGGAGCCAGGTGTCTTGGACTCTTGTGTTTGATGACTTCCCCCCTCCACTCCACCTTCCCGACCTTCCCTAACCCACTCCACCCCTGATCTTACCCCTCTTCTCACCCTCCTCTTTCCCATGCCTTTTTATCTCCCTACCCCACATTTATTGTTAAATAAAATCCCTCTTGTTGACTTTGGTAGTTGGTCTCCTCACCATCTTAACTCGCACAGACTAATCTCTCCCTAATCACACCTTAACAGGGGCACACATCTACACACGGCACTCGAGGTGTGGCCTCCCCAGTGCCCAGCACAGAGGGACAATCACTGCCCTGCTCCTGCTGCCCACAGTGTTGCTGACACACAAGGCCAGGTTGCCAGCAGCCAGTTGCCCACCTGGGCACACTTTGGCTCACGCTCGGCTGCTGTCGGCCAGCACCCCCAGGGCCTTTCCCGCTGGGCAGCTTTCCAGCCACTCTGCCCCCAGCCCGGAGCACTGCAGGCCTTGCTGGGACATGAGGGCAGGACCCAGGCCTTGCTCTTCTTGAACCTCATCCCGCTGGCCTTGCACCATCCATCCAGCCTGTCCACATTCCCCCCACAGAGCCTTCCTTCCCTCCGGTACATCAACACTCCCACCCAACTTGGTGTCGTCACAAATTTACTGCTCAGGGTACCCTCGATGCCCTTGTCCACATCAGCAGGACACAGACCGAACACGACTGGGCCCAGGGGACACCGCTAGTGACCACACACCAACTGGATAACGGGTCTGACTGCCAACGACTGAGGCAAAGTAGGCACTAAGTACCTCAGCCGTTTCCTCAGGGACAGCCTGGGGTGGGACCTGGCGAAGGCTGGGGACAGAGACAGCCAGGACTGGCACCAGGCCTTGCTCTGGGAAGGAGCTGGTGCTGAGATGGCCCGGGAACAGCAATGCCCCAGGGACAGCGAGAGCAGCTGGGAACCCAACCCAGCCTGGCTGCCATGGCTAGCACCAGCCTTGGGGCCAGGGCCAGGCTTGCTGACACATGTGGGGGACACCTTGGAAATGTATCTAATTGCATCGCTCATCAAATTAGTTAATGTTCTGATGCTGTCATGCTATTTAAAAATTACTTTTCTTCAAGGCAACGCTTGGTGAGCTTTTCCACAACCAAGTCTGTACTTTAGATCTGCTCTTTGCTTGACCTTTCAAATCTACAAAACACTAAAATTTAGGATTAAAGGAAGTCTCAGACCTATTTCAGTTGGCTGAGTGGGCATGTGGCACGGGACACTGCAGAAATCACAGCCCAGCACAATATAGCACAGGCCAAAGCCAGGCACTCCCATGCAATCTTGCAGGGTGCTCATGTGCAGTCTCAAAAAAGAAAGCATCTCAGCAGAAAAGAAAGCAGGCTCAATCAATTGCCCACAATATCGGTTTTGAAGCATTACACCTGAATCCCATTCTCTGGAGAGATATCACGTTATTACACATTACGAAGGCAATGTGCATCTTAAAGGATTAAGAAACATAACACAATATATTGGGACAAAAACAGGATCTGAAAACTGGGGGTTTTATTGGTTCTGTTAAGCAAGCTCAGAGCCAATAAACACTCTTTCAAAGAAATGTAGTGAATGTCATATATTCAAACATCTGTATACCTCTCAATTAGTCAGCTCTCAAAAGAAACTACTAACACAAACTGTCAAAGGGACAACAAAATTGAGATTAAAAGAAATTAAAAGGCTGTGTGTACATCCATTGAATGGAAGTTCTTTCAAAGTTATGGCCCATTGACAACTACCATGGTACAGAAAGGGACAGCAGTGGAAGCCACTGAGCCAAAATAAAGAATAATAGATAAATAAAAGAAATCCAAGTTCCTGTGAAAAATCATATTTGGATAGCCATAGAAACAGACTTTTTGCAGAGAATCAATTCAAAGTTCCATCCCAAGTCTACATCATTCAAGAGGAACAAAGTGCAACACAGAAAAACAGCAGCAAGCATATCTAGAGATTCCCCATCCCTGGAAGTGTCCCAGCCCAGGCTGCATGGGGCCCTGACCAACCTGGCCCAGGGAAAGGTGTCCCTGCTCAGGGCAGGGGGTGGAACTGCATGATCTTGAAGGTCCCTTCCATTCCAGCTACGGGATTCTGGCATTCTAAATACAAGGCCTAGACAGAAAAAAAGGCTCCAACCTTGAGCATTTCAGCATACACAAAAACTTACACTACAAATACTCATTTATGTCTTTTCTGTTCAAAGCCTGCTTAGTCAAAATTTTAATTTTTCCATAGTGTAGCTGAATCTCCAGAGAGTTTTTAGCTGGTTTTTTTGTGCAAGTCATTTAAGCACTTTTTGCTCCTTTATGCTAATAACTATGTACCTGATTATTTCAGCAACCAGAAAAAAATCTCATCAGAAATGTCAACGATGAGAACAATATTGTACCCGAGTCCACTAAACCTAACTAAATACGTTCTTAGAACCAAGAAGCTCTCACCATTTTATAGGTGGAAATCAAATGAATGATACATTAACATTACTGTGCATGTAATGCAAACATGTAGCTACACAGAAAAAAGTAGCTGTTTTCCCAGGTTATCTTGAGTAATTATGCACAAGAACATCAAGCACTGACAAGCACATCAGGTGACTGCTGAAATTTGGGACAGTAACTTCAAATAATCCTGAAGACTTTACAGGACACTACGTGTCTTCATATAAACCCAGACTAAGTAAAAGGCATTTAACAACATGTCCAAGTATTAACACCTAAAAACATTACACTAAAACATACAATTTAGCCTCAAAACTCGGCAGAAACCCTCATCTCATTGGCTACACCGGGAGAAGTTGGAGAGCACTAAAAGATACATTTCAGGTCAACTCTGATCCTGCTTTAAAGTTAGTCTTCATGGTACATTCACCTGTGCTTTCAGTCATTTTGTGAATCACAAAGAAATTAACCTTAATTCAGCACATTTCTCGGTCCATGACAAGCGTGGCATTTCTCCCTCAGAAAGTACCTCAAAAAAATGTTACTACAGTTCTGTTCCCAAAAATGTACAAACAGACACACTGCCAAACGCATACCAAAACACAAAAATGTAAGACCCGTCAAGGCAAAACTCATCTCCGCTACTTCCCTGTATTATTCCTGCCATTGGTAATTAGGTCAGAAAATATCCTTTACAGAACATTCTAGTTATTGCCAGGAGGCTCTTGGCAAACAGCTCCTCAGAACGCCCACCAAGGAGCACCACAAGACAATGGCAGGAGGAGGAAGAGAGATCCCAGCCTAAGGGGGTCCTGCCAAGCCTGTCCAGGGTTTTCCCTTGAACCATGAGTGAGACAAAAGCAAGGACATCTCCATCCTGACCACCAGGCCTTTGTGACCAGGGCGTCTCCATGGAAACCGCCAGGCCTCTGGGACAAGGGCGGCCGTGCCCACCAGGCCTTTGTGACCTGCGGTGACATCCTGCCCAGAGGCCATTGTGACACGGGTTTGTGGAGTGACCGTGAGGGTTACAAACCCCCGCAGTGGCCACTCCCAGGTGAGCAGCTCTCTGAGGAGGACCTTCTCAAGAGGCAGCAGCTCGCTGGGTGCTCGTGGCCAGTGTTTGGCACATGAAACTCAAGATGCCCACGGAGCAGGAGGCAAATGCCCATGGCCAGCCCCGTAAGGGACAGCCACTGCTGGACAAGAGGCGACAGGTGAGGGACAGGGATGGAGGGAGAGGCTGCACTGGGACCTGGGGGAGGCCTGGGGACAGAGACAGCCAGGACTGGCACCAGGCCTTGCTCTGGGAAGGAGCTGGTGCTGGGATGGCCCAGGAACAGCAATGCCCCAAGGACAGCAAGAGTAGCTGAATCCTGCCCAGCTTGGCTGCCGTGGCCAGCATCTGCCTTGGGGCCAGGGCCAGGCTTGGGGACACGCGGGGGACATTGTGCCCACACAGCCACCTCCATCCCGCGCTTCCTCCTGCTTCCCACAGGTGACCCAGAGGCAGCCACAGGCAGCACCGCAGGTCACCTGGATGACCCTCATGTCCAATCCTGGGGACAGCCCGACACTGCTCCCCAGACCAGTGCTCTCCAGGAGCCCCACAAGATCCAGGACGTGGAAGGGCAGCCTGGAGAGCGGGCACTCAGTGCCCCCCAGCAGTGTCACACGGGCACAAGTACTGTCCGTGTCAGACCTGCCACGTCTCCACGGCCCTCAGTTGTCACTGGCACCTCCAGGTAAGCTCAGCCCTCTAATGGAAAGAGCAGCCTCTGCAAGAGTCAAGCTGCCCTGTCTGCCACCAGCAGAAGCCTCTGGCTCTTCTCCCCGAGGGACACCATGGCCTGGGGGCCCTGTGGCCAGTGGCCACCAACAGCTCGTGCCACCTTCTCCATGGGGCACTATGGCTGCTGGCAGGGCCCAGGAAACACCTTGCCTGGCAAGGAGAACGGAAGGACTCTGGCATGGGTCTGCAGCAAGGCAGGGCCATCGCCTGCCACCCGTGCCACCCACACACCTTGTGCTGCTCCACACAGGGACCCAACTGGCGAGGAGGCGCCTGGGACACACCGAGACAGGGAGGCTCCCCAAGGTGCAGGAAGGGCATGGTGACAACACCTGCACAGACCTGTTTAGACCCCTCGCACCACATCTGCGTGCAAACAGGCCTGTCAACTCCACCCTGAGCACCCCCAAGCCCTCAGGTGTCTGCCAAGAGACACAGGGAACTCCTCGGCCAGACAAGCAAACTGTGCGTCACAAGAAGCTGTGCCCAGACAATGAGGAGGTTTTGATTCATTTCATGCGGAAAAAGAGAGAGGAGATGGAGAAGCTGGAAGACAAAATTTACGCACAGCAGTTTAGAGCCATCTTCTCCTCCCTGCAAAAGGAAGAGAGCCGCATGACATCCAGCTGTGTCCTCAGGGATCCATCCAGTCCCACCCTGGAGCCAGCTGCAGGCCCCTCGGTGCTGCACAGCACTTGCAGCGGGACCAAAGACGCCGCAGGAAAGACACAAAACGACTCACACCTTGTGTCTCTTGACCAGCTGTTGGCCAAAGTGGGCTCTATCTCTGACAGCTCCCTGTCTTGTGATGCTCCTGTAAAGGAGCTTTCGGAAAACTGGGAGCAAGAAGAGCTCCCTGACAGAGAAGCGGCAGGAGAGAGGCACAGCGAGCCACAGAGCACGTTGTCTCTCCCGCCGCTAGACAAAGAAGCTGAGGCAGCAGCTTCTCCCCACAGCAAGCTGCTCTGCTCAGGGTCTGAGGATGCTTTCGAGCACCTTATGAAGATCCCGACAGAGCAGCTGGAGGAAGAGGATGGTGATCAAATAGAAGGAGATCTATTTGCTGACATCCTCTCCTCCCTGCGTAAGGAAAACCTCGCCAAGGCCACCTGTGTCCTCACGGATCCGTCAAGCGTCACCCTGGAACCAGCTGCAGGCCCCCAGGTGCCACACAGCACTTCCAGCGTGACCAAAGACGCCGCAGGAGAGACAGAAAACCATTCAGAGATTGCACCTGCTGACCTGCTGGCAGAACTGTTGTCAGACACCTTACTGTCCTGTGGTGCTCTTCTGAATGAGCTACTGGAAAAGTGGCAGGAAGAAGAGCTCCCGGACAGCAAAGTGGCTGCAGAGAGGGACAGCGAGCCAGAGACCGCGTTGTCTCTCCCACCGCAAGACAAAGAAGCAGAGCCAGCAGCTTCTCTCCTGCTCAGTGATCCCTGTGACGAAGGGCACAGTGAGCATCTCCCCACGGCTCTGCCCGAAGACACAACGATGTCTCCGGTTTGTGCCTTGGCTGACGATCCTGCGGAGGAAGAGAACACAGCATGCACGGAGCCTGGCCATGCCCAGGCCGCCCCTCCCCAGGCAAAGCCCTGCGGCGCTGGGACAGCGGCAGAGCCTTGCCCGGTGCCTGCCCAGCCCCAGCCATGCACTGTTCCTTCCTCCCCCGCTGGCATGGCCACTGTCCCGCAGCCCCCGGCCCCACGGCCATGGCGCTCCATCCTCAAGACGGCCCGGCGGGCTCTGCGCAGGCTCTTCTCCTTCAGCTGCCTCAGGGGGCAGCGGGAGGAGTGAGCCCGGCTGCCAGCACCAGGACCATCCCCGGACATGACTATCACCGTGAGGCAACCACTTGCCAAAGGTAGGTCCTGCTGCCAGCCCCAGCCCAGCACACCCAAGCAAACAGCAAGGCAGCCTGTTCAGGGAGAGCTGGTTCAGAAGGATTGCAGTGCTGCCTTGGAGAATCCCACACTCGCTGACTTTAGGCCCAGCTAAGGCATTGCTGGTGTGCATCCCCACCCTGCCCCTAGACTTCATTAAAAGCTGAGAAATGCTCCTTGGGCCTCAGCAATACAGGCTAATGAAGCCACATCCTCTTTTCACAGGACAAATAGGAAAATGCCGACCTGGCTACCCACAGCATGGACTGGACAAAGGTGTTAACCCCGCAAGAACGACCAGGGGTCTGCATCTCCACCTCCACAAGAACCATCGAGACCCACCCTGCTGAGGAGTGCAGGGTCAGGAAGGACCGATGGGATGCCAATGGAGCCAGGTGTCTTGGACTCTTGTGTTTGATGACTTCCCCCCTCCACTCCACCTTCCCCGACCTTCCCTAACCCACTCCACCCCTGATCTTACCCCTCTTCTCACCCTCCTCTTTCCCATGCCTTTTTATCTCCCTACCCCACATTTATTGTTAAATAAAATCCCTCTTGTTGACTTTGGTAGTTGGTCTCCTCACCATCTTAACTCGCACAGACTAATCTCTCCCTAATCACACCTTAACAGGGGCACACATCTACACACGGCACTCGAGGTGTGGCCTCCCCAGTGCCCAGCACAGAGGGACAATCACTGCCCTGCTCCTGCTGCCCACAGTGTTGCTGACACACAAGGCCAGGTTGCCAGCAGCCAGTTGCCCACCTGGGCACACTTTGGCTCACGCTCGGCTGCTGTCGGCCAGCACCCCCAGGGCCTTTCCCGCTGGGCAGCTTTCCAGCCACTCTGCCCCCAGCCCGGAGCACTGCAGGCCTTGCTGGGACATGAGGGCAGGACCCAGGCCTTGCTCTTCTTGAACCTCATCCCGCTGGCCTTGCACCATCCATCCAGCCTGTCCACATTCCCCCCACAGAGCCTTCCTTCCCTCCGGTACATCAACACTCCCACCCAACTTGGTGTCGTCACAAATTTACTGCTCAGGGTACCCTCGATGCCCTTGTCCACATCAGCAGGACACAGACCGAACACGACTGGGCCCAGGGGACACCGCTAGTGACCACACACCAACTGGATAACGGGTCTGACTGCCAACGACTGAGGCAAAGTAGGCACTAAGTACCTCAGCCGTTTCCTCAGGGACAGCCTGGGGTGGGACCTGGCGAAGGCTGGGGACAGAGACAGCCAGGACTGGCACCAGGCCTTGCTCTGGGAAGGAGCTGGTGCTGAGATGGCCCGGGAACAGCAATGCCCCAGGGACAGCGAGAGCAGCTGGGAACCCAACCCAGCCTGGCTGCCATGGCTAGCACCAGCCTTGGGGCCAGGGCCAGGCTTGCTGACACATGTGGGGGACACCTTGGAAATGTATCTAATTGCATCGCTCATCAAATTAGTTAATGTTCTGATGCTGTCATGCTATTTAAAAATTACTTTTCTTCAAGGCAACGCTTGGTGAGCTTTTCCACAACCAAGTCTGTACTTTAGATCTGCTCTTTGCTTGACCTTTCAAATCTACAAAACACTAAAATTTAGGATTAAAGGAAGTCTCAGACGTATTTCAGTTGGCTGAGTTGGCATGTGGCACGGGACACTGCAGAAATCACAGCCCAGCACAATATAGCACAGGCCAAAGCCAGGCACTCCCATGCAATCTTGCAGGGTGCTCATGTGCAGTCTCAAAAAAGAAAGCATCTCAGCAGAAAAGAAAGCAGGCTCAATCAATTGCCCACAATATCGGTTTTGAAGCATTACACCTGAATCCCATTCTCTGGAGAGATATCACGTTATTACACATTACGAAGGCAATGTGCATCTTAAAGGATTAAGAAACATAACACAATATATTGGGACAAAAACAGGATCTGAAAACTGGGGGTTTTATTGGTTCTGTTAAGCAAGCTCAGAGCCAATAAACACTCTTTCAAAGAAATGTAGTGAATGTCATATATTCAAACATCTGTATACCTCTCAATTAGTCAGCTCTCAAAAGAAACTACTAACACAAACTGTCAAAGGGACAACAAAATTGAGATTAAAAGAAATTAAAAGGCTGTGTGTACATCCATTGAATGGAAGTTCTTTCAAAGTTATGGCCCATTGACAACTACCATGGTACAGAAAGGGACAGCAGTGGAAGCCACTGAGCCAAAATAAAGAATAATAGATAAATAAAAGAAATCCAAGTTCCTGTGAAAAATCATATTTGGATAGCCATAGAAACAGACTTTTTGCAGAGAATCAATTCAAAGTTCCATCCCAAGTCTACATCATTCAAGAGGAACAAAGTGCAACACAGAAAAACAGCAGCAAGCATATCTAGAGATTCCCCATCCCTGGAAGTGTCCCAGCCCAGGCTGCATGGGGCCCTGACCAACCTGGCCCAGGGAAAGGTGTCCCTGCTCAGGGCAGGGGGTGGAACTGCATGATCTTGAAGGTCCCTTCCATTCCAGCTACGGGATTCTGGCATTCTAAATACAAGGCCTAGACAGAAAAAAAGGCTCCAACCTTGAGCATTTCAGCATACACAAAAACTTACACTACAAATACTCATTTATGTCTTTTCTGTTCAAAGCCTGCTTAGTCAAAATTTTAATTTTTCCATAGTGTAGCTGAATCTCCAGAGAGTTTTTAGCTGGTTTTTTTGTGCAAGTCATTTAAGCACTTTTTGCTCCTTTATGCTAATAACTATGTACCTGATTATTTCAGCAACCAGAAAAAAATCTCATCAGAAATGTCAACGATGAGAACAATATTGTACCCGAGTCCACTAAACCTAACTAAATACGTTCTTAGAACCAAGAAGCTCTCACCATTTTATAGGTGGAAATCAAATGAATGATACATTAACATTACTGTGCATGTAATGCAAACATGTAGCTACACAGAAAAAAGTAGCTGTTTTCCCAGGTTCTCTTGAGTAATTATGCACAAGAACATCAAGCACTGACAAGCACATCAGGTGACTGCTGAAATTTGGGACAGTAACTTCAAATAATCCTGAAGACTTTACAGGACACTACGTGTCTTCATATAAACCCAGACTAAGTAAAAGGCATTTAACAACATGTCCAAGTATTAACACCTAAAAACATTACACTAAAACATACAATTTAGCCTCAAAACTCGGCAGAAACCCTCATCTCATTGGCTACACCGGGAGAAGTTGGAGAGCACTAAAAGATACATTTCAGGTCAACTCTGATCCTGCTTTAAAGTTAGTCTTCATGGTACATTCACCTGTGCTTTCAGTCATTTTGTGAATCACAAAGAAATTAACCTTAATTCAGCACATTTCTCGGTCCATGACAAGCGTGGCATTTCTCCCTCAGAAAGTACCTCAAAAAAATGTTACTACAGTTCTGTTCCCAAAAATGTACAAACAGACACACTGCCAAACGCATACCAAAACACAAAAATGTAAGACCCGTCAAGGCAAAACTCATCTCCGCTACTTCCCTGTATTATTCCTGCCATTGGTAATTAGGTCAGAAAATATCCTTTACAGAACATTCTAGTTATTGCCAGGAGGCTCTTGGCAAACAGCTCCTCAGAACGCCCACCAAGGAGCACCACAAGACAATGGCAGGAGGAGGAAGAGAGATCCCAGCCTAAGGGGGTCCTGCCAAGCCTGTCCAGGGTTTTCCCTTGAACCATGAGTGAGACAAAAGCAAGGACATCTCCATCCTGACCACCAGGCCTTTGTGACCAGGGCGTCTCCATGGAAACCGCCAGGCCTCTGGGACAAGGGCGGCCGTGCCCACCAGGCCTTTGTGACCTGCGGTGACATCCTGCCCAGAGGCCATTGTGACACGGGTTTGTGGAGTGACCGTGAGGGTTACAAACCCCCGCAGTGGCCACTCCCAGGTGAGCAGCTCTCTGAGGAGGACCTTCTCAAGAGGCAGCAGCTCGCTGGGTGCTCGTGGCCAGTGTTTGGCACATGAAACTCAAGATGCCCACGGAGCAGGAGGCAAATGCCCATGGCCAGCCCCGTAAGGGACAGCCACTGCTGGACAAGAGGCGACAGGTGAGGGACAGGGATGGAGGGAGAGGCTGCACTGGGACCTGGGGGAGGCCTGGGGACAGAGACAGCCAGGACTGGCACCAGGCCTTGCTCTGGGAAGGAGCTGGTGCCAGGATGGCCCAGGAACAGCAATGCCCCAAGGACAGCAAGAGTAGCTGAATCCTGCCCAGCTTGGCTGCCGTGGCCAGCATCTGCCTTGGGGCCAGGGCCAGGCTTGGGGACACGCGGGGGACATTGTGCCCACACAGCCACCTCCATCCCGCGCTTCCTCCTGCTTCCCGCAGGTGACCCAGAGGCAGCCACAGGCAGCACCGCAGGTCACCTGGATGACCCTCATGTCCAATCCTGGGGACAGCCCGACACTGCTCCCCAGACCAGTGCTCTCCAGGAGCCCCACAAGATCCAGGACGTGGAAGGGCAGCCTGGAGAGCGGGCACTCAGTGCCCCCCAGCAGTGTCACACGGGCACAAGTACTGTCCGTGTCAGACCTGCCACGTCTCCACGGCCCTCAGTTGTCACTGGCACCTCCAGGTAAGCTCAGCCCTCTAATGGAAAGAGCAGCCTCTGCAAGAGTCAAGCTGCCCTGTCTGCCACCAGCAGAAGCCTCTGGCTCTTCTCCCCGAGGGACACCATGGCCTGGGGGCCCTGTGGCCAGTGGCCACCAACAGCTCGTGCCACCTTCTCCATGGGGCACTATGGCTGCTGGCAGGGCCCAGGAAACACCTTGCCTGGCAAGGAGAACGGAAGGACTCTGGCATGGGTCTGCAGCAAGGCAGGGCCATCGCCTGCCACCCGTGCCACCCACACACCTTGTGCTGCTCCACACAGGGACCCAACTGGCGAGGAGGCGCCTGGGACACACCGAGACAGGGAAGCTCCCCAAGGTGCAGGAAGGGCATGGTGACAACACCTGCACAGACCTGTTTAGACCCCTCGCACCACATCTGCGTGCAAACAGGCCTGTCAACTCCACCCTGAGCACCCCCAAGCCCTCAGGTGTCTGCCACGAGACACAGGGAGCCCCTCGGCCAGACAAGCAAACTGCGCGTCACAAGCAGCTGTGCCCAGACAATGAGGAGGTTTTGATTCATTTCATGCGGAAAAAGAGAGAGGAGATGGAGAAGCTGGAAGACAAAATTTACGCACAGCAGTTTAGAGCCATCTTCTCCTCCCTGCAAAAGGAAGAGAGCCGCATGACATCCAGCTGTGTCCTCAGGGATCCATCCAGTCCCACCCTGGAGCCAGCTGCAGGCCCCTCGGTGCTGCACAGCACTTGCAGCGGGACCAAAGACGCCGCAGGAAAGACACAAAACGACTCACACCTTGTGTCTCTTGACCAGCTGTTGGCCAAAGTGGGCTCTATCTCTGACAGCTCCCTGTCTTGTGACGCTCCTGTAAAGGAGCTTTCGGAAAACTGGGAGCAAGAAGAGCTCCCTGACAGAGAAGCGGCAGGAGAGAGGCACAGCGAGCCACAGAGCACGTTGTCTCTCCCGCCGCTAGACAAAGAAGCTGAGGCAGCAGCTTCTCCCCACAGCAAGCTGCTCTGCTCAGGGTCTGAGGATGCTTTCGAGCACCTTATGAAGATCCCGACAGAGCAGCTGGAGGAAGAGGATGGTGATCAAATAGAAGGAGATCTATTTGCTGACATCCTCTCCTCCCTGCGTAAGGAAAACCTCGCCAAGGCCACCTGTGTCCTCACGGATCCGTCAAGCGTCACCCTGGAACCAGCTGCAGGCCCCCAGGTGCCACACAGCACTTCCAGCGTGACCAAAGACGCCGCAGGAGAGACAGAAAACCATTCAGAGATTGCACCTGCTGACCTGCTGGCAGAACTGTTGTCAGACACCTTACTGTCCTGTGGTGCTCTTCTGAATGAGCTACTGGAAAAGTGCCAGGAAGAAGAGCTCCCGGACAGCAAAGTGGCTGCAGAGAGGGACAGCGAGCCAGAGACCGCGTTGTCTCTCCCACCGCAAGACAAAGAAGCAGAGCCAGCAGCTTCTCTCCTGCTCAGTGATCCCTGCGACAAAGGGCACAGTGAGCATCTCCCCACGGCTCTGCCCGAAGACACAACGATGTCTCCGGTTTGTGCCTTGGCTGACGATCCTGCGGAGGAAGAGAACACAGCATGCACGGAGCCTGGCCATGCCCAGGCCGCCCCTCCCCAGGCAAAGCCCTGCGGCGCTGGGACAGCGGCAGAGCCTTGCCCGGTGCCTGCCCAGCCCCAGCCATGCACTGTTCCTTCCTCCCCCGCTGGCATGGCCACTGTCCCGCAGCCCCCGGCCCCACGGCCATGGCGCTCCATCGTCAAGACGGCCCGGCGGGCTCTGCGCAGGCTCTTCTCCTTCAGCTGCCTCAGGGGGCAGCGGGAGGAGTGAGCCCGGCTGCCAGCACCAGGACCATCCCCGGACATGACTATCACCGTGAGGCAACCACTTGCCAAAGGTAGGTCCTGCTGCCAGCCCCAGCCCAGCACACCCAAGCAAACAGCAAGGCAGCCTGGTCAGGGAGAGCTGGTTCAGAAGGATTGCAGTGCTGCCTTGGAGAATCCCACACTCGCTGACTTTAGGCCCAGCTAAGGCATTGCTGGTGTGCATCCCCACCCTGCCCCTAGACTTCATTAAAAGCTGAGAAATGCTCCTTGGGCCTCAGCAATACAGGCTAATGAAGCCACATCCTCTTTTCACAGGACAAATAGGAAAATGCCGACCTGGCTACCCACAGCATGGACTGGACAAAGGTGTTAACCCCGCAAGAACGACCAGGGGTCTGCATCTCCACCTCCACAAGAACCATCGAGACCCACCCTGCTGAGGAGTGCAGGGTCAGGAAGGACCGATGGGATGCCAATGGAGCCAGGTGTCTTGGACTCTTGTGTTTGATGACTTCCCCCCTCCACTCCACCTTCCCCGACCTTCCCTAACCCACTCCACCCCTGATCTTACCCCTCTTCTCACCCTCCTCTTTCCCATGCCTTTTTATCTCCCTACCCCACATTTATTGTTAAATAAAATCCCTCTTGTTGACTTTGGTAGTTGGTCTCCTCACCATCTTAACTCGCACAGACTAATCTCTCCCTAATCACACCTTAACAGGGGCACACATCTACACACAGCACTCGAGGTGTGGCCTCCCCAGTGCCCAGCACAGAGGGACAATCACTGCCCTGCTCCTGCTGCCCACAGTGTTGCTGACACACAAGGCCAGGTTGCCAGCAGCCTCCTTGCCCACCTGGGCACACTTTGGCTCACGCTCGGCTGCTGTCAGCCAGCACCCCCAGGGCCTTTCCCGCTGGGCAGCTTTCCAGCCACTCTGCCCGCAGCCCGGAGCACTGCAGGCCTTGCTGGGACATGAGGGCAGGACCCAGGCCTTGCTCTTCTTGAACCTCATCCTGCTGGTCTTGCACCATCCAGGCTGTCCACATTCTCCCCACAGAGCTTTCCTACCCTCCAGGGCATCAACACCCCTGACCAACTTGGTGTCATCACCCATGGGCACCATCCAGCCCTTGGCCTTTAAAACGCTGGGGAATGCAGCCACCTATCCCACTACCCCTCACATGCTCAGTGTGTACTCTGGCACCTAAGTTAATTCTCATTTTTGACTAAACACAGCTCTTCCACACACTTTTCCCTCGACATGAGGTTAAGGAAGAAATGAAACTATAAAACACAGTAAGTTGGACATCAGGCCTGGTCTATGCAGTTGCTTTTTTACCAGCAGAGAGAGTGCACAGACCTGCCTCTTTGGGGCAGGGGCCTCTCCAGATACCTGCAGGACACCCAGAGAGGGGCTGGGCTGCATTTGGGTGGGATAGAGTTAATTCCTAGTAGCTACTATGAAGTATGTGAGCAAATAATCAGGGCAAGAGCCTCCCCTCTGGCCCCACTCTGCCCAGCAGTCTTGGGTTCCTCCTCACCTTGAGGGACTCCACCTGGAGTGCCCCAAGTGAGGGAGAGATTAAGTGGCAGGGACTGTCTTACATCCCTGTCTCCTGGTGCAATGACAAGTGGGGCAGCCACCCAGCAGGGCCAGAGGGGCATTCCAGCAGGACAGTTGCCTAAATCCTGGGGACAAGGGTGGCTGGTGGCAGCATTTCATGCATTTGTGCAGCACTGTCCCTGTCCTGACACTTGGGGTGGCACAATGTCACCCACTGCTTACAAGACAAGTGCCAAGACACCAGGGAACTCACCATGGAGAGGGGAGGAAGATGCCAGGAGGAATCCTGCAGGTTACAGTGGCAGATGAAATGGATGCAAGACAGGTAAGGAATGCACACTAAGGGGTGAGGATGGAGTTTGGCTCCATTGCCTCCAAAAGGATTCAACAGGCACTGAAGGAAAACGGGACCTGGTCCATGAACAAAGCCCCTGTTGAGCACAGGCTGGGAGGCAGAGGAAGGAGCTTCTTCCTCCCTCCCTCCCAGCCCTGTTGGGGAGATCACAGCCAGCACACAACAGCCTGAATTTCCAAGCAGTTCCCATCTCCACAGCAGGGTTATTTGTGGAAGCAGACACTGCCATCCCTTGGTTTGATCAAAGAATCACAGGATAGCTCAAACTGGAAGTGACCCATATGGATCATCGAGTTCAACTCCCAGCTCCATGCAGCACTTCTGAAAACTGAACCATAGGACCAAGAGCATCGTGTGCTCCTGGCAGGTCTGTCTGCTCTTCTCAGGTTTTTCAGGTCAGGAGACCAGGAAAAAAAAAAAATCAACAGCAAAAAGGAGCTGACCAAACATTAGATTTGAGGTTTCCAAGAAATTGTCAACATTGCCCTGAGGGAGAGAAGGGGATGGCAGCACAAAGCTGGACTTCAACGACCTGGAAGCTCAGACAGAGGCTGACCAAACCCAAGAGCAGCACAGCCTTAGGGCCAGAGAGGGATGGGGAGTGCTCAGCCTGGTCACTCACAGCCTCCCTTCTTCCTGCCAGGAGGAAAGAAGGAACCTGAGAGTCACAGATATGGGGCTCAAAGGGGAACATGTTACAGCAGAAGCTGTTTCAGAAAGTAGGACATGCAGAGAGAAAACGCCAGGCAATTATTCTTTAGAGCACATAGAGGATGCAAGTCAGTGCTAAAATCGTAATTCTTGAGTATCAAGTTACACAAGAAAAAGAACAAAGTACAGAGGCCAGAGTATCAATATAGTGTTTAATAATCTTAAATGGATACAAAAGCTAAAAAAGTAACATTTCATTGCCATAATATAATAAAACTTTGATCAGCAGAAATATTACACAGTTATAATATTTCTAGTCATAATATTTTCCAGTTTCTTATACCCTTCTACTTAGCCCTACACTGGTTTACATTTATTAAGAAAAGTAGCAGCCCATTTTGTCCTTCTATTTACAGTCTTTTAGACTCTGTTTTCCACTCTGCACTGCACGCAGATAAAACTATTCTGCACGGATTTATTGTTTTACTTGTGGATAAATGTCACCAGTGGAAAAACCACTGTGCATCAGACACTGATCAGGGAATGCTGCTCTGGAGACTCCTCCAGGCTGCAGCCCATGGTGCTCACTCCAGGGAAGGAAGAGGTTTCAGGACTGTGCAGAACTTAAAAATGAAGCAGGTTCTACCCAAAATAACAGCAGTTCCTCTGGTTGCACAAACTGGAACTGAAGGGAGGAGAGGAACAGGTTGGATTGTGCAGGGACTGAGAGGTGCTTCCAGAAGCAAGTATAATCTATACAGGAATTAAATAAATTAATGGTCCAGATAAAAAATTATCAGTTTCACAAACTGTTCCAAATGCCAAGTGCTGTGCATTGTTTTTAAAGAAAAAAACAAGTCTAAAAACTAAAACATTCATTGAAAATACCTTTTTTCAGCTGGAGGAGCTTTCAGTGCTGTCAGGGTGATCCTGTCTGTGCCTGCATTTTAAACAAAACAACCCCAGAAATCCCACAAAGGGTAAAGGACACTGCCCACCTACAGCTCTGAGCTCAGAAAGCTGATCACAGTGACAATTCTGTAAATCCAGGTGCACTTGGGTTTTTTCCTTTCAGTGCTCTTTTCCACCTATTACAGGCTGTAAAGACATCATCAAATCCTATTTTTAAGCAACCTTGCACTGCTGAGAGCTCCCATGGAATTACTGAGCCAGCTCTGGTGTTCCCAGTGTGACTTGCCCCAAGCAGCCAGGTAACTCCAAACCTCTACAGTGTCCAGTTTAAGGACAGTGACCTGTCTTCTCCCATTTCTGCTCCTTTACCAAATGTGCTGGAGCAGGACAAGGTGTGAGGGAGAGTCACTTCGATTTACATTTTCTACAACCGTGTAGGGACAGAAATCCAATAAATACAAGACAGTAACACTGGCAGGTGGTTGAAATAGATGCAAAATGCTGAAGTAAATACAGCCCAAGGTGTTTGCCTTTTCCCAGAAGAGGCAAACACACTTGGTATAGCTTGACTATCCAGCCTTCCAAATGGCAATCTTCCCTTCTTCCTTCCCAGAGCCGCTGAGGACATACCTGTCCTCTGCCGAGCACAGTGCCTTCACTGCATCAGAGTGGCCAAACAGCTCCTTCTCCACACTCTTCTTCTCAGTACTGATCACATAGATCTTCCCTTTGCTCTTGCCTTGCTGCTTTCCACTGCTGCCAACCCACAGCTGGGGGAACAAAACAAACTCATGGTCATTTTCAGTATTTTACATTTTCACTGTAGGTCCAGGACACAGTTGAGGTTTATGTGGTACATTGGTACAGTGAGGATTCTCTCATGCTTGGCTGGAAAGGGGAAACACTGACAATTTTCTCTTTTTCTTATATATAGAAGAGGTTTGGCCACCATTGCTCCTGGCCTCCTCCAGGCCTCCTCAGCTGCTGTGGCATGAGGTGCCAGACAGAACACATCCTGTTTCAGATAGACACAGTATATAGCTGGGTTTCTTTTGTTTCTTAAAAGAAAAACTTATGGCTTGTTTTTAATAAAAGCACTTTAATTAAAACCTGTAACTTGCAGCCCTACCAATGTTGTTGTCAGCCTTTACCAGGCTGCAAGTTCAGTGTCTGTAACTCATTGCTGTGTAGAGGACACAGGGATGCAAGTGGTGGCACAGGGTCTGGTTGGAGCCTGTCACTAATGGTGTCCCCCACCGGTCAATACTGGGCTCCAAATTGTTTAACTTGTTCACAAATTACTTAAAGAAGATAAAGGAACAAAGTTCTTCAGTAGAACAAAAAGCTTAATGCCTTGGGGGTTTCAAACAATCATCTCCCTCCCTTGAAACAGAGGTTAAATATACCAATCTCTGCCTTGGGGAAGAATATCCTAAAATGACTTTCTGTTTTAATACAAAAATCTAACCAGAGGCTGAATACAGAAAAAACTTCCCTATTCCACTAAAAAAAATCATTTCTGAGAAAGGGAGGGAAAATCTGAGAAAAAGATTCCCTAAGTTGCTTTCCCAATAGATATACATTAACTGTTTATTTGCAAAGTAACCCTGAATAGGCCCCTGTGGCAGCACAACTACAATAATTTGCACAACTACTGATATTAATAAAAGCAGGTACATAGAGGCCAATAGCAGCATGGACAGAAAATGCCAAGGTAGGAATCCATCAGCTGCTTTGGTCTGTCCTGAATTAGGAATGTGGTAACTAATCAAAGAAAAGGTCATCTACAAAAACAGGCCAATTAATTGGCATTTGTTGTTTGTCTGGTAACCTTTTTTCAAGGCTTAGTCTGAGGAGCCCTGAGATAAAATATCAAAGGACCTAAACTTTCAGTTTGTAAGTTCCCTGGAAATGTCAATAGCTAATAAATGTCATCACACATTTAATTACTGATGAGGAGTTTGGCTTGCCATACATCTGTGTGTACAGCTGCAGCAGCCAGTGGTGTTGGGCAGTCCTTAGCTTTTCTGATTTCAAAGAGGAATCAACATTCCAAACCAGCACCTAAGCACACACCCAGTGAGGAACCAAGGACAGCCCACGAGAGCTGCAAACAAACAAAACTTCAGTAAAGAAATCCACAAGAGGGCAAACCAGCACAAAATGTCTCTCACCTGATTTTTAACTCTTATCATGCAAGTAATCTCAGAGCAATCCTGGAGGTGAATCTTTTGAGGTGAACTTGAAAAGTCTTTGGTGTTCCAAATGTACAGATCACTGCTCCCTGTGTAAGAGGCCCACACTTCATCTCTCTAAAGCACAGAAAGATATATTTGAGCACTGCTGACAGGAAATGTATCGCAGTAACCACAGCTTGTAATGCCACATGGCCCTGCCTCCTTCAAACAATCAACAAAGTAAGGGCAATACCTCAGGGAAGAGCTGAAAGCCAAGAAAAGAGGAAAACACATCCTTCAGGTGATGCTCGATTTTCATCTGCAGTCGAAACTCCTGAGTTGACACTACAAGAATGCAACTTCTGGTACCTTCAATATTAAAGATAAAGAATTAGTAACAGAGGTGTCCACTTTTTCCATCTCTACAAAACAAAGCAAAAAGCAAAATAAAATAGATACATTCAACAACTGTCTTGTTTCTTTATGTAAAGATGAATTTTATTGTTATTATTATTTGAGGAAGGGACTTACAGCACCACAGTTGATCTTTATAAAGCTTCATAGAGGTGAGATTTTGGCAGGGCAGCTGAAAGATACGATTCACTTTCAGAGTGCTGATGTTCCAAGCAATCACTGTTCCATCTAAACTGCTGGAATAGGCTTCACTGTTGGCACAGATTAAAAAAAATAAAGTAGTATATGGTGCATTCATGTTCAGAAAAAACTGCATACACAGAAGAGACTTACTTGCAAAATAACCAATTTTACAGTAAGCCAAATTAATGCTCATTTTTTAATTATCTTCAAGATTATCCTTTACAACCGCTATTTCACTGGAAACACTGCAGGCTAACTCAGAGCTCTCAGTGAATGAGAGCACATCTTACGCCATGCATGAGGAGTAGAGCACCACAAAACATTCCCTATAGTTCTTCTGAACAATGCTGCCTGATAGATTTTCTCTTGAGTTAGAACGAAAACATCTCAAAACTGTTTTTCTTTGTTAGTGGACCTGAGAAAACAAATTATACCATCCCTTTTTACCTTTTACATTTGTTGGCTTAGAATGAGAAAACCTTTTTTCAGAAGGTTCCAACAACACTTAAACAAATTCTTCCTGAAACCCAGTTACACCTGCTGCACTACTGGCAGACCTATTGACCTTGGAGTTGCCTTTCCCATGGGAAAGACAGCAGGTTAAGACCTTCAGACAACATTCTTCCCAGTGCTACCAAAAGATAAAAAGCATTTTGCCTGAACAGAACAATAAATATATTATTTCTTTTACAAACAGGCAGAAAAAAAAAATCCAGAAACTGTCTGTAAACATTTAGTTGATGATGTGCTCAAAGCAAAAGTGAAGTAGTCTTTAAACTGCATCTGTATCAATTCCTCACTGGATGATGCCAATTCCTGGCTGTTCTCATCCTCTTTGTTCCAAACTACACAATGCTCTTTATTTAAAAAGGAAATTCTTAGTTGACCATACGCAATATAGGACCTACAAAAATGGGCTAAATAAAGACTTTATTAGCAGGATAAACCCTCCCATTTAAAACAATAAATTCTTTCAACATCTAGGAAAATCAAATTAGATCTACCTGGGTGTTCCATTCTTCTTCTCCACGATGATGTCTGTAACATCGGAGCGATGATCATTCAGCTGCTTATTACAAGACATACTGTGAGTGTTGATTATATAAATAATGGAGTCCTGAGAACCAATCCACACTTGACTCTGTTCCACCATGACCATGCAAGTCTGGGGAGAAAAAGCAGGGTTAAATAAAGCCTATAAGAAAAATCACTCTGTAATGTAACATGAAAAATGCTGTACTCAGATGCTACAGTTTGGTGGTGATCACTGTAGGAGATCACATCTCTGCTTTTCAGTGTTCTATTCTTTGCTCTGCTATATAAATAACGAGGACGGATCTTTGCAAAGTTTGTTCTTCAGTAAATAGGATTAACATTTTGTCTTAGGAACTGATTCAAAGATGTGCTTCTGGCCTAAAGAAATTAAGAGTTACAAAGGGCATCAGGGGAACCACAGAAGTTAGTGTGCTCCTCTCCTCTGCACTGGAAGCCAACCTAACTGTCCAATATATCCACATTTCCTACTTCAGCTAAAAGTAGTGTCTAAGAAAATACCATCCCCTCTACTGGCTCTAGAATGTCTTTCCCCTCAATCTCACACACTCTTCATTTATCTCCCTCCAGAGTCCCATTAGTTGCCAACTTTTTTTGTCTTCTTTTAGGTCAATATCTGACTATCTTGGAACTCCTTCCTCCACCCAGCTCTTCACCATCAGCTTTACCCCTCCCTTTTTGACTCTCTCCACCCTCATCCACAGCAATCTCTCTTATCTTTCACACAAGTGACATGTCCAATCCCTTTTCCTGTGTGTTCTCTCTGCTGTGTGTTTTTCACTCAGGCTGCATTCCTGGTTCAGATTCTCCCTTCATGGAGAGAGTTACTCTTTCAGGTGGTCTTTCACAAACAACTCTCTTTCACCTGCTGGTTGAGACACTTTCTTTTAGAGCTCTATCTCTCTTTCAATAGCATCTGCCTGGTTTCCTTACACCTCTTCCCAATTTCCAGTTCTTCAGCATGGGTGAATTTTTATACCTTCCTAGGATTCCACTTAATCTTCTCTTTGGGTTGATTATCCTATTCTTTCTCCTCAACTGTTTCAACCCTGCTTTCCTGATCCAAGAACCCATCAAGCCCTCCCAAATCCAATCCATCACTTCTCATCAGCTGACTTGTTTTGTTACTAATCCATTTAGCCTCATTTCCCCTCTTCTCAAATTTTCTCCATTTTTCTGAGCTAACTGAAGTCCAAACAACTCAACAACTTTTAAGGAATGATGTGATTTGGGGTCAGACAGGCTACAGCAACAAAACCACCCAGCCAAAGCAGGAACTGTGATCCTGTGACAGTCTTACCAGTTTAGAGCGACCCATTTTGAAGCAGTGTTGTTGGATGGACCAGGTAGAGGCATCAAAGACCACCACCTTCCCCTCATTTAAAGCACACCAGAGTTTTGGATGAGCATTGTCCAATCTTTCTGAAGGGTCAAGATGCCCTAGAAATAAAGCAGAGAAGATGAGAGAGGTAAAAGAAAAACTACTTTTGGAGACCTGTGGGAAAGCCATTATTAGGCAGAGCAGGTTTGTAATGAAATGCATCTGTGTTCTGGAAGTTTTGTCATCAGTTATTGACTGACACAGTTCTCACAATGAATTTGTGCTCATTCTCCTCTATTTGTTGAGTTCACCCAATGATTTAATCTTACATTCCATAGATATTTAGAGCAGAGATAATCTCTTTCATTGACGACTAAGAGCTGAGCTCATTGGAACTGCAGGAAGGCTTTTAAGCCCTATGAAATACAACTAATAAATCCACTTACTCTTCTCTACTCCATGAGAGCCTCTTTTAGAAGCCCTCATACTATGAAGAAAGAAAAGGACCACTGCATCCAACACCCTCCACATTATTCTTTGCACTGTGGCTCAAACAAACACCCCCACATGACTCTACTGAGAAATAAAAACATAACAATGAATATTGATCAATGGGGAAGCATCATCCATCCATCTACCCACCCTGTTCAGTGAGTGAGGCAGAAATCTTAATGAGAAATCAGCCCATTAACACAGAATTGAAGTCTATGATAAGGCACAAATGCAGAGGAAGGCAAATTAAGACTGTGAAAACTATGCCTTGGAGTATCTTAATATGCAACATTACTGTTCTTTTTTAATGATTTTTCTGGTTTAGTATTCAACACACAACCAATCCATGTCAGAATGTGAACACATCAGGCAGGCATAATACCAGGTGTTGTAAGATAATGTGCTTTATAGGCTAATTAAAGCTAGGCTAACCTAAAGAGAGCAATACATCACCTTACCTGGCGTATAAAGTAAGACATCTATTGCCTGTGGAAATGTCTCACCAGCTGAGGGGTTAATCTTGTGCTTCAGCATCTCTGAAGTTGTTTTGGGGACCATCATAGGCACTAAAGTAGATTTTTAGAAGGTTATGAAATGCACATTTAAGCCTGAAATAGAACTCCAACTCTTATGAGATAGCAATTCTACACCATTCATTCCCATTTCTCACTTTTCTTTATCTCTAGCCTTAGCTGACTAGGAGAGCCCAAACACCATTTGTATGAATTTTGGTAGCAGAGACACCCACCACCCAAGGAGTCTAAAAAACCAAGACAAAAACACAGAATCCGAGATGGAGAGAGAAGCAAAAGCATCAAGCAAAAAACCAAAACCAAACCAAATTTTAAAAAAAAGGAAAAAAAAGAGAACACAAACCTTAAACTTTCTATTAATACTATTAAATAAACTATGTTTGTGAAAGTGCAATCAGGCTAATGTCTTTTTGTATTTCTACACATAACCAGTTTGAAAAACAGAACATACACTGAAAGAGCAGACAGATATGATGCAACACCAGCAGGCTGTGTAGCATTGCTATGTGACTGACCTTCATTTTTCATCCTGTCAAAATAAGACAGTTTGGAGGCTGCATAGATGCTTTTGGAGGACTGTAGGGCACCAACCACAGCATCCATCAGGAGGACATTTGTCAGTGCTTGCTGGATATACTGAGGATCCTAAAGACAGAAGGCTTACTGTAGTTTATCCATTGTTCATTATTCTTACAAGACATCATGCTCAAAATCACAACACATGTCATGCTTAGCACAAGCAGCAGCCAGTTGCTGCCCTGCAGCATAATTCATGCCACTTGCTGTCAGACCCCACTTTCATAACCCATGCTCCAAACCAGGTTTTGGAGCAGGGAGCCAGAAGTCAGTATTATTTGATTACAGGAATACTTCAGATCTGGCACAATCTTGAGTCAGGATGTGCAAACAAAGCCAATGAAAATATACAGCAGGCACAGGGTGGATACCCGTTTCCAAGGTGGATCTTTCTTCATTGGAGAGAAGTACCAAGAAATTCTAAGATAAGTGCATGAATTATTTAGAACAGAGACAGAAAGCACATATTTCGTAATTATTTGGTTACAAATTCCCATATTTATACCTTGTGATCATATGCCATTTTCTTTCCAGCCCACATTTCTTTCACTATTAGGTACCAGAGATCACACTCAGTTTTAAGGTTGGCTTCAAAAACTTCTTTTTTAGATGTTTTAATCCTCAGAGTAGGTATTCTCAAAAGAAGGAAAGCTACAGTTGTGCTCTTAACATCCTGGAAAGTTACAGGAAAGAGAAAACAAGGAGAATGTATCAAAATAACAGATAAGGTTCAGCATTCAGCCTACAGGGCAGCTTTCTCTAATTACACAGCTAATTATTTCAGTTGTCCATACATACCATTAAGCAGAGATGGGTTTATGAAAATAAGTTTAAACAACATCATACAGCCTTGGCTCCACAGTGGATACAAGCTGACCCATTGACACCTGAGTCACATGAGCACATTTAATGCTCATGTTATTAAACTTGTCTATTCCATATCCCATATGCTGAACTCTGCACATTTCTCTACATCTAGAGGTTATAACCTCTTGATTTTTAGTTGCGAAAATTTTGGTCCAAACCCCCAGAATTTTATCTAATCACTCATATATTGACTTCAGCACTGTTTCCTACTCTCCTTACTAAAAATTTACATTGAGAGCCAGCTCATTTTGGAGAATGGGACACAACCTATATCCACAGACATGCCAGAGGACAGGAAGTTGATGCTCACCTCTATATCCCTGAAAGCAGCAATGGGGACATAGCCAGGACGTCCTCCTTCAGTCAACAGGAACAAGCGCTTCTGGGTCAGAGCTATTTTCCCTACACCATGACTGGTTTTAACTGAGCAGGATAACTTGTAGACACATTCATTTTTATCTAGATGCTCTATTACAGCTGGTGGCAGATTCACCTCTTGAGCTTCTGCTTCAGATTCTTTCCAGCAGTTGTAGAAATCTCTGAATGTTTCGGGATCAATTTGCTTCTGCTGTCCTAAACAATTTTTAAAACCCCTTTACTGTGAGAAAGTGTTACAGAGATTTGTACACGAAGATAGCTTTAAAAGGATAGTAACTTTCAAATTATGCCTCTTTATTGTGCAGTGACAGACCAACCAACACTAAATCTCCCCTTTTCATGTGACAGTGCTAAATAATAATCAAAAAGAAAACCAACAATCTTCTACTCACCTACTGTCAGGGCATCAAACAATCGGTGGATAGTGTCTATGTCCCTGACAATCCCAGACTCCTGAATTCGCTTCACAAAATCGTCCAGCTGCATGTGTGTTTTTGGCAATTGAAAATTTTTCACGTGGTCATCTATTTTCAGAACTTCTCTTTGTTTTTCCATCACTCGACTTATCAGCCTCTTGAGCTCAGGTCTGCGGTCTGCCTGCAAGCGCTCTGAACGAGGCAGGGTCTCCACTATTTTTCTTACAAGATCAGTAGGGAAAATTCTTAAGTCTGTTTTTTCAAGGTTCTGAAAGTCAGAAAGTGCATTTAGTAGTTTCCCTTGCATCAAGCTAACAAGGCCCCGGAGGTAGAAGTACCTTGCCAGCAACGCGGAGTTCTCGGGGGTAAGGTATTGATAGCTTTGCCAAGGTGGTTGTAGAAGTCTGTGTAGTAGGAGTGAACACACTGGAACATCAGAGGAAAGTGAATTTCAGGGATTTTGAACTTAATGATGGATTTGGAGGGCATCACAGCTAGAAGCAAACAACAAGAGACCACATTGATTAGGATAAGGAATAAAAGGAGAAATATCTTGACAACCAGCAGTACTACAAACAACAACCAAAATCCCCATCCCAGCAACAAGCAATTACTAGAAAGAAGTAAGATTACAGCTGTGCTAGGAACACAAGTACATTTCTGTGTCCATTGTCCTTATTATCAGAATATTCCCTGATCAGGTAACATGAATTCTGGAAAGAAAAAAAGGAAAAAAAAAAAACCAAACTCATGTAGTTATTTCTAAATAGTGACAAGCTTAAGCCTGTGTTTAAATTAAAGGTAGTAGAGAACTGGAAATAAGGTGGTTGAGTACTCAGGAATCAGTTCTCCAATATCAATCCCATTGGGACCAATCACTCTTTTGTGTTCCACCAAAACTTACAGCAGGCTACACACTGATTTCACATGCAGGGGGAAGCACAGACAGGCTCTGCTCAAAGTGACTCAGCCCACTATTTCTTCCCAGCATCTCACACTGTTTCTGTGAAAATCATTCTGTGATGTCACCCAAAAAGACAACAGAAGTGTATTTGTTCATCAGAATCTTCCCTTACCAACACCTGTTTCTAGTTTTCGAAATGAGGAGTTCCTGGTGGGGCCCTCTGGCAGTTGGATGTCCTGCAGGTTGGGCATGCTGATCACCTTGCGCCGGCTGGCCTTGCGCTCAGCATTGATTCGTTTCGATGCCATTTTCTCTATCGTCAGCCTTCTCGGGGAGAGAAGCATAAGCTCTAACCTGAGAAAAATAAAAATAACACAGAACTAGATTCAGAACTGAGTACTCATACACTCTAAATTACTGCTTGTTTCTATTTTTTTTGTATAATAGTATTAAATCTACAATTTCAACAGCCACCTGTTCATATCACCCTTTTAAAATAAATACATTGAGTTATCAATGAGTCATAATCTTATTTATAGATGGCCTGATATAATACCTATAGAGTCAAAAGGTATTGACCTTTTCTTTTTTCACTGATACCAACAGAAAATTCAAAACCTGGACAAGAAATTAGAAAACTGTACCTGTCCTCTTCAGACTGGGTGCTCAACTCGAGCCGAGCAAAAGCATCCATCTTTCTGTTCAGACGAGCTTTAAGGAAAGAGTGAAACATGTAGGTCTCTAAAACCTGTGAGACACAAAGGGGATAACTGTGGATCATTTATAAACTAATAAATTACATTTTTATTAGCATGTCTTGCTCATTTTTATTACCTTTACATATGCAAAACTCAGACCTTCCAATTTAGCAATAACAAAAATTAAAAGATTGAAAGCTTCAACACAAAGCTAATTAAGTTTCCATTCACCTTCTGAACTTTGATGATATTTGGTTAGAGCCAAACAGTAATCTCAGACTGCCCTCCAAGAGATGAAGCCAAACAAAAATGAGAAATAATGAGCAAAACAAGCTACAAGTTTAATATTATCTTTTCTGCCTAAGCCAAGTGCTGATAATATTGTCAATGGTTTGGAATAAGAAGTTTAGGGCACTTTAAATTAACATTATGCTATGACACTGAAGAGACAAGTGAATCATCTTTTCTTCTGGTAACCCCCAAAACTGTTCCTAGCTCAGGTAATTATTGTGGCGTCATCCAAAAATAACTTCTAAAAGGTCAAATGGCTACTTTTAGTACTTTTAGTATAGAAGACACCATAAAAAATCCCATGTGTGAATTAAAAAGAGAGAAAGCCACCATCTCTCATCACTGCACAGTAAAACAAGGTGTTTTACTGTGCAGTGATGGCACACTGGGGTGTGTGGAATTGCCTCACACCCCAGTAAAGCTGGGGTGTGAGGCAATTCCACATGTTTATTATATAAATGCTCAAATGCCTCTTACTAATCCATTTGCAATGCACCATGTAAAACAGCATCTCCAAAAGTATTAGGATTCCCAGTTTCCAGTATTCCTCCAGTAGGTGGCATACTTTGCTAGCAATTGTACATCCATGAGCTTCCAAATTTTAGTCCTTTAAAATGGATTTGAGTTTTCTTAATCTAATTCCAGACACCACTAGTAACTACTCCATATTGTGTTATTTTCTAAGATTCACTTGAAAGCAAACCTGCCACTTTGCTATTTGGTATTTAAGTCAGTCGGCTGCTCAAAGCTCTTTTTAAATATGCACGTCTGAGCTTTAAATTAATATTAAATTTCAATTCATATAATTGCCACCATTTCATTTATAGCATTAGAAACTGCTGTTGAAAATATCTTAATTAATACTATTAATCTGAAATCCTGGTCAGAACATTTCCAATTAGTTACTCTCCTGAGGACACATTAATAGATTCCTTTTAATTTTTCCTTTCAGTCTGTTTGTTTTTAACAATGTTTACACATGTTGGAAGCTTTATCCAACAAACACTGCTTCTCATGTAAGATTCATCACTTTGTTACCTTTAAATTGCCAGATATTGGCATGAATCCTAAAATACAGATTTATTGATAACAGATAATCACAACACTGAATTTACCTTTTTGTAGAATGGCTGGTCTCCAATTGCCCTTGTTTTCAGGAATTCTTCGCTGTTAAACACTCTGTGTTCATAATTTAGATGGTCTTTTACCTCCCTGGAGACAAAAATTAATAAATAGGTAAGTCTGCTTGGAGATTTGTAAGCAAGCTGTACTTTTGCAATAGCAGCAGCCCACTAGTACTACTAGAAATATGCTGCAGCATCAGAAGACAAAATAGAAATATGTAGTATAGAAGATAAAATAGAAATATGCTGCAGTATCAGAAGGCAAACTCAATTTTAATGAACTAGTCTGAGTTACTGAATCATAGAGAAAGAATTCAAATTCTTAGAAGAAGTAAGGTAGGCTATCTGCTGCCAAATTCACTTACACTCTCTAGGATTTAGCAAACCATGAAGGAGGATTTGTATAAACCATGACTTAGGCTCCAATTCTGGAATTACATTTACATACACAGTTCCTGTATCACACACAACCCACTGAAGCACAAAATACAAGTGCACCTATCATGGGCAATTTGAAAGATGTGACCTGACCTCACACTGTCCCATCACACTGCATCTGTAACAGGCACATTAGAAGCAGGACTCTTATTATTACATCTTTTTAACAGTTTATCCAACCATATGGGATCAGGAAAAAGTATGGTTAATAAAAGTACACAGTTCTACATGATTCCATATAATTTGGCTGTTTGCTTTAAACATGGAACCTCCATGCACACAAAATCACTACAATGCTTCGCTGAAGACAGAAAAACTGGCAGCACAACTGCATCAGAAAATTACTTTCCTTCATTCCTGGATGTTGGTAGAGTTAGAAGATAGGAGAAACAAGGCTGAAAAAAAGAACAAAGACAGAAAGTTTGAAGGAAAGGAGAAAGAAAACAAGAGGAGAATCAACCCCTTTGTGACATATATTATCTCTTAGAGAGCAAAGCATCTGTTAATTTTTTGCAGCCAAATGTTTAGTGCATTGAAGAGTTCAAGCAGTCATGAGCAAAAATGAGTTTCTCCTCATCTTTGTCTGGAATTATTGCTGCCAAACACTGAAATCCACTAAATCCCACTGCGGAAATAAATGCATTTCAGTTTCCATAACCAGCTATCTGTAAAGGCTGTTCTATTGCCCACACCCAGCAGCTACTGTCCTTCTTGGAGGGTCCAGACACTTGTAGGAACACTCCCTAAGCAGATCCAATAACAGACACCTGGTATTTGGACTCTGTAAATTAACCCAGCACCTTCTGACTGGAAGTGTCAAGGAGAATTCACATGAGCAATTCAGTAGCTAATCCAAAGAGGAGAACCACCTCCAGGCAAGAGGCCACATCATTGTTAAAATGCCAGTCCCAAACACACCCAATACCCTACATTTCTTACCAAAGAATAATTGAATACCCCGGCTAGGAAGGGACGTACAAGGATCACCGAGTCCAACTCCTGGCCCAGTTGTCCCTTCTTGTGCCAACACTTTCGTCCATGAGTTTCAAAGCTCCTCTCCCTCCTTCATTCTCAGGTGGTTGCCCTCTCCAGGTATCTCATCCATTCTCAGCCCAAACACACCCAGGTGTTCTGAACTCTGTTCCTGCTTTCAGCTCTTCTACCCCGTCCTAATTTGAATTCATGTTCATCTAACAAGAGTGACCAAGAGCTGTGTCCTTGACTGATATCCCTGTGGGGCCCTAAGCTTTTCCAAGGACTGCACTTCTCCTTCTGAAATCTTCCTACAAAAGACAAGCTCAAAATAACAACAGTTTTATCTAAGATATTCTAGCAATGTATATGTCCATCAACACATCAACGACTCATATTCCAGCAGGCTACAGGACCCTCTTCTCATATTCCCTAACAAAACCTAAAAATATCTATAAAGAAAGACAAAATGAGAGTGATGCTTAACCAGTACCATATGCTCCTATAACAGAATATACTACATCCACTTACCTGAAGATATTAACAATTAACTGCAACATGGTTTGCTGCACATCCATGTTCAGTTTCTGCTGCCAAGCCCTTCTGCGGGTTTGGAGCTCACCAAGGTCTGCACTGGCTCGGAGATGGCAGAGCTCCAGATCATAATGCAGCTGCAGACTCTCCACTCTACACACAGGATAAAATTATTAATCTACATCCTAACACCAACATTTTTTTCATACCTTTTTAAGAAAAAAAAAAAGTCATTTAGGCCCATTCATCATACAGCTAGAGAAGTGCAAGATTGATTTACAAGTGCTGACAAGCTAACAAGATTCCAGCGAGTCCCACTCATCTAAATCAGAGTGCACTCAGTCTTCTTTGTAAAGTTCAATGATAATCTGTATCAATAATAAAAAAGAAACAAGCATTCCAGTTGTTGCAAAATAAGTGATTATGACTGCTTAAAGCCACTTGTATACCAATTAATTGAAATTTTTAATTTGCCCTTTTAAAATACAGTAGGGTTTCTATAAATAATAATAATAATAATAACAACAACAACATTAAAAACTTAGTGCATCAGCCATGATTTATGCACTAGGATAAATACATCTTCAAGATCTTGTCACCTTTTTATGAAAGTTTCTGCCGCTTGTGCTGGAACATCTGGAATCTCAAGTTCCTCTTCAACCATCTTTGAATGTGTAATATCTCCATTATCTATATTAATTAGAATCAAATCTTCAGCTTCCTTTAACAAAAGAAAATAGAATGACTGTACATATATTGTAAAAATATTTACTTCTAATTTACATACTCAGACAATTAAATTCATAAAGGAGGAAAAGGACTGAAATTTTCTCTACAAGTAGAAGATTGTATGGATATGTAAACAATTACATTCAAGAAAAATTAATGCAATTGCCTTTAAAGATGTTAATCTAAGTACATAAACACTTAGTAATCTAATATACTCTAATATGTAAGGAGACAAATGCACTGCAAATAAAAATCAAGAGTGGTAATTGCGGAAAACATACCGTGCTCACTTCACCAAAATGATCAATATGACATCCCATCAGGAAAGATGTTGGAGCCATCACAAAATCCAGCATTTGCCGAGACAGAATAGGCACAAAAGTGTGCTGCCACTGAAGAGGATGAAGGTACAACATAAAGCATTCAGCAATGAGTGTCAGCAGAGCCCAGTCAGAAGAGAAGAAAACGATTCTCTGCTCAGTCAAAATACAGGTCATAATCTGGAAAACAAACCCAAAATGTTAAGTATTTGCAAAGAGTCGTGTAGAACTAACTAGAAATGCAAATATTTCATCAGCTTGTGAAACTCAGCCTCACAAATTCTCATTTTTAGTAGCTACCTTACAGATTTCTGAAATGAAATCATGTCCATTTTAAGATGCACCAGCTGCATGGGACCATTTATGATTTGAAATACATTTATTCATAACATGCTTGTGTGGACAAAACCCAAAAAAATAAGGCAGTACTGCCAGCTCTCAGAACTGATGAGGTTTCTTAGAGTAAGTAGCTCTGAGTAATAACACTGTAATAACACTGATGACCTTAAACAACCTAATTTAACTTCCCAGGTGGCCTTGAACAGGGAATTGGATCAGGAAACCTACAAAGGACACTCCACCCAATATTATTGTAAGACTCTGTGAAGCACTGAAAAATTTTTTTGCAAACAGCTGTTTTGTCTTTCTACACCATTTGCACTTTATTTGTATAAGAGTGCCAACTATCATCAATACTTCCTACAGGTCCCTTTCTTACACACCAGAAAAGTTCTTATAAATCTTGTGGAAATGCATGCAGTAAAAATTCAAAACAAAATCTGTCAATTGGCTTGGGTATTTACATTTTTAAATATATTCTTAAGAAATTTAGCACCTATTTCTAAACCACAGGCAAAGAAATGCAATACGTCTTAATCTAATCTGATCTATAAATAACAAAGTATCTTAAGAAGTATATTTTATCGTGCCATATCTCTAATATTCAGAACTAACACTATTCTGAACTCCTGGGTTTATAAAGTTTTTTGAGTAAATAAACATCTTAATTTTTTCCTAAACTACAAATTACCAGCACTGTCAATCTCTAAAACATTTAAAAGTATAAGTTAGTTTTACCTGCAGCACCTGCTCTGGTTTGAAACACAGCAATGGAAGATGGAGATCTAAGTCAATAATTGGACTGTCCGGATCCTCTCGTGAAGGAATTATTATTTGAAGGGGTTTCATATGAAATACCTGTAATAACAGATGGTTTCCAATTACTCCTTAATGAAAATGTTCCCACAGCACATTTAATTCAGGAATTTAGTTCCAAATACAAAATATTATAAAAAATATTTAATTGCAAGCAAGAAGACAGGTATTTGTATACTGCAGAAAAGTGAAATAAAAAGAGAAGAAAATATTAAAAGACATAATAACTAGTTTAAAAGATTAATATGGACTTATCTCCTCTCATTCTCATAAGGTGATTGGCCAGTGAAATATTTTAAAAAACATCTTTCAACAGAATTAAATTTGCTTTGTTATAACAAAGTAATTGAGTTTATATTTGTAGATAGAACTGGGAAATCAAAACTATTGATAAAATTCATACAGGAAATAGAAAAAACATGAACAAAATAAATGAGCATAGGCTGTCACGCTAAGGAAATAAAACAAGCCAAAAGGAATGAGGTCCCTTAGTGTTTCAGATATTTCAGCTCAAATCTCTGGGGGTCAGGTCCTGCACGTGTTGCATATTTCAGCTCTCACAGCTGGTTTAGCCAATCACTCAGATATTTTCCAGCTACGCTATTTTTCCTCCACTCCTAACCCCTCATCCCAGGGTCAAGGAAAGCAGCTAAGGAGAAGTCCATGGCTGAAGCACTGCTTCTCCAGAAGCCACTGCAGTAGATAACAGAGTGTATGCTGAAATCACTGACCCCACTGACATCAGGCTTGACTTGGGAAGGGTCAGAAAGGAACAAATATACAGAACTGAATACAAATATTGATGTGACTTTCCCCTCTCAGCTTGGTCCTGTCCAGGCAGCTGCCAACTCAGGACCCTTCATCCACTGCACACTGTTCTGCTGCTCCCAGATCTCTCCAGGCATCATCTCAGACCATAAACAGTTGCCATGAGCCAAATCCTTCTCAGAGGAATATTGAAAACTAAAGAACATGACTGGTACGCCAGCACTCCAGCCTGAACCCTGGTCACACTGTTATTTTCTCTACTAATAATGCATAGCATAGTTTTTAAAGCACAGGTATTCTCGTCAGTTCCACATCAACAATGTCTGTCCTGATCAAAACAGTTCATAGAAAACAGCATCTTAGTATCTTATAAGATATAATGTTAAGTGATTATGAAATTCAGGAGGAGTAATTACCAAGTGGAGTGGTCCTGGTGGTGGGCTGGGGATTAAAAACAGCTTTGCTGCAAATTCTTTTATGTGCTCCTCGACATCTAAATCCTTGAAAGGTCGTAGCTGCATTAGTAAGCTGTAATTAAATGATAGGAAATTACTTATCAATAGTAACATGCAAACACAAAAAACTCTTTCTGCTGATAATCTAGAAAAAAATTATTAGGAGTAATGAAGCTATTATTTCAGCTAATTAATTTCTAATTTATTAGCTACTTGAGCAGCTTCATTACATTTTAATGATGCTGCTGTGTCAGAAGCAGAGGTTTTTGTACTCCCATGCATAAAATACTGCATTATATTCATCAGAGGACACAGCACAGTGATTTGTTGGCCAGAGGAAACCACATGTGAGATGAGATGGTGAGGTGCAGGTACAGCAAGTGCCCCATAGAGATTGCTTGAGGAGCCCACAGCCCCAGCTGCACCACAGTGCCTTGGTGTTTCTCCCATCCCAAGCATGAAACACCAGCTCTGAGATGGAAAACAGCACCAGAGAAAAAAGCTGGGTTTGACAGCAGAGGAATGTGAAGCAAGAGCCATATTTAGCATAAGGCTTAGGCCTGTATGGACACTGCTCTTTGCTGTCATTCCTGCCCACACAAAGAATAAGAACATTTGTGCAAACCTGCCAAATGTTTCTGGTTTAAAACTTTATTACCCTAACAAAGGTCATGCAGTTTATATTACACACCAAATCAATTCCTGAACATTTAAACACACACACTATTGAGACTGCAAACTGTTAAGTTCCACAGCATTTCTGAAATGTAACAATTAACAAGTTAGATATTTGTGGTCAGAAAGAACGTTTTGTTCAATAGAAGGTTCACTTGCATGTTTATAACAAAAACCCCACAGCTTTACAAAATCAGAAATCTAGGCCTGCAAATCTATATGTACAGAAACTAGGAACTGAATATGGTTGTCTTCTCCTTTGAGGTTTTACTGCAGTTTGCAGTTTTACTGGTTTCCTGAAGAAGAATATTTGCTCTTCAGGAAGAAAGCAACTGAATAGGTCAAGAGCTATATAAGAATCCAGGACACCATATTTGTGTATGGCATTTAGATTCCAGAAAAAAAACTCTTCTGCCATATATTGCTGCACTTTTTAATGAGATATCTAAATTCACTATATTCCTATTTGAAGAAAACCCTGAGCTGTTATATGTATTCCCAAACAGTCCATCAGCTCTTCAAGGGTGCAGAGAAAGGGCAATTTTAGAATTATCAAAGAAAACCAGACAGCAGAACCATCAACTTAAACAAATACTCAGTCACACTTAGCAATGCCTCAGATTTGGCCTAACAGAGTAAGCAGACCTGTCTTTATTTTTTTCCTTTCAGACAAAAAGCTCTTATCAAGACATCCAGTAAATGTCACAACAGAAACAACGTGACTGAGAAGCAGCAGATGCACAGAGAGGACAGTAAGAGCTCCCTAATCAGGACATGGTGCCCATTAATGCAGCCTTACAGCAGCTGACAGCTCTGCACTACTGAAATAAATGAAGTAATCTCCAAAACACTCAAGTGGAGAGCTAAGGAGTTTATGAACCTTTCATTACAGCTATTAACTGTCCACAGACAGGTGTTTCAGAAAGCAAGAGCAGCTCAGAATAGGCCCTTTGTACTGCCTCAAGGCTGGGAGCTATTTGCACACTCCCACCTTTCCTCAAGGCAGCTGAAAGGACGAATACACAGGTTGGAAGATTTACTGTTTGAATGGAGCCTATTCATCCATCCAAGACAGGAGTTCATCCAGGAGATTACTGCCAGGAACATTTCACTTTTCATGCAGTATAACAGATTGAGGTAATACTACATATGCAAACTGCCAAAACCTCTCAAGTTAAAACTGAGCCTTTTCAAAAAATGTAGAATAATCCAACAGCCACTGTGCTGTGAAACGGTTTAGGTGAACATCTGCTTGCTTTGGAGAAAGGCAGACACACTCCACACAAAATATTCTGGATTTGGAAGCACCGTGTGCTAGCAATATAGAAATCAGTTATAAAATTAATGGCACAGAATACAAAGACCTTCATGACTATGATGACAGTTTGCAAATCCCCTTGTAGTTCAAAGCACCTACATGGATTTATAGCTTGATGTTGCCTGTGCATCTCAGCTTGGTTCAGCTTTCAGTTGTGTTTTCTCCTATATGTTGCCACTTGAAAAAATTTAGGAACCTGGATTTTATCTGGGAATACTTATGTAAAAAAAATACCTTTGATGATTGTTCTGACTAAAAACAAGTACCACCTCACCTATAGGCAATTCTGTGCACTTAGGTACTGAAGAAAATAATGTATGCACAACAGAATTCTGGAGGAAAAGGAAATGTTTTGCCACAAAAAAACCCCATCCTAAATGGAAGCTCAATCCCTTTAAATGCTACTTCAACATCAGATGTTCAGAAGCAACAGCATTCTTGCACTAGTTCTCATAATCAAAGGGCTACACACTAGAAATAGGTGGTTTGAGGTCCACCAGCAAGTGCTTTCAAATCTCCTGACTGGAGAATGATTAATCAGTTGAAGCATCCTGCAAAACACCTCTGCAGCATACCAAGGATACAAGTGTGCTCTTGAAGGTGTTATTATTTGTTAAGTATAAGAGGCACTGCTACTTGAGTACATTCAGTCAGTGAAAACAATTAGATTTTTTACCCACTGGCCACCTGATGACACAGAGTAACTCCCTTTCTGGTTTACAGAAACACATTGTTTGTAATGTCACAAAAAGTCAGGACATCTCCAGCTGTACAGGGTACTATGTTTAAAATATACCAGAGATCTTGGCTCTAATTGTTTATGTTGCATTCAAAACAGCCACACACCCCAGCAGCTGTTTCATGCCACACGGAAACATTTCAGTAAACCAAAATAAGGAAAACCAGTGCCTCTCCACCCCTTCCTTTCCTCTACCCAAGTGTACTCTGGCAGTGAAATACTTTTACTAAAAAAAACCCAAAAAACAAAAAAAACAAGACACAAAACCAGAAGGGCAGACATTCTGAAATTATCCATTAAATAGTATCAAGAAAAATGAAATTTAAAAAAAACCCCAACATCTCAGAATAAAATTGAATGGGAACCTAATCAGTTGAGTTTCCAGTACCATGGAAATGCCAACACCCAATTCAGCTCTCTCACTTGCACTCCCCCTCTCCTTCCAGTCACACACACTCCCCTCTCACAGATGCAGCAGCAAAAAGGAGAAGAGCTGTGCAGCTGTGTGAAAAATTCCCCTCTTAAAAGACCAGGACAACACACAATACACGGAAGGTTACTGTCCTGTTGAACTTCCCTATAACTATTCACAGATTTAGAAATCACTTTAAGCTCAGATGGTAGGGTACTGATCATTCTGAACTCCCCTCAGAAACCAGTACAGACTCAAAGGAAAAGCCATCCATGGTAGTTGGCTTGGATGGCAAAGCTTTAAATAAGTACCAAACCCTAGTATATGTGATCATGGCAGAGGTTTTTAATTATTGTGTTTTAATAATTACATTTAAAATCCCCACCTAGAGTCAGAAGCAGCTGTAGAGGGTTAACTCTCCCTGGTTCCTGTCTCCTCTAAATAGATACAAAAACTAGAACCTCTGGAATTTTCCATGGTTGTCCTGAAGATTTTCCCACTTCTCCCTCTGTGCACTCTTAAAATCCATTTGCCAAATGACTGCTTCTCCCAGCTCAGAGATGTCTCACTTCAGAGAAGAAACTACTCACTTATGAACAGTCTACATAAACCACTGATGAGTACTGTAACTGTCAAGCTGAATCCATACTATTTCCCAGTGGAAAGCTGGTGTGAGGTGAGCCTTCTCACAGGCTGAGCTCACAGTACAAAAGCAGCAGGAATCCCACTATAGAGGGGATAGAAACAGTAGCCACAGCTGTAGTCACAGCTGGAAGAGTTCCATATGCAGATTAGCAATGACTTGAGATTTGAGACTTATAAAAGGCAGCAATGAATCAGTTCCTGCAATACCAAGGGCTGATGTAATTGACTTAAATTAAGCGGGGGAAGGGGGAGGTGATCTGAGCAGGGAAAGGAAAACAAACGTTTCCTTTTTACTTTACTGAACATTTTGATTTCACACTGACCTGTGCACACTGAGTTTCCATCAAGTTGAAGTCCCTTGTCCACATTAAACTCCTTTACTAATGCTTTAAAAATGACAGAGCAGGGGCACGTGCCCTTACAGGGCTGCCAGTGACTCATTTCTGATCTCACAGCCTTTTTGAGCCAACATCTCAAATGCCCAAGAGGAAGGCACTGCTTTGCTCCTCCAGGGCTCTCTTCATGCAAATCAGGGAAAGCCAGTCAGTGCCCCAAGAAGAAGAGGTGCATGGGGTGGGGAAATGAGTGCTCAGGTCTCATTTGATTTGGAGGCAGGTTAGGGGCTGCTGATGCACCTCATCTGGTAGCCAGGGAACGCTCCCTTGCTCATTTGCTTGGGATACAAGCACTGGCAGAACAAAGGGGAAGACTCAAACTCCAACCTAAAACCCCAATGTCTCTCAACTCATGTACAAGACACAAATACCTGCAACTGGATTGAAATTTGACTCTAGAAAGCTTTGACTGAAATTTAGTGAAGAAAACCTCTTCTACCTTTGGACCATGGGTATAAGCAAGTGAAAACACCCAGTAATGTCCAATGTACACAGACAGGTTCCCTGATGTGAGGTTTTAATCTGTAATAGTTGCAAATAGATCTTCACAATTTACCAATAAAGTGACCTCAAAATAAGTGAAATTACTTAATAGCAAGTTAGATCCATGTTCACTTACCTTTTAAATTATCTACACTGCAGACTACTTGATGGTTTCTAATCAGTGTATCCTAAGAATCTGTCTCCTAGTTCCAGAACAGCCAAGTAACCACTGTACTTCCTCAAGTGACTTGGATTATTTCCTTAAAGTGTCATTAACTGCTTATTAATATACATATTCATGCTCTTATGATATTTGGTGCATTAGAAAAAGCTTTTAGTGCTTTGAAAGTGATTTCCTTAAGAGTGGTAAAATTACAGTTAACCCTCGTCCAAAAAAACCAATAATCAGTTCCCTACACATTAGCAAAAACCCCAAAGAAAATGAAGATAACATCGTAACTAATTCCCTTGGTACTCAGAATTTGCACTTACTGTCTGGGCAACACTGACCTAGCATTTCTTCTTTTCCTCTCCCACGCATCTCACACTACCTTAAGGTAAAACTTACCACTGTTTTAGCATCACACAGCTCTCCTGACCACATCATGCAAATTCATGTATTAAAAACCTGCAGTCATTTCCAGTAGAAACACACAGGGGAGCAAATCTTACCAAGAGAGGCAATCCTTGAGGGCATTAAAATATGGATATCTGGATATAACACAAACAGCAAAAGGTACAAAACAGACAGGCACCTTCCCAGTCTGTGCAGATTCCCAATGGCCATTTGAGGAGACGGAGACATCCTGCAAGAAAACTACACATTAATGTCTTTATGTTAATCATAAATTTATGGCTTCTATTTTTTTGAGAACCTTAGAGAGATGATGCCAAATTCCCTCTACATTTCAAATGGATTTGGATGTCTATCTCCCTTAAGGTCTTCAGAAAAATGCCAGTCTACAGAACTTACATTTGTATTAAAAAGGATTTCAGCACAAAATGATTTAGAAAGAACACAGGGTACAATCTGCACCAAAAAAACCATCCAAGGGATAAAGCCTGCTCCTAAATATCCAAATCTCCTAAATTAAATCCATAACAATTTTTCCTAATGCAATGTGTTCCAAAATACTTAATTTAAAACAGCAATATAAAAGTATGATTTGTCCTGTACTCCTTCTAACCTGAAAACATACGTGTTAACTAATTTCATAAATTAAACCTCACATTATTTTCAAAATGTTTTTCTTTTGTATATTTAATATGTTTTAATTAAAGAATGAGTTAAATAACATACTTGCATAGACTGGTAGTACTGTGCAACAACACCATAAGTTCTGTTACCACAGACGTCAGTGAAGACCAGGAAATGGATGTGGTCCTCTTTTGATTCAGAAGTTACATAAAGTCCTCCTGGAATGAAAGCAGCAACAATATTTTTAATTACATATTTAACTACAGCTGTGTGAAAGGCAATTAATGATAAATACTGCATATTGCCACTTCATTTCAAGAGAAATGTCTCATTTTAAGGGATTAAAATGTAATATAGAGGCCACTTGAACTAAAGGTTGTTACAGAGGCTGTAAGCTGCACTTTACTCAAGAAGAAAAAATAGAATTATTCTGCATTTTCTTTCTCAAAATACAATAAATGGATTTAGTTCACTTCTTTTACTTTAAAGTAAAATTAATAAGGTCTGCAATAATGACACACATATTAAAATTTCTCCAGTTAAACCTGGAGGAAATTTGCACTACTTCAGGCATATCAAAGTATCAAATTAAAAGTGAGAGAGTACTCAGCCATTTCTATTCAGGGAAAAAATAATTTTTCAAGTGTGTGCATTTGTGCACTTCACTCAAACCAAGATTTACCAACAAGGGTTAAAAAAAAAAAAAAAAGGGCTGCACTATGGGTCAACAAATATTTACATTAAAGCAGTTCTCAATAAGAAGTGTGAGCTCTCATGTACCTGGGAAGCAGAGCTGTGGCAAAGCAATAAGATCAATGTCCTTTGGAACTGTCACATCTTCTGTGTCAGGTGCTTTCTGCTCCCCATTGATGCTCTTGACATTTTCAAGCTTGGGTCTCTCTTTCTTCTTTCGGAAGGAGCGGCGTTTACTTTTATTCAAGTTACCACCAGCATTGATCACCTGAACATCATCTCTGCTGATAAATGGAGGTACAAACACAGAAAGAACTTCTGGATCAAGGGGAGGAAGACTTCTGAGTTTTCTTTGAGTGCCCTATTGATAAAAAAACAACAACAAAAAAACCAAACACTAAGTTGACACCCATCCTGACATGTGTTTTTTTAAAATAATTTTTAACCCAGTTTTTTCTCTGTTCCTAAAATTGTGGGTTTAGAATACTTTTTTCTTCTTCCTAAATAATTGATTTTTCCTTTTAATTTTTTGTTTTATGGATGTTAACACAAGGAGAATACTCTAGGCATTTTTAGCAGGCAAGGAATCCTTCATCATTCAAAATGCACCATATCAATATTATGCCTTTGGCAAAATAAACTAACAAACAATGATGACAAACAATGATGACAAATGATGATGACAAATACCATATTTCCTACTTTTCAGTGTTAAGATATACTTAAGCTATACTTAAAATAAACACTGGCAGTAAGAGAAACCAGGAGACAAATAAATGAAAAGAAAGAAAAGCAGCTGAGCCTCTAAGATAAGTCTTTGTCCAACTTCAGGAAAAGCTTCATTTTAACTGAGAATAACGTGTACCAAAAAAACTCCGAACAACACAAACACAGACTTTACAACACAAGGTTTAACTTTATAAGGCAATTAACAAAGCACAATTAAAAACTACAATCATTGTTACAATAAACACAACTTTAAGACACTGTAAAATATGAAGCCATGAGAATTCCTCCATACACTGATGACTAAGTGGAAGAGGCACCCCAAGAGCATGTATGGAATTACAACATTTTTCACAGGCAGCTTTGCAAAGTATGACCCTCTGCCCTACAATGAAAAACCTGTGGCGGAAGAGATCAGAGAGATTTCATGTACTTGAGAGCACTTCTTGTATTCTAGACCGAGCCAAGAAGCTGCATTTCCAATTACTTCATTGCAATTTTAATTCTTCCTGCAAGGTTAGAAAAACAAGCAAAAGCTTTTTTTGACCAACGGATGTTTGGAAACAGGAAAGGCGAGCCCCACTGTGGGTAAAAAGTAGTTTCATTTTCAACTTTTTGCAAACAGCTTCAAAGTCAGATAAGGTGAAGCATGCTTTTATCATCAGACATGATGCAAGATGCTCCTTGAGAACCAATGCTAGCCTCACCCACCATTTCCCTTTTTTTTTTCACATAGCTTCAACATAGAAAGCTCTGTTGCTTCACTGAAGCCAATCTTCCACTGTCCAAGTTTTGAGACAGAACTTTTAGCTCTTATGTCCCAGCAGACAAGTCCACTAATAGTTTTTTCCTCACATTTGAGCATCATAGGAAAAGTGTGAAGGAATACTTCATGATATATTGATTATGGTATCCTAAACTCCATAAACTCTACCACATTTATAATAGGGTACTCTAAAGAAACTACTTCACTAAAAATAAGAAGTAAACTCTTTTAATGAACACAGAGCCTGAACTAGAAACAAGTTCAACAAGGAGTAGAAAAGAAAAGTTCAGGTAAGTATCCACTGGAATAGTCAAAAGATAGCAATGACTTAAAAAGCACATCACAAATTGGGGTACTGAGTGCCACATCCTCCCACGCTAAGAACTTCAAGTGCCATTTCCGTAGCTGGCAGCTGACAAAGGCAGTGAAATAACTTGAAACACAGATAAATTCACCATGGTCACCCTCAAACTAAAATGCAGTTAAACATTTCAGGAGGAAATTAAGAATTAAGGCTCAGGCCTGAGGCTGTTATGCAAGAAAAACACAGACGTACTCAAACAGGAGCAATCTCAGCTTGGCAGATCTGCCCTGCTGAGGTTTTCATACAGAGTGGCTTTGACAGGGCAATCCCTGACTTACACTAAGGCACCTCTGTGCTCCAAAGTGCTGGATGGCAGCCAGCGATTTAATGGCCTCACAGACTAACAGCTCCTGAAACGGCAGGTCCTTGATGTCTTGAACTACAACAGAGGCATTAAACATCATTTTTCCCCCACAGAACAGCACTGTCAGCACTGTCGCTGACCCAGTGACTCAGTCTCCAGCATTCGAGTCAGCTTATGTTAATGTCTTGGTCAAAGTCACATTTTCTTACTCCTTGAGTTCAGGGAAAATAAATAGGCAGCAACAGAACAATATTCACTTGTTTCTGCTATTCTTTGAACAGTTTATCGTTTCTGCTGCTACTGTTTCTTCTCCTCTTTGAAATACTTCTCTTTTGTAGCTTCTTACTAGCAAATCTTGCATCATACATAGCTTTTTACAAACAGAAGTAGGGGATTTTATTCCATCCCCATTTACTGACAGTTGTTCCTGTAACAGCAGTGCTGTAAAGGACACCAACACAAGACAGACTTTTACAATGACTGCACTATTTAGACACAAACAGTAGTGTGTTGAAACCACAAATCAGAGCATGACCTCAGCTATCTGGTGTTTCCTTGATCTCTTTTCCTTGATCTGTTCTTTTCTTCCCATCATTAAGGAAGTTATTTCACTTTGAATGTCATTACAGAACTGGTTTCTTTAACAAATAATTGGACAGGGAGAGTATGAAGCCTCAGAAAAATTAGACTGGGCAATTAGGACAATTAGGTTGTAGGACAAGAGGGGATGGTTTTAAACCAACAGAGGGCAGGTTTATACTAGATATTAGGATGAAATTCTTTATTGTGAGGGTGGTGTGGCACTGGAACAGGTTGCCCAGAAAAGCTGTGGGAAGTGTCCAAAGTCAGGCTGGATGGAGCTCTGAGCAACCTGGTTCAGTGGAAGGTGTCCCTGCCCCATGGCAGGGGGTTGGAACTGGGTGATCTTTAAGGTCCCTTCCAACCCGAACGATTGTAAGATGATCTCTGCAGATTCTTGTGCAACTTCTTGCTCAAAGCAATGATAATGTTGAAGTTAGATCTGGTTGTGTTAGGTCTCATTCAGTCAAGTTTCAGAAGTTCCTTAGGAAGGAGATTCTTCCCCCCCTTATGCCCCAGCCCCCAGATAGCACACGTTCTTCTGGTGTCACTCTTGTTTGCCAGCAGTTCTCCAGTATAAAGCTACCCAAATGTGGGACAGTATTCCAGATGGGAACTCAAGGGTGTTGAGTAATAACAACAATAGTCATAATCCTTTCCCGCCACCTGTGAGCCACAGTCCTGATGATGCAGCCCATTACAGTTACAATTTTCAGACAATCATACAATGGCTTGGGTTGGGAAGGACCTTAAATTATCACCTCATTTGAATCCTCCTGCCATAGGCAGGGCCATCTTCCACTAGACCAAGCTGCCCAAAGCCCCACCCAATTTGACCATGACCCTCTCCAGCTCTCTTGAAGCCCCTTCAGGTACTGAAGGGCCACAATAAGGTGATCCCAAAGCCTTCTTTTCCCCAAGCTGAACAGCCTCAACTCTCCCAGCCTTTCCTCATATAAGAGGTGCTTCTCTAATAATTTTTGTGGCCCTCCTCTGGACCCAATCCCAAGAGCTCCATGTCTTCCTGTGCTGAGACCCCAGAGCTGGATTCAGCACTCCAGGCAGAGCAGAAGGGCTCAATCCCCTCCCTCAACTGCTGCCCACACTGCTTTGGATGCAGCCCAGGACACAGTTGGCTTTCTGGGCTGTCAGTGCACATAGCCAGGGTACATCCAACCTCTCATCCACCAGCATCCCCAAGTCCTTCTTGGCAGGGCTGCTCTTGATCCCCTCATCACCCAGTCTGTACCAACAGTAGGGAGTGCCCTGACTCAGGTGTAGCACCTTGCACTTGGCTTTGTTGATCCTCCCAAGGTTCCCATGGATTCACCTCTAGAGCTTATCCAGGTGCTTTACACTGCAACAAGCACACACTGCTGACCAATAATCAATCTGATCACACCTCATTTCTTTCAGGCACCTTGATAGCCAGGGAGGCATTACAGAAGCAGGAAAAATTGTTTTGGTGGTTATGTCTGCATTAGCAGGGCCAGAAAGCACGAGACAAGCTCTGTACCACTTACTGTGGTGGGCAGATCCAGAACCCAACGATGGAACCTGCAGGAAGATCTGAGACATGTCACTGACAGCTTGCACACACTTGCCAAAACAAAACCCAGCTTTATAGCTGTAGATAACTTAGGCACAAGAAGCATCAGAACTGTACATTTCATTCTTACAAAATACACACTTCCAGCGCTACAGAAGAAATCTCTAGCTGAAAATAGAGGCCTTTGATCTTTTCAAATTGAAATCTCAGAGAGACAATTTTTTTGCAATAAGGATAAGTGATGGATGACAGTCCAAAAACTTCTGTTTCATGAGCTTCAGTGGAAAACTGTATCTTTTTGCTGGAGTCCCCATGGACAACAGGTCAGTCACATAAGACTTCTCTTACTTTGGGGGTGGGTTATATCATAGTCCCATTGACTTCATTGGCTTTATCACTCCATGTTTCAATACAGCTAAGAATGCACCAACAGGCTGTAAAGACCAAGATTTGAAGCACTATCAGGACTTTTACCTGCTGTTCCCTCTGCAAATATCATCAGAGATCCACTACTTTCCATTGAAATGTTCTTATCTTCTGTCAATAAAGTATCTTCTTCCTACACTCATTAAAATTACCATAAAATATATTCCACTCTTTCCTCTTGTAGATAGTGTTGCAGAAGGAAAAGGAAGTGGAGTAAATCTGTAAGCTAAGACAGTGACTGAAAACCCTGTGGTGTAACAGCTTGCAGGGACTTTACTGAACTTAATATTCACAAAAGAAGAGACTACTTTCTCTTCTGATGCCTTTTTGAATCTTGAGCAAAGAAACACTTCAGAACCTGCAGTGTAATCAGAATATCAGAATGGCTTCTGCTTTCTGCAGCCAATTTCTTATTTGTTGTTCCACAGGGTTTTTTTAGAAAGCACTGAGATCAAACTAAGCAAACTGGAATGAGTAAGAAATTCCCCTTCCTTTGGGTTCACTTCTCATGCTTCTGATAAAATACCACGTACACACCGATTTCAAAACTCTGGTGCTGACATTTGTTTTCCCGTTCTGAAGGTACCCATGAATGAGATCCTGGAATGTGAACCTCTGCTTGGCTGTTATCACTTAAGAAGCTGGCATCAGCAAAAAGCTGTCTCCTAAGCGAGTGAACGAGCAACAAGCCCAACAAAGACTTCTTTATCTAATGCTATTAGAGCGCACAATCAAATTCAAGTTCAAGCAAAGCAATTGAGATCCCTGGGAGTTGTTTGGGGGTTTTTTTTGCACGTGCTGGCACCACAGCTCTTCCCAATACGGGGCAGCTCGCAGGTATGGAACAAACCCCTCAGCACACCTCAACCAAGCAGAACCAGGAGGAGGAGAGTTTTCATTGTGAGCCCACATGAGAATAATTAGAAACAAATTATAAGCCGCATATTCAAAGCGGTAACCAACCCATCAGCTCCTGCCGTATCCAAGTGGTCCAGGCTGCGCCAAACTCAGGGCGCTTGAGCTCACGGGGATTTAGATCTCGTGTTTTCCTGAGGACACAAGTTATCAGCCTTTATTCTTTTGCTTCTCTTTCCAGAGGAACACAGGACGTGGAATACACCCAGTAAAAAATACGCACCGTTAAGCGTTTTGCAGTTCCTGCTTGTATAAACCTATAGTGAGTTTTCCATCTAAACTCAGACCTTTGAAAAAGTGCAGCTACCTCACCGCGCTACCAAACTCTCCCTGCTTTGCTGACGTTCGCCTGTCAACAACTTTCTGTGAGGTATTTCAGCTCCATGCGCTGGCAAGCCCTGCCCCAGACACCGGCACTGCCCGCCCGCACCCCGCTCACCTGGAGCAGCGCCCGCACCCGCTCCCTGGGCGCACCGACCAGCAGACAGATCTCCAGCAAGCCCGAGGGCAGCACGTCCTCCATGGCACGGCGGGGACAGGGCGGCTCCTTCCCTCCGGGCAGCGACTCCTTCCCTCGGGACACCGGCCCCTTCCCGCCCTCAGCACCGCCCGCTCCCGCCCCGCGGGCTGGGGGAGGAGCGTCCGCTCCCTCACACGGGAACCTGCCCGCCCATCGCGACTGTGCGCACTTTGATTGGCTTTTTATTCTGTCACTCTAAAAGCTGTGACCAATCAAAACGGCTTGACGTGTGGTGGGCAGGGCGGGGGTGGGGCTTTGGCGCTAAGGGGCTGAGGGTACGAGGGGTTCGGAGCTGAGGGGCTTGAGGGCGCTGAGGCTGCGAGGGGCTTGGAGCTGAGGGGCTTGAGGGCGCTGAGGCTGCGAGGGGCTTGGAGCTGAGGGGCTTGAGGGCGCTGAGGCTGCGAGGGGCTTGGAGCTGAGGGGCTCCGGTCTCAGGGGCTGACGTCTCAGGATTAAGGGATGAGAGATGAGGGGTGGGATCTGAGGGGCTGTGAGTTGAGAGTTGGAAGGATTAGATGCTGGAGGATGATGGGCTCTGAGCTGAGGGGCTCAGGGTTGAGGGACTGACAGCTGAGGGGTTGAGGGGCTCAGAGCTAAAAGCTGTGGGACTCCGGGCTGAGGGTGCGGGACTAAGGGGCTGAGATACCACTGGCCCCATTAAAGACTAGTGATAGGGGTTGTGATTTACAGTCACATAATTTCCAGGTTGACATGACCAAGGACTATAATATTTGCTAGTTTTAAGCAGCAAATTGAGAACCTAACTAGAACGAGAGGAGTCCCCAGTTGTTGCTCCATCCTTGGAAGTGCTCAAGACAATCCTGGATGGGGTTCTGAGCAGCCTGGCCTAGTGGAAGATGTCCCCGTCCATGGCAGGGACTTGCAACTGGATGATCTTTAAGTTCTCTTAAAACACAAACCATTCTGTGACTCTCCTCACCTTGTTTCACTGTCGCACTGGGACAGCCCCTGGGAAAGACACTTCCCGATTCAAGGTCAAGTTAATCTTTTTCCACGGGCTGTTTTCCCTGTGGGGCTGGTGGCCCAGAGGTGCCGAGGTGCCTCAGGGCAGCCTGTCAACCTGTCAGACATGGGTGATGTCACGGACTGGCACCTTGTTTAGCACAGCCATTCCCTGCTATTTGCTTCAGGTGACTCAGCAGGACTGTGTCACTTCAGCAGGACTGTGTCACTTCAGCAGGACTGTGTCACTTCAGCAGGACTGTGTCACTGCCACTACAGAGAGAGTCTTCTATTTATGTTACCATGGGTCACGGTTTCAATGGACTGTAAGCGCAGAGCTGGGGCAGGCAGCATGGTGCTTTCCCTTCTAGAGTAGTGGGGCAGCCTGCACAGCAGAGACACAGCACAAGGAACTCCGAGGTTTCTTCTTGAGCTGTTTAATCCAAATACACCATGAGTCACTCTGTATGTATTGGCTCTGTGCAGATCTTCACTGAGAGAATGTAATTCCTTCGGGACTGGAGCATAAAGTACCCGAAACTAGAGATCGGTTTCTCTGAAACTGGAGGTACGAGATAAAGTTTCATCACAACCACAAACGTTTTTTTGTGGACTAGTGGTCACGTATTTTAAATGCAAAAACATCCTGGTCTAAATAGTTCCAGGATTTCATGAGTTTCTTGTCAGTTCAGGGGTCAAAACAGGCTTCCTCAAAAAGTATAAAGAATGAGGGGATTTTATTATTTTTGTGGATGTTTTATTATCTGAATTTTTGTGGTGTTAAAGCTCAGGATTATGTGGCCTCTGGTTGTCTCAAATTTAGAGGAAGACACACATCCAGGATATAGAAAACTGTTCATACAGCAGTGACTGAAAGAAGAAAATTCTTGAAAACCTGGAAGTTCAGGGATCACTTCTCCAAAGTGATAGAAGAAGATCCAGGGCTCAAAGATTTATGCTCATGAACTTTGAGGTCATAAGAGATTGTTAAAATGATCTTGTTTAGCTTCTGTAGCCCAAAGTGACTCCTGTATTAATGCTGTAACTTCAGGCTGAGGCCAAGCAGTAGGAATTGTTAACAGTCACTACTAAATGCTGGGCATCTCATTTTTAGTTTCACTTCTTAGCTTAACTCTTTGTCACTGCATCATGTTACATTGGCTGCTGCTTGAACAGACGTTTTACTATGAAAAGGTTCCTCTCTGCAGAGTTCAAGATCATTAATTTCTGTTTCTAAAAGATTATATAACTCATGCTTTTAAAATTTCTTTCCTTATCACTTGTGTGCATCTTTCCTCAAAAATTTCAAAATTTTCCAGGATTATTTTTGAATTATGAACACCAAAACCAAAGCTTTATTATTGCTGAATACTCAGTGGTAAATCACATTGCTGTTTCTGACTGATATCCCCACCTAATTAAAACAGAGACAGACAGATACATGAATCATTCAGCAAGGGTGTAGTGTTTAATTAGTTATCCACTGCAACCCTGTATACTTTTCTTAGGGTTATTACTTCCAACATGACAATCCTACATCTTACATTGCTTGACCTATGACTGTGACCAAGCATTTGACCATATTAAAAGAAAATTACAAATGAACCAAGGCTATAAAGCAATTCAGGTCGCCTGTAGTTAATTAATCTGTATCATGATTATTTTCTGATTTCTCTGCTATCTGCAATGATAAATACTGGATGATTCTTGTTCATAATTAATGTAGCCCTCAAAGCAAAGATTTGGTGAAGTTATTGTCAAAACAGAACTACAACATTAAAGGTACTAATGTTAATCTGATGAAATCTCAAGAACCCTGAAAGTAGGAAACCTGCTGTATGAGGTCACTGGTAAGAGACAAACTCATTCTCATAAAGAATCCCTTCATGCTAAAAAAGATTCATGGAGCTGAGCAATTTTCTTTCTAAGAAAAAAAGGCAACTGAGGAAGAAATGCCAGCTTTTAATATGTGTTTTCTTTTTGTAGGATCACAAATACAGTAAATGTTTGTTTGTTTGTTTGTTTGTTAACTCCCTGAGGTAGTATTGGGCTGCTGAATGCAGAAAAAACTGCTGTTCTTGATATGTCTTCAGCATGGGAATGGTTTTATCAGAACTATGGGACCATATCTGAATAATGAAAAATTCTCTTGGCATAGAATCTAATTTATCTTCCAAATACAGTGTTTCTGTTTTAGCCACACTGCCTCTGTTAAGGGGAGAAAATGATTTCACAAGCTGTGTTTCTGTGATATGATCTTGCTTGTAAAGTAACTGAGTGACTTGTTGAGTCGTAGATTCCTTCACTGTGAACACCTCAGTCCTGAGGTGTGTGGACCAAGAATTTCAGGAGAGCACATTTTCAGCTCTTTAAGGAATTAGTGAATGGGACCCCCTGGGAAACTCCTCTCAAGGAGCTGAAAAGAGCTGGCAGCTCTTTAAGGACAATATTCTTTGAGTGCAAGAGCACTTATTTCCTGTGTGTTTGCAAAGAAGCAAGAAGGCAGAATGGCATGGGTCAGTCAGGACCTTCTGGTCCACCTGATGTGTAAAAAGGAAATGCACAAGCAGTAGAACAAGAGACAGGTGTCCTGGGAAGAATATAGGGATGCTGATCAGATGTGTAGAGATGGGATCAGGGCAGCCAAGAGCACAACTGAAGCTGAATTTGTCAGGAGATATGAAGACTAATAACGACTTTTACAGGTATGCTGGCCAAAACTGGAGGATTAAAGAAAAAGTCCACACCCCCCATGCACACACAGATAACTAAGACAGGAGAACTGCAGAAAAGCAACATGGAGAAGGCTGGTTTTCACTCATGCTTGTGCCCCTTTCCAAACAGTGCTGAAAACTAAACATATAGACTAACTTAGGGCTTGTGAATCTTGCAGAGTTTCACCATAGTGAGTGTAAGGATTGCAAGAATTTTCATTTTGAAACTGAATACAGACATTACTAGGGTTCTGCAGGTTTCCTGATAGTTAAATATCCTCTCTTTGGCTTATGATCAAGCTTGTGGCACAGCAGCATCTGTAGGTGAGAGAAACTGAGACAACTGCTTCCTTCCAGTGCCTGGCTCACAGGAAGATCCATTGTCCAGAGAGGTGATGGGTGCTCCATCCATGGAAACATCCAGGTCAGGTTGGACAGTGCTCTGAGCAACCTGGTCTAGTCAAAGATGTCCTTTCTCATTGCAGGGAGTTGGATTTGGTGACCTTTAAAAAGTCACTTCCAACCCAAACTATTCCACGATTCCGATTTCTGTGTCTATGCTGAGCAAGACTGCATAAATAAATCTTTATTCTGTCCAGAGCTGTGTGTTCTAGCCAAAGTGAAGACAGGACATACAGCATGAAGTGCACTGCTCTAATACATATCAGACAGCTCTTTGCAGTCTGGAAGTCCATTTAAAAATACCACATCTCAGGATTTTAAACTCTTTGTCTCTGAACACCATTCTGTATGCTCTTACCATCAAGGTCATTCATAGGGTGAGGGATTTATTTTGAACAAAACTGAGGTAGTCAGCTTGATGTATTCTCTCCAACTTTTCATTGCTCATTTTTTATTCCTTCTTCCAGAATAATGAAGCAGGAGGCTTCCGTGAATCTTCAGAGAAAGATCTTTACTGACAGACATAACATTTCTTTCATTCAGGACAATTCACTGTCTAAATTTACACTGAAATTAGCAACCAAGCAACCACTGACTATGCAAATCAAATCAGGATTTTCAAATTAGGGCCCTGCACAGACTTTAAATTCCTCTCTCAGTGTCTCAGAGACTTATTCCCATTCCTAATAATGCCACAGAAACCTGCTATGAGAATTCTTTATTATTGCAGGTACTGTCCAACTGAGTGCAATGACTTCGGCCTCAAAAATTATTCTGTAAAAGGTTACTAGTTTTGAGCATAAACATATCAGAGGGGAAGGAGGACAGTTCAGAGATCTCTGTGCCTATTAACAGTTTAATTTGCATCTTCTTTCTTTTTCACTTGGCTTGTCTGGGTTGTGCTGTTGCCATTTATGGCATTATAGAATACAAATTTTCTGCAACATTAACTGTCTTTTATCATGCATCTCTTTAAGAATACATGGATGTGTTTCACTGGCATTACAGAAAAATGCCAGCATGGAGCAGGTTTTACAATGTGTCAGCATGTGGGATTTGTGTTCATAGCTTGAACCTGCCCATGTGCTGAAGAAGTCACCTACTGCCTCCTATTTCCTCAGTTCTTGACCTGTGGAAATGTATCCCCAATTCTAATTTTGTAGGGAAACACGTCCCTTAAAGCTCAGATCCTTGTGATTTATCCACATAAGCCAAATAATTTTGTCATGTTTCTTTGTCATCTCTGAGTAAGGCAGAGCATGTACTAGAATCAGGCAGCAGAGGCCTGGAGCTGTACTGTCTGCATCCTCAGAGGTTTTCAAGAAGAGACTGAATAAAGCTGTAAGGAAACTGGGCTGATTTGACAGCTGACCCTGCTTCGTGCAGGAGGTTGGACTACAGATCTCCTGAGGTTCTCTCTGACATGGATGATTCTGCCATTCTTGGGGTCTCTGTGTACTAACACAGCAGGAGGGTTTAAAATTTGTATATGAAGGAAACAAAATGTTAGAATTACAGTGAAAAAAAAGCAGAGAAAATCCTCAGCCAGTTGTACAGTCAGTGACCTTTCAGTTGAACACAATTTTTCTGTGATGGGATAACCGAGTCCCAAGGAAATAGCTTTGGGTGTCAATGCAGCATTTATTCCTCATCATCTCTATGTTTCTGATAAGGAGGCTGGCTGCAGTTTTATTTTTCAGAGACAAAAATTAGTGAAAGTCCTAGGAGGGAAAAAAAAAAAGAGATTAGCTTTATCACAGCCCCTGCATCTAGAGAGATGTAGCAACACTGAGCTGTCAGGCCTTGGCAAAGAACCAGACTAATGTGAGTGCTCTGAATATTAGAAACACTTTGCATTGTAGATACTGTGAGATATTCCTGAGGCTACAGAAGAGCTTCAGAAGAACTCATCACTCCAGGGGCAGTTTTAGCAGTGTTTTATTTATGTGGGATGCATAACATGTCCCTCAAATCTGACTGGCTTAATATGACATTTATTATACTTCTAGTTCTTTACCATCTGGCACAATCTCAGGCAGCCAAAGAGATTTTGCAGCTGCTTTTTATAGTAGCATTAAGATTTCATAACATTTGTTCTTTTACAGCATTGCTGTAAAATAAATGCACACTCAGAATTCCTGAAGTGGTGGGACAAGAGAGAGAAGAGGTCAATTAGTGCACAAAGATTGTCAGTCAGATACAGAAAATAAAATTTCAGCTAGAACAGGTTTTGTGTAATAGCTTCTTGTAAACATAATTGTAAAAAACCTTAAAATACATTGACACAGATATCATCATTAACAACTATGAACTGCTTTTTTCTTTTTTTAATTTATTAAAATGCTTGGTTTTCTCCCTGTAATCTGGGGAATCTCTTGGGATACTCCACTGTGTTCAGAAAAGATCTATCAGCAGTTCATAGCTTGACAAAAGCACCATATAGTAAACTTCACCCTTAATTAATTTTAGCTTAGTGCAATGCATATTAAAGGCCAAACACTTTCCCTCTTGATTTTTTCATAGCAGCCTTTACATTACCCTCTTTATGAAAAAACAGCATAGGTAAACAAAATTACCTTTGTTATATAAGAAACAATCTTCTCTAAGCTGGTGAACTGCTTATGTATGAAAAAGTTGTTAATTTTTAAATATTCACATAACAAGGCTGTTGGAAAAGATTAATCCAGGCTTGGATCCAACCAGAATATCCATTGTATTTTCCATGTAAAACACTCAGCTTCCAAGTGACCTCTGCTTATTGCCAGATAAAAAATGCTTTTAGAAGAACCACAAAAAGGCAGCATAGACTGAGTATCCTTTAGAGAGATAGTTTGATGGAGCTAAAAATACTTGGCATCTTCACCATGGATGTGGACTGTGGGGTGCTAGCTCAGCAAGGCTATGGATGCCACAGTGGGTGAAGGCTGAAGGGCAGAGCGGGCATGAGAGAAAGCTAAGGAGAATCCAAGTGCCACCCACCTGAGGAGGATGTCATCAAGAGGAGCAACACAAACTCTTCTCAGGGGCACATAGTGGGAGCACAAGAAGCAACAGTTGAAAGTTGTAGCAAGGGATTGATTTCTGATTGAATACAAGGGAAAAGATTTTCACCATGAGAATGATTAAGTGCTTCAGCAGGTTTTCCAAGGAGCCAGTGTGACCTCCTTCTTTAGGGATTTTTGAAACCTGCCTGGATGGAAAGCAGGGCAACCGGATCTAACTTTGAAGTTATTGCTGCTTTGAGCAAAGAGTTGAGCTAGAGACCTCCAAAGGTCCCATCTAAACAACATTTGTCTTTGATTCTATATTTAATGAAGCCCATATTGCTTTATTTGCATCCTAGGTTCCTGAGAGATTTAACTGTGCAGCAGAGAGAGAACAAAGTTCAACCATTTGCATAGCTAAACATATTGTCTACTTTTAGGTGTACTGCTATAGCACTATAAAAGGAGTGTATTTAAATATTGCCTGACATATCAAATATAGTAATTAGGCACATGCTGCTGTGTCATGTATGACTGAAACTGGACAGAACATAACCTCATAAATAATTAACTCCTGTTTAATCATGTGGCTACTCCTGCCACAAGAGTAGGCCAAGGAGGATTCTGCACAACTGACTATATAGAGAAAAGGGCACTTGTACAAGCACCTGTATGTACAAAATGGTCTGTGCTTGTTTTCCATGTTGCACTTCTAATGTTAAAAAACAAAACAAAACAACAAATTTTGAGTAGGAAACCTTAACTGACAGTGAGTCCCCACTGTCTTGTTTTCTGTTGTTCTTGTTTATTCCTCCATAATGGCTATATCAGTTTTCTGTAGAGCACCCAGTTAATTGAAGAGCAGAGAGAATATCTCACCTACTAGGGTGAATCATTCATCAAAGATATTTTAAAACATACTTTTTAGAGCAATTTAGGCTTTCTTTTCTGGCACAGCTGAATCTAATGTTTTCCTTAATTTATTTTTCTTTGGTGTTTGGAGATTTCTTAGAGTTGATTCACCTCTAATCTTATATAAGAAAAACACACCAAAATAAAATATTTCTACATGGGGAAGTAACCTAACCTGACATAAATGAAAATTACTGAAAAAAGTGGGTTCATATTCCACAAAGATTAACTTTACATAAAAATTTCGAGTGTCAAAGCAAACCATTTATGACCTCTGACCTTCCTAGTACAGGATGATCCTCTTGAAGGGTGGCTCTCAGTTTTCTGTGTTTGCAGAGCACACACAACACCAGGAGCCCAGCTTGGTTTGCTGCCAAGGTATCATATGTTACAGCAGTGTTCATGGTGACCGTGAAAAAAAGAGAGTTCTTTTATTTTACCAAGAGTTGTTGTGAGGCCAAAGGCAATTACTGGAGTGGAAAAGGACTTTGTCATATGATTTGGGAAAGCTTCCTCCTAAGAAAAGCAGTGACTCAGAAAACACACAGCTTTGGTAATATTGTCACCAATGCTGTTCACCTACTGAGAGTAAAATGATGTAATATAAAAACATATAGAATTATAGTTTGTATTAAGTAAATTTGTATGAAAAACTAAAACCAGATATAGCCCAAGCTAGAGTTAGGAATAAATTTATTCCTATTATTATTTAGTACTTCTACAGAGAATGGTACTTACTTTTAAGTTCTGGCTAAAAAAACCCGGATTGTTTTTAGTTCTCACATTATGCAGACTGAAGGCATAAACAACAACGTTTTCTTATTAGTTCTGTTCCAGACTACATTTTTCTATCGGCAAGTTCACTTGCTGCATCTTTTCTAAAATTAAGCCTTCAGCCCTCTTTCTTTTTTTTTCTTCAGGATCAATCCCACACAACTCATTATCGCGTTGCAACCTGAGACTGGAAATGCCTGAGGGCGGGAGGCGTTTCTGCGAGTGGAGCACAGTCATCCTGCAGAGCAGGGCAGCAGTCCAATGCTGCGGAAACAGCACAACAATAACCAACCGCTTTCTGCTATCTCTGGTAAAGTTCTCCATTGTTTTAAAGGAAGGCTGTTTTACGTTTATCAGCAGATTGCATTTTGGCCCCTACACCAAACATGGCTGGAAGGGACGTTAATATAAATTGTGAAATATATCATTCTGCATTGTCCATATTGCACCAAAGGAGAGGTGATTTTTAAAGCATGTTAGGAATGTACAGTTTGGCACAGCCGTGTGAGGCATTCCCTTTCAGGCCTTTCTTCAGGCAAATTGCTCATAGGTCAAAAAGCCAATCATACACTGATAGAATCCATGTGTCTTTGATGACCACCGTGCGTGCTGCTCATCAAAGCTGTTTCAACAAAATTTCTGGTGTCTTTCCTGTCTTTGCCTGGCTGTAGTTACAAGAAAGCAGCATTGTTTGATTGAGAAAGCGCATTAATGGAGTTCATAAATGAATCTTTGAACAGATTTTCCTGAAAAGTCTCTTCTTTAATTCATCTTTCCCTGGGTTTTCTCCCAGATTTAACAAGATTTTCATGGAAGCTTTTTAACAGAGATTTGCTGCCAATATATTGCAGCACACCACTAGAGAGAGCTGACTGACTTGAACAAGATATAATCACCTCTTCATAATGACATGCATGGTTACCCCTGCAAATCATGCAATTATGATAAAGATTTCAAAGGAAAGAAGGTAATTTATTTATGCACTGTCCAGAAACATTCAGTCTCTTGTGGAGCAAAATCTGAATCTCAAAGTGGAAGTCTTTAGAGTAACTAAGAACACCAATCAGCTAACCAGGAAGGAATCAAAGATGATATTATTAAGGCAGTGCCAAGGAAAGTGCTACAGGGCACTGTGATGCAGCATATAGTTACAATGTGCTATAAAAGCTGCATTTATTTCAATATTAATGTCTTTCAAAAGCAGCAAATTTTGTTTGGGAGACAGCAACCCTCGACTTTCCAAGTGATCTGGGCCTTTCTAATTCTTGTCAAATTACAACAGCCAAGCCTTCTGTTTTTCAGCACAGCCAAAAAGCGAGCTTTAAATATAAACAGCACTACAGCTTTGGCACTAAGTAGAATTTGTAATTCAGCACTAAGCCAACTATTGAATTTATTTTTCCTAGCACCTAAATACCCCATGGGGGCTTGTAACACCACTGATGCTCAATGCCCTACAGCCCCATGGCATAGTTTTTTCTCTGAAGAGTTTACAGAACCCACAGCCAAGCAACATGGGCTTGTTTTGTCTTAATTCTCTGAGTACAGATGGTGTTCAGTTCTGCTAAGTTAAAATAAATATAAGAATTTAAATATAACAGCCACACGCTCCAGACAAGTGATTGCATAAATATGCAAAGTCTGTGGCCGTGCTTTCATATTAATTTTAACTGCATCTCACTTACATCATCAGGCAAGGATTTCTACTTATTATCTTTCACTACCTGTCTCATTTCAGACAGCAAAGCCAACTCCAATCCACTCCAACTCTATGGTAACAGAACATTCATGGCTACCTCTGTAGTCAATACCAGAGCTCTGAAAAGCTGTGCTTACCCCTCCAGCTGCCAGCAAGGAAAAGGAGAAAGTGCATGAGATGAAGATTCAAAGGTTGCCAGTGCATAACCAACAGCTACTGACTTCTGCTTTCCCATTCTGGTCAAGGTAGAAAGAGCATGCCCAGCTCTTCACAGCTTTCCCATGAGATTTCTAGCTCAGGTCATCTCATTCATGCTGTTTCCTTTGCCAGGGAGTGCTTAGTCTCAGCCAGGCATCTGCTCTCACTCCTTAGGATGACAGGGATCAGATTGCCCAGGATCACAGTAACCCTGAACTATGCATACCTGAAAAATAGGGGCTTTTAAAGGATCCTCTGCTTTCATCGCTCAACATTCATTAAGGTTGTTTTCACCCTGTGGCTAAAGCACCACTGAACAGCATAATGGAAATGCCCAGTGAATAATTTTTTCCTTTTGTCATGTACAAGACCTTTTCTGATTTGCCACAGGGGAACATGCAAGGTTTCTGTAAAAGCAAAGGGTCAGGATGGAGGCTGAGGTCATCAGGTTTTCCAGTTGTACAGCATTTACAGAGTTTACAGACTGCCTGACCCTTACCTTTGGAAGTGGAACTCACAATGGTTCCTACAGAAGTCATTAGAACTTGTACTCCAGTGGTACCTGAAGCCATCAGGATCCAGATTTTGTTAAATGCAGTAAAAACTCAGTCTTTCCCCTAGGGAACGTTTTCTCTCCATTTTTCTTCACCCGCATTGCATACTCTGCCCCAAGGCAGAATGGAAGCAGTTAGTGGTGGCTGTAACATTACTGCTGTCAAGTGAACACTTCCCACTGCAAACTGTGGGGATGCCAATACTGATTTCTCTTCACATTTACCATTTCTTGACATTCAGCCACCCTCAGTAATAGTTAGGTCTGAATTGCAAATTAGTCTCTAGCCTCCCCTCCTGCAAATCATTTACCCATCCAGTTTTGATTCCTTCTAATTGATAAAGAGAGGTGAAATTCCCATTTCTGGGCATCCTATCTAACTTCAGTGTTAGATAGGATGCCCAGAAATGCATCCTATCTTGCTTTGAGCAGGGGATTAGGCTAGAGACCTCCAGAGTTCCCTTCCAACTTGAGTTTTTCTTTGATCCTACATTTTATAAGAGATAGTGTGTCGCTGTTGAGCCGCTAGCAGAGAAGAGATCCTGGATTCTCAGCGTGGCATAGAAAAAGCGCTTTATTATTTTGAATCCAACATATTTATAGACTTTTCAGAGGTCACCCAGATTGGTCAGTCAGAAACCTCCCCCTAGGCCTGATTGGCCAGGCCTGAACTGTCCAAATCTCGAGACACTGTTTTTAATAATATCCAAACTTTATCTTTGTTTATAAAACACAGAAGTTCTCATGGGAAAGACCTGTGCTAGCCACAATGGTGTATTGGGTGTCCATATCCATGTTGTCAGCAGAGGAGCTGCAGGGGTGATCTATGTGACAAGAAGCCAAGGACTCCCCTGTGTTCTTGAAGAGTTACAACCTGTGGGAAGGACCCAGCCTGGAGGAGTTGGTGAAGGACTCTATCCTGTCAAAGGGACTCCACACTGCAACAGGGGAAGACTGTGAAGAGGAAGGAGCAGCAGAGAGGAAGTGTCATGGACGGACCACAACCCCTATTCCCCATCCCCCAGCACTGAACAAGGAGGGCAGGGGTAGAAGAGTTGGGTAGGAAGAAGTGGAGTTGAGCCTGGGAATTAGGAGAGTGTGGTAGAAAGGTGTTTTTAGCTAAATCTTTTCTTGTCACTGTCCTGCTTTATTTTTAGTTGGCAATAAATTAAAAGTTTTCCCCAAGTCTGTTTTGCCCGTGATGGTTACTGCTAAGGGATCTGTCTGTCTTTATCTTGACCTGTGAGCTTTTCCATCTCATTCCTACCCCCATCCCATTGAGGAGGGGCAGGCAGAGCAGCTGGGTGGGGTCTGTCAGACAGCCAAGGTCAAATCCACCTCTGTAGGTACTGAAACAATAAAACTTCCAGCTGTCAATTTAAGTTCTTTCAATTGTCAGTTTAAGTTCTTTGCTTTCATTGCTGTTCTTTTAGGTGAATAAAAACAAGCTTGATACATTAATGTAACACAGATGATTTCTCAACAGGTTTAAGAAAAACAAGAACCCAGTAGCAAGGCAGTACTAAATGATGGCAGAGTTACTGCAAACTGAAGGACTGATTGATTTCACACCCAAAGGTGAGCAGGAGTCATTGCTATCTCCCTTCCTCCACTGCAGCTTTTTTATTTTTAAGTTTTAATCCTCTGCTCTTACTAGTGTCCACCTTTTTCCAAAAGGAGGGAAAAAAAATTATTTCTGGTAGCCCTGAAGATGGAAGGAATAAGTGAAGTACAAGCATGGGAAAAGGCTGCACACATTTACTGGTGAGTACTGTGCAGTGTTTATCCTGCATGTGTTGGTGAAATGTGCCTTGAATGTTTCAAACTGGACACTTGCCGATCAAACAGAAGCAAAGCTCCCAAAGCTCAGCAACTGCAGAGCAGTTAGAGGCCCAGTGACAGCTATGGGATTAGCAATGCCAAGTGAAATATGTCACAGTGGATTTGCAATTAGCTATCAGGAAGAAATTCTTTCCTGTGAGGGTGGTGAGGCACTGGCACAGGTTGCCCAGAGAAGCTGTGGATGCCCCTGGATCCCTGGAAGTGTTCAAGGTCAGGTTGGATGGAGCTTGGAGCAACCTGGGATAGTGGAAGTCGTCCCTGCCCATGGCAGGGGTTGGAATGAGATGATCTTTAAAGTCCCTTTCAACCCAAACCATTCCATAATTCTATGGAATTATCTATGATGATTCTGTCATTTTCTTGGGAAAGAGAGGGGAAATCCTGTATTACTGTTGATGTATTTAATATGACAGCTATGACAGCTGTTTGTGGCACATTGTAAACATGTAGGCTCTTATTAGAAGGAGCCCACCTTTGTAAGGGTGTGCAAACATCCTGGATGCTAATCATGGAACTGTAAACAAAGGTGTAAAGTCCACTTTTGGCTGGTAGTGTGGGCCAATGTGGTATAAAAAAATAGTTGTAACTCTGTAACCAGATAAAACTTATCTCCCAAGACTACCCACAAGTAACAACTATGCAAAAGCTGGTGATAGGCAAGGATATTCCACAGCATTTGAATTTCTGAACACCACTGCTACTGGCTTTTTATGTTAGCAGACCAAAGCAAGTCTTCCCTCCAGCCTGTCATGTTTCAGGCCTGTAGATACTGCTTACACCCAGCAGGATATAAAAAATATTGGTAGGTTTTGAAAATGTACTCCCTTCTTGTAACAACTGTGGAGCACCTTGGACCAGCATTCAAACTGACAGTGAGATGAGAACACCACAGAGAACAGAAGGAGCTCAGAGTGGATTTCAGCTTAGATACTTCAATGGTACCTAAAGATTGATGTGATAAACCTCAGATTAACTGTTCTAATAAGGGTACAGAGACACAAGAATAACTAATAAATATATATGGGAAAGTTGCAAGTTTCTCAAGAAACATTTGCATGTCTGCATCTTTCCAGCTACAACTGATGAGGAAAAAATCCCACGCTCAAAGTCATCTGCACATTCAGTGCTTAGTCTGTCATTGGAATGACTAAGAAGATGGTTATGGAGGGTTTTTTCACCTTTTTGTTTTGACTGCTAACAATTACTAAGACAGGCAAATAACTCTGCCTAAAAGGTTAGGTCAAAGTTTATAGTTCAGCTGAACAAAAACTTACAACCTGGATTTTCCTTCCCTTCCAACCCAGTGATGATGAGAAGTATCAGCAGCATTTTCTGTATGATGCCCACTAATGCTGTTATCTGCACCTCTCTTCACCATGACTCATGTCTGTAAGATCACATGGGAAAAATCAGTGTGTAGCTTTCCTCTCTGTCAGGAAAAACAGTGTTGGTTGCCATCATGCCTTGACATTCAGGACCTGAGCTGCTTTCTTCTTTGTTTCACCTCTGTGCAGAAAAAGCAGGTACAGTAGCTCCACGGGATTTATTTTATCCAGCTTATTTACCTTGCTCCATCTGTTCAAAGCAAACAAACACTGTGAACAGAGATGGTAAGAGGCTGAACTAGATGTACAGAGGTAATTACCTCTGTTACATTTTATTCAACTAGTGCACTCCAAATTTAATAAACAAGGAGTTCTTTCAGGCACAGATGAAGAGCATACTTTCTTCTTTTATTCTCTCTTTGGAGTGTAAGCACATCCTAAATAGAGGCAAGGAATTTCAAAAGTACGTACTAATTTTGACTGTGTTTTTATATATTGAGTTTGAAGTACCTTAATAGAAATTTTCAGAAAGGCTGCCTCTGTGACTGTGGTTGTAATCTATATAAATTGGATATGCATGGCCATCATGACTTCTTGGCAGCTGAGGACCTCTCTGAGGAGACTTCAGGGAAAATAATTTACCCTTTCTCTAAAAAAACAGAAATCAGATAAAATGTGGGTGAACTGTGGATTTCCCATCCCTGCTCTTCCGCTGCTGATAACAGAGGAGAAAAAGTTTAATTATTTGCTCCTGCCAGTATGTGAAATCAAAGTCCTGCTTTCTCCGAAGGACCTACTTGGAGTGAGTTGTTTCCCGTAACTGAGCTCTCAGGGTTTCCCCCACCACAAAGTACTCCTTTTATCTTCCTTTTTGTGTGCAGTGTCTTCCAGCTGAGAAAATCCCAAGTCCTTTTGTCCACAGCCACTTAACTCTTAGTAGACCTAGTCTCAGATTCCCCTGGAAAACTGCCTATTTGATTTTCACTTAGACTCAGCAATCATGTTTTAGGTTTCACAGAGATGTAAAAAAAAATTGACTTGATAAAATACACCAACACATGTGTCCATAGCCACAGGGTGAGCTCCTGTCTGAGCTTGCCTAAAACTAGTGCTCAGGACTTGTTAAATTAATTTAACATCAGCCGACACAGATCATCTAACCCACCACCTCCCTTCAAGGACAAGGAAATACTTCCCATGTCATAAACTCCCATTTTGGTGTAGGGTGATCAGACACATAATTGTCTGGAAGAGGAAGAATGCTTTTCTTCTATGGGCTCCAGCTCTGAAGGTCATGAGGACAAGGCAGAAGTCATTTCAATTGGTAATGACAGAAAATATTCGTTCAAATACATTCAGTGTGTCAAGTGGCACTTTAAAAATCCTTTGAGGGCAGGATGGACACAGCTGCAGGCGACTGCTTCTGTCTAGGCAGGAATAGGGCACAGAGGGGTCACATTTGCTCAGGCCTGAATTATCTCACACAAATCACATTAGAAAGATTTTTTTCTAAAGGCTTCTTGAAAGGGATCAGATTTGACAACCTCAAATTCAAGTCTTTAAACTAGGACAGAGAAAATCTCCTAAGTTTAAAAAATAGTAATAGAAAAATCTTTGCAGTAATTCAAAAGAATACAAACCCTGGAAGATCTGCTTTCTGGGAAATGTATTCAAGCTGCTGTTGCATGTCACAAATAACTGTAACTTCATACAAAGCCTTTTTCAGAGAGGTTCTCCCAGTTGTCTTCACTACAGACAGCAGACGAAGAGTGTTCAGGGTCAGTGGGCCATGTCAGGAATTGCCTCTGAGGAGCTTTGTGAGATTAAAAGTTGGAGTTCTTTGACAGCTATTTTCTGTTCCAAATAATAGTTTCCAAATCAAATTTTGTGTGGGTTTAGCTATGATGCTTCCTTCATTGCTGTTCCCCCCTTGTGCTGAGATAGGCTTACTGATTTGACAGGAACATTCTGGCTCTGAGTCTTGATGTGTATTTTAGTTCTTCCATGCCAACACACATAAGTAGTTCTCTCAACCCCAGTGAGATGTCTTTTACTTCCTGAAATCAACACACACTGTATTGAAGTCAGAGCAGCCACCACCAGTATTTCAGCCACTGAAAATGAAAATAAAACCCAATCTGATACAGCAGAGGCTGCAATTGCTAAAAAATCCCTTTTGCAATTTTCATCTTAATGATCTCCTTTGCTGATATCAAAAGGTTATGGCCTAGCAGCTTCCAATTTCTGCACTCGCTGCCTGTCTAAAATCATTCTGCCTTTTTAAAAAATGATTCTAAGACTTTTCCCTGGACTGATTCATTTAACAATTCTCTTCAATGGTATTTAAACACACTTAGACATGGTCATGAATTAACCTTCATAACCTCCATTACGAATTCATGGGTATCAAACTTACTACACAAATTAGTTACTGTTAGATGTTCAAACAATCAATTTCATGCTTTCTCTCATGCTTTGGGCTTACAAAAATATTTACAGAGCTCTCTCATTAGCTTTTCTCAAATCCTTCATTAAAATTTCTTTTGCAACAATAGAGAAGCCTTGGCAACAGCTCATACCCTGTGCTGGCTGCCTATCACACTCATCAGGATTGCCTCACCGTTGCCTTAAATTCCCCTCCATGACTGTACCCATCTGTTGTTTCATGTCTTACACCTCAAAAGCAATTTGGGGCAGGATTAGCTTTTCCCTTCAGATTTTTATTGCTTCAGTCACAATGGGATCATTTTCTGTGACAGAAATTCCAGCATGCAACATGCACAGTAGTGAACAAATGGAGAGACAGATAGGGAAAGGCAAAATGACTTGCTTAAAATATCCTGTGAAAGCTGGGAGCCAGGGTTCTATTCATCTTTCTGTGTTTGCATCCTTTTTCTCACAGCTGTCATCCTTCTCATTACAGAGGAAGTCCAGGCATTCTAGCAAGGATGAAAAATCAAATTAAGTAAAAAAAAAAAAAAAAAAAAAAAAAAAAAAAGGAAGATTATAATGGATAATTCTAGGGAAAGGGAAGAGTTACTCATCCAATTCTCCAAGAGCTCATAAATCTGAGCAAAGCTCATATAAAACGTGTCATGGGTGCCTTTAACCACTAGGAGCCGTATTCAGACCATCTGCTGCCTGTAACAGATCTGGCAAATTTTAGCATTTAGGTCAGGGGAATCAAATCATAGAATCGTTTAGATTGGAAAAGACCTTCAAGATCATTGAGTCCAACCAGTTAATATCTTCCACCACCCAGGGCTGCCAGATCCTGGAATGACCTATACCTCATCCATCCTTGTGTTTGGGATTGCCCAGGAAGGCTCAACATGTCCCAGCCTGACCCGAGTCTAGAGTTCATGCTCTACCAGTCTAGCTTTCTTCACTGTCCCAGTGCAATCCCAGCACACCCAGCAAATTCTGTCCAGCACAGCCAGCATTTGCAGAGCTAGGGTGGAGGGGAAGTGGTTCTACTGAATCTTATACAAAAACTTTGGGCAATATTTTTAAAGAAGGTTGTAGGTATTTCCAAATCTGGAGCGGTTTGTAGCTATAACTCTTCTCAGGATGTCACTTCAGCTAAAGGGCCAGTTCCATTTTCACCCATCCTCTTTTCACAGTACTCTGGAGTGGTGGCAAACATGGCTTGCCTGGGATTGTTAATTGCTGTGAGTTAATATACACTTTTTTGCCTTCAGTTTTCCTGAAAACCTGATGACGTTTGGCATTTGATTATTTTCAATACTTGTTCTTGCAAAGCTTGCAATGTCCCTCTTGGGGGATTTTGCACTCCTGTGATATTCACCATTTCAAAGCTCAGATATTCCAAATTACTTTTGAAAAGTATGTCAGGTCACCTGCAGAATAACTGGAATCTCTCTATCCACTGCCTGGTTACCAAACAGGCTTGAAAATATGAGCAGCTTAATGAATAAAAATCCTGGTCTCTGCCACTTTCCTCAATCAAATTCTGTCCAGTATGACCAATTTGCACACACACAAGTCTGCAGGACAATTCACAAGCTAGTACAGCATTCAAAATATCAGAAAATTATTTAGAAGCCAAAACTTTTGTTGACTTTTTCACTATCCGAGGAAGACAATATTATACAAATTTTTAGATAGTCTGGGCATATCATAGCAACTTCCACAGCCTCACTATGCTGGACACCTCCCTGGAAGCTGAAACCCATCATCTCATATTTCCCAGCCTACTGCAATAGTGAATGAGGAGCACTCATTACTTGACACTTTGAAAGATATTTAATTTCAGTGTGATGCAACAGAATTGCAGAGCTGTGCAATTCACACATAAAGAAGCAACACTCAATGAACGCCTGAATCACCTACAAATGAAATTTGGCCCCACGAGGTTTAGAGTTCAACCAAGCACCCCTTGGTACAATTACAGGTATAAGAAGCAGCAGCACTGAAGGCATCCTTGGTAAAGTGTGTGGCAAGACAGCAACCAGTGTGTGAAGTTTGGATGTGGGTTTGAAGTAAAATGCTTTACAAACCTTCAATTAAAGGGGTAAATTTGGATGTTTTATTAAGTAGTGCATGAATTATTTCAAAGATCAGACTGTATTTGCAGCATGTGGTGTGGACACACTGATGGCCTTTTCTAAAAGTGAGCAGTGACATGGTTGTGCACCAAATTTTTTTAAATCAGCTATGCAAAGAAGTCTTTGTAGCAACCTGTAAAACCTGTGCTTCCACAAGTAGTTTTTGAGCATCAGCACCAGTGAATCCTGGTTTCCTGAAGATTTCTGCCCTGACTGACTTCCCAGCAAAATCATCAATGAAGGTTTTTCCCATAATAGCAGCACCTACAAGATGTCCTTCCCACCTGGATTCTCTAATGAGGCACGAGTTTGCAGCCTTTACTAGCTATGCTTACAGGTGCTTTGTTTTTCAACCCATCTGCCTGTTTCACAAAGGTGGCATGAACTTCTGTTCAGCATTTTGCCCTTCTGTCTTATTTGACTGAAAACAGATGTAAATATTATTAGCAAGAGGAAGAAAGATGGGAAAATCCATCAGGTGCTGTGGTTCTGCAAGTCTCCACAGAAAATCAGAAAATAAGGAATTTAACTCTAGCCAGCATCAGAGAAAGACCAGAAGACACAGCTGTCATTAGACAGAATGAAAATTCTCTGACAGTACAAAATAACAACTGTTTCACTCTCTGTGCAGGTTTCTTTCTAGGCAGCACAGAATAACCAAAAGTTTTCCTCTGGAATCCAGGACTGAATGAATTTTTTGCTCAGCTTACTGATGTTGTACTCAGGGAACATCTATGTCTTTATCTGAACGTCAAATCAAAAAGCAAGGATAGATAGGTAAATTTGCAAAATCTGGGGGTTTTTATTTCTCTGCTTAGAGAAAATAAATTCTGTTGAGGGGGCATGGAGAGAAGGGCTGACAACTTTGTGGAGATAGCACAAAGCCTCCTTTGGCTGCATTCCCAGTAGAAAAGCATTCTCTGTCATGATGTTAATTGTGTCACACACATCCACACATTTTTGTGCTTTTCCAGGAGTTAAAACTGGCTGTTGCAGATCCAGCTCTGGTGGAACAAGCCTCCCTACTCTGCAGGGTTAATGTCTGCAGACAAGTGCACAATCATTTGTTTCTGCTCAGCTGCAGGGACAATGCAGACACAGTTATGTGCAAACAACTCCTCGCCTTGTAGGCAGCAAGTCACATGCCTGACATTAAGTGTAAATCATGTGCAATCTCATCTCTGGCCCCTGTCCAAATCCCTGCCTACCATACCTACCATCCCATATCTGAATGTACAGCATTAGGTGGCACTGAACACCTCAATTGAAACTCTCTTTCATTTTATTGGAGCAACAGACCATAGTTCCTTTGGTCTTTATGGCTCACTTGTGGGAACAGCCATGTTGATCCCAAACTACACACAGAAGAAAGTGCACTTAAACATTTTACTACACTACTACATCCTCTTTGCTTCTAAGAACAGTTCAGAGACTTCCTACACAGGCTTGGCAGAGCCTGGTCCTCATGGCCTGGTAGTGGTGGGTAGCAGGTGGCCTGAATTGCTCTCCTGAACTCAGGGCGCTCTGTTATTCCATCTGTCACTGACACCACAAGGTATGTCCATGCTATATATTATGCCTGCCATGCAGGGTGACCTGCCCAGCTTGTGGCTTCCTCCAGCCCTCTTATTTCTCTGTCACCTGAGCAGAGCAGAGCACAGGGATCAGCTGAGCCAGAGGAAGAAGCAGCAGCTGAACAGCAATTAGGAACAGTTCATTGCCATCCCAGCCCACCCCACTCCAAGTTCTAACCCCAGAGCTCCTAAAGCCTTTGACACTTAGCTAAAGGGCTCTGTGGCCTGGGGATAGAAGTTTTGTGGTGTGATCAACTGGGCCAGATTTAATCTGTGACATGAACACAACCAGAGGAAGCAGGTGGGTGAAGTCTTTAAAGTTACCTATTATAATAAAGTTATAATTAAATATACACAATTATAGATATTTAGACCCATTTTAGGAAGTTGATGAGATCCATCTTTGAAATGTTTTGTGCTGGACAGTCCAAGTGCTGTTTGGGCACAGCCCAGACAGTGCCAGAGGCCAGCACAGCACTTCACACAGGAAGAATTCCTTCCAGGCTCCCTTCAGAGCAGAGGTTGCTTGTACCCGTGGCTCAGCAGAGCATGAGGGCAGCTGAGGGCCATCCCCTTTCTTGACAGACTCTGAGATGTGGGTATTAATTTAAATATTCTGGCTACAGGTTGTAGCACTTCAGATATGCTTTTTAACTTCAAAAAAGGCACACCTGACAGCACAAATTAGTCACAGCTAAGGAAAACCTAAGAAAATGCATTAAAATTAGAGCAAAGACTTGGCTCCCAGGAGAGACTAGTGTTTTCATTAGCTGCAAAGTACAGATAAGATTTTGTGACTGTTTCCTATTTACATTTTGAAAGCCAGAGTTGCTGGATATTCCCTTCAACTGGGAGCTGTTCAGTTGTTTTCCGTGATTTCTGCACTAATCAGTTCTCTTCTGGAAAATTCAATTCAAGCCCATGTCTGCCTCTAATGGAGGAAATCTTCAAGGATCTGAAGGAATTCTTTTTGCATCAGTCTATTTTTGTATCACAAAAACATTTTCCTGCTTTGGGGGCCTGCAACAAAGTCCTGGCTGTGAAATTGTTACCATCCAAGGTACAATAGAGAAGGAAAACTGGAGGGAAATATCCCTTTTGCAGGTTGTGGGGAAGCCTTGCGAGCCAAGCCAAAACACAGATACACAAGTGCCAGATGTGTCCACCTCTCACTGCTCATGCTGCCCTGCTGCAGCTGGAGCAGGATATTTGGCCAGGAAGGAAATCACCTCCTCACCCCTGGTGGGATTTCACTCACTATGCAGATGGCTCTGGTGTGATGAGAAAGCCCCACCGCTTCCTAAGCAATTCCTCATCCCCCTCCTGTGCCATCAGCAGCTGCTACCTTGCTGCTGAGGCTGCTCACATTTTACAGGGAGCAAAAGGCTGCTGGGCAACTCTCTCAGCCCTGCCCAGGCAGCAGGATCTGTGGGACAAGCAAGGATCTGGCTACAGTAAGGACATCATAGGGCCTTTGGTTTACAGTCCAGCTCTAGTACTCTGCCAAGAAAGGATTTTGCTGAGTTATGTTCAGGACCACTAATTAGACTGTTTCCAGATGTTGCCCAGAGAGGAATTGTGACAGAGGAAAGGAGGTGGTAGATTTGGTATTTTTATAAAAGGGAGAAGTTTGTTTTCTGACAGCTGGATTGCATTTAAATAGCTTGGCAAAACCTTACCTTAGTTTTAAAGACACGCTTTACTACAAAGTGATTTCTGCTATAAAAAAACCCACTGGGGAAATAGGTTGGGTTCTAAAAAAATATTCCAAATTATCATTCCAGCAGAGGAAGCAAGAAAAAAGGCCAGCTCAGAATTTCACATTGTCTTCCCCATGGATAATCCATCACTGTCTGTCACACACAGTGCAGGTGGATGGGAAAGGAAGAGGTGAGCTCCTGCTGGACCAGGACACAGGAGTTCAGACTCCAAAGGATCAACAGCACATTCTTTGGTGTTATGGTAAATGGAGGCAATGCTTGGCCAGCAGTGGTGTCCCAAGAGCAAGGAATACCACAAGATTTTCATAACAAAGACAGAATTGTAGCTGTGAAGGAACAATTGGTATAAAGGACAGATAAATTAACATTTGACCATTTACCTGAAGCCTCATATCAACACATTAATCAGGTGTAGAGAAAGGAATGGATCCCAGGGTGAAGGAAAAGGACAGTGCCAAACCCAGGTCTATGAAGATAAATCATCACAGAGGAAGAACTTGAATATTAATTTAGTAATGAATATTAATTTGTGTACATGTGCTTTTTAGGGGCTTGAGATAAATCCCATTTGGTATGCATTTACGAGAATCCTGTGCAGTGCTGGGGAATTTGTTCCTGAGATTCAGGGCTGAAATCAGAAACACTGTGCTCATATATATGAGAACCTTTGTATATATATATATATAGTGTGTGTGTGTGTGTGTGTGTGTAGTTTTTCACTTCGGAGAGATGGCAAGCATGGTCTGTAATAATTGCTTAAACGTTAAATTGTTTAAACGTTAAATTGCTTAAACGTTATAGTGGACTGAAAATATGAGGTGAGGGGAATGGGCTTGACAAGGATGAATTACTCTGGAACAAAGGGTTTGAGTAAGGTAACTGAAAATAAGGATTTGAGTGAGAGTTCCTGGAAGACACTGGATTGTCGCTGTTGAGCGGCTAGCTGAGGAATGACCCAAGTTCTCAGACAAGGAAAGAGAGGAGAAGAGAGCTTTATTGTTTTGAATTCCATATATATAGAGTTTACAGAGGTGCCCCAGATTGGTCAGACCGAGACCTCCCCCTAGGCCCAATTGGCCAAGCCCAAACTGACCCAATGAGAAGTAGTTTGCAAAACATCCAAACTTTATCTTGTTTATGAAATATAACAAAATGTTCCCATGGGAAGAACCTGTGCTAGCCACAGCGGATCAGGACAAGAGGTCAGGACCTGGGAGATTCCACGTCTGAGCATGACTATCCTTTCCATTGCAGCTGAGATGGCAGTCTCCTACTTGAGCTGTTGCTGTAAGCATGAGGGCTCATTCCCAGTGACAAATGTGTTTCTTTCTGCTCACCATGAACAATTCCCAGCTGGTAGCATCCTGCATCACCTCTCACGTGGCTTTTGGACAAGATGCAGCACTTGATGCTTTTGGTTGTGAACTGCCACATGACTGCAGAAACACCTTGTACAGGCTGTGCTGAGCTACCTGCCAGACCAGCTGCCCTCATCCTTCTCCAGGCAGCACCAGACCTTGCCTTTTGTGTGTGGTGGTCCTTTGGCACGTGGCCTCTCCCAGCTTCCCACACTATGGAGGGAGGTGATTTTTTCCTCTCCTTGAGTCCTTTCCCTTCCTCCCTCTGTAAGGGCGTTGCTGCCCGTTCACTGCAGCAGCACTGGATACCAGCAGCGTGAGTAAAAGCTGGGAGACTACCAGCAGAGGAAATGCTTTGAAAATGAGATCTCCTACTTCTGTGCAGAGGAACAGGCTATTTTAGGAGCAGATTGTGTTGAAGATATGGGCTGCGATGGGATTACTGCAGCTGCTGAGGGAAATGCTGCTGTATCCAGAGCTTCCCAGTAAGCAAGGCGATAGACATCACATAAATAAACCCTCCAGTTCATCAGTTCCTCTCATCTCTCTTTGGCGTGGCCTCTGGACTCACATAAGTGGTTTCCCCAACCTCAGAGACCACTGCTGGTGTACAGCAATGTATGACACCAAGCCCACTATTTGCACCTTCCCAAAAGAATACAATTTCCACACAGGTTCCAAATGACATCAGAAAGAAAGGGTTGCTCTCAGTCTGAGGGCAGCACAGAGGAACATGGTAACACAAAATTTCAACAGTCCTTGGCACATTTAACATTACTAAGGAAAATTCATTCCTGAGCAAGCAGCTCTGAAGGAAATAACGCCCTGTTGTCTCCCTGAGATTCACTGATTCCCCCTTTAACTGCAGCTCCCCAGCCATTTAAATTACATCTGATAATTAAACATGCTGTGAAAGCAGCTTCAGTGCCTGTCAGAGCTCTGTTGAGCTTCACCAGAGATGCTTCAGCTGAAGCCTTCAGTTCTTAAATTTCTGGTAAGTGGTCTGTTGGGACTGGCAGGGCACATATGTTTGTCATCACCTGCATCTTCAGCACACAGGTCTTGCCTGCTGAGGCATTGGTCTCCAGCCTGCAGCATCCAAAAGCAATCCCAGTAGCCTGACCTGTATAATTCTCCAAACTAAATCTACAAGCAGGAGGAGCTGCAAGGCAGGCTGCAGAGCCCTGCAGACCTTTGTCCGTCATCGTGCTGAATGGTCGCTGCGAGAATTACCTGCAGATTTATTACCCTTCACTGTAACTTGAGAAGAACGTTGCTGTCTCTATTCTCACAGAGATTTACAGCTCATTCTGCCTAGAAATGGGGCTTTTTTTCTTTTTTAATTGAGTGATCTGTCTTTTGGGGAAATATTTTATTTTGTGCTGCATGTTTCAAGGTCTTTCACTGTGTCACTTCCACTTTATTTAGCCACCCTGTCACACCAGCCTTGTGCACTCCCTGCTCCACTATCCATGGCAACATTCATGGCTCATACATTTATTTTTCCTGTACGCAGCTCTGTGATTCTTCCCAAACTGACTCTCGAGACTGGAATGTGGCCCTAAATTAGGACTTATCTACATGGGAGACCATTCCAGAGATTTTGGGATAACTCCTCCCTGTGGAAAGCCTTGCTATGGCATACATGTACACAGCTGGGAGTTATACCATAGAGCTGTCACAGTTCAGTGTGCCTTTGTGCCACGATAAATTAGGATAAGCACTGACTCAGGAAAAGTCCTTGGCTATTACTGGAGAAAGGTCAGTTGAGAATTGCGTTTGCTGTGTGGCCACATCCAAAAAGCAAACATAGACGAGGCTATATAAAGGATGGGATGAAGGGTTATATAATTCAGTTACACAATGTATGTGATTGCTGTCATCAGAAGACAGTCTTCAGTGCTTGTTAGTGTGCTTCAAAAATAAATAACAGGATTGGGGAGTTCAGGGACAAGCAGCATTCTTACAGCGATGAACAAAAACCCTAAAGGATTGGAACCATTTGTCTAGGAAGGAAGGATAAGATGTGATAAATCAAACCATGAACGGTCTAGGACACGTGGATTAAGAGTGCCTGTTTTCCCTTTCATATTATAAAAGAGCAAAGTGTCATTCAAAGAGATGAGAAATAGCAAATTATGATTTTACAGCAGCACTTGCTCAACATAGTTACAAACCACAGAGCACTGGAATTTACTGAAAACCCAAAACATGACAAATCTTGATGTGGTAGCAGGAACATATGCAGTTGCAACACTGAAAACTAAAAAATTTACCCCCAAAACCAGAAGGGAAATAAATGCTTTGGTATCTATTTTATATAGAGAATTATATTACACCATCAGAGAAAAAGGAGATATCAGGGCTTGTTTCCACCCTCTACTGATGTCTCCATTACTAACGACTCTCAGAAGCAAATGATCCCACCAAATGGCCACGGATCCAACAGTACAGTGATTTCTGTGTTCTCAAGGAACAATAACAGTACTGAAGGCAAAGGAGCTGCCTTATTCCCAGAAATGTGTAACGTCTGCCTATTGTGCCCTTGCTGGTACTTGACATGGCCATGCACACTACAGCCACTGTTCAGAAACAACTTCCAAAGATGCCAGTTCAGCTGGTGAAAAATATTATGTCTGAAAGAGCTCGGATTTGGTGAACTTTCATCAGAACTGAATTCCAGCTCTGGTTGCCCTGGAAACACTGGGATGCTGAAGACACCTCATCTAAGGGCTGATTTGTCCAAGGGGTTTGCTTGGTGCTGAGGCTCCTCTCGGCCTCTGCAGCATTTTCTGAGACACTGATGAAAGCTTCAGTTTGACTCAGCAACTGCAGGATGGGTCAGACGGCTCCTCCCTGGAATTAATACTGGTTCATATCCAGCCCAGACCTTTTGAGCTGACTTTTCTTAGCTCAAATGCACATATGTGCCATATGGCAGTTGCACCTGACTTTGGATGCCTCATTCCCCCAGGTGGGAAGTTTTTTTTATTTGCCTGACAAAGTGGCAGAGGGAGCTCAGGCAGTTCAAACCCATCCCAAAAGAAAGTGAACAGTGACTACACTTCTGGCCACTGTATCACAGTCTGCCACCAAACACAGCTGCTGGCTCCATTACCTGTTTCCCCCTGATCTTCCCAGCCCCCAGGCCCTCTGTGCTACATGAGGCTGACAAACGGCAGCATTTATAGATTTCATTAGGAGTTATGTGTGCTCAGTGCCTCTTGGACCAGGACCCTCTTTTATCCTGCTCTAGAAGATATTTTGTGCCTAAGTTTCTCCCTCATTCCCAAGGTTTTACAAAACTCCAATGACAAGTTCTTTAAGCCACAGTCTATATCCTCAGCTTGTGGGACATTATAAGAGTTAATCACAGAACCACTTAGGTTGAAAAAGACCCTTGAGATAATTGAATCCAACCATTAACCCAGCATTGCCAAGTCCACCACCAAACCATGTCCCTAGGTGCCATGGCTACACATCTTTTAAATACCTCCAGGGATGGTAACTCCACCACTCCCTTGGACAGACTGTTCAAATTCTTGACAACCCTTTCAGTGAAGAAGTTTTTCTTAATATTGATTTAAACCTCCCCTGGTGCAACATGTGACCACATCCTCTTGTCCTATCACTTGTTACTTGGGAAAAGAGGCTGACCCCCACCAGGTTACCACCTTCTTTCAGGTCACTTTAGAAAGCAATAAGATCTCCCCCTGGGCCTCTTTTTCTCCAAGGTGAGCCCCTCCCAGCTCTCTCAGCCACTTCTCATCAGGCTTGTGCTCCAGAACCTTCCCCAGCTCTGTCACTCTTCTCTGGACATGTTCTAGCACCTCAATGCCTTTTTGTAGAAAACATCAAGTACCTCAGCCATTTCCTCATCCTTTGTCCCTTATGTTTCCCCCAGCATCCAATAAAGGATGGAGATTCTTAGGCATCCTTTTGGCATCATGCTATGACTTTATTTGTAGAAACATTTTTTATTTTTACAGAAGTAGCCAGATTAAGTTCTAGCTGGGCTTTGGCCCAAATTAGAAATTTTCTCCCTGCATAACCTCACACCATCCTTGCAGTCATCTAGAGTTGCCTGTCCCTTCTTCCAAAGGTCATAATCTTTCTTCTCCCCTGAGTTCCAGCTCAAGCTCTCTGTCCAGCCAGGCTGTTCTTCTTCCCCTCTGTCTTGTCTTGTGGCACATGGGGACAGCCTGGTCCTGTACCTTTCAGCTTTCCTTCTTGAAGAATGTCCAGCCTTCAGGACTGCCTCCTGAGGGACTGTGTCAACCAGGCTCCTCATTTCAGGCCTTCTGTTCCCCTCAGAAAGGAGTCTCCTATGACAGTGACCCATCTTTATTTCTTTATGGAAGCAGCTTTGATGCATAGTGTGGGGTGACTTAGCCTTGGCAACACTTCCAGCCTGGAGAAACCATCAGCCTCAACAACATCTCCCACCTAGAGGAACCATCACCCTTGTCATTGTTCAGTTCCACTTGCAGAACCTTATGCTGGGGCAGTCACAGAGGAGATCCCCCTGCTGCACCAGGCAGGGGCTTATTGCCATTGCTCCATGTCCCTTAAGTCACTCAGTTCAGCCAAGCAGAGAGAGGACAAGTAATCCTCTGTGTCATCTGTCCTGTCTGCCTCCGGGCATGTGCCAGGGAAGGCAGAGTGTGATTCCAGCAGTCTTTTTCTCTCTCAGACTCCCTGATAATCCTCAAGCTCCTCCCCTCCTCCTGGAGCTCTGTCACTGAACGAAGGTGTCCTTCTACCCAGGCACACTCCCACAGGGATGTTCACTGGTCAAGCTGGCAAAGTTACAGCACCCTGCCACATGATCACCTTAATTAATTATGATAATTACTGTTCTCTCTGGAGTGCCTTCCACCCCAGAATTTCCACAAGGTTTTTCTGCACTGGTTTCGTTGGTGGCCCTGCTCTGTGTGGGACTCAATACCTCTGACCATGGCAAGTCACTTTAACTTCCACATTGATAGAATAAGGTTGATAAGAACATCCTGTTCCACTGGCAGTAGGATTCAAGATTATGGGATGTTCATCTTAGAAGAAGCTGTAGACCATATCAGTATGTAAGTAAAGAGAATCATGGAGGAAATAGAGGTAGAGGAAAGCACCAGAGTCAGAAGCTTAACTGCCCTCCCACTTGCTGTCAGGCCACCCTGGTGGCACACCAGCCTGAGGCCACCCAGAGGCAAAGTGGAATTGGAGACTCTCTGCAGGCAAGGTTTCCACAGAGATGTTTCTGGTAAATGCATTCAGACCAAGTAGTCATTAGGACTAAACACAAGCTTTGGTTTAGATTTTTGTTTTCTCAACCTATCCAACCCAACATGGGCTTCCCAGCTGTTTCCTTAGTAACCATATGTCAGGATAGTTAGGATTATTCTGTATGAGGAAAAAACTCGAGATTCAAACACTAGCCCGTATCTACCTCATTTAGTGAAGAAAGCCACAGAACTTCCTCCATTTCTACTAATTCTTTTACATAGACGGAAGGAAGTATGTGGACTAAAAATCATGAAACTGTCATTTCTGCTGTGGTTTTATTATCTGAGTAGAGAAAGAAGCAATTAGAGTTAAGGGAATGGTATGAAAAATAACTGTTTCTGAATATTTCTTTCCAATTTTAATCAATGTTAGATATAACAGTGGAAAAGTCAGTGTTTATATTTAATGTCTAAATTCATAACTCTGCAAATTATAAAGTTATTTTCATGGAGCACATTCCACATTCAGGATGAATGGCTAAGATCAGACAGATATTCATGCTTGATCTTTCATGCCCTTGAATATGCAGGGAATGAAAACAGCATCACATTACTTCTCCAACTAGGTGGAAATAACAAAGCCCTAATGTTGAATCAATTCACAGAATAAACCCTGTGAATAGCTGCTGAGAAAATCAATATGAGGAAACAGTGAACTGAACATCTATTCTGCAAATGGTCAGAATAAGAAAAAATAGATCGTGGCTGTCCAGGTTTTGGTATCCCTGGAAAATCTGGGCCTAAAAACCCCATCCAGATTAACGAACTAATTAAGAACCAGGTGGGGAGATTTTGAAGAAAGACACAAAGGAAAAAAATTGAAAATAAAATAAAATTGAAAGAAAAGAAATTGGAATAAAAGAAGAAGGGTGATGGAAGGAAGGTGGGCAGCTACAGAGAAGCAGTAGACATGAGGGGAGAAGAGTGTCAAGGGAAGGAACTGTTCAAAAGAGGACAGTTCAAGGCAGCAGGTGAAGAATAAGTTCAACATTTTTCTTTCTGATACAAGATGGGAGTGCCAGCAGGAAGTACCCTGTAAGAGAGAAAACTGTGAGATGAGAAGGACGAGACCTCTGAGAAGGTGGAGGGAGAAAAGTGCCAGAAATAGACCCAGATGTGACCACTAGATTTTATGTCCTATATAGCACAACCCTTAAATTTCACCTGCTGCCCTCTCCCTTTTTGACAAATGGCAGATTTCCATGAAGTGATGCAGTCTTAAAGACCCAAAGAGCTGGAAAATTATCTTGGATATCTGTGATCTTGTCTGTGATAGAGGAAGGATTCCAGGGACAGCGTGAGCAAAAGAGGACAGGACGAAGATGGTTGAAAAGAGTGAGAGTATTCAGAGGTAATGGAAGGGGAGGGTCAGAAAAGAGAGAAATGTTACAGGTGAGTCAAAAAAACAGAGTGTAAGTAAAGGTTTGTGCTGGTGAGAGGAGACGAGGAATGAGGCTGAGAAAGAATAGATGAATGTTCTAATGTGAATTAAGATGACATCAGAAAAGCTGTCTGTGCATTGATGCTTACACAGCAACCAGTTTGCCTGGGCTTGAAGTAGATAATTGATACCATCCTTTGGGAGCTGCCATTCATCAAAGCCCTTTAGTGTAACCCCAGAAACCACCAGCCTCTCCTTGCCCTTAATTTGTTTTAATGGAACACTTTTCCTGCTTCTTCCTGTGTTTTTTAGCAACTCCTTGCAATCTTTCTTTATCCTCAGCACTTGAAGCAAATGATAAACTGCCTGTAACCTTGTTTGTAATTTGCAGTTCATTTGAAGTTCAGCCTGCAAGGGCAGCACTTGTGTGCAGGGTGAATTGTTGAGCAGATTGTTTGGTCTGAGCTTTGTCTCTGCCAGCCACTTTAAGGTGCCACCTAATCCTGATCAGTCAGCACTCACTGGCATTTCCAGCTCTGGTGTCTGTGGTGATAACCATCAAAATGGGGGAAAAAACCCAAGTATTAGCTGCACAAAAAGCACAAAAAACACAAAAAACACAACATCACTGAGAAAAACAAGGGGCAGGATAAAATGAGCAATAAGGTTAAGAGATTTATATATGAAAACACAGAGAAGTCCATCTCCAGTGCCCTAATCATATGTACAATGCCCTGATTGTATATATATTGTATATCTATCATATACATGGTGCCCTGTTCATATATACAGTGGCTTTGTTGCATCCAGGCAGAAACCTAACACCCTTCTCAGCCATTCTGGTTTCCACTGTTGCTCCCCAAACAACATCTTTAAGCACTGAAAAAAAGTGCCAGAAGGAACAGAGGCAGCTCCCTCTTACCCTGAAAGAGATGCAGGATTTGAGCCTGTCACATGGGAAATGTGTCCTCCAACACAGAATTTCTAGAAAAGCTGTGGCTCAGCAGCACAACTCCTCAGCCATAATCTGTGCAACAGATGCACCAAGCAAAGCATCTCCTATATTGTCAGCTGTTGCTTTAGAGTCTTGTATCTCCACAGTTTGCTCTTTTTTCTTTAATCTGCTGGATGGAGGTAATGAATATTTAAGTACTCGTTGTAAGCCCGTCTGTCCTGGCAGAGTGGCTGGAGCTGCACAGAGCCGCAGAGCTGAGGATCATTGTAATCTGCTCAATGGGTGGTTCTGCCTGTGGCCAAATGGATTCCATATGTGAGATCATCTGTCATGCAGAAGGCACCATCATTAGCTCCCTTTCGAGGAAGTCCTTCTGCTCTCCCAGATGAAATACACTGTCATTGACCCCAACATGTTGATTTGCCATGATGGTGCCCCTATGGAATGAGCTCTTTGGTGACTTCTAAAATTCAAGTGCTCCTGTTCATTTTTCTGGACTTCAGGTAGAGAATGTTGCTATTTTATTGATTTTATTATTGACGCAATTTTAAGCCTCTGCATAGAGATCATTGCAGTGTCCAGATACCTTTGAAAAACATCATCCTGGATGTAGGCTGGGTTAAAGATATGCCATACCTGTGCTTTTAATTTTATGCTTATATCATTAACCAAAGAGCAAAAATACGATATTCTGCAGTTCTGTGTAACATGCTAAAGAGTCTATAGAAGCCAATTTTCATCCTCATTTCTCTTTTTATAAGGAAGACAGGTTCTCCTGCCCACAGCTGCTCAGAGAACCCTGTATGAGAACAGAAATTGAGATTGTAATCTGCTCTCCATGTCCCCTGGGAGTGGGTTAGGTGTAAGGAGTTTAAATTGAAACCAAAGGGTTAAGTTAGAGATAGCAGAATCCTGTTTGCTAGAGAGGACAGTGGATATGCATCTGGGAAGACTGTGAGACCTCTGGCACTGGTAGTTTGTCCAATCTGTCTCTCATGTCCCAGGGATTAATTGGGAGCTACTTCATCTGGATCTTTCACCAGCCAGGTTTTCAACTCTGCTTTCTGCTGTTACTTAGCAGCAGATGTTCAGATTCCAAAGCTACCCAGTTGTTATTAGGTAGAATTAACATCAGCATCCTTAATCTATAAACCTCCTTTAGGTTGGACTCAGCCCTATTCTGTTTACAAAACAAAACCTTCATGTGCAGATCACATCTTCAAAAAGCAATGAGCAATTCCAGCTCCTAAGCCCTCCCTGTGAGGAAGAGAAATACTTGTAGAATATGGAAAACAAGGAATATTGCTAGGACATGTAACTGTTTGCTCTAACAGCAGCACAACCTTGCTCTTACAAACTCTCCGAATTTATAGTGCTGAATTAATTACTTAGCCATGCATCTAAACTCAAGTGTTCAGGAAAGTGATTAATATTACCCAGAACTACCAGTTTATGGATCATTGTCTGTAATCAGGTTGTGGTAGTTCAACAAGATCCCCATTTCCTGTGGCTGACAATGGATTATTCTCGTAGGATGTGCAACATAATTGGGTTAAGGTTATGGGAGCAAACACACCTTCTGGAATTTGCCCAAGCTGAGTCACATAGTTTTGTAAAGATAAAATTGTATGATTTAGGTGTATTTTGAAGCCCTTGCACTAAACAAACACCATGCATTCTGAAGAACAGCAATGTGATAGGATCAGTCGGTTCACACTAGGATCTGGTTAAATAAATTGGAAGTGCAGTGCAGTGTTTGGGAGGTTTCAGTTCTAAAGCTATTTCAAGAAACCCATGAGGATTTCACTAAAAATCTGCAGCTGCAGTGTGTGCAGGCAAACAGGATGCTGTTCTATCACCAAAGGAATAACAAACAATTCCAAAAGAGGGGGTAATTTAGTTAAATATAGCACTTGAAATAATATACTAAGAATTCACATCTTTTGTGATCATTCTACCTTCTTTATGCAGTGGATAGGAGGAAAATCCTCAATTTTCTAATGACTGGAAATGGTGTTCCCATAAGAGAAATGAAAATTTGAAGATAACAGGCTAAAGGATGGAGAGGTGAGCACAGGCTCATGGAAACGAGCTGAAAGGAAAATAGCACCTGAATATCTGAGGTCATTGCTTTGTCTGTTTCCCAGGCCAGGTCCTTGAGGTCTGTACAGGGGCAATCTTCTTCATAATAGCAATTATGGGGCTGTGTTTTGTTATTGTGATGAAAAAGTGTTGATAACTCAGGGATGTTTTCATAATTGCTGAGCAGAGCTTACACAGAGTCAAGGCCTTTTTTGCTCCTCACCTCACCCCACCAGTGAGTGGGCTGGGGGTGCACAAGGAACTGGGAGGGGACACACGTGGGACAGCTGATCCTGAGTGACCCAAGGGACATCCCATACCATAGGACATCATTCTCAGCATGTAAAGCTGGGTGAAGAAGGAAGAGTGGGACATTCAGAGCAGTAGTGTTTAACTTCCCAAGTCACTGTTACATGTACTGCTTTCCTGGGCATGGCCAAACACCTGCCCATGGGAAGTGAGGAATTAATTCCTTGCTTTGCTTTGCTTGCAAGCACAGCTTTTACTTCCCCTATTAAACTGTCTCTGTCTCAACACACAAGTTTTCTCACTCTTCCAATTCTCTCCCCCATCCCACCAGGGAGGACTGAGTGAGTGTCTGTAGGGCTGAGTTGCTGACTGGAATTAAACCATGACAAGGTTTTAAATGCACAGCAAGACTGAGAAAAATGTGCAACACTGACCACTGTGAAGGTGCTGATGGTCAGTACATGAGCTTATTCCCTGATTTAGTGCAGCCCAAGAACCAGCTGTTGTCTCAAAGATTCCTTCTCTATGATTCTGACATCAGTCAAAGCAGATGAATGCAAAGAGAGTGAAAAACAGACTCCCATTTTGCAATCATGTGCAGTTCAGGGACTTCCTGAAAAGGTGGATTTGGTATATTAATAACCCTCAATCTCTCTCTTCCTCGAAGAGCCTGCTTGAAGGGGTGCTTTTGAAGCCACATCAGCTTTTAGTTCCCACAACACACTGTGGCAGGAAGTGCCAAAGTTTAACTACAGGCATGAAGAGTCTTTTTCTTCCGTTTCCTTTGAGCTTGTCCTCTCCCACTTAAAATCACTGCTTCCTTCTTCTTTTATTGGAAAGTGCAATGAAAAATCAATCTCTTCACCTTCTCCATGATGTTCATGATGTTATAGATTTATCCTGGTCGTGTCTTAAATTGAAGAGATAATTTCTTTAGCTCTCCCTTACATTGAGTAGTTATGTACTTCTCATAAGCCTTTTAATCCTCTGAATCCTTTTACATCTATTGTTTCCTTTTCAAGGGAGAGGACCAGAGCTGCACACAGGATTCAAGCTAGAAGAGCCATAGATTTATGTATTTATACAATAATAATAATTTATAATAATTTGCAATAGAATTTATTTATTTATTTATTTATGTAGCAACATTCTCTTATTTGAGCTCTGTCCCTTTCCTGGCAATTTCCAACATTTTATTTGCTTTACTGACTGCTTCTGTCAGCTTAGCTGACGTTTTCATAGAACTATCTGTCAGAGTGCCAACTTTTCCCTCTTGGCCAATTCAGAGCCACGTGTGAGCTGAGGGCTACTTTTCCCCTTGAGCATCATTTCTCTGTCCACTCACTGAGATTCTGCAATTCTTCCCAGTTTTTAATCCTCTTTAATACACAGAGTAGTTTTGTGTCATGACTAAACCTTGTCACTTCACTGTTTACTCCTTTCCAGCTCATGAATGAGTTTGTAAGCAAACAGCACATACCTCCAGGGGACACCACTGCTGATCAACCTCTACCACAAGACCTGACAATGAGCTCCCACTCTCTGTTTCCTGTTTTTTTTAATTCATTCCTTTTTTATTCATCCAGGGACCTTTCCATTTATGCCTTGACTTTCCTTAAAAGCCTTTGGTGAGAGATGCTGTCTGCAGCTCTCAGGAAATACAAGCTGGCTATATCAACAGGATATCCTTCATCCAAAGGCTTGTTGACACCTTCAGAGAACTCCAGGGACTATGGCAGGACTTCCCTTTATAAAAGTCATTCCGACTTCCACAGCGCATCACAATTACCTCTCCGTCCAATAATTCCTTTTTTTCCCCTGCTTCCTACAAAGCAGCAGCACAATACCAACCTACTCTTAAGTTTCTTGCACTGTTGAAGAACTGACACCTCATGTTAAGCTGAAAGGCTGGGACAAAGGTGCTCCCACTGGATCTGTATTTTCCAGACCTTCAGGTGCCGGAAGAACAGGAGTCGAGATATTTTTTCCAGAATTTCCTCTTAGTGTGTATTGTTGGTTTTGGTCAGATATAGAAGTGAGTGCGTGACACTCAAAGAGCAGCATCAAGCGATGTCAGGATTCTTCTACCTACCCCCAAATTTTACATGCAAAATTCCCTGCTGTTGTCAGTCCTTTCCACATTGTCAGAACTGAAATATGAGCAATCATTTCCCTTTGGTTGCACCTCCAAGGGGCAGGAAATGCCTCTTTCTCACCATGTCCCCTAAAAGCCTGGGGGTGGAGAGTCCTGCCAGTGAGGGGAGGAAACACCAGACAAGTTGGTTGCTGGCAGCTGCTGGTTGCAGTCTGTCCCCAGGGAATGAGGTTATTTAGAGTGTGCTGGAATGAGTCTGTGCAGTGAATCAGGAGCATGGTCACAGCTCCCAGACAGACAAACCTCTCCCTCCCTTTTCAGAGGGAATTTCATGCAGGTGACAGTCTGGTTTCATTGAATAAGCCAACATGAATTATTTCCTGATCATATCTGTGATGATTTTTGGTTTTGAGGGTGCATATACATCAATCAATTTATCTGCACTGATTGCCTGGCTAAACCATCTTTGCAGTTCTCATATTGTTCTTCTTCTTGGGGTGGTGCGGTTATGACTTCTTTAAATTTTGGAAAATACTGGAATCAAAATAAATGATGGAGAAAGAGCAGCTGCTGAACAGCTCAGAAAGGTCATTTCCTCAAAAACAAACCAGTGAAAGGCAAACAAGCATGCTCCCTTCCCATGAGTACATCTCATCCCTCTTTAAGTTTGAACAATTTCTGAATGAAGTGAAATACCAGCACTTTTGAGACTAGCATTGACTACAGAGATCTTTCTGGGCCCCTGAGCTACCCAAGGAATGTATTGCTTCGAATCATTTCCCTAAACTCATTCCCACTTATAGCAGTGGGCTCACATCACAAAGCTGACCTGTCTGGGAAGTTTGAAGAGGTGTAAAGATTTTTGCAGACAGCAGCAGAAACCAACTGCCACACTGCTGAGTGACTCATGCTACAGAGCTCTGCTGGCAGGGACACACAGATGTGCAGGAAGCAAACCTTGGTTGGGCTGAGTCATTCAGGTGAGCACAAGTGCAGCACCTGAAGGCACAGACGTGCTGGGTGTGATGCACAAGGTTGGGCAACTCCCTGTGTCCTTGGAGAGATGACCTCAGGGGTCTGTTTTATGGCTTCCCAGTAATGTGAATGTGAACCACTGTCCCCTGTCATGGAGAAGAGCTTCCACCTCCCTGCACTAAGGGAATCATGTCACCCTTGCCTGCCATTCCTTCTCTCTTTCTCCCAGCCCAGGGATGCTCTGATTACTATTTCAAGAATCCGCTGGTTTGTCCCGAAGGTTCCTGAGATCAGGGTAGACATGGGAGGTCGTGGGGGAGATAGGACATGAAGGCTGGCAAACCTCAGGATTCTCTTTATTGCTTGTCTCTTTCCCTTGAGAAAGGCAGAGGTACCCTGAACACTATCTGATTTACCGGCTCCCAAAGAAGAAAAGAGATTGCATTTGTTAAAACAAATTATTTTTTATACCAATTTCAATACCTCTCTTCTCACACTGGAACTAGAGGGCAGCTGTTACAGGATACACAGCTCTACAGGGGTCTGGGTAACTGTGATTTGATTATACACTGGAGCCAACCTACTTTAATGCGCTGCCAAGAAGGATGTCCGGCTCCCTGATGCTGTCCCTGACCCCAACATGCATCCCACAGCTTCCCTTTCACCTCACTGTTACATCCCTGACCTCACACTGTGCCAGTCCAGGGAGTTAACCGGCACAGAGCACTCCAGGTTTTGTGTCACAGAAGTTTTTGGAGTTTTTTTATTGGTGCAGTTCCCAGCGCCAGCATGCAGCAGGATCACCACAAAGGACTTAGTGGAAATATGCAGCCTGGTGAGCCTTACCTTCCTTTCCAACAACACCTACCTGGTAATTAGGATCACAAATATGATTAACTCTCATTCTCAGCCTCCTAATACCACTGTGCCATGCAGAGAACAGCAGTGGATGCCAGGGAAGAAGCAAAGGGCTTTAAGGGGAAGGAACGTGCACTCATGAATGACTGTGAGAATTAATTTCCACCATAAAATATGGCTCACAATATGAAATGTCTGCAAACCATCTTGCAACCTTGTTCTCTAGCAGTTAATTTTAAAAGTATTAGTTATGGCTTGACATCACCTGAAAGCAGGCAAATGCCTCACTGCACAGCCTGACAGGCAGGGCTGCAACCAGAGGAACCTGCAATCCCATTAAGGTGTGGGGGCACAAGGACCACAGAGAAAAGAGAAAATGGAGGGCAACAGGTACCAGCATGTGGCTTAGTCATGGGCACAGTGTAATGGTTTGCTAGACAGGGAGAAGGGAGAGACTGCCATGTCTGGAAGTGAAGGGACAAGGGGAATATCTGCTTGGAAGTTTTCTGGAAGGTTTTCCTGTTGCTTCACCCCATGGAGACAAGTGGAGAACGGGCAATTGTTTTCGGGAGGAATCTGAAGGAGAAGAGTCTGCTGTGCTCTCCTGGCTCCCAGCAATGCCTTGTGCAGGCGTTGATGCAGAAAGCAAAGCGTGCAGAATCAGTGTGCAAACTAGGGGGTGACAGGGACACATCTGCTGCCTGAAAAACTGACCTGGAGGGACAGGGAGGGATGTGAGCAGCTGGATGTGTGAGCACATATCATATTGATTAGTGAACAAGCTCCTGGAACTGTCACAGCTGCAGTGCAAATTATTGAGAGGCCCTTCAATGAAGAGAAAACCCAGTAACAAAAAGACCTTTCTGTTCTTTGGAAACACCATCAGAAGATGGTTATTTCTATATTGCTGCCAAAACCAAGTCATAAATTGACATAAAAAAATTTATGCATAAATTACCTTGGCCTGAGGCAGAAAGGGCAAAGCCAGACCCAGGTGTGAACTCACAAGACATTGCCAGTCCCATGTAGTTAAGCTGGTCCCATCATGGATGGGAAAGATCTAAAGAAATGCCAGGGTGTTGGAAGAAAATGCACAAGGTGACCTTCTTCCCTTGGGCATGGTGCTGAGCCAGGGGCTTTGTGTGCTGATAAGGAACATCTCCAGGGGAGCAACATGGCCTAATCCTGTGTATAACAGACATTGTGGATCCTTTACATGCTTCATCCCCTCTGCAGCCCAGTGGATCAATGGTGTTATTCTGCTCCAAGCAGTACAGCAGGAGACCAATCAGTGCAGACACACTTTTATATTCAAATCATCCCACAGAATAGGAGGCTTGCTGTCATTTCCAGACATGCCACTAAAATTCCACTCAACCCCCTAACCTGTGCTTAAAGAGAAATGACTCAGGTTTCTCCTGTCTACCATTAGATTTAGGAATAATCCCTGCTGCACTCTTGCATCATCCCCAAGGTGTATGTGCTTTTCATAGTCACCCAGTTCTGGCTCTTAAATAAGCTGTTATGTAGTGACATCCTCTAAACTGAACCCAGAAGTGTTTACTGGACTGAAAAAGATATCACCAGATGGCTCCAATATCAGCCTAGAAGGATTTCTGTTCTTCAACAGGCACTAAATATGTCTGAAAAAGCAGCAGGCTGCAGAGCGTCTGCATAGTCAAATCACCTCTAAGAGGCTTTGTAATTGCATTCAGTTCTGCTGTGCTGGAAAATGAGGATAATAAGCTCAATGTATTACACTTACACTGAGGCTAGACTCCATATAGAGTGGTAATAAGAAACACAGGCTGAGGTTTTAACTGAAGTTAGTGGGACTCAGCACTTTGCTTAGTGGAAAAGGAGATGCCAAGTTACCTTAGTTCCCTTGAGAGTTAGAACCGTGAGCTCCTAGGTTCCCAGAAGTCCTCAGAGATGGACGATCACCTATCTCAGATAGGATAATAGGCTCATAGAATGGTTTGGGTTGATACTCAAGTTTTATTGATCATTAATGATTCTGTCTTGATTTGCCTCGCTTTCATTTCTAGCTTTCATTTTCCAGCTCTTTGTACATGAACTGCACTGAGGAGTTTACTAAGAGTTTTCCATATATCCACCAAAAAGTCTTGAACACATTTTCATTAACATCTTCTCTGTGCATGAAGTTTTTTTCAACAAAACCTAAAAAAGACCTGGACTTACACTATTTTCAGTCTGTTTTTACTGCACTGGGGATGGAGCTCTGGATGGATAAGTCAGTAGTAGATAAGTGAGTGAATAGATAAGTCATTCCAGTGAGTTTCACTTTTAAGAAGTTCCTTTCCCTTTATGCCATCAGCTGGCAAACATTTTCTCTTGCAGCTACGTCAGTTTGAGCAATCCCAACATCTCCTCCTGCTGCCCACTCAATTGTGTCAGCACAACATTCCATGGGCTGCCCAATAAATCCTGCAGGGATCGATCTGGGATAATAATAACCTGACCAAACATGACTCTCTTTTTTCTTCTTAAGGCCCTTTTAACCCTCATTGACTCTACTTAGCTCAGTGTCACCACTGAAAAATTGCACACCAGGCTGCACCAAGGGCAGAGGGGAATGAATTTGAAAGTTGGTTTCAAGTTACTTTTCTGAGTCAACCAGCCACATCGCGGTATGGAAATTCAGTTCAGTCTCCTGTTCTCATTTACCACCAATCTTGGGTCAGAAAATCTTCAGCCCCACAAACTTTCACTCTGATTGTAGCTGTTCCAGACACAGCCTATTTTTATGTGTCACAAAACCTTCAGCAATATTGGTCCCACCATGGAAGCAAAAGCCCAGTGAGAGATGCTGAAATACTTCTGCAGTTCCTGGGGAGAGCAAGACATTTTGTATGTGAACAAAAGGACAACAGGACACCACAAACACAGTCCCAGGGGTTGGGTGGAATGAACCAACAGGAAACAGAAAACCCATGGCTGCCCCAAAACATTGTTAAGGTCCCTTCCAGCCCAACCCATTTATGATTCTACAACCTCCCCTCTGTGCAGCCCATGGGCTACAAAATGGGCTTCTCCTGTCAGCCTGGCTTTCAAAGCTGCTTTCTGGGCTCCGGCACCATGGGGAGGAATGTGGTGTTCACCAAAGCCATCCTTAGCCAGTCTGTCACCCTAAGTGTCTTCTCTGTTTTTGGTTAGGAACATTCAGAGGAACTTTGCAGAAGATTTTTCAGATCAGGTAATGACACTCAGGATATGATTCATCTCACCTCAGTTTAGCAGCTCATGAAATGCAGGGCTCAACACAGGAGATCTGCACACTCTGCAGTGGCAGCCAGCACAGCTTTTGTCACCTTTGCTGAGGCACTTAATGTCACCCAAGACATCCACATCTGAACTAATGGTCTGGGTGCTCATCACAGATAGATGAGATCCAGTCATCACACTACAGGGTGTCATTCACCCAAGCCATGCAGGTGTCTTCTTCAGGACAGTAATTACACCCTGTGTTCAACTGACAGGTGCCTCTCACCCTACTGATTGCAGAAGTGACCAGGATGAGTTCTCAGGTACCCTGTAGATACACATTTAGGCAGGTGGATCCTGGCACTGGAACAGGGCCTCCAGGGCTGTGGTCACAGCACAAAGTCTGCTAGAGCTCAAGAATTTTTGTGGACAATGCTCTCAGGCACAAGGTGTGATTCTTGGGGCTGTCCTGTGCAGAGACTGGACTTGGAGTTCAATGATCCTTGTGGCTCCCTTCCAGTCCAGGATATTCTACAATTCCATGATTCTATGGTCTCATGTCCAGGAGTTTTCAGGATGTGGTAACTGCTTAGACAGGGTTGGCTGGACTGCAACTCCACCAGGATCATTGCTTTAACCAAGAAGAATTTGCTGGCTTGATCCATTGAACCTCTCAGGTCACAGGTCCTTTTATCACCAGCTGTGATGGCAATAGAAATGGATGTGTCTTGTAGTGGTTTTCAAAGCACTTGGCAAAGTTCTCTATAAAGACAGTGCCTTGTTCTAAAATAGTTGATTTAACTGGTTTGCAAGTTACTGGTTCCAGTGCAGGACCCTCTGAGGCCTTTGCTTCATGGATGTCAGAGGAGAAGGTCATCTTGGCTCTTAATGTCTGTTGGTGGCTGTTATTTGACCACTGCCAGTCCAGTGCTCCCAAAAATGCTATGATGTGGGCCACAGGAGATCAGGGTGCCTTTCCACGGCCTTGTCTGGAAGTTCCTGCAGACAAATTCAGCCTGTGGTGCAAGAGCCACTTCTGACTCAAAACTCAAGAGTTCTGTCCAAGTTTGGCAGTTGTTCTCTCTGGGGTTTTCACCTCTTCACATCTCCTTCTGTGCTCATTTTCTCATCTGCACGGTGTAAAACACTGCAGGATCTCCCAGTGCTCAAAAACCATCTTTCCATCGCAGTTACCTGGAACTGCACTCCAGCCACCAGCTTGTCACTGGAAAGTTTCCAGCCACGCAGCTCTCTGATGCCCCACATTTCCTTCAAGCTTTTGGACATTTCTGTACAACCCAGACTATAAATCCCTGCCCAGCATGGACTATTATTACACTGCCTGCATCACTCGTTTGCGTGGCTCATTCGAGACAAATCAAATAACCGGCTACTGCCTCATGCTGCAGCTTAAATTAGAAAGAATAGACCACAAAAACAACTGCGGCGGTAGCAGAAGTGGCTATAAATAAAGGAAAATGTTTCTCTAAGAAACCTTTGTGCCACAGAGGGAAATTGTAGAAGTGGTCCAGGATATTTTTGTTGCTGCTTTTTAATTTGAGATTTCATCGTTGGAAGCGCTCGCAGACGTAGAGGGCTGTGCAATGTTTTCGCTGCAGTACAGCGATTGCTAAGATTAGCACAGTAACAGATCTTTTCAGAGTAAATTGCATATAATTAATGGGAAGCAGGAGGAAAAAGGGAATAATTGTATTTAATCCAAATGCAAGTTCAGTTCTCCCAGAAGGTGGAACCAGTACTAAGGCCGTGCTGAAGATGGGCCCATTCCTTTCCATTCTGTTCAGCTGGGTAATGAACAATTATGTGCCCATATTGCAAATTCTCATTTCCAATTTGTTTTACCGAAGTCCACGGATGTTTAAGCTGGAATTTCTTTTAAGCCTTTCCTAGCAACGATGGAGATTATTGCTTTGTGCTTCTGGCTTGTCTCCCATCCAATGTCAAAACACATTAAAGCATTAAAACAGCATTTCCCTGTGAAAGAGCTATATAAAATCTGTGCAACCCGACTTATATTTTGGCCAAACCCTTTTGGAGTTTATCGTTAATAAGGGACCTAGGTGTCCAGAAGATCAAGGGAGGTGATTCTTCCTCTCTCCTCTGCCCTTGTGAGACCCCACCTGGAGCACTGTGTCCAGCTCTGGGGTCCCCAGCAAAGGAGACATTGACCTGTTGGAGCAAGTCCAGAGAGGGCCACAAAAATGGTCAGAGGGCTGGAGCCTCTCAGCTCTGGAGACAGGCTGAGAGAGCTGGGGTTGTTCAGCCTGGAAAGAGGTGGTTCTGGGGAGTCTTTAGAACCCCTTCCAGTACCTAAAAGGAGCTTATAAGGGAGAGGAGGAGAGACTTTATTTACATGGGCAAGTAGTGATAGGACAATGGGGAATGCCTTTAATTAAAAGTGGAGATACTTAGTTTAGATGTTGGGAAGAAATTCTATACTGCACAGGCACAGGTTTCCCAGAGAAGCTGTGGATGCCCCAGCCCTAGAAGTGCTCAAGGCCAGGTGGGATGGGTCTTCTTTCCAACACAGTGGAAAGTGTTCCTGGCCATGGCAATGGGTTTGGAACAAGATGATCCATAAGGACCCTTCCAACCCACATAATTTTATGATCCCATGACTTGTGCTGAACCCTCATGACACACTGCATGATGAGCTTCCATTTCCATCCCACTGAAGTGCCCAAATTCCCCACTGGGTCATTGTGTGCAGCAATATGGGGGGACAAGTCCACACAGCTGCTTCACTCAACACGTTTCTCAGTTCTTCACATCCCCACACAGACATTCCTCCCTGAAGCTGCTGCAGCATCCCAATATTGCCAGATGCACAGCTCAATAAAAGTACCAAAATAAATCATTGCAGCCAAGGTTTCACTTAGCTGCTGTTATTAATCATTAGCAATAGCTATTGCTAATTAATGTCATTACACATCATGACTATTAATCACAATCTGCTGATGCAAGACATATTGCCTCTAGTAGATAAGAAAGAGGAAGAAAGCAAGTGAACAAAAACCAAACTTGAAAATTATGATGGGCAGCATTGGCAAATTCACATTGCGCACTGTTGTAACGTGTGTCCTTCCCCTGATCCCTCCCCCTTGACCCTTCCGGACTGGCTGATGTGAGCCAGGACCGCCTCCTAACCCCACGGATAAAAGCCCAGCAGGACCCGGAACCCAGCCTCTTTGATTCTGGGCTTCATGGAGCAAATGTCCTCCCCCGATTCTCCCTTTCCCTCCCCCACTCCCCAGTTCCCTCCTTTATTATCCCAATAAATCACCTGAAGCCTAGAATGAACAGCTGCCTTTCTAGACCTGCAACGCTTCCACAAAGACCCAGTCTGACCAGTCCCACCACCCGTGGCCAAGAAGAAACCATCCTGCGTGTTCCGGTTCTGGGGCAGCCCTCCCCCCCACAGCAGGGGAGAGCTGCCCTTGGGTACTGCACTGCTGCAACACACTTCCTGCTAAAAGATGTGAGACAATGTCCCTGCCTTGGCTGCTGCATCTCAGCTGTGCTTGAGCAATGCCATTTGTCACAAACCCACCAAAACTGGGCGTACAGATTTAATATATTACTTAGTATATGATATTTTTTGATGATACAAGTGCATAAATTGTAGGGGAAAGAAACTTCAATTAGACTGCCTCATCCATAGCACTACACTGCTCCCCACTCCCTCCCTAAGAACACCCCAATGCTGTCATCTTTACATCAAGGTCTTTCAGAAAGGGTTAAACTGCTCCAATACAAACCGTTCCAATACAAGCTGTTGGGCTGTATGCAAAAATCACTGAGGAAATGCCCGTGACCTTTGCTAAGTAGAAGGTATGATTAGCTGACCCTAAAGATCATTTGATCCATGGAGTCTACAAAATGCTATGGTGCAGCAAATCATGAAGTGCTGGGTCATTAGGATGTGTTTGTCATTAGGATTTAAACACTCATTAATCACTTTCTTTTTTTCATTATAAGGAAGGAAAGGGAGATTTCCTTAATTTTACAGTTTAATCTCAAGTGAAAATTTAAATGCAAGAGTGGAATCAATTCTGTAGCTCACAAGATTGATTTGTCCCAGACCTGAATTTGCAATATTCCCCCTTAAGCAGGCAGTCAGAGCTGCAAACACTCCAGCACTCTTGGTTTCCCTGAGGCACAGCAGAGAGCTCACACAGAGCCTTCAGCTACCTGCCTTCACACTGACAGACATGGACATTGCCTGCTCAGCAGTGAAATCCCTAAGCAGGAAGCTCTTGGCAGTGTTCATACAGAAATTCCCTGCAATAGGAATCTCACAAAGGCTCAGTGCAAAGGGCAGGACATGTCTGCTGGCTTTGGGAGCACAAACTCCAGAGTTATGGGGTGCTGAGAGCAGTCATGTGGAGGAGAAAGTGTCAGACTCTGAAATGAGGTGTTTCTGCTGCACCTTCACGTGGCCACCTCTCCATCTGCTACGGGAGAAAGGGCTGTTGGTCACAGTGGTGAGCTCATTAAAATGAGATCAATAGAGATTTAATCTAATGCTGAGGATTACTCGAAGTGGAATGCTCAATTAAGTGTGGAGAAAAAAAATGTAACGCATCAAATGAATGGCCAGCTGATTCCCCTGCTTTATTTGGAATTTAGCCCAATATCGAGGAGGGCTGATAAGCTAAAGCAGGGCTGTGAAAAAACAGCTGATGCTGGGGGCAGCGGTCACCAAACACCAGTTAAATGTGCCACATCATTACTCACACATTTTGCAGTGAACTCCACAGGTACGTAGAGTTTTGCTGGGATTATATACTTCCAATTTCCACTTCTGTTCACACCAGTGGCTCTAAGAATATTTGAAAGCTGCTAAGGTGAGGATTTGCATAAACAGGATTTGCCATGGCTTTTGGAAAATTGGAAGAGCTAAGTGCGGTGAGTGCTACAAAACTTGCCTTTTCTTTGCAGTTCTTCTGTAATCCAGCCCATTTCTCCCTCCCTGCTCCTCCACCCCCAAAACTGAAACCACTGCCACATCCCCAGCTCCCTCACCTCTCTGAGCAGCAGCCACACAGGGACAAAGAGGATTCTGTTTTGAATGAAACATTTGATTCTCAAGGCATGAAAACGCGGGACCAGGCAGAAAGCCAAGAAGCAAGAAAAGAGAAACATATTCATTAATTAAAACAAGCATTGCTTGCTTTGAACTACGAAAATCACGTTACAAAAAAATGGAGAGATGAGTTCCTGGCTTCTGGAAGAGAAGAACACACTCCAGCCCCACCAGTGGCAGCAGCACAGCGAGCTGCATTGCTGCAGGAAGCAGGGAGGAGCTCAGGATGCATTCCCCAAACTCCCTAATTGGCAGGCACGGGGCCCCCGTGCCACTCACAGAGAGAATTCATCCCGACATGAACAGCTCTGTGGCCCGTTGGCACAATATCACAGTAATTTTTTCTTCCAGCAAGTCACATTTAATCTTTGCCCAGACATTTCAAGGCAGAGCTGTCTTGTTTCTCCCATTACGGCAGGACACCTTCCCACGCCATTCCCTGAAGGCAGGGTTTTTGGGAGCACAGCAGGATGAGGTCCAGCCAGTCACAACCTCCCTCATGAGTCTTCTTCTCTTCCTCTAAGAGCCTCGCCATCCCTAAGGCTTATGATTGCCTCTGAGGAGCTCAGCAATTTGCCACCCTGAATATTCTGCCCGAGCTCCCCCACTCTGCCCCCCTCTTCCTGACCAGGGAGGTTGAAAACACCCCAAGGCTGCCCATTGTGAGCAGGAGGGGATGAAGCAATGCTGCCTCTGAGCTTCTCCATGTTCCTCTGTGCCCTGAGTGGGAAAAGCCAAGCACAGAGCTGTCCTCTGCTGCCTGCTACCACCTACCTATGGCCCTGTTTCTTTGCTATTTATCACTGTTGTTATCACCATTTGTCACTATTATTGTCATCTCTATTTATCTGTGGTCTGGCATATGCAGCAGGAGTTTTCCTCCTGTTGGCCCCATGCTGTTCAACATACTAAAGAGGGAGTTTGTTTTGTAGAGTGGTTCATGATGGAATCATGGGTGGGAAAGCCTGAGCAGCACCTGTGGCTATAGATTCCTCAAAACAGCTGTCTTTGGCATGTTTTGTTGCAATTGCCCACCAAGTGGGAACAATAGTTTTGCAGGCCCCCAGCAGCAATCCCTGCACTGTCTGTTCTTCTGCTTCTGCAAAGTTTTTCTAGAACTTTTGACAAAGTTTTTTTTTAATTCACAGGGACAAGAGCCACACTGGCACTGGGGGGTTGCACTACCCCATCTGGCTCCAAAGTAGGCAAAATGCCTGTGGTATTTGTAGGCTTTCCTGACATTGCCCACAGGAGCCTCTCAGCTGATCCTGCAGAGAAGAAACTCTGTTCATCTAGGATTAAAATGCAGAAGATGCTCAGATGGTCACTCCACCTCAATGTCTCTGTGGCAAACTGGCAGAACAGCACAAAAAAAGGGCTGCTCTAGGGTGAAACAGAGAGATTTGGTGGAAATTTCCTCCAAAGTCTTCTCATGTGCTTATATGGAAGAAGAGCATCCTGTATCTGTGGGGAACAGCATCCTGCCTTGTCCTGGCACTGCTGATGTCATGGGACCTGCTGAGCCTTGAGAGGAACCAGCAGGGACAATGAACCTACAAGAGTTTCAGTGGCAAAAAACCCCCACCAATGATTCTGGTGTCAGCACATTGTCAATAGCTTGTAAAGTCTGGGCTAAAAGCTCCAAAGAAGAGTGGAATTTGAAATGCAAAAAAATTTCCTATATTTCTTGAATCTAAGCTCCTTAACCCCATGATGATCACATCCCACATGCCAGCAGGTGTGATACTTTCTGTGGCATGAATAGACATGCAAATGGAATTTAGCAGGAGCTACTACAGGGTGCAAGGCAAAAAAGCTTGAGGGAATCTCTAGTTGAGTGATGGTGACTACAAAACCCAGAAGGCTTTAGCTTTGTACAAATAAAGCAGATAAATTCAAAGCAAACAGTACTCCCTGGAAAAAAGGGTAAATTATGAGGAAAAAAACCACAGCGTGATTTATATATAGCATAGATCTGTATGCTTGGCTTTTTTACAGTCATAAATTCAAGACTTTCTGTACTACTCTGGCAATGTTTTGCCTCAGGGTTATTTTGAGGCTGTTAGGGACAGAGAGTGCCCAGCTTGGATGAAATTTGAAGTGGAAGTGAAGGGTTGCTGGTGCAATTCCACGCTGACCACACTGTCACCTTGCAGTGCCAAAGGGAATCAGCACTGGCCCCAACTCCTGTGCGGTGTCTCTCAAGTGCCAGGACCAATATCTTCATACAGAAATGCCACCGTGGCTCAACACTCCTTTTGGGCAGCTGAGCAGCAGCTGAAGCTTCCACTCACCATGTCCTTGCTAGAGCCAGCAGCAGGAGAAGCTTTAGGAGTTGAAGAAAAATGCCCAGGCCAGGGCATTTTCAAGGAGAAGAATAAATAGCAGGACTCAATCCAGAACTGGTGCAGAACCTGGAAGGTCTGCACAGCCCTGAGCATCCTCATTGTCCCTGGTCATGCAACTCTTTAAAAACAAGCAACTTTTTGCAATTATTTGCTGGCACTCCATGAAAAGTGATGCCTCCTCCAGTTCTTTCTTTCTGGGTTTTTTTATTGAAACCAGGCATTCAAAGAAATCCACTTCTATTGGAAACAGGACATGAGGACAGATTTTGCCTGTGTGGCAATTTTCTTCTTGCAATTCGCTCCTGGCGACAGCCTATTCTTCTCCGGGACTTGAACAATGAAGGTCCCAAACAAAGAGAGCTCACACAGCTGGGGCAAGGATGCTCAAAGTCAGGGCTCCTCCCTTAACCCCCGGTGAGGTCAGTGGGATGGGCTGTGCTGGTCCTGCTTTCCTGGGTGAGATTTCACAGCCTGTGGGAGCTGCTCCACCAAGCCCTGGCATGAAGGAATTCCATGGTCTGCTGCAAGATGGGGTTCGTGGTGCTCTCAGACATGTGGGGTTCATCCCCTTGTGCTGCACAGATCACCTCCACCAAGGTCAGTCCTGGGCTCAGGGGCTCCCTCCATCACTCTAATTTGACTCCTCTGTAAAAGTAATTTTTAAGCCACATTTTAGACTTCCTGGCTGTGCTGTGATTTTTAAAACATTTTCTAAGCCAAGTCCACCCATTTAGGAAAACACACACATACAGAAATGCACAAATATATATTTTGTGTGCAGCTCTGGAACACTTAATAACACTTTTTTTTTCCCCTTTGGAATCCATGACCCTCTTTAACATGGAAAACCCATTTGTCTACCTCACTGGATACTGAGTGGATAAATACATTAACTACTTTGAGGCACATTGGCCTCTTTTTTTCTCAGTCAGAGCATCAGCATATCTGCACCTCAGCCAGACTCCGGAAAATCAGTGAACCACGTAAACCACAACACCATGGGGAGATTGAAGTGAGCTAATGCTCAGTTCATACAAACCACGTGGTTATTGAAACTCAGGATGAAAGAGAAATCAATGACAGAGCCAGGTAAAATTGGCACATTTCAGTGTATTTGTGTAGTTAAACTCCTATTTTCCCTGGCAAGGCAAGACACAAATGGCAGAGGCTGTCATCGCTCTCTCTGTTTTTATTTCCTCCCTGTCACTCAGGGCCAAAATGCCCATTTTTTTTTGGTGGAAACTTTGTCTCTTTCATCTGAATGGTGGTGCCTGGTGCCTCCTCTTGCTGCTCTGGAGCCCTCCTGCCTCAATTTCACAGCTGCAGACATTTTCATAAACTAGTAGTGAGCAAAATCCCCAAAACAACCCCCACAAGCAGACACATTTCCTTCTGCCATGTGACTTGGAAGGGACCTTTCAGGAAAATCATTTCAATCCCTGGAATCTTCCATAATGGGAGTTCAGCAGGAGCTAAAACAGTTCTGTCTTTTTGCAAGATCACATGATTCAGGTGTGCAATGGAGCAGATTAGTGTGGCTTGCCTTGGGATCAACTTACTCTGAAATCTGGATGTTGATGCCCTACAGGGTAGTTTTTGACTAAAGGAATGGCTCAACATTAGGCTTTGCTTTAGCTGTGGGTGGCTCTGCCATTATTTGTAGATAAAACCCTGGATGCTTTCAGCTTGCACTCTGAGGGCTTCATGACAGATAAACAGGAGTCCAAAATGGTAGGAAAATTAAGGATTTTAAGACTTTAACGTGAGAAGAATTTTTACCCTGGTCTCCAAGTGTACAAGCCTGCAGGTATGCATTTATGCTGTTGAAGCTGGGGGGAAAATTCCCCAGTGATGGTAGCAGTAAAGACTCCTTCAAGCTCATACACCAAGAAATGTCAGTGCTCTTGACTTAAAAAGAGCATGTCTGGAACATGGTCCTGCAGTTCAGGATGGAGGGATATGGAAATGCCCTGTCTTTGCCCCTGGCAAAGAGGCTGAGCTTTTCACCTGCAGCACTATTTGATATAAATATACATTTTGTGGCAGCAGAATTAACCTACAAGCACTGGGGCGGCTCCATCCCAGCTTGGGACTCCCTTCTCACCTCTTATATTTTTGTACAGCTGGAGGCCAAACTGGAAGGATCCCATTCCCAGTGAACTGCTATCACAAAACCGTGTTTATTTTTCATCCACTGTGTTTGCAAGTGGGATGTTTTGGTTCTTTCCTTCAGTCTATTTAACATATTTTTACCCTTGTGACTGAAAGTAGTTCCCTGTCACCAATGCATCAAAACTCAAGTCAGCACTGGTGGGTTTGTTACCTTCTGGTAACATCTGTGTGAGGAATGCAAGAGAAATACTGAGTCCCTGGGCAAAAAAAACCATTCCTGCCTGCAAGGATGGCTCCCCCAGTGCCTCTTTTGGACGGTGACAGCCCCAAAGCAGGTGACAGCTGAGCAGACAAGCACGGGGCTTCATTTCTGTTCAGAACAGAACGTGAAATTCAGTCACTTCTGCTGGTCAGGGGCCACCTGGTACTTCTGAATTTTTTAATAACCTTCTCAACTGGAGCCACCTTCCCCTTTGATGTGGTGCTGGTTTCATCAGTACTTGTTCAAGGTGAATAACTGATTAGCCATGGGGAGCTGAAGGGGTTTGTTCTTCCCCTTTTTCTTTAACTTTCATAACATTTACTATGGACAAAGAGCCCCCATGCCCTTCCTGTGTTAGAAATAAAACAAGTGGTGTTAGGCCACAGTAAGTGAGTTTGGCCATGCCTGGCAGTTCAAATGAATTAAATCTCGCAGCTATGGCTGAACTTTTTGTGCAAGTTTTTTCCATGCTGCACTTTGTGGTGTTTTCAATCTTTAGGGGCTCTTCTCTCTCTCTCAAATCCAGGGCAGAATGGCTGGGAACAAGTATTTCAGTGCCCCTCACCACAGTGGCTCTTCAGCATGAGGACCAGGAGGGATTTGTGAGCATACAAGGTCTTACTGTAGGTCTGAATTCTACACCTGGAGGAACTGAGCTCTGCAGATGGATGAGTTTCAGCAAGGTCAAGGCTCTTTCTTCCAGTTTTCTGCTGAAATAGACCTATCAACCCACTGGGAAATAGCCTTTCTGAAATGCCACAGAGATCCTAAGTGTCTTTTTATGCCTCCTTTTCCTGGGAGAGGATTGTAATAACAGACAGATTGGCCAGTATTATATGTGCATTCAAGAAAAGGGCTGTAATTTGGGGGGAAAAGATAAGAAACCTTTGTTTACCAGAGAATTCCTAAGAAAAAAGTCATCTGACCCCTTGCAAAAATTTCACAGATTTCTCTCTTTGATTTCCTTCATGATTTTGAAGACAGGACTAACAAGTACTCAGAGGCTCCCAGAGATGCTACAAGCTGTTGACTGAATTTCAGGCCAGTTTAGACATCATTCCTTCTGCCTTTCCAGAGCCCATCAATGTCTCATTCTAGAAAAGTTCAATTATTGGTGCAAAGGGAAACAAACGATTTTCTCCTGCTTTAGAATCATAATGTACCCACAACTGCAAGCACTTAAAGAGCCATTCTGCACAGGAAATGCCAATTTGCTCTTTAAAATACTGTGTTACAGCCAACCAATGAGCACATGGGAAGGTAGTGACTTGCCTGTTGCCACTCAGCAGAGCTGAGATGAGGATACAGGTCCCCTGAAGAGGATGTAGTGGCATAGCTAAAGGCAGCTTTGCGTAAAACCTCCAGCCTTTTGCACAGAATTTTGCCATTTCACAGTATTTCTGACTTTGAACTTATTTTTCCCATTCTCCCAGTAACACGCCAGGACTCCAGGACTCAAATTTCCCACCTCCTGCCACAAACATGGGGTTTGATAGCTCATGAAGCTCCATACAGAACCAGAGAGCTCATTCCTCAAGTGCATCTTGCTGGAACAAGCCTCTCCCAGCATCCCTGCTGAGTCTCCTGCCTGTGACAGACAATGCTGCATCATTCCAGGAAACAGCATGGAACATTGAATAAACTTTGTATAATCAAGTATCACCAGTGGTCTTACCAGCACCTCACAGATTCAGAGGTGTCTTAAAGGCAGGAAGAACCATCAGCTCAATTCCAAGAGTGCACAGCACAACTTCCTCCTCTAGCCCTGTTCCTGACCCAGTTACCTGGTGCTTCCCCCACAAAGTACACAGGCACAGATGGGATGTCACCTCTTGGCTTCTTTTGGATGAACTAACCAGACAAAGCTCCTAATCAGGCTACAAAGCATTTCTGGTGGTTCTTGGCATTGTCTTCCGCTTCTCCCTTCCACCAACCCCAGCTCAGCCCAGTCTTCAGCCTTTTCTAAACCTGAACATACAAATGGGAGGCAGCATTTCAGCCATCAAAGGCCAAAATTCTCCCCCTGAGCTGCCCCTCGGCTTTCCCTGGCAGTGTGGGGATAGTGTAGCTTTGCACCAGTCTATTTTTTATAGATAAGGTAGATTTTATTTGTCCCAATCAGTTTATCAAGTCATTTATCTTGCATTGAGTGACATCCTGCCTTTTTAGCAAGATGGGATTTTAATTGAAATTGCCCTCTCACATCACTGTGAAATCAAGGTGGTTGGTCAGCTGGTAAAATCCTCTTATAGAAAGCCCAACTTTCATTCTTTTTATGCTGCTTCAATCCTGGGAAATTATCCCTTTGGAGCTACCCAATGTATTCATTACCACACTGGTCCATCCTCTGCCTCTATTGAAACAGAGTCCCAGCCATATGTTCCTCAGATAGCGTCAGCTTCCAGCCAATCTGTCAGAATGGAATCTGAAATACTGTTATCTCATGTTGGGTGCAATATCTCCTGGGCTAGAAAATGATCACACATCATTTGAGGAACTTCAAAGAGATTTATTTCTGGTTATATGAGACTTCCAGCATACATCTTTATGATTGAAATCTCCCATTACCTGGTATTTCTTTCCATTTATTACGGATAAAAGCTCTGGGAACAGCTCACCTCTTAATGTGAACCCATGGTCTGTAATCCCCTTTACAGGCACCACACACTCACCTCTCACTACACCCCCCAACCTTTGATAGTTACAGCTTTAATATCTCTGTATTTAACAACTAAACAGGTCACAGTCTCTTTCTCTTTCTGCCTTTTGGGCACACACTGCTGTTTGCACACAGGTTGTAGTCAGCAGTTTTAATGCTCCAGTCAGACAAATCAGCCTCCTCTCACTCCATTTGGGCAATTATATCCAATTTCTTTTAATTAACAAACATTTGCAATTCCTGTCATTGTCAGAAACATGAAGAATGAAGGAGCAAAGTGCTCACACGGCCACCGGAAATTAAACAATTTGCTTGGGCATGTCAATTGCCTCGATGGATAAAACAAATCTGCCAGTGGCATTTTGGAAGGTGTTTTTAGGCAAACCACTGCCTCTGCCCTGCTGCACCAAGCAGTGTGATTGAGGAGTGCTATTAAACATTGTCAGTCAGACATCTGGGGAGTAATAAATAAATTTCATAGAAGAAATAGGATAAAAGTAGAGAGCTGCAGGGGACTCTACAGCATCTGCAGAAGACATTCAGAGCCAACCTACCAAGCATCCTGCTCAGGGGAAAAGCCTTTGCCTTTGTTTGGGCCTCAGCAGGAAAGGATGTTTATAGGTTGTGTCTTTTAAAGTACACCATGACTGAGTCAGAGCGTGTGTTTACATTTGGTTGTTGGGTATTTTAAATATCAGCACAAAGTCCAAAGAATAAATCACTACAATGGGAAAAAAAGGCAATGTAATTTTGTCCTGATGCGACAAATTTTAGTGCTGCAAAGCTGATGGGCAGCAGCACAAGTCTGTGCCTGGTGATGCACCTGGTGCAGTGCATCTGCAGTGGTTTTGCTCACAGAGCTGAGCACTGGCAGGTCCGTGGGATTTAGAGGCAGAAAGACACACATGGTGGTACTAAACACCACCTTATCAGTGGCAGCTTTTTGGAGCAGGAAGATGTGAACAGGGCAGGGAGGAGGTGCAGCAGTAATTGCTCCAGGCATAGGAGGCAGCCATTCCTGAAATAACCAAAACTTCCTGAAAGTCTCTGAAAATACTCTTCATAACCACAGCAAGGACAGAATGGGACCAGTTCAACCAGCATCACACCAGATACTGGGATTCCTATTCCTCTCCCTGGTTAGTAGTTCCCTCTTGGCAGAGCAAAGCATCTTTGAAATCCTTGACCAGACCAGGAAGAGTTAAAATCTCACTGCAATTCATAGAATCGTAAAACAGTTTGGGATTGGAAGGAACTTCTAAAGTTCATCCTGTCCAACCCCCTTGCAATAAGCAGGGACGTCAACTAGACCAGGTAGCTCAGAGCCCTGTCCAACCTGGCCTTAAATGTTTCTAGGGATGGGGGATCCACCATCTCTCTAGGAAACATTTCCCTGTGTTTCATCTCCCTCTGAGTAAAGAATTTCTTCCTAATATCTAATACCTATCTAATATCTCCATTTTTTTCCAACCAGCTTCTAAGAGCCTGGGCCTATCTCAAAAGAAATTGGTCTCAGGTTGGTGGAGAGGCTTGGATGTTGTGAAACCCAAGAGGGTTGCAGGTGAGGTCTTTAAATAAGCTGGCCCAGCGTTTTCATCAGGAGGGCCTTGTGTGCTGTTCAAAATTACTTCCTTCTGTTATGTTTGTTTTATTCTGTATTTTTATACACCGCTGATACGGTGGAGCCCTGCCAAAAATGGATGTTAAAATGCCAAAAGGAGGTGAGGCTCTGCTGGAACCTTTCTAAATCAGTAGGAGCCAGGAAGCAGGGAAGCCACAGGCACTTGTATTTCATGCACAAGTTCCAGCCCCAAAGTGCTGGCTTCAAAAGCTGAATTTTAGCTAATCATGGAATTAAACCCATAATGGCTCATCACAGCTTTAAGCAGGTGCACTTTTACCAAAGCTCCTAATTGCTCTGAGAGAGCTGCAGCCCAAAAAACCTAAGAGAGTCCAAATCTCTCTGTGAGGCACTAACACTCAGTACTAATTTCACACAGAAGACCTCTTTTTGTTTGTTTTTAACATGAATACTGTCCTTGGCATCCTATAAGACATGCTACATTCCCATGGGGATAAATGGAGGTTTGTTGCAGCTTTGACTGGTCTCTTGTCAGACACACAACATCTAATTCACTGCAGTATTTCTACTTCTCCTGCTCTACTTGGACCTACATACTCCCACCATTACACTACTCCTCCTAGCTGCGAGGGTTCAGTTCTTCTTTGATTGCTTTATCTCCTGTAAAGGAAAAGGGGATGTAGCTGGAGATTGGTTTGTGGCTCAGCCCCAAGATTGAGGCAACATATCTCGAGGGATTTTTCTGTTTATACAGAATGGTATTGTGGGGTTTGCCCACAGGGAGCTCCTCTCATCCCAACCTGCAACTCTCCTATGAGTGTTGACATCTGGATTTGGTTTGTGATTTAATGAGGGAAGAGAAGCAGGTTCAGGAAGGATGTGGTTCATCCCAGCTTAAATTTGGTGTCTGAACCTGCTTGGGTGAGCTGCGTCTGGATAAGTCTTTGCCACCATCAGTGAAAAGCAGAGTCCAGCTGCTCAGATGGGGCAGTTCTCATTGCAGGACCCAATTTCAGGTTAGGTCGGGGGAGAAATGTAGAGACGTGGTCTCTGATTGTCCTTGCTGAGCTGGGAAAGAAAGGCTCTCAGACACAGCACATAAAACACTTCCCTTCCCACAGCCTTTTCCTCTCTTGTCAGGGAGAAGATGACATTTATACTCACACAGCATTCAGCACAAGGCACCCCCATCCCATTTCATCCTTGGGCACTGCTCTAGTAAAAATAATAAACAGCTGAATGTGGCAGTGGGGTTTGGGAACAATTCCAGCTCACAGTTAAAGGACAGACCCGCTTATTTCTTGATGAATAACAGCATTTACAGAAGGCCTTTCACCCTGAGGTGCTTCACAAATTATAAACACACATCGCCACATCACAGAACGGGCGAAACAGCCAACTTCAAAGTTTCAGCTGGGAAAATCCCACAGACAGCCCAGTGCAGGGAGACAGTCACCTGCCAGATAGCAAAGGCTATGAAAAGGCAGTCCTGCACACAGGGAGGTGCTGCTGCTAGACTGGAGGCATGGCCGAGCTGCAAAGTGGATCCCAGCATCATCTTTCTCCTCTCTGGAAATTATCTGTATGGTCTTTAAATGCCTGTGTTTAAACAATGCTACTTTCTCACTGCCATCTGTGTTTTATTGTGTTTCAACATGTCTGTAAGGTCCATGTGATTGTTCACCTTTATTTCCTCTCCAAACAAGTTTTCCTCTCCATTTCCCTCACACGTGCTCACGCCAGCCACAGATGACTGCTGGTTGCTGCAACTCCACACCAGTGCAAAGAACCAAAGGAGAAACTAAAAACATGCACAAAAGATGTATAAAAATGACAGCTAAAGGAACCTTAAAGAGAGGACTCAGGAATTTTAGCTGAGAGTGTGTCAGGAAAGTTCAGTTTCCACAACTTGCTGTTATATCTTTGAAAACCCCAGAAAGTGAAAGAGCTTGAACCTGAACATGGAAGTGAGGAGTGAACCCTGAGGGTGGGGATGGAAGGACCTCAAGCTACCTGTCCTGAGGATGTAGCACCTTCCCTCTGACAGCAAATGTGGGACTGAAATGTGGACATTTCTCAGCATCACTGAGCATCACTGACCACCCATGTGTTTGTATATCCATCTTCAGGAGCCTGGAGAGGGATCAGCAAATGGAACCCCATACTCCAGTTAAGTGACATTTTTACAGAGGAATCACAGGATACAATGTTTGTAAAAAGGCAATGATCCAGAAAGAAATTTCAGCATCCAACTGATATCCTTTAGTTTGCATCCACCAGTTTATACTGGGACTTTCTGCTTTCTAGACAGCTCCCTGCCTGTCCCAGTGAAGATAAGAAGTTTCAGAGCTGGTGGTGAGCACAGAGGCTTTGCAACTGGGATTTTTCACCTCTTCTAGGTAGCACAACACAAGTTCAGTCATTCTCAACTGGAGCAAACAGAATCAGCAGACAGATGAGACAGTAGCAGGACGCCAATATTATTTTTTTATTATTCCCTACTCAGGAGGAAATGGGAAATAATAAATTTAAATATTTGGATCTAACTGTCCAAAGAAAAGTGCAAGTCATGCAAAAAATAAAGGCTTCTCAATGGTATAGTTTATGAGACTACAAAATAATCACAGAAATTAAATACGGGAAACCCCAAATTTGAGACATCTAGAAACCACTTTCTTCCCCCTCCTAGTTTTCCCAGTGCTCTGACTGCACAGTTAGTTCTGCAAGGCCAGGTTTGGTTTCAGAGTGATTAATGCTTACCAGCAGCAACAGTTTTTTTTAATCCCTTCCGGAGATCAGGGAAGGAGAAAAAATAATGCAGCTCTGCCTCATGATTCCTGCTCTGAGCAGGGCTGGACTCCTGGAACACCACTGGGAGCTACAGGTGCAGCAAGAAGATCACCAGGAGAGGATTTTCTCCATCTCAAAATTGACCCAACTGCTCATCCCTTCAGAGCTGATTTTCCTTTTCTTTCCTGTTATTTATATGAATGAACTCCTCCCCAAAGAGTTTGCTGAGTGATAAGAACTCAGATCATCCATTACCCACCTTGTGTCAGGAGGCTGCTGTGGCTGGAATGAGATTTGCATGTGGTCAGACATGGTCCTGCAATCACAACCTCCTCTAATTGCACTTTAGCATGAATCAAAGCCTGGCTGCAGAGATGTTGCTTTCCTATTTCAACCCTGTAATGGTTTTTGTTTTGGCTGCTACTGCTGAAAAATCCTTGCTTTGGAATCAAACTGAACCTGAAAGTGTTATTGGGCTTCACCACAAACGAGTCAGTTTTAGGCAGCAGATTCAGTTTCCAGCGGAACAGCCTTGCCCTTGCTGAGTTAACCTCCCTGTGCCAGTGTTTCCTGTTTTCTCATGGTCTTTGGAACTTTGTATTTAAGTTATATACAAGCATTAAATCAGAATTTAGGTACACTAAGAAACATTAGCTCAGGAGAGCTTTGTGTTAGATTTCAAGTCTGACTGATGAGGGAATTGATGTTGGGCTTCTGTAAGAAATTTGTCTTTTAACATTACAGAATGTTGATGAAGTAACTAAAACAATACAAAACCACTGTGAAACACATTAAATGGATTAAGAACTGGCTAACTTCAGTTCTTAAATATTATTATAACCAGAGAAATTTTCTTTGAGTGGGTGTGTGTTTGGACAGATCCCGCAGGGACTATTTCTTGGCTCCACACTATTGTATTTTATCAACAACTTAGGAAAAAACCCTTTAAATTATTATCAACAAATTTTTCAGATGGAAAAGACTGGGAAAATGGTCAAAAGAAGGAACCCAGGTCACTGATACCAACGGAGAGTTGGCAATCTGAAGGTAAGGAAGTTCAACCTTGTTAAGTCACAACACTGGAGAAAGAAGATATTTGCCTGGTGGGGGCTGCAGTGGCTCTACAATGGAAAGTCATGACCAAAAAAGGGTTGTAAGTCATGGTGAGTAATCAACTGTCCATGAACTGACCTAATCTTTGTATGTATAAGCAGAGGAAATCCAGGGAGAAGAGGGTGATAATGATGTCTGGGTATTCCCCATATCCTGAAACTGCTGCCAACCCATTGTGCCCTTCTCTCACATCCACAAAGCCAGCGGGAGGCTGAAAAGCTGGAGACAACTCAAGAAAGTGGCACAAGAATGTACACAAGTCTGAGAAAGATGACTTGCAGGGAGAGATTTAAGGAGCTTAGTCCATTTAGCTTGTCAAAGGAAAGTTAAGGGGTGGCTGGACAATGATCCAAGAACCTCCAGGGAGAAATTCAGTATCAGGAATTGTCGTCAGTCTCTCTAACAGGAATGTCCCATGCCACCAGCCTGGGTCTGAGTTCCCATGCCAGGTGCACACCTTGGCCATGTCCTGCCACCTTAGCTGGGGAACACAGTGACCTTTCTCTCCAAGAGAAGTCCAGGTCCCTGGACCAACCAGAGCTACAGAACACTCTGACAGGTCCTCCCAGCTGGTTCAGCCAGGGACCAGGAGCCTGTAGCACACCAGATTCTCAGTGTGAATGTGGCCAAAGAATCTGGGGCCAGGATCCTCCAGCTCTGTTTTCGTTCTGTGGTTTTTGTCTCTGTTCTGATCCTGGTGCCAAAGAAATGTTGCATTGTTTGAGAGATGTGAATCTGGTGGCATAGCCTGTCTCAGGACAAGCATTCCCAAAACTCTTGTTTGATGTCTCAGGGGAGAAGCTAAACCAGGAGACAGAGGTGACAGCCTCAGGCAGAGAACTGCTGTGTCTTTTCCCCCAAAATCCAGGAAGAATTATGCACTGACCATCTCTGAGCAAGAGAAAAAGGAAAAGGCTGGAGAGCGGCAACACTTCAGAAAGCTGTACATGAGAAAGACATTAAAAATAAGTTATTTACTGGGCCCATATCTCAGCAGTATTTATTTCCCTTGTCCTACCTGCCCCTTTTGGAGACCTCTTATCCCATCACTTCAAAGGCCAGTAGCCAAACACGACAGTTACACAAAGGTCAGACGGGTGGTTCACATCAGGATGACTCCATCTGGCTGCAGATCCTGCCTGGAGTGCAGTCCCTCCCTTTGTGTGGGGGTTTTCTTCTCAGCTCTACTGGGAGATGGCTGGAAGCACAATGAGGGAAAAAACCAAAAACGGTGAATACGTAACAGGAACAATTTGTTCTTGGATTTAGGGCTGTCCTTGGACAATATGTAAGGCAGTGTTTGAGTGAAATATTTGACTAATGATCCCTACAAGGATTGGAGTAATTAATTAATGCCTGGAAGTGAGATGCAGGGATATGGAGAAGTTGGAAGTGGGTGTAGCAGAGTGGGATTATGGCAGTAGCTGAGAAAAGCCCACACCGTTGGAGGTAGCTTTTCATAGGGGAACAAACTGTGAAGAAAGTACATGCTGGAGAACAAGCTGGATGCTTTAGCACACTTTAAAAGTGTCTTTAACACATTATAAGAATGTGCTAAAAACAATGTTCCTGTATTTTGCAAGCTGCATATTTTTAATTGCAGCAAATTACTGACTTGCACAAGCTTCAGACAGCTCTGCTGAAACTCAGGCTGTTATACTTAAGAATAATTGCATGAACTATTTAAATATTCAAACACTGGTGAGTAAACAAGAATTGTTCTGTAATAACTTCTCAAGAAATTGTTGCTTCTTCTGGTTGAGCCTTGTGCTCACTGTAAAGATGACTTTCTTACAGCACTGCTAAAAGATTCTGTGCAAGTGCAAGATACAATTTGAGGACTTTTTTGTTAATTGCCCTCTCAGCTGAATCCTACACAACTGCTGCATTCCAAAAAGGGCAAAATCGGAGCTGTTTGTTTATTTCCCCTTCAGTGGGAAAACGAAGCTTTCCAGGGAGGAGAGAGTGCAGCTGAAATGAATTCAGCATCACAATGGCAAAACAAGGAGTGCATTCATGTAGCAGCACGTTCGAGTGTGTTCACTCAAACCCCTCCGCAGTGTGGTTGCTATGGCGTCTGTGGGTGGTGGTGGAGATGACAGGAGATTCTCAGCATAAATGCCAAACCACGCTCTAATATATCTCATACTGACCTGCTATTAATTCAGTGGCTGCTCTTTTATCATAAAAGAAAAGAAAAAAAGATCAGCTCAACTTTCACTTCCAGAATGGATGTGAAATTCAAACCAGCGGCGGCTGTAGGGGTGTAAATCATATGACAGAAACTTTAAAGGTTGGGGTTTTTGTTGCTGGGGCTTTCTGAAACCAGAGAAGAATTGTAAGGAAATGGGAATAAGCTGATAGTTATACAAAAAAAGTGTGACTGTGCATTTGCCCATGGATTTTGCCATACAATGTAATGATTGTCAGAAATGTACATTAACTGAAATATGAGGTTTTAACTCCCTGTGAGTTTTTCATAGGTGGATGTCAAACCTGTAGCAGAGCTGGATATTTCTTTAGTCCCATTCTCTTTATTTACAAAAAATTAGGAGGTTTCTTTTCCTTGATCTGGAGAAGAATCAATAAAAATATTTAATTCATGGTCCTTTTTCTTGGGACTGTGCTTACCATCTTTGTGCCAGAGTCTGGGGCTTCTTTTTCAGCTCCATGGAAGCTGTTTTCCACCCATGTGTCCTGCACATGCCTTTGTTTGGGCAGGAACAGACAGAGCTTTGTGTAATTTCAATTATCTCTGTCTTTAACGAAGATGACTGGCTACTCACAGTTATATTAACTTTAACACAGCTCCAAACCAGTCTTGTGTCTTGAAACACAATTATATAGGGAGCAGAAGGTATGGATTTGTGTTTTCTATTCTGGGTTAGCCCCCCATGAGCATCCTGTCTGGACCATTCTAGTGGCTGATGGCTTTGTGCTCATAGGGATGTGCCACCCTTCCTGCAGGCACACACTTCTGGAACTGCTCTGGAGGTTGATATCAACAGGCATTCAGGCTCTGCTGGCATTGGGATCTTCCCAGGAGAGCAGCCTGCCTTAAACGTGGGCATCTCTGATGGTTGTGAGAGGCTGTCATGTGGTGAAAGGTGGGAGAAGGACATTGGTGGTGCTTGCACTGAGGAGTAAAAGCACAGCACAAACCAGCTCAGCAGAGGATGTGAAACTGGCTCCAAGGTGCCAAGGCTTGTCCTGCCTTTCCCTGCATTGTTTCCTGCCCAGCACATCCTGACCAAGGTCACAGCCAAGGATTTTCCCGTTTCCTTTAGCCCCCAAGCCTGGAGGCAGCCTGAGCAGGGAATACTGGGACCATTCACAGAGAGCACACAGCCTCACTGCACAGAGGCAGCCAGGGATTCTCTTGTGCTGTAGAAGCATTTCAGTTCATCTGCCTTTTTCATTCAGGAGCATTAACCTACAGTCTAATACAATTATGTACTATATGCTCTTAAATTTTTAATTAGTTACACGCACTCGAGAGCAAATGGTCCCTTTTTCCCCTGATACACACACAGAACTCCTCTCAGCCTTAATGGGGTTTACATGGGTTTATCAAGTGATAATAAAAGCCTAAACATTGGCTTCTGCTGACATTTGCTGGGTAATTCCTGCTCTCAGCACACAGGGAGTGTAAGTGGGCACTATTAAGTGCAACATAATGAGGAGAAAAAAACATTTAAGGTTAATGCTCGGCTTTACCCATGTTACATACGTGGTTCTTTTGGAAGTGTTATGACAAATCCCCCAGAAGGAAGCAAATCAAAGGGAAAACTGATTTAAAAGGCATGGGTGGGTGTTTTCTCCCCTGCAAAGGGAACATCTGTACCTTGAAACATCTGGGTGAGTCTCTGTAGGAGGTTGCAGAGCAGTAGGGTCTGTGCAGCACCTTGCTCTTGCTCCGGGGGATACCAGAAGGAGATAACACCAGCTGGGCTGCTTTGAGCTGTTTTCATGTGCCTCCAGTCTCCTGTCAGGCAGGCGTGAAGCAACAAGTCCTTCAGTGCTACCTCAACATTCCTGGGGGCTGGAAACAGGGATTTTTCCCAAAGGGTGGGACTTACCTCTCCCAGCTCCAGCTCTCTGCAGCACAGGTGCCACCCATGCCCCTAAAGCCTTCTTGTCCCCACAGCCTTCTTGTCCCTAAAGCATCCAAAGTCTTTCCCAAAATACTAAGAAATAAAACTACTGCACCTGAAGTTCAGTGGCAGCAATCCCACCTGAACTGCACACGAGTGTCCCAGGCTTCTCCATGATTTCTAGCTACAAAGCCATGGCATGTTTTCCACCCTGGAAGCACCTTGGTCTTTAATGGTGAGAAGAAACCACTACAAATGGGTGTGCACAAGGTGTGTCTCACCCCTGCTCTGTCCAGGCAGCATTGGGACAGAAAGGGCCCCATTATAAACTGGATTATTGAGTTACAGCCACTGCCACAGTTGTCCAAAACAAACCATTTAAAAATCTTCTCGTAACATGAGCATTTTTTAATGCTTTGAGGGCTGAATTGTGCATTAAGAACTTTCTTTCTGTGAGGATTTCTCATGCAGCACATGGAAACACAGCCTGGATGTATTTTCTATGCAGGTGCAATGCAGAGTCTCAATATTGTTCTCCCAGCCATTTCTGATGTACCACAGCAGAGGTGGTTTATAGAATCACAGAATGGTTTGGGTTGTAAGGAACCTTCAAGATCATCCAGTTCCAACCCCCTGCACCTTCCACTAGACCAGGGCTTTCAAAGAGGAAGCAGGATGGGAAGGGACTGTGGAAACACAAGCAAATTTATTCACTGGTAATACAGAACTCTAGCCACTGCTCAACCACCTCCCAGACCAAATCAGATTGGTGTTAGCAACACCACACAGATCTGTTTATTGGAAAAATCGAACAGGAAAACCTCTGCAGTGTGAGATTGCTCCAGGCTGAACTGCTGTTGGACAGATGCTGAAAACTGATCTCCCCAAGCACCCCACAGCCAGGAGGGACACACATGTACTGTGCCACCACAACAGCTCCGTGGAAGAGCTATGTGATTTGCTGCCTTTTATCCAGTGGCTGAAATAAAATAGAAGAGGATTGGGTTTTTTTAAACTTTCATATTGGAAAACTTGCCTTTCATATTGGAAAACACCAAGGGGAATGTGGTGCAGCTCAGCTGCAGGCAAATACAGCCAGAGGCATCCCACACACATACCAGCACATACACAGAGAGGCATACACAATATGCAAACACCCTGAAACCCCAAACAAATATCTCCAAAATCAGTTGTGCTCCAGAGGGAACAAGGGGCCTGCCCACACACAGAATTAACAAGTTAATTAGTGTTTAAATATTTCCTTGCCAGCTCTGGCACTATTGCGGCTCCAGTGAGTGTAAAACTAGCAAGAGCAAGTGACTGGTGGAAGAAGAATGACTCTGGTTTTCCATATGCTCTGATAAATGATAAAAATCATGCAGGTAAACCGTGCATGGTTTTTATTACAGCTTGGGAACTGAGGGAAATGCTTCTTTTTAAAAGCATATTCATTTTGATCTAGCAGTGACCTTTTAATATGTTCAGGTCCCTGCAGGGGAGACAAAGGTACTTGTGGTCTTGTGTAAGAAAGGATGAGGGAAAAAAGGCACTTCAAGATGACATAAAAGCAAGGATCAGCCAAGGGGAAATATGTTTTCACCCTCTGAAGTATTTCACCAGACTTGATGATTTATTCATTTTGATACATTCCCCTGTGTGACCTCCTGGTGGGATGGGGTTTGTTGGCTCTGCCAAGAAGACTCACCTGGAGGTGGAGAAGATTGGGGTATCTCTGCTTTATCTGTGGGGAGTGAATTACTGCTCACCCCTTCCTGCAGTCATTTTAATATTTACCCACCTGGGAAGGAAGCTGTGATTTGTTTTGTTATCTCCTTTGAGTGCCACCAGCTGAGGTAGTGCTGGGAGAATCAGAGAATCAGAGATGTGCATGGCACCTTGCTGAGGTTTTTACTCTTCCTTTACTGTTACTGTACAACTCCAAGGGGAATAGATGGATGGTGGAAAAGAGTAGGGATTTCTACCATAATATCTACACCTTGGGCTTTTTTTTTTTTTTTTTTTTAAGAATAGAATAGTGTGACTAGCACAGGTCTTTCTCATGAGAACATTTTGTTATATTTCATAAACAAAGATAAAGTTTGGATGTTTTGCAAACAAATTCTCTGGATTAGGTCAGTTTGGGCTTGGCCAATTGGGCCTAGGGGGAGGTCTCGGGCTGACCAATCTGGGGCACCTCTGTAAACTCTATATATATGGAAATCAAAACAATAAAGCTCTCTCTTCTCTCTTTCCTTGTCTGAGAACTTGGGTCATTCCTCAGCTAGCGGCTCAACAGCAGCAGAATAGGATATTTCAGTTGGAGGGGATCTACAATGAACATCTAGTCCAAATGTTAAAGCATATCTGAGGAACATTGTCTGAAGTTTTTTAACTCATTGGTTTTTAATTTACCCTAGGTTTGCCAAGTTTGTCTCTGAAGGTAGAGCACATTTGCTGCAGGTATTGAAGCTGTACATTCCTTTTAAGGCCTCTGGGGACTGAGTTATAATTTAGGTGCTTCTGCTTCCAGAAACATGACTAGCAAGTCAAAATGCAAAGTCCTTGAATACTGCATTTTAAAAAAGCACAAGCAGTGAAAGTTTTCCAGACTGAAGCACTCTGTGACCAGAATATGTGCTTACCTGGCTAAGAGTCTGGTAAATAGTTTTCCACAGGACCAAGGCTTTATAGAAACATGCATCAAGGAGGGATAGGGAAAACATTACTATTTTAGTGCCCAGCAATTGCTGCCTGCACTACAGTGGTGACAGCCGTACACTTCACAGTTGGCTTCTCTCAAGGGCTGATAAATGGTCTGATTTTCTGTGAGATCCTTTGTCTAGAGAACTTCCCTGGTATCCACAAGAATCAGATCAATGTTCTGAGCACAGCTGCAGCAGGGCAGCTGGCTGCCATCAGGACATATTAATTCACCTCTCAGTGTTCTCCTCCAGCTTCGCCACCAACCCTTTTTCTGACCTTGAGCAAGGTGTTTTATCCACTGAGGTACCTCCTGATGTGCCTGCAGATGGGAATCCTTCCTTCTTTCAGTGACTGCTATCCATTAGCTAAACCTGAACCTCTAATGTGCTTTGAGCTCTTCAGATGAAACATCACAGTAGTGCAGCTGTTACTGAAACATGCAGGTAGAAGCGATGGATGAAAAAGTCTTTCTGGAAATGACTCTCACAGCTTCAATTGAGTGCAGGATTTGTCCTCAGTGCATTCTGGACACAAAGTTCTGAATGTGGATTTTTTTTCTTTTAGGCACCAAGAAGGGGATCAGCAGTGAGAATATAGCCCAGAATGTGAGAATATGGCCCAGAAAGCCAATTGTGTCCTGAGCTACATCAAAAGCAGCATGGCTTGAGAGAGGGAGGAGATTGTGCTCCTCTGCTCTGGTGAGATTCCACCTGCAGAGCTGCATCCAGCCCTGGGGTTTGGGCACAGGAAGGACATGGAGATGCTGGAATGAGTCCAGAGGAGGCACCAAGGTGATGAGAGGGATGGAGCAGCTCTGCTGTGAGGAAAGGCTGAGAGAATTGGGATTGCTCAGCCTGGAGAAGAGAAGCTTTGTGGGGATCTAATCGTGGCCTTTCAGGACCTGAAGGAGCTTACAGGGAGGATGGAGAGAGACTTTTTACAAGTGCATGGAGTGGCAGGACAGGGAGGAATGGCTTCAAACTGAAGGAGGACAGGTTTAGATTGGATATTAGGAAGAAATTCTTTACTGTGAGGATGGTGAGGCACTGGCTCAGGTTGCCCAGAGAAGCTGTGGCTGCCACATCCCTGGAAGTGTTCAAGGTTGGATGGGACTTTGAGCAACCTGGTTTAATGCAAGCTGTCCCTGCACTTTGCAGGGGGATTTGTATCTGGATGATCTTGAAGGTCCCTTCCAAACCAAACCATTCTGTGAATCTATGATTCTGTGCATATTCCTTAATTTTATTAGAAAACAGTTCATCCCTTTAACTGTAAGATAAAAAGTAAATAAATGGAAGTAAACCTCAAGAGTTTTTTCTTCCCTTCTGGTTTACATAACTGATATGCACACTTGTGGGTATTTACCTTACAACTTTTAATTATATTTAAGAATTTTATAAAGTTGAGAACACCAATATGGTGGTTTTGCCAGACAGGCCAGTTCCCAACCCAGTCCCTCAAGCATCTTTACCGACATTGTTACAGTGCACAGGGCTGGAATGAAAAGCCAGGAATGAGAACACTTTAATTGAGTATTGCATTTGAAGACTTAACATTTCCAAACTCCATTCCAAAGGACTTTCTCACCAGGAAACTGCAGGCCTGAGAACACTAAGAGTGCAAAATGCATCTGCCACAGTGAATGATCCTGGCCCTAGGCAAGGAGAGCGGAAACAGGAGAAAAGAAGGGAGTGGAAAGAAAAGAACTGTTTAACCTATGGTACAACCTGGGGGAAAAGGCAAACACAACACACAGACTGTTTTGTGGATGAATTCCAGCTCAGGATCAGGCTCATGCCATGAGGTGGTTGGTGGAGGACACTGCAACGATGATTTATGAGCTTCCTTGCAGTCCAAACGCTCAGGATGATCCCAGTCTGTGCTGCCAAACTTTTATCAGGATACATCCCCAGTCCCGAATGTTTCCTTGCATAAAAATAATAATGGATGCTAAATAGTAGCATTTATTGTAAAAGAAATAATAAATATGAATAAAAGTGGAAGATAAAAGGCTCACTCCTCAATTGGGGTGAACAGGGGCAGCTCTGCTCACTTCTGGGCCACACTATGGCAACAAACGATTTTGATCAGATAAAATTAAGCCCCAAAAAAGGACTTGATCTTCTTTTCCTCTAGGACTATCATTAGCTCCTTCCTTAGTCCTTTTCTCCAAAATTCTACTGGAGAGGGAAATGGATGAGTCATTGTGAAGCTGCAAATATTTGGCCAGTCTAACAGAGTAAAAGCCATTTTCCTATAGAATCTCTTCCTCTGTGGGCTCACTGCGGTTTATTTTAGCTCATGAATGAATGTATCAAGTTGTCTCTTGAAATTCAAGACAAATACTTTAATTCAGAGTGAAAAGGCAAAATAATGAAGGATTGTTGCTCTGTGTACTTAAAAATAAACATCATCAAGCCTGTATTTAAGGATGTCAGATATTCCACAGGTGACTTTCCGGTAATTCTAATATTTCACACTACAGCTGCAGCATAGGAAAGACAACAGAAGCCTAAATTCCTCGTTTATTGTGGTCAATAGTCATGCATTTGTGTTATTTTTTTGAGGGGACATTGTTCAGCACAGTAGCTTAAAAATAACACTCCTATTACTATTGAATTTGTTCTTTTCAATTTTTGTTTCCTGTGAAGTATTTCTCAGGCAGAGAGTGACTGAAGTGGGGCAGGGACTGGATCTATCCACAGAAGAACAAGTGCTGAGGACTTTTAATTTCTACTAGATGTAAATAAAACTGCTGCAAATCTTCTCCAACCCTAGAGAAAGGGTGTAGTCTGCACTGCAGGGAAATTACAGATAAACTTGAAATTCCAGAAGCTCCACTGCCAAACTTGATGTATCTAAAATTCACTTTTCTACCTTTGCACAGCCACACTGCTTTCAAATAGCTCAGTGGTTCAATCTCTCAGGTAAAACGTTAAAGCAAATCATGTAAGAGAGTAACTTTGTGCCCCAAATATTGGAAGTTAGACTTCTTTGGGGGTACAATTACTTAGGAAAAACCTAAATAATTGTATTGAAACTTCAATTCACAAAGAGAAATCCAACTGTAGGAGTGAACACATGCATGTACAATCAAAATAACAACTGTAAAATCAACAACCATTTTTATTAAAAGATAATTTTTTGTAAAAGAAGAGTACTAACTCATACCATGAACAGCTTCAAATTGAAAGAGAGCAGGTTTAGATTAGACATTAGAAAGAAACTCTTTACTCAGAGGATAGTGAGGCACTGGCAGAGGTCACCTGTGGATGTTCCATCCCTGGAAGTGTTCAAAGTCAGGTTGGATGGGGCTTGGAGCAACCTGGGATAGTAGAAAATATCCCTACCCATGGCAGGGGAGTTGGAACTGGATGATCTTGAAGGTCCCTTCCAAGCCAAACCATTCAATTATTCCATGATTCTATGAATGTGTACCTCTACAGAAAAGAATCTGCATTTTAAGCATGAAATTTGCCAAATGTCTTAACAGTCTTTTTTATTACATATTTATACATATTTTTTGACATATTTATTGCTTCTTTTTTATTACATTTTGGTCACATTAGTCTGATTTAAATCATAGTGTAAGACAACACTTAGCAGGAGCATGAAAAATCCCTACACTTGCTGCACCTGCTTGGTAAATAAACAAAGCAGCTCAGCCTGTAACTAGCTCAACATAAACAGATTTTAAAAAATGTCTGACGCAGGAGCTGATCTAGCAACATCAAAACAAAACAGTAAGGAAATCTTTGCTTCTCTGTTACACACAGCTCCAGTCCCTCACTGAAACTGTAGGAGGGTTTTTATTAAGATACAGATAAGAGGGTTGGGAAAACAACAACTGTAGGAAGAAAGAGAAAAAATCTGGCTTGTGCACTTTGTTTCCAATGTTAAGCAGCTTCAACCTCTTTTCTGAACCTCTCCTAATTGTAACCCCTGGTATCTTCCCATAGGATCAAATTGCTATGCTGATTTTATGGACTAGAACCAGAGGCATCAAAACACTAAATGACATTAAACTGCACACAAATTTCAGAGCAGATAAAAAGACCTAACACTGCACTGCTGGTTCTAACTTGTGAACAATGTGACAATTAAAACTCTGTATGTTTGTTATGCTGAGCAGTAATACTCTTACCAGATCAATATTGTGATGTGTAAAAAACATGTTTCTAAATAGAGTAACACTTTGAGAACAGAAGGAGAGAAACATTTTAAGAACAAATTCTGATTAAAATCTGTATTATAGAAGATACACCTGCCATCAATTCACTTTCCTATGGCTAATGGTGACTTTGATGCAAGAATGTTAGATTGCCCCAAAGAACAAAAATTCAGTGCAAACTGAAATGCACCTGGCAGGACTGGATGATCTTTCAGGTCCCTTCCAACCCTTAACATTCCATGATTCTGTGATTCTAAGTCAAACCACAGGTCTTCTCTCTCACCTTTTATTCGTGTGCAATATTCTTCCTACAAAGTAAAAATCTCAGATGAGGTATTGGGGCAGTCAGACCCAAAGGCACTTCACAGAACATCTCTGAAAGACACAAAGGTGTTGTGCTTGTACTGAGAGAACCAGGGCAGAACTGTGTGACATGGAAAAGAAAACAATATCCTCTAAACATACCTGCTGTACCTCCATGCTTGATCCATTCCAGAGGCTTTCTTCAAAAACTTTGTGCCAGAGCAGTATCCTTTTTCTGCAGAATTCTAAATGAGAATAAACGATCAATTTTTAATTAGGCAACTGAAGAGCTCAAGAAAATTAAAATGCTCTTTTATTCCATCTTTATTCCAGCTGTCAAAGCAGCACAGGATGAACAAATTAGAAGAATGACAGAAACCTTTCTACCTCCTGGCTGACTTAGATTTCTGAGGTCACCCCTTCAGTGGTTCCCAAGAAATGATTTCATGTGGACAGCAGGGACTCTATGCAGCCATTGTGAAATGAACTCATACAGGTCAGCAGCATCTTGCCTATAATTTAGAGTAACTCTTTATACCACAAGGGAAGTGTCATGCAAGAGGATTTTCTCTGAAACAGGATAGAAGATAGGAACACACATCCCTAAGAGCTGGAGAGGGGGTTTTTCCAAGGGCATGTAGAGATAGGAACAAGGGGGAATGGCTTCAAACTGACAGAGGAAAGAAATTTGTAGATAGTACAGATGAACAGACAGAGACTAGAAAATAAAGAAAACTTTGGAAGAATCAATATTCACACACATTTAAAATAATTCACTAAATATGAGACTTATCAGCAATGACCACTAATTCCCACAGAAAACAGTTTCCGTACTTAATGTATTTGGGTCTGTGTTTGAAAATAAACCTTCAGAAAATCATTCCCTGGTCTCTAAAGTGTCATTTGAAGTGTCCAAAAGAATTGCAGAAAGGAGATCTTTCTTTTTGCCGTTTGCTCAGATGTTGAAAAAAATGCAAAAGAAAAAAAAGACAAGTTTTCTCAGATGTGGTCATTGTAACCTTTTAGCTGAGGGGCATTCAGAACATTAGTTAAAATTATCATAAATGGAGAAAGCTTAACACAATCTTAAAAATAAAGAAGCAGAGGTGCTCTGCACCAGTCATCCCTGCCCTCCTTGCTGGCTGCATTGATGTCCTGGGGGCCCAGTGGAGATGGGAGGATTGGATCCACACACTCACATCTGACTGCTCCACGCATGCTGAAATTTGCATTAAGTACAAGAACCCCTTTGATCAAAACATCGCACACATTTTATACATCAAGGGGCTCCACGGAGAAGTGTAAGCTTCCAAAGCAGCTGGAGGGATTTGGGGAGGGATTTGACAGAGAGCAGAGTATGATGCAACTGTCACAGCTCCTGCAAAAACCTGACTTGATGTTTTAATGACAAAGAACCAGAACTGCATAAGGACAAAACACATTTTAAAAAAAGAGATTTTTCGATAGCAGTTTGAGTAAATAAAAATAAAAGGATCTTGGGTTGGTTCAGAACTGAATAAGCTGAAAGGCTGTGTCTTTACTGGGAAAGTGCACTCCTGGAATGTAAACCCTGAGGCTCCAACCCTGGCTGTCCCAGGAGTGTCCCAGCTCCACTGGTAGTGCACAGTCCTGGACACCCTCCTTGCCTCCTGAGCCTTCCTGGGAACAGTGGGCACCATAGCTCAAGGCAGCAAAATGATAGAAAACAGCAGAATATGAGTCAAAGAATTCACGTTTCTAAATGTCCTTAAGACCTCCATCCCTTCATGCTGCTGGGTCTCCAGAGAATGCAGTTTTAAAATATATGGTTTGATTTGGCTCAGTGACAAGTTTGCCTGAGGTTTGGTTGGGAAAGAAAAAACCCAAGAAGTTGACTTCAAATTTGGAAGCCAAAACAAAATATAAAGACAAGACTGTGTGATGGGAAGTTTGGCCCTTCAGGATAATAAATCATGAATTTTACTTCCCTTGCTGTCACACCAGGGCTCCACCTGAGAGTGTCCTGACTTCATTTCTTCCTTGGAAACAATCTCACTAAGTCAATGTGGGATCTTTGATCTTTTCTTTCTTTCTAAGAATCAAAGCTACCAGTCTGGACAGGGATTTTGTTTGATTTTCTAGAAAGATAAATGAACTCCTGGGTCCCACGACTTCACCTGGTGATGCTGTGGGGTCAGGTAAGGTGTTGTAGGTACCATGGGGGCAGTGATGCTGCAACCCACATCAGAAAATGCAGACTCAGTGCTGGGAGGGTTCCCTTCCTGCCGTGTTTGGTTTCAGCCAGTTAAATCCAGAACAGAAATTGTCTTGTTTTTGTTTTGTTTTGTTTCCCACTGGGAAATCTAGGAGGTTATTACCCTGCTTCTAATTAACACATTAACATTTGCTTTGGAGGTCTTAGTTAATAACAGCAACTCATCAAGTGGGTCCCCCAGCTGCTGATTAGTTTTCTTCACACCAAATTCTCTACCTGAAATTTCCCTCCTGATCCTGTGTGGGTTTGCCAATTTTCCTTGGAGCTTTTCTTAAAAATTTCTTTGTTTTTTGTTTTGTTTAATAAATTAGAAAAACCTCCACTGGCGACTGTCCATTCAGCTCCTACTCCAGGCACCGCCCAGAAATGCTGATAAAATGCTTTATCTTTTTTTTTTTTTAATCCTAAAAGAAGCAGAGATGTTTAAACATTCACATTTTGGTGCCTTTAATCATATTTACTATGTACTTTTCCTTCACCAGTGCCAATGTACTATGTAGGCTCCTTACACATGCAGTTGCCTTCTTCATCTGAGGTTGATTTAGGTGATTTAAAAAAAATAAATCCTCTTACAATGAAGGACGTTACTGTGTATTATGTGAAATATTTAGCATCTTGCCATTTTCTCCTTTTTTTCCCCCCTCAAATCCTCCTGTATTTCATCAGCACAGCTTGAAATAGCCCTGCAGTTCAGAACTACCTGCTCATTCTGGTTTCTTTAATGAATATTTACCATCCTGCAGAAAAGTGGAGGATGCCTGGCTGCAGCTGTGCTCCCAAACACCGGAAAGAACTCCTTCTCTTCAGAGCCATTACCCCCAGCTCTGTCACTTAATAGAAGGAAAGACAATACATGCTACACTATAATGAAATTTCCTACCTTTTTGTTTATACTAGTGCAGCAGAGGTTTAATAATGCCTGTAAATTAAATGAGGTAATGGCATGGACTGCTCAAATAATACCAGTAGTATTAAACTGAATGTCTTACCTCCACATTAATAATTCCATAATAAATTACTGGGGAGAGTTGTCTATTCCACCTCCCAATAACCTCTGTGTAGACAGAGTAGGCAAGAAAATAACTTCACTTTTCTGCACAAGTTCTCCAGAATCAGAAGAAAACAAGGATCTTAGAAGACAAAGGAGCAAGTCACAACTTATAAAAGTTTAGCTGTGTAAAGATTTGGGCTAATTACCAGAGCTCTCCCTTAGATAATTGAGAAAAATAGGGGTAATCAGAGAGAAATTTGTTGGATTCTCAATTCAGACAGATGGATGGATGGATGGATGGATGGATGGATGGATGGATGGATGGTATGATAGATAGATAGATAGATAGATGATAGATAGATAGATAGATAGATAGATAGATAGATAGATAGATAAGCTATTGGAAGTACCTTTGTCATAGGCAATTAGTTTGGATGAGGCCCTAAAGCTGGAGTGGAAAAAAATGGCAGGGATTTGTATATGGATGCCTTGTAGTGCTGACAGAATCCCTGACTATGACGCTGCTTGTGCCTCACAAGTTTTTGCTGAGATTATCACTTTGGATAATCAAGTAACTTTTCACTGGACATCACCACAGCTCCTTTCTCCCAGCTGAGCGCTTAAATCATCAGCTTTTATGGAACTTCCTCAATATTTTACTAAAACTTGCATTCTGTAACACAAGGAAGATTCCCTCACCTTTTTAGCAAGGTCAGCACATTGTGGAAGGCTTATGCTTTCACAAGCAATTTTCTACTGAAAGCAAGCAACAAGAAAATACCAAAAACCTGTCACCAGGACCTCAAACAGAGAATTTTCAGGATTTACTACAAGCCATCAGCTTGATAGATTATTGTGGGCTAGCCTTCATCCCATTAGAAACAATGGGAAATCTCCCAGGAACTTCAGACAACACCCTTTTTTCCATATGAAAAAGTGAAATTATTGAAAGATAGAGTGTAAGAATCAGATTCACAGCTCTACCACTCCTCTGGATTTATTCTCTCTCCTCCATAAATCACCTAAATAAAAACTCTTAATAGTTTTTCCACCTGTAAATTGGAGAAACTTAGTACACTGATGTTGTACAGAGAATCTGCAGAGCATAAAGTTCTAAATATACAGGAATAATAATTATATATTGAAGAAATGACATTTGGAAAAATACCTAAATGGAGAATGTTTATTAAACCTGTATATGAAATCAATAGGACACACTCTGCATGACAGAAAGTAAGTATTGCTGCTGTCCTGAATGCACAGGATACAGTCCTGGAGAGGAGCTGTTTGCTTTCAGGCCTGTTCATCCAGTGAATTATGTGTGAATTTGGCAACTCAAATACTGCCTCAGCCTTCCAGTGCAAAAAATGGGGAAAACTATCATCTCCACACATTTGCTGAGAGGCTACAGCACTTTGACATCTTTGCATGAAGGCAGAGACAGAGGAAAATTATCAGTAATTGGGAACAAATGCTGGCAAGGGTCACTTAGTGCAATTCCCTGCTGTTGGTAACAACTGTATCATAAAAATTTAAGAAGCTCCATTTTCCCTTTCACTTTCTGTTTCCAGTATTTATATCACCCCTTCCCTGTATATTAATCAGAACACACGATCCTATTTTGCTCAGTCACTTCCTTCCATTTTCACCATTCCAGTCCTCAGGAGCATTCAATTTTTCCTGCGTGTTTCTGTGAATATCCTCTTTATTGATATCTCCCAACTTTCTGCCATCAGTAATTTTAATTAGCACATTTCTACCTTTCCTGGCAAGAGCATCAATAGTGATTCTAAAACCAGTAATTATAAAATAACTGAAATCATTCTTCCATCCTTCCTTCATTTCTGCATAGTGGTCCAGCTCCAGCAGAAATGACAGAGTGGATTTGCTATCCTGTCTTCAGGATATCCAACAGCCTGATGGTTGATTACCTTGCATTTCTGTAAAAGATGGATGGGAATACTGTACTGCTGTTTCAAAGAGAGTTTCTAGGAATCATTTTTATAAAGTGCTCAATGCATTTGCATAATGCTCAGAGCTAACGTAATGGGTTGGCTCCTGGAGGGGCTTGGGACATTTTATGTGGGATTCACCTGAAAAACAGTGTTTACAATCTAGGTCCCTAGTTGTCCCACATCTCCCTTGAGTTTCCTTATGGTGTCTGGAAAACCAATAAATGTAGGTAAGCTTAAGAGTGGGACTTGTCTTACCCTGAAGTAAACTGCCCCTGTTTGATCAGTGAAATTCACATTCCAAATACCATTGATTATATTGATTAGTTCTCCATCAAGCCTAGTGAGATGCAGTCCAGAAGCTGGACTCGATGTCCTTGTGAATCCCATCCAAGTCAGGATATTCTAAGATTCCATGACCCTGCCTCTGGTTTCCAGACACACTGTAACTTCCAGAGGTGGAGGTCTGGGATCTGCCCAAGCTCCAGCTTCCTGGGGCAGGCAGGAGAGAAAAAACAAGTTTAGCTGCCACTAGAGGTAAGGGAAAGATTAATAGAGACATTTAAAATGTCACTTTCCCAGAATCACAAAGTCATGTCAGTTGGAAAAAACCTCCAACATCATCGAGTCCAACCTTTGACCAAACACAACCATGTCGATTAAACCACAGCACTGAGTGCCACGTCCAGTTTTTTTTAATGCCTCCAAGGGTGGTGACTCCACCAGCTCCCTGGACAGCTCCTTCCAATATTTGACAACCTTTCCACGCAAAAATTCTTCCTGATATCCATCCTGAACCTCCCTTGGTGCAGCTTGAGGCCATTTCTTCTCATCCTGCCACTTGTTGCCTGGGAGAAGAGGCTGACCCTGACCGCCGCATTCCATCTGGAGTGTCCACTTCTGGGCTCCTCAGTAGAGGAGAGACAGGGAGCTCCTGGAATGGGTCCAGCAGAGATGATGGAGGGACTGGAGCATCTCTTTCATAAGGAAAGGCTGGGGGAGCTGGGGCTGTTCAGCCTCAAGAAGAGGTGACTGAGAGGGAAGCTTATCCCTGTCTGTCAGAGTCTGCAGGGAGGGCTCAGAGATGGACCAGCAATGGCACAAGAGGGATGGGCAGAAACTGATGCACAGGAAGTTCCACCATTGCCCCAAGAGGGTGTGGAGTGTCCCTCCCTGGACATATTCCAAACTGTCACACACAATCCTGTGCCATGTGCTCTGTAATGACCCTGCTGGAGCAGGGAAGTTGGACCAGATGACCCACTGTGGTCGCTTCCAATCTTTCCCGTTCCATGATCCTGTGATTTCAGACTTCTTAAATTAAGGTTTTTAAATACACTTAATGACTGATCAGCATTCAAATGCTGTGGTCATTTTAAAGTAAATTCCAAGTATTTCCTTGAAAAAGGCTATCACAGAAACACATAACCACAGGCTGGGTAAGGACGGAAGGGACCACAGAACACAGAATATTCTGAGTTGCAAGGGACCCTCAAGGATCACCGAGTCCAACTCGTTACACGAATGTCCCACCCGGGGATCGAACCCACAACCTTAGTGTCATCAGCACCGGGCTCTGAGCCCAGCACAGGGCACAGGATCGAGTCCAGACGGCTCTGGGATAACTCCAGGGCGGGAGACTCCACAACTGGAATATCCCAGTGTCAGAACAAGAGAACAGCCGTGCCAGCCGGTGCCACTGAGCGAGGACAAGGCGTTAAAATTCGCTTCTTCCCAAGCAAATCGGCCAGATCCCGTCAGCATCTGCGCTGCCTCGGGGAAGGAGAGAAGGAGGGAGAGAGGGGAGAGCCCTCGAGGCGGGCACGGCACGGCACGGCACGGCACGGCACGGCACGGCACGGCACGGCACGGCACGGCACGGCACGGCACGGCACGGGGACAGGGCGGGTCGGAACGGGACGGGACGGGACGGGAGCGCCTTGCCCTGCCCGCCTCTCCGCCTCCCCCCTGAGGGCGGCACCGTGACCCCCGCGGCCATGATGGGGGGGGGGGGGGGGTGGTGCAGCGGCGCATCCCATGGTGCAGCGCGCCGGGAGGGCGGGGAGAGAGGGCCGGAGGGAGGGAGGAGGGAGGAGGAGGCAGAGAGGCGGCACTGCCCGCGCAGACCCTCCGGAGCCTTCTCCTCCTCCTCGTCCTCCTCCTTCTCCACCGCGGCTTCTCCTCTCCGCCGCGGCCCCGGAGGCGGCCGTGCCCGCAGCGCGGTGAGTGCCGGCGGCGAGCGCTGCCCGGGGAGGGGGCGGGCGGAGCGGCCCCGGTTTACATCACGGGGAGGGGGTGCAGGGGGGCAGCGGCGTCTCCTTCCGTGTCCCCCGCCCCAGCCCCCGGCTCCGGGAGCGGCGGCGGCTCCGCAGGGAAGGGAGGATCGTCCCCGGTGCCGCCCGTTCCCGTGTCCCCGGGGAGGGGCTGCGGGAGGCACCGCGCGGTGGGCTGGGGGTCTCTCCGGGCAGAGCCGCTTCCCTCCCCGGCAAGGCTGCATGGGAAGGGGATGGCAGAGGAGGAGGCTGCGGGGAGAGGTCATCGGTGCCCCGCCTGCCCCGTCCCCCTCCCGGGGGATCCGGCCGCCCCTGCGCCCTGCCCGCCCCGCAGCCCCGGCCGGTCCCACCGGATGTGTCGGGAGGCGGCGAGGTGGAGCGGGACGGTCCGCAAAGTAAACAAAGGGAAAGGGAAGGGAGGAGAAGGAGGTGTCCCCTCGCTGCCGGAGCCGGACCGCCCGGCTTTGCCCCTTCCCCTCCGCAGGCAAGCGCGTAAATCGCTGGCTGCCTCTTGGAGCCGGAGCGGGAGCGCAGGGGAAGTGGCTGAGGTTTCTTCTCTATAGGGTTTGGGGGTTTTTTTTAGGTGTGTGGGTTTTGAGGGGTTATTTTTGGTTTGTTCTGGTATTGGGCTCGCTGGGACCGTGTGATCCAGAGAGAATGGGGGCATGTTCTGCTCCCTTGAGCCGGAGAGCCCCGGTGTGTGCGGGGAAGGAAGGAAGGGCAGCGATGTCCCTGCGCGGCTCCCGGTGCTCCACTGAAGTTGGATCACACAGAGCAGCCTTTGCACTTCTCGGAGAAACATGATATTCCTTCGTTTTGCGGTTATAAACCTGATTTTGGAGTACAGTGGGAATTGCAGCTGTAACAGAGAATCGTTCTCCTCAAATCCCCGCGACTAATTCTGAAGCATATGCTGTACATTGCCAGTTCTTACATCCATTCTGTTCCCAGACCTCCTGCACTCTGATGCTGCTTTTCTGGGACAAGGGGGAGACTTTTCTCTTTGATTTCCCGTTTTATTTTTTTTTCTCTGTGTTCTGGCTGAAACACTGTTGGCTATGTTGTTTCTGTCAGTCCTATTCCAGTGTTTTGGGAGGAGAGCATCCTGCAGGCCCTGGCACTGGGGCAGAGTAAGACAGCCCAGTTTTTGGCAGTTTCATTGGGGTAAGAACAGTGCTGTAGTAAAGGCATTGAACAAAAAATCACTCGAAAAGAGAAGCATTTGGGAATTCATATTGAAGTATTTAGTGCAAATGTTAGTGTAAGAGTGAAGTGGTATTGCAGTGTTCCATTAAAATTCACACTCCTTTGGCATTAGGTTGTTTGATATATTTTTTTCCCCCTCCTGGTATAATTGGAAACGTCCCACATTCCACGAAGCTAATCTGCCTTTATCGTGTATGGTTCTGTTAAACCTGGGTAAGGTCAAGAGCACAACTGGATTTGGGCCAGAAAATATTAAATGTTAAACAGTTATTTGGAACAGTTTGTTATCTCACTGATGTTGTCCACATCTGAAATTCCACCACGTCCTTTCTCCACCTGGCTCCTTTTTTGTTACTCCTGAAATCAGGCTGTTACCCTACCCCCTTTTGTGGGAACACCTTTACCTGTGTGGTATGATTTGTGGATGGGAACCACAGCCCTTGGGTTTCTCAAAGCAAGGTTTGTGGCTGAGATTCTGTACAGAATGTGTGTGTGTGTGTGTATCTTTGAGATAGATCCATGCAGGAAATTTAATGGTCCTAAAATCTGGGATCCTGTTAACAGAACAAAAAGGGAGCAAACACTGGTTGCTGGAAAAATTGCCTCTCCCAGGACTGTAAAACTATACAGGCAACTCAACAAGAGAAAAACAGTTGTGAAATTAATTTGTCTTTTGAGCTATTATGTCTTAAATTCAGTTTTTGTGGAACATGGCTGGGATTGATGTTTGTGTTGGTTGACCTTTTATTTTGCAGGAAGGTTAAAATGTATACATGAAAAGAAGATGACATAGTGCTTATTTGTCAAAAGCTCTAAGCTTTTTTTTGGCTTCAGCCTTGGGCATTATTAAAGGTACTAAGCATGTGTAGTGACACAGCAATCAACTAGTAGCCTACTGAAATACTTCATCCAGAAAGGAATATTCTCAGAATAGCACTCATGTCTTGAATGTGTAATTTGCTGAAATAGGTTTAAAAATTCTTTCAAGATATCTAGTGATGTGTCTTTGCTTCAAAGTGTGTTACCTGTTACGGAAAGGGCTTTTTTTTTTGGTAATGCAGTGGTTTACCACATGATGAGTAAGAGTTGAATGGGGGATCTCAGTTTTGTGAACTCCACTGAGCTAACAGATATGTTGTGGGGGATGATAGGAGGAGAGAAAAACAGGAGTGCTTTTTAGAGATTAAGTAGTACAAGAGGTGGCTTTACTGGTTTAGGAGATTGTCTTCTGTGTTTTTAAAGCATCTCTGAATGTGGTGGTTTGGGTTTTTTTCTCCACTAGGAAGGTAATTCAAGAATCAATAATTTATTTCTTGCCATTTGTATAACAAAATGATCTTTTTTTCTTTCTTCCCCTGGCAGGCACTGCTGTGTGTAGTAGTATGGTCTTTATTTTGATGTAGCACTCATAATAACAATACAGGCTTTCCCCATTCATTTGATATATTTTAGGATTTATGAAAAAGTCCTTTTCCCTATGACAGAGAACTTTGTGTCTCTCAAAGTGTAATTTTGAAAAATATTGGTAACTATAAATAGGTTGTAATTTTGCTGTTAAATGTCTAAAAACACAGAAGATTTGAATAGTCTTGTGTAGTTTTATTTGTCTTACATTGGACCTTTGTACCTTTACATTTTATGTAGATTATTGCCTGAAGGTACTTAAAAAGGATCTCATACTGGAATTCATATTCCAGGGCTGTTTCCTGGTGTGACTGATATTTAGCTCCATCAGATGTGGTTTCCAGACTAAATGTGTGTTTCCTCTCATCTCATGTTAGTGTAATTCTAAAGTTTCAAGTATCACTGAAAACGTGGACATACTGACTTCATTTCTTGAAAAGGTTCTAATTACAGGTCAGAATTTTAAAAATTGCAACTAGCAAATCCTTACTGCATCACTTTGAATTCTTGTATAGAATAAGAGCAGAAATGATGGAGGAACACTCTAAAAGTCAATTTTGAATGCATTTATTTAGCACCTGAACGACAGTGATACCTGTCTTCCCGAATGGTAACTTTTGCAGGATAGTTATGTGCTAAAAGCTGTCTTTTTCATTCTAAGTGTTTGGGGAAAAAAGAAAAAAAAAAAAAACCAACAAACCTAGAACCTGATGCAGATTAATGCAAGAGTAGAGTTTGTAAATTGTTAGCAATTTCAAGTGAGTCTCTTGGTTTGTATATGTCACTTAGGAGCCTTAGAAGTTCAGTGTGTTCTACTAGTGTTCAATGATTGTGGTTTATTTTGTCTGTTACAAAGACATGAAGCTGAAAGAATCAGAAATTAAGTGGAAAACGTGATATCCAGATAAATATGTGGTTTTAAATAAGATTTTTTGGGTGTAGGAGAGGGAGGACATCTGTGGAGATGATCAAGTAGAGCTTTCTGAAAGCTTTCATTGCTCATGTCCTGCTCTCCATATTCATGCAATGGTTGATTTCTAATAAGAAAAACTGTTGAAGAAAGTGTTTTTTTAGGGGCTGAAGAGTGTAAAAACCTGCAAGTTTTGGGTTGTAGGCTTTAATTTTTGTTCCCTATCCATGCCTGTATAAATTTTGTGTTCTTTCCACCATATAAACTTCCTAAGACAGGAGTTTGTTGCTTGTTCAGCATTGTGTTCCTGATGCTGGGATATGAGTCTTGTATTTGGGCAGACTTCTGACAGTTAGATCTTCTATTAAAAAAAACAAAAACAAAAACAAAAACAAAGCAACAAACCCACAAAAAAACAGTCAAAAAAGCAAAAGCACAAAAAGCTTCATGTGACTTGATCTGGTTTTCTGGATTTGTATTAAAGCAGACACAAGAGAGACAGCTGTGATTATCCAGGTGTGTGGTAGCTTTCCAAGCATCTCCTTGCAAATTTCAGCAGTTCATGCACCTTTCAGCACATCACAGGGATGGAGTTGACACAGGGAATTGTGTATGGAAGAAAAAGTTTCAGAGGTGGCAGGAGAACCACAGAAACTGATTCTCTCTGGCTCTGATGGTGCTTGAAATGTGGAGATGCAGCTCAGTGGTGGCATCAGTGGTTCATGGATTGAGAAGAAAATGGAGAATAGTTTCTGAAATCTGGCTTTCAGGGCTTGAGTGCAACTTCTGTCAAGTAAAAATCAGAATGGAAGAGGTAAATAACAAATGCTGAAGGCAACAGGCTCTGTTAGAGAATGTCTGATTCACTTGTATTAGTGTGAATTCTGGGAGCATTTAGATGTTCTTCAGCTCTGTAACAGTCCATGGCTGAACTGGCAAAACTCTACTGGATTGAATTTCCTTTTTTGCCTATGACTTCAAGACTTTGTTCCACCCTCTGATTTTCTGCATTGTTCCTTTTTATCATGTTCAGTGCAGAAAGGGCATATGGAAGAAGTTTAGGTAGTTTTTGTTAGCTTCCTGTTCCATGGAAGCATTATTTTTGTTTTCCTTCTGGGAAAGGGAAGCATTGACAAGCACTCAACTCTGTTTCATTTTTCTACAAGGTTCCAACTTGGTAACAGAGTAATACAGGTTAGTTTAGAGTTAATCCCTCTAATGTTGATCCTTTCCCAGCCCATGGAACTGTAATCTAACTCATTTCAAGACCCCAGACTAATTTCCTTCCTTTTGCCCTGAAGTATATAAGCAAAACCTGTGCATCAGTGTCCTGCAGCCGTTGCTGTCTCTCCAGGTACATTAAACAATAAATTTGGAAGCATTTAGCCAGTGTATGTGTCAAGAGTCCTTAAATGAGGCACTTACTGCCTTTGCAGAGATAGAAGGACTGAGCTGGAGCTGTTGCAGTGCTTGGGAAAGCGAGAAGGGGTCAGAGGGTTCAGCTGACTCTGAGCTGCTCCTGCTTCCTGCTGCCATGCTGGGGCCTTGCATTGTTTACCCACACATAAAAATGTGCAATTCCTGGTTTTGTTTTATTTTGTTTTGGGGGGAGGGCAGAGGGTTAGACTGTCTGAGCCTCTAAAGTCTTCGGAAGGCAGAGATAATTTTTCCTGTAATCCCATTGAAGTTTGGAGGAAGGATTTGAAGAAGCAGATGACTTTTTTCCTTTTTTTTTTTTTTTCTTTTTTTCCTGTTTTCTTGCTGCAAATATTTTGGTTTCAAGGGGTTACCAGAAGTTTCATTTAGCAGAGGCTCAGAATGAGTTAAATGGTGTATTTTGCAGCTGTGAATGCACCTCTTTAATCAGGTATCCACTTCTTTTCCCAGGTATTAAGCACTGCCTGGAATCTTTGCTGATATAATCCATGTATGTACAGTAGCCAGTAAGGTGTCTGCTCCATCAGCATTTAATAGGTAATTTTCTAGCAGTGCATCCAAGATTACTGCTATTGAAAGTACTAGTGAGAGGCTCAGAAATCCCAATTTCTAAGTTACACCTGGTGGTGATTTACATCAATCAATACCTGTTTCATCCTGCCTGTTGTAGGTTTTATGTTCAGTATGCATGCTGAGGTAGGTTTGTTCTCAGTAATGCTCTGCAGCCTTGAGATTCAGAAATTCTGTGATCTTTAAAAGAGAATTTCCTCTTACTGATTTCAGGCAATCTTTTAAATTCTTTTTCTATGAAAGATTGTGTGAAAATATAAAATTTGCCACCATTTTCCTACTTGCACATAGTTATCTGTTCTTGGTTTCATTTTTATTTTTAACTGGGCAGTTCTAATCTTTCCCCCTCAGAGGGGAAAACAATCTGTGTTCTGGTTTAGAATGCTGGAATTTTTATTGCCCGCTTTTTTCAAGTAAAGGTTAATACAGAAAGAAGAAAAATAAAGTTAGTGTTTAAAAGAGTACAGTTCCTTTTTCTTTTTGGTTAACCAACCAAGTTGTTTACCAGTTTTTTCCCCCTGCTGTTTCTAATACACTTTTCAAGCAGAAATTCCTTTTGCTGGTGGCTGAATGCTCTTGTGGTTCTTTTATGCCTGGGTGTACCTCAGGTTTTAGCAGCCTCCTCCTCCATCCCCTTTGCTGTTTACTGCTGCTGTTGTAGTAGAAGCTGTTTAAAGGCAGAGATAATTGTTCATTGAATTTCACAGTCTAGGCACAAAAGTGATGCAAACAGGTACCTTCACCATTTAGTTTTTGGGCCTAACTTTTTGTAAAGTGGTGAACTTGGTACTTTAATTTTGTATTAGTCCTTACCCCTCTTTCTTCACCCTTTCACCTCACCAAGTTCTAGAATTTGGTGGAGATATTCTTGTATTTTTGCCACTGTCCAGGACCTTTCATGCCTGATAACGCTGGTTTTATCAACCAGTGTTGCAGAGAGGTGAGAGCCACTGATACAACCACAATATCCAAAGTTGAGATGAATTTTATTTCTGCTCCTGTGGCTTCTTTTCCTTTCAGTGGCAGAACTAATTCAGGTGCTGTGCTGTTATTTATTTCCCTTTAATATACGGACAGTGAACCCTGGCACAAAAACACATCAGTTCTGAGGTGCTTTCTGTGGAGGGGTTTGAGGTGCCCATCACAAGGAGAAGCAGAAATGTGATGTTGGATCCAAGGTGTTAGTTTAAGATGCTTGGAATGAACCTTGGCATGGCCTTTGCAGTTAATTCATGTTTGTCAGTGTGCTCAGCACCCTCACCATGCCTGACTCAGAACTGCATTTGCTAAACAAAATAACATTTTATTTTACAGGTATGGCAGAAAAAGGGCTGATAGATAATATGTATATATTATTTACATCCAGAGTAATGAGCCACAAGTTGGAGAGTTTTAATTGCTTAAGTTCCATTTTTAATTGTATCAAAAGCTATTTACTATTGCTGCATTTTTAACTTGTTTTCCATTGCCAACTTTCACCCAGGAAACCTTCACAGACTGCTGACATGTGCTGGTCTCTCGCTCTCAGTGAAGCTCTTTGCAAATGTTACAAATTACAATTTCAGCTCTTACTCTGGTGTTAACAGCTCCATTATGGGAACACTGTTAATTAATGGCTAAAGAAGTAATTCTGAATTTTTATCAGCTCTCATTTTCTATTTCAGGCTTAAGCACTATATCCTAGAGGCTTCTAGATTTCAGTTAGTTTATTAATTATCTTGTCATTTCCACTTCAGTTTGTATAAATCACAAAGCCGGCTGTTTCCTGCACTTGTTCAGCTCTACAGGCTCTGTTCCTACTCAGTGTTTAGTGCATTTTGAATTTTGTTGTTCAGACGTTCTGCTCAAAATGTGCTTTTAAAATCCTGCAAGAGCTGAGTGATCTGGGCTGTGCAGGTTATTGATTGATGGGTGCTCAGTTTGTGATTAACCTTGTTCTGCTGGTACGGGTAAAGAAATGCTCTGCTGTGGTGTAGCAGGGGGTAAATAGTAATTTTTTCTGCTGGGTTCAGCACTGGTAGGGTTTCATTGGAATTCTGTGTTCAGTTTTGGACACTGGATGTCAAGAAAGGGTTTTCCTCTTTTGGATGCTTTAGTAGCAGTAGCCTGAGAATACAGCATCCAAGAATTGAACAAATTAAGATGTTAAGACTACAAAGAGATAAGAAGTTAAGTTATTCCCATGCATTAGGCTACTACAAGGATGAAGATGATTAAGGATTACAGGGACTAAAATGAGAATTAGTTGAATTAAATAACAGGACCAAAGTTGAATTAAATAACAGGACCAAAGACTTGAGTTGCTACTTGCGGAGGAAGACTTCTAATTCCAAGAATAACAAACCACTGGAATAGATTAGGGAAGGGACTCATTCCTGACAGTCTTTAAGAACAAATTAGACATCTGTCAGAAGGGGGATGCTGTTCATGCCTACCTCAGGAGTGGCAGCTTGACAAGGTGACCTCTTGAATCCTATCCAACACTGATTTTAGTGATGAGAACAGGTAAAGAGTGTGGGGTTGTTACTTGGGGGATTATGGTGATAATCAGAAGGTAGCTGACAGTAACCCCAGCAGCTGAGAGTTCTCTGAGCTTGTGTGTTCTCTGTTATCTCTGCAGTTGCCTGGCACTGTGCAGCTTTGATGTGAATCTGTTGCAGGCAAAGCAGGTTGTGTTTCCTTTGTGGAAGGCTGGAAAGGTCCCAGGGAGAAGAATTTTTCTGTAAATGAAATTGTCATGTTCTTCTACAGATGCAGATATCTACCCAGATATGGCATGGAAAACAGAGTTATAAACTGGTTACTGATATTACAACCATTACTTTAGTTGCTGTTTTATCCAATTTCAAGGAAAACATGAGAGATTTTTAAACTGTACAAACAGGTTGATAAAGTGACCTTAGGGTGACTTTTCTTATTTCTTTTAGTATTGCCCTTTAATTAACTACAATATATTATTATATATTAATAAGATGAGCTCTTTCAGAATAATAGGAGCTTCTGTTGACTCTTTTGTTTGTTTCTATGTCAGTCTTTCATTCTTCAGTATGATAATTTGTATTTGATGTTTTACCACTAGGCTTTGTCTCAATCATTACTCACATGAATCTGTTTAAAGCAAGTCAGAATGTTTCTTAGCATTTTGCCATGGAAGGAATAAATTGCTACTGAGATTGGGAAGCAGAATTAAGTAATCTTTAGTGGAATAATTTCAGGTTTATGTGGTTTTCTTGTTTAGTATTGCCTTTGTAAATTGTGGAATTTTGACTGGTGGCAGAGGAGAATTGCACTGTTACTATATTCCTTAGTGCATATGTACAGAAACTGTTTTACATATGTTAATCAATGGTTATCAGGAAAAATCAATCAATTTCCATAAGTGAACAACACTGGTTTTATTTTGCCCACTTATTTTGATGGTACAGTTTGAGGATTGAAGTTTATAAGAGAAAGAGTGGCAAAAAGTGTATGATGGGTGGTTCTCTGGGGGAATATTCTGACTTGGTCTCTTCTTGAACACTTTGTGAATATTAGATTCAGTTTAGCACCTCTGTTTTTTGGGTTGTGGATGGAAAAAATCTATCAGCCAGAACCTCTGTAAAACTTAGTCAAAGAATGGAGTCAAAAGAAGGAGTGGGTTGTTAACACTGAATTCACTTCTGTTCCATTTCCTGCCTGGAATTCTGACAGTATTTCATTTGTATAAGAAACGGAGCTTTAGTACTCTGGAAATTTGCTACCTACATGAATTTATTAAACAACCAAGTGAATTTTTTCAGAAGATTAGGCCCCTTTAGAAGTAACTGGTGTGCAGCACACATGATTAATCCTCAGATGGGGATTTAAATGAAGCAAAAGTTTAGTTGTGTCATAGGCTCCAAGCCCCTGCTTACTCAGCCTCAGAGCAGGGGGATTTCTTTGTGCGACGGCAGCACTGCTCGTCTCACGCTGTTCCAGGGCTTTCAACAGCCAGGGTTAGGCCTTGCTCTCCTTTCATCACAGGAGAGGAGGGAATTCTTCAAGACAGGAGTTTGTAACGTTGGCTTCATTTTACAACTTAATCAGCTTTTTTTTTCTCTTATGGGCAAACAAAACCTTTAAACTGTTTCCCAATCTGAAGAGAGTATCGAACAGATACCTAGTTCCCTTCCTAGCAAATCAAATTTTGGAGTTTTATAATGTATTTTTGTGTGTGGCTTTTTGGTGTTAAATGGGGATTGCGTTGAAGTTCTCTCTTTCAAAAGCCTTTGTTACCTCTGTTGAAATAGATACTGAGCCCCAGTATTCTCAAGGGGGAGTAGGAACATTGCCCATATTATACTGAGGAAGAGATCATAGAGTGAAAATACAAAAAAAGGGTGAGGACTGCACAAGTTGTGAAAATAAATGTACATAAAACATTTCCTTTAATACCTTGCTCTTGAAGTTCATAGAAGTAGAGAAACAAGGCAAGACCTTGTGGGTACCTGGGTCGAGATCAGTTTTGGAAAGGCAAGATGAAAGTGGTGAGTTAGAGAAAGGATTTGGAGCACAGTCAGAATGAAGTGGGGAGGGGAGAGTGGTGCCCATGTGCATATAATGTGAGTACTTAATGCACAGCTGTCGCTTGAAACACGATAGTTTTTTGGACTGAGTCTGTGTTACAGCAGTTTGAAGTGTAATATTGAACTTGTGTTCTATGTTATTAAAGCTTTGTCTTTTTGGCTGATTTTATCTGATGGCTCACACAAATAGGAGGTGATAGTGAGTATGGACTCTTTTCTGTGTGTGTTTTTAGTATGATATGGAATTGAGATCTTACTGAAGTTTGTACTTCTTTGCCCAATTAAATTACAACAATCTGGTTAAAAGTCTCTGCAGAAGTACTGGTGGTGCAGCTGACAGTACACATTGGGGTGATGTGCTTAAGCTCTGTGTTTGGGTCCAGTGAGGCATCCAGGTTCTGCTTTATGGACTATGTTCTTCTGGTGGCCAAGCCACTAAGCAATGGTAAAATGAAATTAGCTCTTGTGTGCTAATTATCCCAAAACAAGACTATTAAATCCTCACAGCATTATCTGTGCAAACAGTGCTTTTTAGTCAGCCTAGAATTCAGTAACTGTTCTGGGGCTTCTCCTGAAGGCCAGGGTCAGTTAATAGATTGTAGTCAGGGCTGTGTTGTAATTATTCTTTTCATAGGTGTGTTTTTGGTGCTGCTGCTGCAAGTGCTCCAGGCAGGTCTGCTGCCCTCACTGCTTGAGATGTAGGGGAGTGGTGAGATAATCTATGGTTCCATGTATGTACAAGCTGGAAGGGACCCAAAAGGATCATTGAGTCCAGCTGAGGCTTGGTGCCATGACTGCTTCCTTGGGGAGCCTTTTCCAGTGACTGACCACCCTCCCTGTGAAGAACCTTTTCCTAATGCCCAGTCTGATTTCCCCCTGATGCAGCTTCATCCCATTTTCTTGTGTCCTAAATATATATGTTCATCCAGACGACATTTTTTCAAAGCACCGATGGAGTGTTTCACTTCCTATCTTGTTAAAAGTTGAAGTTAGATCCTTTCTGCCTCCTTAAAACAAGTGGCTGGAGAATAATTCCCTATGAACAGCGTACAGTTCACTAATGGAAGTTTGTTTGTGGTTGCTCAGTGACTGCCAAAGTTCACTTGATTCAGTTGTTTGTGCAAGATACAGGAGAGTACAGCTACAGGAATAATAACATTGCAGATAACTTGGGCATAATTGTCCCATCTGTGCTAAAGAAGATATTTCTTGTGTCCAGCAGTTGCTGTTCCTGTTCTTTCCCTGCACTGACAGAGCTCTTCAGGTCTTTCCTGTCTGCTGTGATCTTTGTGGAGTTTTCCTTTGACTCACTGTAGAGCCAAAGGGGCACCATCAGAGACCAGATTAAATGCTTTGTAAGGATAAAAATATTGCATTGCATAAAATTGTTTATTTGCTTTGTTGCTGTGGATCAGAGGAGAGGGAAGTGAAACAAATAATGATGGTCTTTAGTGGTCCATCTTTGGCTTTGTGAAGATTGAGGTCATTGAGGTCATTGCTGTGTTGAAATGGAGTGGAGAATCTGGTAAAGGGTTGGAAGGAGAGGTATTTGTGTGTGAGAAAAGTCAGGAGGACAAATTTCAAAAGCTTTGAAAAATCCTTCTCCCATTATTTTTTTTTTCCTTGAGCAGATTTGGGATTTTTGGAGGGGTTTTTTTTGTTGGTTTTTTTTTGTTTGGTGTGGTTGGTTTTTTTTGTTTTGGGTTTGATGGTTTTTTTGGTGTTTTTTTCTTTTCTTTAAAGAAACCTTTTTGTAAGACACATAGATTTAAAATTTTTTTTTACATGAAGTCGAAATAAAAGCACAATAGTTTAACCCAAACCATTTTTTACATTTAATCTCCTTTTGACCACTTTAGAAGCTTTCAGCATTTATCCCTATTAGAAGCAGACTAATTGGTGTTTTAAGAAGTGTTACAACTGGTTGAACTTGAGTTTAGCATAGGAGAGTTCTTGTCACCACTTGCTCCCTAAGTAATTGATGAATGAAGTAAATCGGTAAGTAACCTGTGAAGACAAATACTGGGAAGGTGTGCCTGGAAATGGCTGTTGGTGTAAGGGGGAAGAAATTATCCAGTGTTTGGATTGTCCCTGACTACATCACTCTTAGCAGCTAATGAGCAAACGAGAGGCCTTTTATCTGTCCTCTGGGATTGCTTTCCAACATCAAGTCAAATCACAGTGCCATGCATTTGTACACTGAATTTTACACACATGGGTGCTTCTATTGAAAATCAGTGGGATAACTTGCGTGGAAAATTTAACATGCCTGTAAGTGTTTGCATTATTGATGCCTCAGCAATTAAAATAATATTTTGCTAGTATTTGGTGCTTTTATGATGCTGCATGTAAGTCCCATGATATTAAATGCACAATTATTTTAGTGAATGTTTTAAGGGTGCTGTTGATGTAGCTTCCCAGAGTAGGGAAAGGTCATTACTACTGGTCTTGGAAATTATAAGTAGCTTTTACCTTATCAGAAAACATCGTTAGTTAAATCAATAACTGTGTGGGTTTCTCAGTCTGAGAGACAGTCTAATGAGCAATTTGCCTTTTCACAAAGGACTTGTCATGGTATCATTCCCGTTGTGTTAATCATTGGTGTTTTTACAAATTGTCCCAAATCATGACTAAAGTCCATAAAAATGTTCAGAGCAGGCGTGATTTTGGGGAAGATGTCATTTGCTACCCAGTCTGGCAGAGATGGTGGGACAGCCTGACTTAGCAGATTCTGTGTTAACTATGAACTCAGTGCCATTTCTGTTACTTAGCACCATAAAAGCAGTTCAAGTTCTCGCTGATTTTTTTTTATCTCCAGTGGTGTGGATGTGTGTTTCAGTAAATGTCTGTGACTCTTTTTTCTGGTTTTCATGTTGAAATTAAAGCATTTTACTTTTTTTTCACCCCCAGTTTATTACAGCTTAGATGAAAATTTAAAAAGAGCTGTGCAGAGATTATTTGAACTTTTTGTGTTACTTTATCTCATTGGATTCTTTTGTGTAAATCTTTTGGTGGCCTTTACGTGTGTGGAAAATTAAGTATCTAAGGTGAATAAATTTTGGCAAACAGTTCTTAGAAATCTAATTTTGAGTGCATAATTTATAAGCTTGGACTTGTTACTGGTGCTGCCTTTGTCCCTATAGTGTATATTTGTTTCAAATGGGGAGAAGAAAAACAACTAGCAAAGCAGTGAACTCAACTTTCTACATTACTTGGCTCTGGAATTCTTTCAGATCAATTGTTTTGTTTAAGGAACAAACCCACAACTTTCTGTGTGTTACGTGTGTATTGAGCAATATCTGTATATATTTGTTAGTTCAGCTGAGAACTGGCTCGGCTGCCCTGTGATGCACATACCCTGAGGAGATAAATGCTTTTCATTAGTTCCTCCCACACACTTTTTATTTTGCAGGGAAGCACTTTCTAATTCTAGATCTGGATGCTGCTAATGTTTTGAATCACTCATCTTGGTTTTCAGCGCTCACTTGTTTTTGCCATTAAATGTACATTATCAGTAATAAAGGTTAATTTCAGAATTCTTTAGCGCTCCTCCTTCTTCAAAATAACAAATCCATATAAGTTGTGAAATTTTTAGTTTGCTTTCATGGGACCAACAGGATTTCAGGCAACTTTCTTTGTAAGGTGTCTGTTTTGAGTTCAAATATAAGTCCCTTATATTCTACAAACTTCTTCTGTGTTTTGTTTTAGGGTGGGTTTTGTTTGTTTGTTCTTTTATTAAGGTCTTCCAGCTAAATAACTGGAACTTGTAAAACAGGATATGTGCTGCAGCTGGTTCATTAGGGAGGTTATCTTGTCTTCATAACAAGAATATCAATTAATTTACTCTCAAGTGTTTTGGATGTTTGACTACTTTGAGATTAGTTAAGAAAATATCCTAATTAATTCTAAACGTTTGTTTCAGATTTCATGTTTCATCCTGTGTTGAGCACCTGCTGCTGAGAGCTGGAAAGTCTACTTAGGGTATGTACAACAGCTAATGATTTCAGTTTCACTCAGAGTTCTATTCTGGGTAAAGCAGGTCAAGATGAGATTTTGCTGTTGTTGTTTCCTTGTAATTATTGTTGGAAATCCTGATTGTTTAACAGTGGGTGTTTAGACAGAATTTCTTGAAGTTTTTTTTTCCCCTGAGCCTCCCTTTTTCTTACAGCCTGTTCATGGTCCTTCCATCCAGCCTGACGGTGCAGAGGTGGGCAGACCTGTGCAGCAGTTCATTTCTGGTGCATAGGAGGAGTTTGTAAGGTGTTTTCTCACCTATCAAAGCCACTTGGCTGGAAATTGTCTGACCAGTCCCACGTGCTGCCTTTGGAGCAAAATGTTAATAATTCTCTCTTCTCATGTTCTGCTTTTCTGTAGTACAGAAAATATGTCTCAATAAAGCAGAATCTTTGCTGTAGGGGCACTTGGCATAATCTGAACAGGTTTAGCTGAGAGCAGGAATAGAAGAGTTACAGCCACAGTGTTCTTTGTATTACAGGAATTTATTTCTGTTCTCCATAATTTCGGATACCTTGTGACACTCCCCACCCTCACACCTCTCTCCAGTCTCCCAGGGTGAATGGTTATGATGAAAAACTTCAGTTTTACTCCTCAGTGCAGTTGGTATTTCTGACTTCTGCTTTTATTGCTGCTCATATATATGGATGTTTGGAATAGTCTTACGTTTGAGTGTGGCTAGAATAACTTGTTGGATTGTTATTTTTTCTTTGTGGTTTGGTTTCTTCCCTTTCTACAACCTTCCCTGTGGTTGGTGGTTTAGGAGCCTGTATGAATTTTTTTTTTCCTATTGTTTAGGCTTGGGCAGGTAACAAAAGTCACCTCCTGCTACCTGAAGACCACTTTTGGATCTAACTTTTGGATGTGGTCACCCTTATTTAAAACTTTGATATCACCTGGTTTAGAGTCATTAATGTTCTTGCCTGGACTGTGATATACTTAAGAACAAAGGAGATGTGGCTGCTTGCATTTCACATGGAGTTGGCCCCTAATGTGACTTCAGACTGAGCTTATATCCATATTTTCATCTTCAGGAATCAGCAGAGGGTCACTTAGTGTCTCCTGACCTTCTGAATTTGCAGGGGTAGATATCTTTATTCTTCAGTAGCTTACTTCTGGATGTTGTCAGCCTTTCTTAAACTTCATTTTGCAAGTTTATGGTGAATAATTAGTTCTGCTATCCAGTTTCTCCCTTCCCTTTTCTGGTATGGGATGATTGTTTATATTATGCAGTTAGTTTTTTCCAAGGAATTCCATCTACTCTCACCACTCTAAACAGCAAGTTTGAATGGCTTAAAAAAAAACAAAAGTCTTCTGTTTTGTCACTTAAATTGGAAAAAACCCAAAGTATTTCAGCTGGAACCAGTACTGATATTTTTATCAGTTAAAACTAAAATTTGTAGCCTTATGCCTCATGTTAATTTTGACTTATGATTCAGATGGAAACCCAGACACTTGATAAATATGTTCTGGACATGGAAAACTAAAGAGTGTGGGAAATCCAGAAACAAGGGGGGTGGGAGTGAAACATTTTATCATATATAAAGGCCTACAAACCGGATCTGTGATTTCAGGGGGTTTTTAATGCTTCCTTTAATTTTGTTTGACCTTTTGAAAGGAACAGCTCTGACTATCATGATGTCACAAGCGAAAAAGTGCACTTGTATGCTTTGTGAACTGAAGCCATTTGCTCCCTGGAATACATGGTTCCAAGTGAGTCATATCCTGGTAAAACCAGGGCAACAAAGTATTTATTAGTTTGATAGGTAAATATCTTGCAGTACCTGCCTAGATAAGGCTTTATAGAAAACCAGCCCAGTGAATAATAAGGCTGTGAAATATAATGTAGAGTAAGAGGAAATAGTGAAAAATCATAAATGGAAATGGCAAGTACTTCTGACTTGTCAGGTTTACATTGAAGTCTGAATTTTTTTTTTTCTTGCTGGAGATTTGGTAGGAGGAAAGAATTAGTGCTGCTTACTCTTTGAAAGTGGTGTTGTATATGCAAATACTGAAATGACAGTTCCAGTGGAAGTGACAAAAAGTGTACTGCATCTCTTGCTTATCCAGCTGCTTTATAAACTGTTACTTTAGGTTTTGTATTCATATTGTAAAAAGTCAAGCTGTTACTTGTACCATGATAGTCTTTTCCTTATGTGATCACATCCTTTGTTCCACAGAATCACGACCTGTCTGGTCCCAAAATACCCTTGTGTATTATGGCAGTCTTGAACCCACCTTCTTACAGGATGGAGCTTTCCTGTTAAGTGTGCTGTGGTAGTGCTGCCTTCACCCATTCATCTTATGGTTTTATTATTATTTGTACTGGATGGAATCACAGAACTTAGGATGGAAAGGTTTCCGTTTTGGGTCAATGCTCTGACATGCCTATTTTTGCTGAAACATTTAAAATTTGCACTCTGAGCAGATCTCTTGTTGATTTGAAGAGCACCTGAAATCATTTGCCAGTTCTGTATTGAACTCCCCACGTATCAAGGCCGTAAAAGAAAAGCAGGAAATAAAATAACTGCTAAGATCATCCAGAATCCCTGAATGCCTGGAGAAGAGGAAGCTCAGGGGGGACATTATTGACCTCTACAACTCCCTGACAGGAGGGTGTAGCCAGGTGGGGTTAGCCTCTTCTCCCAGGTAACAAGGGACAGGATGAGAGGAAATGGCCTCAAGTTGCATCAAGGGCAGTTTAGATAGGATATTAGAAAAAAAGCTTTCACCAAAAGAGTGATTAAGGATTGGAGAAGGCTGCCCGGAAAAGTGGTTGAGTCACAATCCCTGGAAATAGTCAAAAGATGTGTAGATGTGACAACTGGGGACATGGTTTAGTGGTGACCTTGGCAGTGCTGGGTTGATGCTTGGACTCAATGGTCTTAGAGGTCTTTTCCAACCAAAATAATTCTGTGATTCTGAGTTAGTGAGTGCAGAAGACACCTATCAATAGGAAGGGATTATGAACAGCAGTTCTGTTTAGCTTTATAATTCTGACTTAGTCCTCAGGCTTGTGTTTGAGAATGAAATTGGTGCAGGCATTCTGTAGATAAAAGTAGGTGCAATTTTTCATTTACTTATTGTGTGATTTCAAAGATGCTGGTCAGCCATTGATAGGAGGTGCTGCCAACACTTCGACCTAAGGAGCAGTTTCCAAAAGATGTTTTCCAGATTTTATCTCTATTGCAAGTGACTTCAGGTGCTTTCCTACTTCACAGTTTTATTTCAGGTGGAATTAAACTAGTATTTGATGAGAAACCTTGTTGTATCCAGCATAACATTTGTTTAGATACAGTATTGCAGATGGAGAAATTAATGTTCCTTTTTATCTCTTATGGTTGGAAATACTTTCCTAGTGAAATCTCAAAGATCTGGGTTCTGGTGTATTTCAGATGTTATGCATGTAATTTTGTTTTAATACATTTCGGGCTTTTCTCTTGGTATAAAATTTGGTTCCAAAGATTTCAGTTGGCACTTGTAGGTGTAAAGAGCAGCCACTCTGTTCTCAAGTGTAAAGCTAATTAATGAATGTTGCTCCTTGCCAGTAAGACCTGCATGCTTATAGCTCCTCCTGGCTTCTGGAAGTGGAATTTTGCTGGGCTTCCTGACTGGTTTGCTATTCTGGACTTCTGGGTCGTTGGAGAAAGATTTACTTTGCCACGAAGGTTATGATAAACTTCAGCTTCTTCCAGGCAGGCTGGGCTCACACGTGTGTGAGTTCAGTACAGAACATCCTCTTCTCTCTGTCTGGGCACTTCCAAGGGCTCTGTGCTCTGTCTGTGCTGACAGGCACCACCAGGGTTTTAAAAGCAATGGACTTGGATGTAAGGAACACAAACACTCCGTGTGGTGCCTGATGCCTTTCTGAGCTCTGTCCTGGCCTTTGCTCAGCATAGCTGATACTCCTCAGCCTGTCCCCAGAGCAACTGTTGTCTCTTGAAGGGGACTAAGTGGGCTTGGGGAAATAAATTTCAGTGCTTTTGATACTCTTCTTCATTGTCTCATCCTTCTGTGGAGTTCAATAAAACTTCAGCCTGTCTGGATTATCTTGGAATATTTTATGGAGACAGAATGAAGTAGAGCTTTAGTCTTCCCTCTGGAGGTGCCAAAGGTCTTCTGTGTACCAAACAAATTATTTGTTTTGGTTGTTAGCCCTCTGGTAAATGTGAATAGGGAAACATAAAGCAGAAAACAAAGTCTGACTCTGTAAATAGTACTGCTTTGTAATGCAGCTTGGATGGGCCTGTAGTAGCACATTCTGATGATGCCAGGGATAGCCATGCTGGGCTGCTGCTGCTCCCTTCCAGGCTGTTTAAATGGCAGATTGAAATAATGATACTCTAGTTGTTACTTGAAATAATGATATTCTAGTTATTACTTGAGGTAAAGTTTGTAGCTCTGCTTCTTCGAGAACACTTAGCTTGCTCAGTGGTAATGTATAATTGGCCTTTGATCCTGCATCTTGGATAATGGGTTAAGGTCTGTACTGGCTGGTATTTACTGCAGGAAATGAACTAAAATGTTTCATACTGGCCTAGGAAAGTTTTTTCTAAATGCAGAAGGATATTATGAATCTTGGAACAAGACCATTCTTAAACAAAATAATCAATGATAATGTGCTCCTCACTGCTAGGTGGTAGATTTCTTAACTTACCAGTATGTCCAGATTTCAGATACTTAGTGAATCAACTCCCTATCAACCTTGCACATCCAAATGTGTTACCTTGGTGTTGTAAAAAGAAAACCCGAAGAGAATTTTCTGAAAACATAAAAAGACCAAAATCCAAACCAGATGGATTTAAATCTTTCCAAGGCTTGCAAATTTCCATTTCTACCTGCAAGACTTAAGCCTTCCAGGCTTCCTGTTCTCTTTTATGGCAGTGTTTGTTCCTGGTTTAGCATCTCGAGTTGTGGTTGTGGGCAGATTGTAATGAGTGTCCTTAGAAGAGAAGGAACATTAGGGGATATAAATGTACTGACATGTCATCAAATATTTGGAGGAAAAAAACCAAACTGGCCAGCTTGATATGCAGCAGGACCAGCAAGAGACAACCCAGGGGCTGCTAAGGTTGGTTTGTGTGCTGTGGTAAGGGAAGGATCTGGGTTATTTCCTGGCAGACATTCATGGAGAACTTCCTCTGAAGGGAAGCAGGCTCAAGTGCACTTCCTGAAACGTGTTTTAATTAGCAGTGCCTGGGAGGCAGGGAATTTCACTCCTGATATTTTAGCCTAGCCCTTATCAGCGCTGTACAAAGTGAAACCATTGCTTGTCTTCCTCATGTTTGGCACACCCTGTTCACAAGTACCAACATAATACTGCTTTTTTAATTTATTTTCCCCCTTATCTCAGTAGTCCCAATAGAATGACAAAATATTCTGAGTTTGAAAAAGCCCACGAAGATCACTGAGTCAAACTCTAGAGTGAATGGCCCATATGGGGATCAGCCCCACAACCTTGGTTTTATCAGCATCAGACCCTGACCAACTGAGCCAATAATTCTTGTTCACTTTTGGTTTACTAAACTCTCCCTGTTTTCTCTGGTATTACTGTCTTGCTTGTAATCTCATTTTGTTTATGCAAGGTTGGTTATTCTTGCCTAGTTTTAAAGCTGGTGGAAAATCATGGGATGATGCTGGAAGCCTCTGATGTGACTTCTTTCCTTCTCATGTGTTTCTGAGACACATCAGTTACATGTGAACACCCAGTGTAAAACCTTTCAAATCAGCCTGACTCCCCTTCATGCCTAGATGCCTGTAGATAATTTGGTTTGGTTATTCTCTATTTGTTTGAGATGTTGCATAAGTTTTCCTGATGCATCATAATTCCTTAGATACCAATTTCTTTTGAAACGATTGACTTTTTGAAAGAATGCAGTATTTTCATGTGCTTAAGTTTCATTAAATCCATTTTCAATAACATGACTTAGCAAAAATAGTGGTTTATTTGTTATGATTTTGTGTACTGCCCACACATACTGCTGTCTTGGGTATAGAGACATAGTATAAAGTATCAGAAGTGATGTGATTTCTTTTCTTTCTTTCTGACTAGTAGCTGTGAATCAATACTCTCTTTTCCATGGCAAGAAGTAAAGCAGGCAACTTGAGCTCCCTGTCAAGAGTCAGACAAATGCAGCTTGGGCAGCATTTATTTATTAAGGAGGATGAAGAGTACACAAGGAGGCAATAAGAGTCTGTAACTGCACCTGAAAATGAATGCATTAAATGAGATTAAATGTTCTGTACCAAGAGGGAGCCTTGGTCACCTGGCAGGAGTTAATAGCTGTTCCAGGTGCCACTGAAAATGCTGCCCTTTAACAACAAGGGGAAGGTTTGTTGTTAACAGTCCACTCCCAGCTGGGTTGTGGAAGGTGCAGTCTTTAAATTGCTAACCAGGTTTTCCATTTAAAAAAGGGTCATTGCTTATTTTAGTATTTAGACTGTGCAGAGCAAAAGGGCACATAAAAAGTCACGGTTGTCAACAGGACTCCAAGTTTGGCATTCCAGGTTATTTTTATATGTATTGTAAGCAGGTGGCTGTGTTGTCATTCCCCTCTTTCAGGATCAGTCTACTCAGCTGAACTTTCAGGACAGGATGGTGAAAGCTTGGCAGAATTGTAGAGGTTTTAAGGTCCAAAGAAATTGGAACAGCTGTAATCATGGAGTTCTTCCTTCAGTCTGTCTATTCCTTTATTCTAAATGATCTCTCTTAACAGCAATATCCAAAAGGACTAGTAGGCTTTTTCGAATAGTAATACATGGGTATTATACTTTCTTCTGTTTCTGGAAATCTTTTTGTTGTTCTGCTAGTAGTAATACTCCAGTATTACTACTCCAGGTAGTAATACTCCAGGTAGTCTAAACTGTATTGTATTCTAGTTATTTTAAACACAACAATTCAGACTGTATTCCTACGCTTTTGAAGTGACTGATGCCAGCTCTTAAAAATCCCTCTGCATATAAATTTGCATTGGACTCTTAATATGGTGAATAATTTACCTTAGAAGCCTCTGCATAATAATTTTTGGTTTGGAAAAAATCCCAAGCAAGCAGGATGTTAATGTGGTGTTAAAGGCTCTCTATTAATCCTTCTTTGATACCTTAAAAAAAATTTCCTAGGCACAGGATGTACTTGTATTCAGCCTGAGCCTTGTGCTTCTACTCTGTGCTAAATCCTAAACAGACATGACTCCAAATGAAGGTGGTCACTTAACAGTGATTTCTGCATCCCTTTTTTTGGGGGGGGAAGGGCAGTTTTTTTGGTGACTTTGTTTTTAATTTGAGGGCCACTTCCTCCAGGAGATCTTGTATGGATGCAGGTTGTCAATGAAGAATAGAACATTTGGTGGTGGTGGTGAAATCTGTGCTTCAGTTCAGAGTTTTCCTTTTGATAAGGTCTGAAGAGGAGCCAAGCCAAAGCTACCTGGAAGATTTTCTTTGGGGATGTGTGTATGTGTGTATAAACATATGTGGTGTGAAACTTTCACTAGCTACTCTTCAGCTTTTTGAAAGGAAGGGTTAAGTGAGAGCTCCATACTGAATTCCAAGCTTGAGTGACAGAAAAATCATAAGGAATTAATGGGTTTTGTGTTGCTTTTGATAATAAACACTTAGCTTTGAAGACATAACCTAACGCAGTTTTCCCCCCATAAAGGAGAAAGAAGGACATAAGGCAAACAGTAATTTACATTGCTTATTATCCTGGTGGTCTCTGTGTTCATATATCCATATGTCCAAGAAACCTGCATAGAATGCTGCTGCCATCCCTGCAGTATCTGCATACCAGGAATGTGAGAAATAGGGGTCAGAAGATGCTGGTTTAGCTTTTCTAACTAAAACTCTCACTGAAGATACAAAGAAAATTTGTAACAGCCATGTTCAGGGGAGCATCACAGTTTGAAAAAGTAGCTGAAATCTACAAATACAGAGTTAATTTTTCTTTTGCCATCTGATGCTTTTCTGATGAGAGTTCTGCATCCCCTAATTTTTAGTGGGCAAAGTGTGGAAGCACCAAGGTGGGGATCAACTGTTGCACTGAACTAGATGGCTTTACAAAGTCACTTCATTCAAATTCCTCACCTGGTTTATATTTTTAAAGAAAACATTTCAACCTCTCAATTTGCATCTGGACTGTGAAATAGTTTTGTCAGAAATAAACCCTAATTTCTATGTTACTTTAATGACCTTGATGGAGTTGAAATTTGTTGCTTTCCTATGTACCTCTTTTTCCCTGATTTTTCAAAGTAGTTTTTCAAGAGAAATGAGTGTGAACCTGTGGACATTGGAAAAGCAGTTTTTAGGAAGGACACAAAGTTTGGCCTCAGGTCTAAAATTTTTATAGTCAGTTCTAGAAGGAGACAGAAACTGAACAAAAGGCTGGTTGTTTTTGGGATGGTAGAGCTATTATTTTTCTCAGGACTCTTAAGTGGCAGCAATGTAGAATTTCTGCAAATTGGCCCAATTCAGTTAGTTCTGGTTTTCCAAGTCTTCAAGAATCCATGTTTTCTGTGTAGCTGACCTGATGACTAATTGAGGTCACACACAGTCTGTTCAGGAAATCCTGGTAACTTTGCATTTTCTTATTTTCACAGTTCTCTTGTATCATTAAAATTGCCTAAAATGTGTTTTGAAGCAAGGACATGCCTTGATTTGCCCACTGTGTCTCAAATTTCTGAAGAATGCAGAAATGTGAAGGAGTCAGGGATGTGAATAGCCCAAGGTCAAGAAAACCTTTCCAGTCCTAAGATATTCCTTGTGGTAGAAACGGAAATATGCAGGAAGAATATGGGTTTGGGTGATGCAAATAATGATACACATGAACCATTTGTAACATAAATGGCGTGGTTGTTCACATATTTTTGTTAAAATCAGGAAGCGTTAAAAGAAATTAGGTTGAAATATTCATCTATAATTGCTGAGGCTGTTGGTATCGTGTGTTGGTATTTATTTCATTTTGTGGTTTATAATATATACTTTGTACATAGCTTCTGATACATTTTTAACTCCTACACTGACTGCAAATTAAATATTGATTTGCGCATGGCTGGGTTTTGAGCTTCAAAGCACTTCTGAGTTGTGGTTAATTGATCCTCAACTCCAAACTAACACATGGAGGATCTGAGACCAAGGCATGTGAATTTCAAATTACTCTATGTTCTACACACATGGTTCATGTATTTAACCAGTTTCACAAACTTAAGATTAACTAGTTTTGTTGTGCCATTGGCTCTTTGAAATCCCTGTAAATCTGAATGGAAAATAAGGATAGAAAAAAGTAAGAAACAAGCTACTGCTGGCAAGTTTTCTAATGCAGAAGTAATTTTATTTGCATATAAAATATCTGAAAATTCCACTCTCTTGCCATTGACACTGTCCATCTTGTGTCATTCAGCTTCCCAAAGACCCCAGAAGACCTCAATTTTTCTGGAACCTTCAGTCACAAATGTCAGTATTTAGGCAGTAATCAGGGCTGCAAATCCAGTCCATGAATATAGTCCATGAATTCCCAATATAGATTTCCACTCGCTTATTCTCAAAACTTAATACACAGGAATTAAGTAAATTTCATCATCTGTCATGTCTTTTTTGAATGAGAGGATTTTGTCCCTAAAAATAATTTTTTGTGGCTGCTGGCTGAGGCCATATGAGATGTTTTTAATGTTTTATGCTACTTGAAAGTATTTGGGTGTGTGTTCATTTGGATTTTAATAATGTTACAGTTGGCCGAAGGACAGTAGATGTAGCAAGTTGGCTTCATTAACCAGCAGTTTGTAAGGAGACAAAGATGTCCATGATCTGTGTGGAAGGGAGCATCTTTGAAACTGTTTCGTGGGAAAAAAAGTCTGTATTTGCTTACCCCCACTGCAAAACCCAACATATTTGCATTTTGAACGACTACAGTTTTAGGGTTGGGGGCCAAGGAGACAATGGAGAGTCAAATCCTGTGGAACTTTAAGTCCTGGAAGAATAAAGTCAGTCCTTAGTTTCTCAGTCTGTCTTGGTATTTTTGTCCTTTGAGGAAGATACGGAGGAGTTGGAGCTTTATAAATATTAGTATTAACTTCTTCAAAAGCCAGACTTTTCAGGAATGGACATTCTGGATGTAGGACACTTCAGAAAGGTGAAGCTCAGGGGTTTTTTGTGTTTAAATACTTTGGGAAGAACTTTTGGGTTGGGTCATGGCGAAGTCATGCTGTCTGCCCAGCCTCAAAGCTGCACTTCATGATTTTTGGAACATTGTCTAATTAATATATAGACTTCAACTTTTAGAGCTGTAGGTCATTACCAAACCTGTTGATGTCTACAGACAGATGTGACAATGTCTTCATTAGAAAAGTCTGTGTGGGGAGAAACCTGAAATCCTTTTTGCTGTTGTTTTTTCTGAGGTGAACGAAATGAATGTTTTACATTGAGGTCATACCTCACTGGGTTATGCCTTCTAGTTAGTGTCTGTTCTCTGTCCGAGGTGGTTTGGACCAGATGAAGTCCTTGTTCCCTGCACAGAAACTCCCTTGGACAGGATGAAACCTCTGCAGCTCACCACCCCTGATATCCCACTTGCCCTCTGTGTTGGTTTTGCTTGGCCCAGTTTTTGGTAGTGGGTTGGCCACAAAGGTGGCTCCTGTGAGAAGCTGCTGGCAGCTTTCACCATGTCCAGCAGAGTCAATCTCTGATGGCTCTGAAGATGATGGATGTGCCACTGGCCAAGCCTGGGCCACTTAGTGATGGTAGTAATGCCTCTGTGATAACACACTTGAGAAGAAATCAAAACAATGGGTGCACGCAGTTCTTTTTAGCCAGAGAAGGAGGAGGAGGTGAGAACATGTGAGGGAAAACAATATGGAGACACCAAGATCAGTGGAGAAGGAGGAGAGGAGGTGCTCCAGGCACCGGAGCCAACAATCCTCAGCCGGCCATGGTGAGGACCATGGGGGAGCAGGTTGTCCCCCTGCAGCCCATGGGGGATGCAGAGATCCACTCACAGCCTGTGGGGAGGTGCCCATGTTGGAGCAAGTGGATGCCTGGAGGAGGCTGTGGTCAGTGGAGTCCCAGTGGAGAGGAGAGGCCTTGTTCCCAAGATGGACCCGCCTGGCCTCAGAGGTCTGCACTGCATGGACAAGGGGCCCAAACTGCAGCTGTTTTGGGAGGATTGTCTGTCTGTGGGAGGAGCTCATGTTGCAGCAGGTTCTGCAGTGGACTGCTGCTCATGAGATTTGGATTCACACTGGAAGAGTTCACGGAGAGCTACCTCCCATGGGAGAGACCCCCCAGCTATGTAGGAAAAGGACTCCTCTCCCTGAGCAGATCTTGGTGATGAACTGACCTAAACCCCCACACCCTGTGCTGTTAGTAGGGGGTGGGATGGGATGGGATGGGATGGGATGGGATGGGATGGGATGGGGGTGGGAACAGGGTTTTGTATTTTTTCCCCTCTTCCCAGCTGTGGCAGGGGAGAGCTAGTGAGCAGATGTCCTGGTGCCTGGCCTTTGGCCAATGTGCTAAACCTCTCTCTATGGTTGTGTTATTAGTGACAATCTGTCTGTTGTTACCTTTGGTTTCCTTGATAATGAGGCTTGTGCTGCTTGCCGTCTCTCTGTTACCCTCTCCCCCATAATTTTTTAGCTGTGAGTTGGTTCCTACCAAACTCTGCACAGAGGCAGAAGCTTCAAACCACAGCTGAACAGAGCTGCTGATTTCAGGCTCCCAACAGCAGCGTTCACACCCAGGATCATGGAATCACTTAGGTTGGAAAAGACCTCCGAGATAGTCAGCTGCAGAGGTCTTTTCCAACCTAGATGATTCTGTGATTGCCCCTTGGATGTCCCTCAAATCTGGGATACTTGGAACTTTGAACCATCCAGAGCACTGTGAAGGGGCTGGGGAGTCAGGTGAGTTTCATGAGCTCTGCTGGCTTTGGGATAAAGGGGCCACAGCAATGCTGGTGATGCTTTCTTCTTCCTCAAAGGTGTTCTGAACACTGCCATGGTGTTGAATATATGGAGGGGCTTGGTATATAATGTTTTATTAATCTATTCAGAAAAGTTTCTCAATTTTAAGTTTGGCATTACACAACAATGTATTGTAGTCTTTTAATATTTTAAGAAGGTGAACTTGTGTTGGTGGTGAGGCACTGGCAGAGCTTGCTCAGAGAAGCTGTGGATGCTCCACCCTGGCAGTGTCTAAGACCAGGTTGGATGGGACTTGAAGCAGCCTGGGGTAGTGGAAGGTGTCTCTGCCTGTGGTGGATGGGTTGGAACTTCAGTGACCTTTAAATGTCCCTTCCAGCCCAAGCCATTCTGTGATTCCAGCCTTGTTGGGTTAATGGGGAATGCTGTAGCTGTCTGACAGACCTAATCCAGCCAGATCTGCTCCAGGGACCTGAGGAGTTCAGAGGTCAGTTGCCCAGTTTACCCCAAATTCTTCTAGAGGATTTCTGTGGGTTTTTTTCTTGGCTATAAAGACACACTTCATAGGTTTCCTTCTGGCCTCATGAGTTTTGTTACTCTGTGATTCAGGAATTGGGGGAAAAAGGAGATAAATGGATTTAGTTAAATTGCATTGATGTGGCAGCAGAGTTAACATCCCTGTCACTTGGCTGAAAATAATTCTTTGGTCATTTGAGCTTCCTGTGGTTTTCTCTGAGCTTTCAGTGTCTTGTTACTAAGAACTTGTGCATGTCTTCCTCTGTGGGGCTGCAGCAGACAAATTCAAGTAGAAATTACTCCAACTCCAATTCTGTGACAAGTTGTTTGCATATGCAGCCTGAAATTCTTTTGTACTGTCACAAATGCTTAGTTTGCAGGATGACAAAATAAACATTAACTGAACCAGAGCTGACACTGGTGTAAGTACACACTGCAGTTCTCTAATTTGATTTCTTTCTTCATATCAGTGAAAAAAGTGTGCTGAAGTTCCTGAAATACTGACGTCCTAGTGCAGTACCTGCCTGATTTTGTGCCGGAATTACTTTAATGTATTCAAGCAAAGTTAAGTTCGCATCCACTCTGATTAGATCTTGAAAGGCTTGAAGATGAGTCTCTTTAATAATTATTGGGAATTTGAATAAGGTTTTTAATTTGGACCATTTTCTTTCTCATATATGACTCAAGCTTGAACTCAAATGATATTTTTCAGGGTGAGTCAGGTTCAGGAGCAATTTGGAGAGGGAAGACTGGGGAACTGGAGACCTTGATGAACTCAGTGTTTTCCAGTATTTTAATTTAAAAATTTTAATAAGCATTGCATATGTATTCTGCACATTATGTGAGACACAAGATATAGTTCCAATGTATGCTAAATAATTTAGTGTGCTCGGGCTACCTGACACTTCATACATGATGAATTGAAAACTAGATCACAGAGTAATTAAAAAGTGTTCACCTTGTTCACGTTACTGAGGTTGGAAGTTCATGAAGCAACTGTCAGTTCAGCTCTGTATCATCATTGTGACTAAGTTCCGTTCTTTGTTCTCACTCTGGTGGGATTCAGTAGCATCTGACTTTGTCCAAGTTTGGATCAGAAGCAGAGAAAGCTGGATGGGTTTCTCTTTGCTCATCTTCCTTGCCTCCATGCCCAATGAATGATCAGAAATGGACAAGCTTTTCAGAGAATAATCCTCAAATAATATGTCCTTGTATGAAAGAACAGAAGAGGTGAGCGGGTGGTTTTTTCATTCTTGTGAAATGGTGGGGCAACAAATAAACTACAGTATCAGTAAAGAATTTTAAAAGCTTAACGTTTTTCTTGGTTTAGGCTTTATTTTTGTTGTTGTCCTTTCTTATGGATTATACTGTGGTACAAAAGATTTACGTTTTTCTGCCTCCCACCTCTCATTACTGAGGCGAAAGCCAAATTTATACTGTACACTTCTTTGTGGTCTTGAATTCTTCTCTTTGTGCAGAAAATTTTTGTTCACTGAGTCCAGCCTACACAGGGCTGCAGCAAATACGCTTATATAATTAGGATATTTGTGGCTCCTTTCTGTTTATTCTTAAAGGACTGCATCATGATTTCCTTTATGCTCCAGCTAGCTTGGTTTGCTGATAAGGAATTGTTACACAGCAGCAAGGTAGGTATTCACCATTAGTACTGCATTTTATGTATCAACAAAGCAAGTTGTAGTAAGATGTAATTGTACAAGTGTATACACTATGTAATCCCTTGACATAAATGGAAAAAGCTGTTACTGAAATATTTGTACTTTTCAGTTGAAGTAGCACTGTTTCTTAACATCAGCAGGAGTAGTAAATTTCAGACTCTTTTAACTGTAGATGCATTTTGTATTTGATTTTCCTTTTCTAAGAAGTCATGTCTAGGTACAAAATCATGATAGCTTTAAAATCTATTTCAAGTAAACTTGTAATACTCTACTTAAATACTTACAAGGCAAGTCAGAGTTTTTGAGGGACTTAGTGATTCTTAGCTAAGGAAGTAATGAGTGTGCTTTGTGAGCAGCATGCCGTCAGGATTCTTCTCCCCGCTGCTGCCCTTAAAATTGGCTTGTTAGTTATTTATGAGGAAAATTGCTTTGACAGCCCTGAAGGCAGAAGTGTTCCATTCACAGTATAAGTAATGCTGTCATGCCATGGCCATTGGATGAGAGGAGCTGCTTCTTGGATAACCAGCTCCAGCCCTGGGACCATCTGGGTACCTCCAGCTCTGGGGCTGAACTGTGGATGTGTCTCCTGCAATGGTGTTATCTTGGAGCTTCAGAATGTCTGCATGAACCTCTAAAGACCCTTATAAAGCAAATTTCTGTTGCTGTCTTTTCACCTTCTGTGGATAATTTAACTAGTTTAAATTGAATTTTGAGTAGGGGTGCAAGCTGTTTGTTATCCCATCCAGGACGTCAAGGACCTGGATCTAGAATAGTTCTGTTCTGAACCTTTAACCAACCTGGCTTTGGCCAGAAGCCTACACAGGAGGTGTGAAGTGTATATAAACCAAAATTTTTGCTGTCTTTGCTATCCTTATTACTTCTCCCTACTGTCTGTGGAGTTTGTCAGCACTAAACAAAATAGTATTTTAGGAGATCTGACTTTCAAAATCGCAGTCATGGCTTGTGTAGGAAGCGTGACTCGGGTTAGCTGCTGGGGGGTAATTGCAGCATTAACTAAAACCCACAGCTTTTAGACTTAGCCTTTATAGCATATCTAATATTTATCTGCCACCCAACATGTAATGAATCTTAAATCTTTCTGCAAGTATTTCTGGTGGTCTTAATCTGTTTCATGCCAGAGGCAGGGAGAAATAATGCTTTCAATTTTGTCAAATTAAGTTTTTACTGTGCATTAAATTGATTAAATAGAGCAGCAGATTAAGGCGAAAAATACTATCTTAAATTGCAATTCAGGGCTGATAGAATCTTAATGATGCCAAGCTGAAATTTTTCAGTGGGTTTGTGGAAATGAGAATCCATTAATCATACGCTCTCGACTTCGCGTGGTGCCGAATTGGAAACAAACTATTTGCCTTGTTCCCTTTGCTGAGATGAATAATGGCCGAGCTGGGAAAGGGAAGCCAACGGGATATGGAAGCTGCACGTGTGTTGTGTTCTGTCAAACCAACTGGGTCTCCCGTTTGATCAGGTTGTTGCAGAGAACAGACATGTTGGGGGGTTTCCCTTAAACGAGCGACGCTGTCTGTTGAGTCGCTCTGCGACGGCTACATGACAGAAGCAATTAAGAGAAGAAAGCCTGTCTTGTGTTGTGTACTGCAGTTCTTCTGTCTGCACTCTTGTTCCCCAACCACCCCCTTTTTACCTTCATAATCTAGTTTTGTCAGTCATCTCTTGGGGTTTCTTTGTCCTGATGTATGTGTGTATTTGTCTTTTGCTGTTTTTTTTCTGCCCATGGTTCCTCTCTGCCTCGCTTGTCATCTTTTTTTTTGCTGTCTTAATTCATTCTCAGTCTATTTTCCACCTGGAAAACTTTATAAAAGGGGACGGAGAAAGCAGAGGAGAAGCAAGAGAAGTTTTTTCTCAATTTCTGCCGGTCCATCAGCCTTGTGGTGTGAGGAGGGAACCAGCCTAACACAACTACTGCTAGCATGCAACTTAGCAAGAAAAAATAATTTTGTCAGTTTAGATGAATACATAATATATTGCTCAGTAATGACTCTTCTGCCCTTTCCTCATTTGTTGTCTTTACTTCTGTTGCCCCTAAATTCCTGTTTACGCACTGAGGTAGGCTTTATGTCTTTTCAGTTTACAAAGAATTGTGTATTCTTGTGTAATGACGGAAATAACATTTAGTGTTATCTTCTTCCTAATTCTTGTTGCCTTGTGTCTGCTCTGGTGTTTAACAGATAATTTACTTGATCTAAATGGTTCTCGAACCAATGTTCCTTTGTAACCTCAGTTTTGGAGATCTTTTTTGACTTTTTATTAAAAAAACCCCAAAACACCAGAATGACACCTTGCAGCATGTTGTGCCTCCAAACACTACTGTAGTTGGCAGGATTGTAATCTGTGTCCTTGGGAGGATGTGTAAGAGTTGTGGAAACACCCAGATGATATTACAGGAGCTGTTCCCATTCATATAGTAGTGAATTTATTGGATGTTTGTCTAGCACACTGAGTGTCCTCAATTCTCTCATTTCTTACATGGTTTAAGATCCAAAAATACCATATCTCACTGGAGAACTGATTTCAGCCTCTGTAGCTCTGGCTGTAAATGTCCATTTGTCGTGAAGGGATGTTGTGCTTCACTTTAAGAACATTCTCCAGCTGAAGTGAATTCTTTCTCCGTCCATAGTGTCACTGTTGGGCTAAGAAAACCTCGGAGTTCTTGTTACAAATAGATTTCGTCTTGTTTAATGGAGCAGGTTTCTGTGTAGAGCAAAACTTGTGCAGCTGCTGTCAAACTCACTGTGAACACTTTGGAGTAATCCCATTGTGATCAATAAAACATGCTATTTCTTAGGTACTAAGTCAGTCTTTTCATGGATGGAAGTGTTAAAGCCCCCCTTTTTTTTTTTTTAGGTAAGAACAGTGTGTGCAACAGTGGTAATTTTCTGGTAAACTGACAAACTACTTTGTGTGTGTTCTTTACTGGAAAACTATTAAATTTTTTCTCCCTCACTCCGTCGATTATCTTCAACCTTCTTTCACCCAACTGTAACTTCAAATAAGAAAAGCTTAAAACTTTAATTCTAGCTCCTGAAAAACTGCTGTGACAATGGAATCCATGTGTGGGCCAGAACCATGGAAACAGCACAGTTTTACAGTGTTGAAACATGAAAGGAAGTGACTCGCCCAACTTTCTAAGAATTTGTGTTTAGACAAAAAAATAACCCAAAACTTGCAAAATACTGTTCTACTATTCCAAAAAGAAACTTCGGGTAGGTTTTTTTTGTTATGTTGTTAATCTGTTACTCTAAATCCTTCTAACTAGTTACAGTTTTAAAATCAAAGCAGAACTCCCACTTCACCCCCTTAAAAAAACACCCCAGAAAGCAGTTTTCTTTTATATTGTGGTCTGCGATGTGCAGCTGTTTGGAGCTTTTTAATATTTTGCCTGAGGTAATTTCTCCTCGTTCTCTTCCCTTCCTGGTTGTGCCCTTGGCACTCATTTCAGTGCCTGGTAACACATTTATTTTACATTCTGGAACACCTCCGTGCTCTTTGCTAAGTTCCTGTCATACCTGAAGCACAAACCAGCCTTTGCTGACATGCAGAGCTAATTTGTATTTCAGTGCAGGATCCACACAATCCTGTCACCTTTTGAAGGCCTGGGTGACTTGTGGTGGCACATTCTGTGTCACAAGTCCTTCACGGAAAATGACAAGGGAGCTTCAATCATAGCAAGCAATGTCAAGACAATGTTTCTTGAAAGAAAAACATCCACTAAAGCTATCACTTGGAAGAACAAGCACTCTGTAGTACAAATAGGGGGTACTACACACGTATAGAATACATGTCCACAGCTTTCCCTAAGCCTGCCTGAGGGCCTGAATTGTTATGTTCATAAAATGTCACAATATTTCCATCAGGATTATGTGATCCCAGATCATAATGCTGGGAGATAGTTCTGATAGATCTGAACCACTGCCAGCACACACATGTCCCTCCTTAAACATCTTAAGTGCTTTGGAAGTTTCCTGGGCTTGTTTGGAGTTAAACACATCTCCTTTTGTGATAAGCCATTAAAGGGTAACAATATTCCTGTAATGTGGCTGACATTCTTAGAACAGTACTTTTGATTGAGTAGGTGTTCTTATAGGTGATGTTTAAGCTCGTGACTTCACAGAGCCACAACAGGGAGTTCAAGAACATGAGAATCATAGAATCATTTTAGTTTGAAAAGACCTTTAAGACTGTTGGTTCCAACTGTTAACCCAGCAGTGCCAAGACCATGACTCAGTCTTGTCAAGAGCCACATCTATATGTCTTTTAAACACCTCCAGGTGTGGTGGCTCTGCCACTTCTGTGGGCATTCTCTTCCAGTGTTTGACTGCCCTTTCCATGGAAGATTCTTTCCTAATATCCAATCTGAACCTCCCCTGGTACAACTTGAGGCCATTTCCCCTTGTCCTATTGCTTGTTACTTGGGAAAGAGACTGAACCCCACCTGGCTCCAGCCTTCGGTCAGGGAGTTGTAGAGAGAGGGAAGACAGGGAAGAAGGGAAGATCCCCCCTGAGCCTTCTTTTCTCCAGGCTGAGCCCCCTGAGCTCCTTCAGCTGCTCCTCACCAGACTTGTGCTGCAGACCCTTCCTCAGCTCTGTTCTCTTCTCTGGACACACTCCAGCCCCTGAATATCTGTCTTGTCATGAGGGGCCCAAATCTGAACTCAGCATTTGAGGTGTGGCCTCCCCAGCACCCAGCACAGGGGGACAACCACTGGGCATAGTATTGCTGATACAAGAGCTGATGCTAAATGAGACCAGTGACTGCCCAGCCCAGCACTGGGCCTCGATGGCAGCAGAAAATGTTATTTACATAGGGTTTGTGTGCCTGGCCCAGTGGCTGGTGGCACTTTGCCTCCACACTTTTCTCTTGCAGGACCTGCAGGAAGCTCAGTGCCAGCTCTGGAGAAGGCATTCTTACTGCTTTGACCCTAAACTCCAGTAGTTTCCTCAAATGCTCCCTACTGCTCAGACTGGCAGGATTGGGGTAGCACTGCATCGATTTGCTTTTCCTTTTTCTACTTCTTATCCCTCCTCTTCCCCCACCCCCTCCTTTTGTGCTGTGGTCATGTTCACCATGAGCCTCATGTTCTCCCTGCTGAGGGGCCCCAGATTTGGTAATCTGGCCTTTCTTGGCAGCTGCTCCATCCCTCAATCCCTTCAGCTGCCCAGCTCCAGACATCTCTACCTCCTTCTGGTGCAGAGACCAGAACTGGACACAACATGTTGATGCTTTACTGTTTTGCCCAGTAATGTGTTTTAAGTACCATGTTTTTAGTACCCTTCCTAATGAGACACAATGTTTTATTGCCTTTGGCCAGCTACTCCAGTTTGAGCTGATGATTTCAGAGAAAACAGTGACTCAGCCTTCCTCCCGCAGTTGGAACTGGAGAAAGTGCAAGCTTTACTTGGTTAAGGAGGTATTGCTCAGAATTTTTTCCCCAGATACATTACATCACAGCTCTGTGTTGAAGTGTAGCTGCTGTCTTAGCAACTTGCTTCATTTTGTGAATCTTGCTGGTTTTTTCCCCATTGATATGACTTTTGCTGACCCATAAGAGCTTAATATCACCTGCAGGCTTACAGAGTTCACTTACCTATTTTGTGATGCTGAATAAAACCAATTCTTGAGGAACTACTCCATCTTCTTCTCCATCCACACGTCTCTTCCCCAAAGGGAAAAGGTGCTTATAGTACTTGTGTAGATATTGAGACTAAATTCTTTATCTGAGTTGCTTAGATACTGCATGTTCTGTAACTCAGTATGTAATGAGATTGATCCCACCTGCCCCAAGTAATGACTGAGTGATTTCTCCTGCTCTTCTTAATCTCCTTAAATGTAACTTCCACCAGAACCTTTTCATTTAATATCCTACTGTTCAGTGTGCTTGATCAAAAATTTGCCTCCTATAGATAACTGGCTGCATAGATAACTCGGTGGTCATGCTCAGTGATGTGGTATAAATGAATTTGAAGTGTCAAGGTGCATGCAGAGTTCAGGGCAAAGTTCAGCTGAGATGGAGGAAAACACAGGTGGATTATTCTCAGGTTCTTAATCAGAGTTCGGATTTTTTCAATTCAAAAACTAGTATGTGAGAGCCACAAGCAGAGTGATTTCAGAGGAGTTTCAGTGGGAGAGGGAAATTGAGATTTGAAACTGTTGAATGATTTTTTTGTGTAGATGCTATAAACTAAGGAGACTTAACACTGATTTTGTTTTCAAATGGGAAGAGGAAAGCAGGTACAAACAGAAGAGTGGGGTAGTGAGAAGAATGTGATAGTAAACTGAAAACAAATTGAGAAATTATGGAAGTAGATATGAACTGAAGGTGTTCCTGAGGTATGGAATGAATCAGCTGATGCTGATGCTTGTACTGGTGTAACACCAGAAAGCTTTTGCATATTTAAAGCCACTTGGGATATGTCAGATGTGGAGATCATCACGCCATCAATGTGCCTAGTACCTGTTTTATCAACCTAACATATAATTTGAAAAAATCCTTAGTGTTTGTGCAGTATTGCAGTTGGTCCTCTCATTTTTCCTTCCTAAGTTGTGTGTTGCCTTCATGTTTCAGAGGCAGCAGCTTGCCTTAAAACTAATAACTGGTTAAAGAGAACTTTTCAAAAGCATAGCCCAGGCTGTGCACGTTGCAGGGTGTCACAGTGGTTCATTCTCGGCTGCTTGCTCGTTAACCTTTTCAGCAGACAGAAATGAGAGCATTAAATCATTACTGCTGATACTCACAGCTGAAGCTAAGATTTAAACCAAGATAATAAAGGACTCCGGTGCAATGTGGATCTCCTGTGAAGTAGGGCTGTAAACACAAGATGTGTGGTTTTGTATGCTCAATTTCTTCTGATCTGGCCAAAGCACAAAAGAACTGCTGCCAGGTTTAGTGGATGGAGGTGTCTGTCCTGTAATTGTCCCCCTCCATCTCTCCCCAGGGTAACAGATGAAGATTTGCAGCTAAGCTGGATATTCAGCTGCTGCTGTGCCTAAGGCAAATGCAATAAATATGTCAACAGGGGGAAAAAACCCTCTAATCTGAGCGAGCAAATGGTATTTTTAGTGCTGTTATGACTGACATGTGAATACTGTGTCAGGTATTGGTGTTTGCAAATCAGGGTAGCCACTGAAAGCCAAAACAGTTTGAGAATTTAAAGACTTGTAAGGATAATGAAATGTTTAGGAAAAACAGGCCTTTACTTCTGCCTCTCGTTCTACATAGCTAACTTATTAAAAGATTGAGTGGCATTGAAAATTGCCCTAAAAATTGCCTTAATGTGAAATGATATAATAAAAGGTTGTTAACATTCTACCCTGCACATTACTAAATTAGAAGTACGTTAGATGTAGGTTACAATTGAGATGCACTTTTAATGATGAAGGGGGAAAAAAATACATAGATGGAACAATGCAACTGGTGGTTTATACAATCTTTAATCATACTGTAAAACTTTTTAACAGCTTTTTCTTCATGGGTATGCTGTCAGGATGAATTCATTGCATCTCCAAGGTCTTTGTTCAGTAGATCAGATGGTCATGGATAAAATCCTTGAGTTTCTCAACAAATGTAATTTTACAAAGCATTTTTCTTGAAAGATGACTTATGTTTTCTGTTTACTTTTTTGCTCTTTAAAAGAACAAAAATATTTTTACGTAGATGATGAGATCTCAATTTTGTTAAAGACTGGAGGAACATCCTTTTTAGCCTGCCAGAGACTATAAGAAAGGAGACTTCCAGGTGGTTGGATCCAACCTCTAAGACAACGTCCTTCAGGAACAGCCACACAAAGCTGAATATGCATCTGTATTCTTAAGTTACTTTGGTACCATGGCTAAATAGGAAAATTGCATTTCATGTGGAGTCTGTGATATTCCTCATTTAGTTGCAAGAATTGATGTCCAGTGACATGTGCTGCTTGGCTTCTTGGAAACTGTGGTCTGTGGTTCCTCATGTGCTGCGAGCCTTCACTCTTCCCTGGAAAGAGAGATTGGTTTGTGAACTGAATATCTGAATTGATTTCAAGGGAATACTGTTAGGCTGGAGTCAGCCAGCTCCTGCTACAGGACAACAGGATTAAATTTCTTGTGGTCTGCTGCTTACCACAGCTCTGGAAAGAGATCAGTGCTGCAGATGGGGCAGAGTCTGAGCCTCGAGTTGTCCATGGAGCCAGTATTCTCATTTTACCTTGAGGAAGAATAGGAAGCTCACAAAACATTGCTGTTTTTGATGATTAGATGTTACTCTTGGAAGGAAGATTTAAAGTTGTGGCTCCTTTTCTAAGGAAACATTTGGTGAAACTCTGCAATGTAAAATGCATAGTTTTATAAAAGCAAATACAGTGGCAGAGAGATCTGGTCCTCAGGGCATTCCTAAATCACAGAAAAAACTACTGGTGCTGGGATCCACAAAGCCTATTTGAGGACTGTAGTGCCCCAAACCATCTCAGTACATATAGAAATAATAGTAGTATTCTTTGTTTAAAATACTGTCTTTTTTGTTCTTCAGTGAATTCATGTACATAACTGGTTTACTTGGCAAGTTTTCTTTGGCTGAGGAACTTTCTTATTTTGTAGCACCTCTAATGTAATTTCAGCTTGTTCCTGGTCTGCTATAATCATCTCTGTACGGTGTTACAGAAACCTTGCTTGGAAAGGAGCTCTTGAGGCCATGTGCTCCATCTTCCCAATATCTATAGGGGATAAAACCATTTTTCTCTGAGAACTGATTAGCCCTTACAAAGTATGTAAAAGTTTGGCTATGATAAAGAATATGATGTGAAAGTAATTTTTCTTTCTGCCTATTCGAACTGGCAGTTTTCTCCCTGCCAAGTAGTACAGTGAGATACTTAAGAATATAAATGCAGAACACGAGTGATCCCTTGAAAGGATCAGTAGGAGCAGAAGCACTTGAAATATGATTCATTGTAGATTTCACTTTGAAGAACTACTTTGGAGCAGATAAAAAAGTGAGATTGGTTCACATTGTACAGCTGCTGTAAATGTGGTTTGTGTGACAGCACTCCAAGCATTCAGAATGTGAGCTGTAGGAGAAAAGTCAGTTCAGGCCTCCCGTCATGGGTGGGAATCCTTCCCAACAGGACAGCTCTCCAAAATGCTCTTAAGCCTCTCATTTCAGTCACAAACCCTCACTTTTGGTTTTTTTCCTCTTCATATCTCATCACTGGTTGAATTTCTCCTCTCTAGAGATTGAAATGCTGTAGTGTGCTTCCAAAAGGGGCAAGTTTTACACAGCAGAGAAGTCAAGTTTATAAATGCAATCTGAAATGAGTAGTAGCTACCTAAGTGTGTACTCTGTTTACCTGTCCATGAAGGAAGCTTTCAAAGTGTGGCCAGAATACACTCATCTTTTTTCAGTATTAAATGTTAAATGAAAAACCATATTTGAGAATAAAGCTAAGAAGTTTGAAGCCAGAAAAGATGAGAGTGAGCTGGGGAGATAGGGGAACTCAATGATAAGAAAGTTCCTAAAGTGACTCCACACTAATAGGAACACCTGAAGATGAGCATTTCACTCACTTGGAACCATGGAAGTGTGTATTTAATTTATGCAGTTCTGAGTTGATATTTCTGCAGTGGCTTTGGAACCATGAAGTGTGTATTTAATTTATGCAGTTCTGAGTTGATATTTCTGCAGTGGCTGGTGTTTGCCAGAATTAAAATTCATCAGCCTGGAGGGGACTTTGTGCTTAATGGATGTAATTGAAAAATATCTTACAGGTAACTTGCTAAGTGCATATATGCAATTTTGAGTATACTGATATGACCTTCAGGCTTCAATTTCTTCTCTCCAACTTGTTTTAAATTCTAATGTATGTCAATTAATGGTAGAAAACAGTCTCTTACACTAAATTGTAATAGAAGAAGGTGTAGTTGCAGGAAGCTGTTCAGTAAACTTGTCCCAGAGGTGCAGCATCTCTTCAGCTAATGCACTTACGGGATTAATTTGCAGTGGAACATGGAAGTAAGAAATCTTTACAGTGTTTGACTTAAATATAGCAACGGTGCTGATGGTGTCAGTGTCCCATTTGGGAAGGTCCTGCTGCAGTAACAGGATCTGTGTGAACGCTGGCAGGGAGAGATCACAGCGGAAACAGCAGCTCAGGTGTTGGGGACAAACACTGCAATATGATCAGGTCTTTTTTTAAAGTTAAAATACGTGTGTGTGTGTTAGCTGCAGAGCTTTTGCCTGTTTAAATGCTGAGATGTAAATGTTTTCTGCCTGTGTGTATATAATAACAATAATAACATATTTTTCTAGGGGTTATGTTTACCGTTATTTTCCTGACATCTGTTGTGTAGGCACATATAACCAAATAGTCTGCTTCAAAAGTAATAACTGCTGCAATAAAACATCCCCAGTACACAAGAATTAAAAGATTTTAATGCTGTGTTTGTAGTAACTTAAATCTTTCAATAGTTGTTAAGTATAAATGGAATTTGGGCATTACTTTCTATCACTGTAGAAAAATGAAAATCAAATATGGTATTTTCTAATCCCCAGTTTCAGATGCTTTACTGAGGTGGCTGCAGTTGTATTGTGTAGCCTAGTGACAAGCAGGGATTTTTTGGTGACTTTTATTTAAAAAAGAACATGGAAACAATTAAACAAATACAAACAGAAAAAATGATGCAATATTTATCTTCATGTAACTTTCCAAATCGTCACTGCAATTTTCTTTCTGATGGAAGAAATTCCATATGTGCTGATTTGGATTCTGTGCAGGAGCTGCTGTTGAGCTTTTTGCTTCCTGCAGTTCCTGTGTCTCCTTGGCTGCGCTTCTGTCTCAAGGCATTTCTTACATGTTAGATGTTTTTGTTCCTAAGCAGACAGCATGATGAGCATCTTTTAAATGTACCTTAGCATCTTTTTAAACTTTGTGTTCTAGCAGACTAGGGCATTCAGTATTTTCTCTGGAGGTTTTTGTGCTCTCCTGTCACCACTTTGACTTCACACTTTAAGTGTGTTTCAACTCTCTTTGTTGCTGTTTCATCATCTCCTCAGAGCAGTGCAGTTAATTTCTGAAATTTTTAGTGGGCTGCCTTTAAGTTTCAGGTGTAATTCTTGTTGGTATTCAAGTTTCATCATGTTTTCCTACCAAAGACATGGATTGTAACAATCTGTTGGTGAGAGCAGAGCTAATAAATTTATTAAGCCTTGTTATTTCTTCTAATAGGTAGCAAAGCAGTGACCATCTGCCCCAATAATCTCTGCATCTGTTTCAGCTGCTACATCTATGGTTAAAGTTCAGTTTCCACGTGGATTTTGTACCAAGAGGGACAATTTATTACTCAACTTCGCCATTTCCTTTAACCAGATAACTCTCCAGGCCTTTTTCTTAGGTTCAGTTCAGTTTTCCTCTCATTTGTTTTACTGGCTCCCCTTTCTCATCCCCCCCCACCTGTATTTATTTCAGTTTTCATTAACCCCTTGATGTGTGTCCCCAGTCCTTGTCCTTACAGACTTGAGTAATTCTTTTCTAGTTCTTTGTGGGTTCTAGTTTCTGTTCTGAGCTCTGGGCACCTCAAGTCTCCAGTCATGATATGTGCTGAGATGGCAACAAAAAAGCAGGCAGGAACAATATAATGACTTACAGTTTATATAATTAACTATCTAAGAAAACTTAAAGTATTTTTATTTAGTGTATAATTTTTAACATGTTTTATTTAGACTCTGAGACAGTGGTCATTGTTTGCAGCTCAAGACAGCCTTAGCATTTACTACAAAAATGTCCAGCAACTCTGTCTAATGTGCCTCAGTGACAAAAAAAAAATCAGTCTCCTTTCTTTTAATATTATTTCTTGTGTTCTATGCTTATCCAGTTGAAAGCTTGGCTACATCTTCTCTAAAGATTTAAGAATAAAGGAAACATTCTGTAATGTCCTCTTTGTTTGCAAAGACTATCCCTGACCCTTTGAGCTCTGAAATTCTGTAGGTGATGGTGGTGAATTTTGTATGTAACACTTAATTTGTGCCTAGTGACCTGTATTCTGCGGCAGTAATTAAACTCATTGCCTTCAGTATAATCTTTGTCCTTCAGTTAGGTGAGCAAAGCATAATCCTGTTAATGAACAGGGTGAGACAAGGAAAATGCTTTTGATTTGCATGTGGCATTCCTGGCAGCCAGCAAATTGCTTCAGATAATGTGCTTTATTAAACAAGTATGGCCTTGCAGGAAAATTATTAGGCCAATGCAATTGTAGAGCTATTTTTTCTTCTGTTTCTAAATGTATTTCTTTATTGTTACAGATATTTCAAGACTTCCCTTGCCAGCAGGTAAGTTCTCTTTTTTTTCATTTATGTCTTGATGTGACCGCAGGCAGCTTTGAAGGGCTTGCTTATGATACAGTCTTGCTTTTATATTATCAGAATATTGTTTCTTACTGGCACTGTCATGGTACTTAGTCATGTGGGGATCTGAGGTCAAAACAAAGCCTGTTGAGGTACAGATTTTTTTTCCATTTAAATGGTGTATTTTGACAAGGGGAGGAGGTAACTGAGGTGTGTTTATAGGCAGTTGTTAAATATGCTTGTGAGATTGTTAATGCTAAAAGCAACTCAGCACAAGGTGTGATGCAGCTGGCAGGGGAGCAGATTAGGAGCAGCCACAAATAGTATTAGTGGGGCTTCAGAGGGACAGTTTGCAAGGAAATGGGGATAAGGGGTTTATGGGAGGAAGGAATCTCCCCAGGTTATAGTAGGGAAGGTGACACAGTGTTGACTTGGCTTGAGGTCACAGGTGACTTGTGTCCAAGCTGCTCTACTGGACTCTTCTATCAATGATGTTTAAAAAAATTTTTAAAACCCCCTAAACCTAAAAAAAGACAGCAAAACCCACCAAAAACACTGACCCCACCAAAGAAACCCAACCCCACTGATTTTTAAAATCAGCATTTTTTTGCTTATGGTTTGTTACATTTGGTCTTTAACAAAGTTTTAAAATTCATACATTCGTTTGTGCTGTGGGCTTCAGTTGTGATGCAGAGCTGAGTGAGGATGTCTTCTGTTCCATGGCAGACAGAATTTGTCCATCCATTCCCTGTTTGTAATGTGAGTTCCAGAATCCTGACTGAAGTGCACTTTTTCTCCTGGTTGATCAAGAGATTGGATGTTTGCTGTTAGGGCTGCTGCCTTTTACCCTTGCCCTCTGCCTTGGTGATTTTGCTTATGTATCCATTCTTTCATTTCTTCTTGCTGGTATTAATACATGCTCTGAAGGTGGCTGCTCTTTCCTGTTGGAATCAAATCGCAATTCCAGTTAAAAGCTTGATAGCTGATATGTTGTAGTCTTTCCCACAAGAACTTTAGAGCAGCTCTTCTGCAAAGAAAATTGTTTTCTTGAAGCAGTGAAGTCTAAATGTGAAAGTTTTCTTTTACAGAAGACTTCTTTAAAATTATTTTGAATGCTGAGAGTGGTTGTTAGGCAGGCAAGTGCTTGTGGAAAAATAAATACCTGGTGTTTAGGTCAGGCTGATGGGAAGATAAGGATTGTTGTAAAGTTTTTTCTGCAGTTTCTAGGACAAGGATGTGTGATGAAACCTTTTCTGAGTTTATATTTGGGCCTTTTGAGTTTGGCTGGTGTGAATCTGAGTCACAATGAGATTATTCTTTTCAATTTGAGTCTGTGTGTGGGAGTGTCCTAATAGTACTCCTTCACTGTATCTTGGAAGTACTGATAGAGGGCAGAAGTTTTCCCAGGATTTTCACAGGGTGAGCTTTTCCCATGGCATAGCAAGAGGTTTTTATAGAGAATATATAAACTACACACCATGGCTTAGCTGTAGCAGAGATTTAGCAGTACCCCCTGCTAAGGCAACTAAGGAATCTTGTTTTAAAAATATGCTTAAAATATTGTCAGAAGGGAAGGATGGAGTCCCACAGAGGTTTGAATTGTCCTGTGGAATTACAGTGTTTTTATAAATGACCATGACAGTGGACTTGGTGTGCCTTTATCTGCCAGTAACACCAACACAAAAAGAGTGAGGAGCACATGGGATGATGTGATTAAAATGCAAAAGAAATTTGATAAATTGGAAAAGCAGCCTGGATAAAAGATATAACATAATTGAATAAAAGGTGAGGTTCTGCATTGATGATTTATTGCAAAGATGATGCAGAGCTCATCTTTGCAATAAATAATGGTATTTTCTTATTTCAACTTTTGAAGAACTTTTTTTTCCCTGGGTGTTGCTTTCAGCAGTGGACAATAGATGTCACTAGAAATGTTCTCACTTTTGACACCTGGTTTTAGTGCTCTAAATTTTCATCATAATATGGGGGGGCTTTTGCAGTGTTTAAAGACTTTGCAGTAAGAAGGAGACTAATTCAGGTGGTGTCTTTATTGTAGTGTCTTGTTTGAGGTTGCATTATACATAAATTTGGTATAGTCAGTGGTATATCAAGGTCATCCAGAACACTTATTTCATGGCAAAACCTTGCAAAGGAAGATTGTTTCTATGCTGGAGAATGCATTAGTTGATGAGGTCATTAGTTAAATCATTACTCAGGAGAGTTATCCTGAATTAATCTGTATCACTGCTTTGAAGTTCATGGGTAACTTGGGTTTTTCCTGCCTTGTAATTGAGGCCATGGAGATGAGCATAGAGAATTTTTGGAATGTGAATCAGGAGGGGGTTGGAGAACAATTGGCTAAAATATTATAATTTCAAAGGTGGATAGAGAACACAGTTCTCCTGTCTGGAAGTGAAGTTCTCTTGCAACACAAGTGTGTTCACAGCATGCCTGAGGGCATGAAATACTAGTTTCCTCTGGTAAATGCAGTTAAACTTTCTCTGTTGACACTGTTGGGATTAAAAACAATCCCTCCCGGATTTTGTCACGTTCCAAATTTAAAACAGCTCTAGCATCTGTGTGATGTAGGTGACTTTCCTTAGAGCTGGTCCTTTGTTCCTGATCCTGCAGTGCAAATGTGTTCATTACCAGAACCAAGAAATAGTAAGGAAGCAAGAAACTATCAAAGAACTAGAGGAAAATAAAGATAAATACATCAAATGAGCATATACTGGATTTTTGGTTAAAAATTGAATAAAACATTATGCTGAGATTGAATCTCAGGTACAGTTGTTTGTTCTCAGTGACTCCTCCAGATAATATCTGGTGAGTCAAATAAAATCTTGCTGACTCCTAGCATAAAGTATCAAAAAATTAATTCAAAATAAGCTTCCTTTGTCTAGTTCTAATTTCAGATATGCAGCATATTTTAAGTCTGATGGTTTTCTGTTCACTTTGTGCTGTATAATGTACAATTTAGGTAAGCACCATTTGCACACTGTCATTGTTATCTTGAAATATTAAATGGCTTTGTAACTATTTTTATTTCCAAGTGCTCATTTAGGACAACAAAAAAGGTTACACAATTTCTGCTCAACCTGAAGTTGTTTCTGAATTAATGGCATGTCCTCATTCAGTCTCTTGGTGTGTTTGGCCTGGCTGCTTACACAGGGCCTGCTCATATTCCACTTAATAAAATCAGATTCATCTCCTGCCACCTTCCACAGCCTTGAACAACCTCCTGCCACCCCTTCCTCTTACCCACCGGGCAGGAGATGGAGTGTTTAATGCTGTGCTCTGCAAAAGATCTTCCTTATCCTAAATCTACACCTGCTGCCTGGGTGATGAACTTAAATCCAGCAACTAGGATTTCAAAAGCCCCAAAGGGCTGGATGCTTCCTACGATGTTAAAAGATGGAAAATTAAAAATCAGTTGAGGTATTGCCAGAGTTGCAGTAGGCAAGAATTGACAGAATTGAGGTTTTGCAGAATTCTTAAAATAAATGTTCACACGCATTACAGAGGGTAATAAATTATGCAACAATTATTCATGCAGCTGAGAATAAACTCAGTAGCATGAGCAGAGAGCTGTTGTTAATATCCCTGCTTAAATGGGGGGAAAAGGTAACCAACTGTGTAGGCAGAAATAAAAAAAGTACTAAATAGTGGCTTTTTGATTTGTCACTTCAGTTTTAAGTAAGAATTAAATACAGGCTGCACCAAGACTGAGCAGTTCCTCTCATTTCAGAATGCCTGGCCTGGTGCTGAAGGGATTACACAAGGAAACCTGCACTTTTTCTCTAAAAGCTGTACTTCCAGTAATCCCTATGAAAATCAAGAATTTTTTTCTTTTATGCATCTTTGCAAATTTTATTAAGAATTCTGATTTTTACACAACAGTAAACTTAATTTTCATATGTTTGTAATGGCTTGGGTTGTAATGATTTTATTTGCATGATGAGTATGGAACTGAAAACATCTTAGTTTATGAAATATTAGTGCTCTCAAGTTAGAATAGCTGCCTGCTCTGTATGGCTCTGAAGATGTGAGAAGACTTTTCTTCTATTGATGCAGATGTGCCCTATAGCTTTAATTCTTTTCACTACCCGCAAGGCAGATGTTATTTCTAAATTTCCAAATTCTCTATCACAAAACTGCGATTACTACTGGATGAGGTTTTTGCTGACAAAGCTTAAATGTTACTTTGAAGAAGTTTCTCTTGTTATTTGTGCATTAGATCTTCCTGGTTTAGAATTCTGTTGAATAGTTTTAATATCTATAAAATGCATTTCCCCTTTGTTGTATACCTCTGATATCTGGAAAAGCAATGTATTTATCCTTTGTCAACTGTTGCTGTTGAGTATCTAATTTTTTGTTTTGAATGCTAGGGGAGGTTACAGCTAAGGTCCTGGCATGAAATCTGTGTATTTGCCAGCTTTTCCAGTGAAACTTTCTTGCCTAATTTTGGCTCAGCTTTTGACACTGCCCTCCTCCCTGCATTCCTGTCCCCATATTTTATAGCTAATGCTCACACAGGGCAAGAGCAGCAGCATGGTTTGGTAGGAAAAAGGTTAACATTTTTATTAGTGAGGCTGACCTATGCAGTAGTATTGAGGTGATGAGATGTATTAAACACCTCAAGAAATTGTAAGCTTAGTTTTAGTCATTTTCCTTTCAAAATTTGAGCCTGACAATCCAGACGGTTTCCAGGTCATCTCACTGTCCATTTATTAAGTCCATAAACTTCATCAATTTGTCTGTCAGGGTGCTGTCATGGGAGACAGTGTTGAAAGTCTTGCTGAAGTTAAAAGGAATGACAACTCCTCATCTGCCAAGCTGGTATTTTAATCAGAGAAGTTCATTGGGTTGGTCAGGCACGTTTTCCCTTTCATGCCAACTATTTCTAATCACCTTATTGTCCTCATTTGTTTAGAGGTGGCTTCCAGGGTTGTTCTTTCCATCATTTTGTCAGCAATGGAGATAAGGGTGAGCAGCCTTAGTCATCCAGACCCTCCCTTCTTCAAGTTCCATTTGCTTTCTTCCAGCTGTCAGGAACCTCCCCCATTTGCCATGGCAGTCTGTGAAATTATTTACAGTTAAGAAACTTTCCCTGGCTGCAGAACATTGTTTTCTTGGGAGTAGGGATAGAGGAGAAAGGTGGAGATGGCATAGAAGGGAAGAAGTTTCGATATTAAGAATTGAGTATTAAAAAAAAATCACTACATAAACCAGGTGTATTGGGAATGGTGTAGCACCTCTAGTATCTGCTGCAGTCTAATTTGATGCTTAAAGAAAGTGTAATTTGATATATTGGTCACTTAATGGGACTATGACATGATTGCATGAGGAGGTAGGGATGACATGAAAGGTCCTTTGAGTCCTCTGCCCTGTGTCCCTGTGAGTGTTAGCAAGCTGGATCAATAAAGTCTGACACTTTGAAATAAACAAGAAAATCAGCAGTTCAGCACATTCCTCTCTCATTTCCTGTCTGTAGTTCTGCCTCCCAAGGTTCTGGAGACATCTGCTCTGCTGTGAGGATTGTTCTTGCTTATTCCTGGGCTGTCATCTCAAAGTGGAAGAATTCCAGTAGTCAAGGGTGCATCATATGCAAATGCACCACATGAATGTATAGTGCCTAAGATATTTTTCTTCTTTGTTTTAATCAATTTCTGGTTTAGGACAAATTAAATTTTTTTTATCTGCTTGCTTAGAAATTGATATTACAAATGATGACATTAGGAATTATGCTGTTTGGAGGCATAAGGATACTTTTTCTAGGGAAAATTGTTCAACTTCTTTTTGCAAGTAACAGAAAAAGGTGTGGCTGCTCCACTCTGGATAACCTGAAATATCCTGAATTACAGCTGTCAAGTTCAGCCTTGAATTAAGTGAGCTGCACATACTCTCCATTCTTTTAGACAGTGTACCTGATTTTATTCCTAGTTTGGAAAGTTTGTTTTAGAAATAATAAAATTATTTTCTCACGGAGGATGATGGACAAGAAACCTGAGCCTCAGTGTCATGTGGGCACCTGGTGACACTCCTCAGCCAGGTTTTCCACAAAGAGGTTTGTAAATCATCCATCTGAGAGGTGACTAATTTATGTCTCGTGTAGTTAAGGGTGTAGGGAATGGGGATCATCTACTACTTTATTTTAAACATACTAACAGTTAGCATTCTTCTTAAAAAAAAAAAAAAACCATGCATTTGACAGAGCTTTTGAACAAAATACAAAAGCAGAAACCCCTGAAAATTCTTAGGGGTTTATTTGTTTTTTTGGGTTTGTTTTTTTTTTTTTTTTTAGTGGCGGGGGAGGAAGGGACACCTAGGGCAGAAAATATCGAATCTGAACTACAGATTTTTGTTGGTACAATATCAGAGGAATTGCAGCGGGACTTAGAACTCTGTACTACATGCTGTCAAAAAATAAATAACTTGTAGTAATGTTTTGCTTGGAACACAATGCTTGTGTACTCTGAGAAGATGTTTACCTGTTTTGGTGTCAGAGGAATACAGAGCAAAAATAGTTCCTTGCGGGTCCTGTGCTATTAGATATGGGTGGATATTCAGGACCTGCAGTTCAGAGTCAGCCAAGGCATTCATTCCCTAAGTGAGGAAGGTTCATTCCACTCTGTACAGCCACGTGGATGTTCTTGCTGGTGGTGGTTGTGCAGAAACAGCTGGAGGGATGTTGGTAAAGATTATGGAAATGATGTACTTGGAGATCTGAAATAGAATTTGTCTGGACTCCTCCAAGGTTACAAAAATGGGATATTGTATGGTTGCAAATTTTAGAAGGATTTTTTAAGGGTATTTTGTATGTGGTTAGGAACTTCCAGGAATTTTTTTTTTATTTTTTGTAGCAGCAGGTTTTTTTTGGTTTATAGAAGTTTTTAAGTTGGCAGGTTAGGGGATGTGTGTCTGCTAAGAGTGATTGGAGAATTCATCTATCTTCTACAGGAGAAAAAATAAATCCAAGAGCAAAGCCAGCCATGGGAGCTTTGGAGGGCAGAGAGTTTTAATCAAGGCATCAGGATGTTGTGAATGAGATTCTGTTGCTCCTTTACAGCACAAAACCTTCAGTGGCAGTCACTGAGAGTGTCTTGTTCTGGTGCAGAATTACTTAAGGAGAAGATGAAATTTGGCAAACTGGAAAGCCCAATAATCATGGTACCTAAATACGTGCTCTGTTCTGCTGATGCCCATGATGCATTCACTGTGTTTATACAGCTATTCCACAGAAAGTGCAGTTTCTGTGAATTTCTGTAACCCCTTGCTGTAGTGTTGGAGTGTTACTACCCAGGGTTTTCACAGCAACAGCTATGGAGTAAAGGAAGGGTGAGGAGAACAGTGTGACTGAAAGAAAGAATCTGAATATCAAGCTGGATCTTGTGTAGTTGGCTTATACAAAATGTTAGTTATTAGTGTGTGTTTTGTTCTGCAAGACCTGGGCTGGGAGTGGCTTGGGATCTTCTCCCAAAGTACACATGAGCTTGTTTGAAGAGGAACATCTCTGACTAGAGTGAACCAAGAGGAAAAACATTGCGAGGCCGAACTTTAATCAACTATTTTGTTATAAGTTACGCCTAAAATGACCATAAATAAAGGATTATATGATCTTTCCTTTAGTTTATTTTTACATCCTTGCCAGCTCTTAATGTATAGTTGGAATGCTCTCCTTGTAACTCATTTGTGCTGGCTTTGTTGGCTCAGCAGAAGACTGGGAAAAGGAAGTTGTAACAAAAATTGTTGCCTATGGCTTCCTTCCCCCTTCCCTTTTTTATTTTCAGAATGTAAAGAATATATTTAAGAAAATATCCCATCACCTTATGATAGCTTTGATGTCTCTTATAGGTATTTTTCCTGGGGATCACTAATTTGAATATGAAAAACTGCAAAAACTATTTTATCATGTATAAAACTGATGTTCTTCAGGTTTTCATATGGGAGGGTCAAACTTAACAACAACAAAGTTTGCTCTTGTAGAAGTACATTTTTCCTCAGGACTTTACTCTGACAAAGGGTCAGGATAACAGAAGTGGGCTGTTAAATGCCTGTGCTTCTATTAGTGAGCTGGAATTACACTTGAAATGGATGTGAAACTTCTTAAGAAATTCTTAAATTGTTTAACTCTGGCGCAAAGATGTTTTCCAGATCATATCTTAATTCACTAATTATTCCTTTAAGAGGATGTGTCAAGTTTCTAGCTATTGTCCATTCATATGACTTAGTGGAATGGTCTCTCATGGTTTCTTTTCTTTTCATGGCAATCTTTGAGAGTTATCTGTGATAACTCTTTCTGTGAAAGGCTTAATACAGAGAAATACTGGAACTGTATTTCCAGGGTTAATAGACTTTATGTTGTGATTCACATTGTCTTCAGATGTCTGAAGTGGAGCAAATTTTCATGGATTCGAAGAGCAGCTGAACTAATATCTCTGATCTCTGCTACTGATTTCTCCTCTGTGGTGACAGTGACAGGACCTGAGGGAATGGCCTGAAGGTGTCAGGGGAGGTTTAGGTCGGATATTAGGAAAGGTTCTTCACCCAGAGGGTGGTTGGGCACTGGAACAGCTTCCCAGGGCAGTGGTCACAGCAGCAAGCCTGACAGTTCCAGGAGTGTTTGGACAACACCCTCAGGCACAGGGTGGGATTGTTTGGGTTGTCCTGTGCTGGGCCAGGAGTTGGACTCGATGATCCTTGGGGTCCCTTCCAACTCAGGATATTCTATAATACTAATGAAATGTTAGAGTGCTACAAGGGCTTTTAGTCCCAGTAAAAAATTACTGATGGGCATTGAAATTCCTGTTGACTGTTCCCTGGTTAGCTGTGTGTCCCTCAAGAAGCAGAGTAAAAGGTATTATTGAAACTTGAGGCTTTACAGTAGAGAAAGGTGAGGAAGCTACATGATAGAGTGAGATGTTAGAGGTAGTGACTGCCATAGAGGTTCTGGAAACATCAGTAACATAATTATTGAGATTTTTATACAGAACTTCTTAAAGGAGAGTATTAAGTAGAAATTTTAAGGACAGTGATCAGGCTTTGTCTAGTGACCTGCATCCTTCAAAACTTGAGGGGGTGGAGAAGTTGTGTCCTTCTACCCAAGGCAGATGTGACTTAAGTCATTCCTTGAAGATATTTAATATATTAAGATGACAGTTTCACATCTTCTTCTGTAATTTGAAATTTCTTACTATGCATTTATTTCAGGGTCCTTGAACTTCCCTACTGCCAGTTTAAATTTATGGCACTTGTTCTCCCTGTCTGTGTGGCAGGATAAGGTTTATATTCTCCCTCTGTTATGCATTCACTGAATTTTTTTTTTTTTTTTTTTTTTTTAAATATTTTTTTTTTGTCCTGGTCTCATGTTCACTTGAAAGCTTTAGTCCTGAGTCTTGGTTGAAATGCATCAAATGGGATTGTGGAGTGCAGTAAGTGAGGTTTTTTGGAAGCTGTGCTCTGCAGCTCAGAACTGCACAAGAGATGAGCTCTTTGCCCTGTCAGATGCTGTTAAATGCTGACAATGTTGTCCCTGTGATGTTTGCTAATGTAGGTCGTTCAGGCTGCCATCAGAAAGGGTTTTTTTGGGGTTTTTTTGATGTTCTGTTTACTGTCTGAAGATATAGGATACTTATTTAACATCCCTGCCTCAGATCTGAAGAAGGGCTGTGCCCAAGCATCTTTTTCCCATCTGCATCAGTTGGTTTTGTACATCTTGGTCTCGCCTACTTTAATTTTTATAACAGCATTCTTGCCCATGTGTTTTCAGCTCCATCAAAGCACTGCCTTTTGTGCTGAAGTTGTCAAGTCAGTGGGTAAAGTTTAGCACACTTAAAGCTCAGCTTAGCTGGAGCTCCAGAGCAGGGGTTGCATTGGTCTGCTCATCAATTTACTGCTATAAAAGGCTGCAGAGAGGGGATGTGTGCTGCCTTTGACCCACTGAATGCTGTTCCATCTTGTTTCACAGCTAGTTATCTCAACTAACTTCAGCTGTGTTTGGTGGTGAACTCCTGGAGGCCTTTTTTAAAATGAAGCAACAAATTCTTGTGTTTCTGAGCTCTTTGATATCACTCTGCAGGCATTTTCCTAGGTAAACAGAACTTGCTCAGCAGAACTGTGTGGTCTTGTGTAATTGGAGGAGCAAATGAGGCTATTTAAGGTGGTGGATTTTGCATTGAATAAAAGATTTTGTGTTAGCTGAAGATGACCTTTGATTGCCTGTAACAGAATCAAATGGCTGCCTGAGGAGCTGCGCCTTGAAAGTTTATTGCTTTCTCATGAAGCAGTGATGTAGCTGAAAGCTCCTGTGAAGTGAATGTCCCTTCTTGGTACAAAATAGGAAGAGGGGTTGATTTAAGTAAATAGGAATTGAATTTTCCGTGGTTTAGAGGCTCAGCTACACCTGGCCTCTACCAGAGGTTCTCTTAAAGCATCAAACTATTTTTTAAAATTTTTCAATCAAAATTTTGCTAATTAGAGAGGGAAAGGGGGACTTGTGCCTATTTAACAATATTTTCATGTTGTTTTTAAATATGCTTGTCTTTGCTTGGTAGCTCAGGCACAGAATTTGCTTGGTTAGTAGAGCACCCTTAATGTTTGTGTTATAAAACTTTAAAAAGATGTTCCGCAAAGATTAATAATTAATTTTTAATTTTCTGTTTCCTTAGACTTGAAGGGTATCAGCACTGGCTTGTTGATTTGTTCTGCAATTCTGGGGTTTTAAACTTAAATAGCTTTAGCCTATAAGAGTTTGTTTATACTTAAGGGATTTATGCTATGCTCATCCTTCACTAAGCCATACAATATGAATTGTTCCAGCAGTGTGTTTTTAAATATAAATGGAATAATATTGCATTATTATGAGGTCATGGATCACGGTTTTATTCAGTTTGTAATTGCATTTAATTGGTATTCTGAAGAGTTGCTGATGTTATATCTGTGCTTTATGTAACACTGGGAGTCAGTGCAACTTTTTGCTAAAAAGATGTTTGCATCCAGAAGTGTTTTGGTGAGCTGTTCTAACTTTGCATGCAGCATATGGAGGAGAAGCAGGACAAGGAAGACATGTCCAGATGACACCATTTCTGGTAAATTAACTGGGCCCATGTGGCTGCACAGCTTTCTTACTTTCTTTTGTATAATTGGTTCTTACATAGATGAGAGAGAATGCAGCCCAGATATGACGAGACACTGAAGAGATTTGCTGACCCATAAGCAACTGCATTTTTCTATATTCCTCTTAGAAGATGTGGCTAATTATTTCTAGCTTACCCTTGAATTGATAAAGGTGGATTTCAAGAAACATCTGTAAGGTCAACTGATCCACTCATGGAGCCCTTCCACTGAACAAAAGTAATCCTCACAGAATGCATTTCCTTTAAACAGCATCAAAGGGCTGCAGTCCTTCCCTTTCAGATACCTTCTACTGTGTCTGCCTTATAAATGGAAGGTTTTCACCATAAAAAATGGGAAGTTTTATAAGGCCAAGAAGGGTTCTGGTGACCATTTGGATTGCTTTGTCTCACTTCTTCTCCAATCACCCTACATGAGAGAAGGCTGAAGATATGCAATGAAAACTGATAAGGACAGTGAATCTGTCAGAGACCAAAATGATCAGATTTTATTCTACAGTTAAAGAAAGAACTGCATGTGTATAATTCACTTTTTCTCTTCTTTTCATCTCTTCTTTCCAGTTCTCCATGAAGCAGATTTTACCTTTAAGCAATGGAATAGTGAATGAATTTGTCAAAGATGTCTTGAGGATAGAAATGGTTTTGTTGGGTGGACTTTTTTGTAAATAGCCTAGAACAAGAAGAAACAGAGATTTGGAATCAGTGTCTTAAGGAAGGAGTAATTTTAAACTTTCTTCAGCTTTCATGGCATTGACTTTATCCTTCTCTACAGTAAAGCCTTCAAAAAGTAAATAGAAAGAAGTGGGAGGAGATGAGCAGGTTAGTCCACCCACAAGGAAATCTGCTACAACTTTCATGCCTGAAAACTAATAGAACCCATATGGGTTTAAAAAATGGCTAGTCTTTATTTATGGAATAATAAAAATAAAGTTAACTCAGTGGTCCTTTTAACATCTGTTGAATAAAACAGCATAGGCTGGGAGGCTGCATTGCTCTCTGCTCTGCTGCACAGCATCACAGGATGCCTTGGGAAGGGGAGATGTGGGAAACTTCATTAACACTGCATTCCTCCTGCTCTCTCCCAACATCCTGATCTGGTTTGCTCCCCACCTCACTACTACCAATAGGTTAAGATTTGAGAATAAAACCAGTGAATTCTGTCAGCCACTGTTTTAAAATGTAGCTTAAATTATCATAAGATTAAACAGGTGACCATGGTCCAGAAGGTCATGAAGTGTTGCTTTACAACTCTGCACTTTTTGGGAATACCAAAGGTTATCCTACTATTAAGCTCACCAAATGGAGGAATATAACAATAAATTCAGTATTGGACTGAATTTTTTCCAGAAAAATGTCTTAAGCAGAGATCCTCAGCAGTTTATATTCTAGAATGAGTTTATGCAACCCCTCTCTATCTTTTTCCTTCAGCAGAAAAATGGCCTAATGGATTCTGGAGCATGGAATTCGAGTTTGCTCATACTGCAAAGTCTGAAATGAATTCACAGAGGTAATGCTGCTTCTCAGTTGTGCTGAATCATTCCTTTTGAAAAACTGGGCTTGGATTTTGACACTCAAAGTCAAATATAATTTTTCTTTCAGTTCTGCCTGTCAGAATGCTCATAGTTAAATAAGAAAGACCATCCCTGGTGGCAGCATAATGATGAGTGAGCTTCTCAGTCCTCAGAGACCCTTGAAGGTCGTGGAGCTCAACACTCTGTGCCCTGCTGTGCCCTTTGGCCAAGGCTGTTCAGGAGGACACTGAACTAGAGAAGATGTGGGTGGGAAGGGGGTTGCTTGTGTGTAAGGATGATAGATTTAGAGACCAGGTAATCCAGGGCAGATTTCCAAAATTGTCTTAGCCAGACTGAGTAAGGCAGGGTTCAGGAGTTGTCATTTCGGATTTGTTGTAAGAGCGATGCACCATTTTTCAGTAGTTCCTGTGAACAAAGGTGATGTTTGTCTGACTTTGGCTAAGGGGAAACTTAGGGTAGATAATATTTTCCACTCTTAAATAATGCATACACCCAAAGAATAATTAGAATAATTAGAAAAAACCCACACAAAGAACTAACTTGAGGGAACTATGATGAATTGAAGATTATGGTGCAGTTACAGTGTCTGGACAGCATGTTTGGGGAATTCTGGATGCTAATATGGAACAGCAGATTAATTAGTATGCAGAAGATTGCCACTTGATCAATAATCCTGTTTTAATTTTTAGAACATTAATCAGGCACTCTCAGCTTTACAGGCTGCAATTGTTGTAGTAGAAAGCATTTGTGGCTTTACAAAAAAAACCCAAAAACCTACACTTCTCCTGAGGGTAAACTTTGGAAACTTTCTTTATCAGCAAGATGAATGCAATGAACTCTTCTTCCATCTCCTACATGAATATGCAGATCTCCTTCAAAACAATGCCTTTGTTCTTCAGCATCTAGTAATTTCTAGAGGGATAAACAGAAGCCCGTGAAGTGGCTAAGACCATGAATTATTGAGTCAGTCATCATCATCACAGAACAGTTTGGGTTGGAAGAGACCTTCAGGATCATCTAGTTCCAGCCTCCCTGTTATGGACACAGTCACCTTCCACTACATCAGGCTGTTCAAAGCTCCATCCAACCTGGCTTTGAACACTTCCAGGGATGGGGCAGCCACAGTTTCTCTGGATGTGTCTTACCATCCTCATGGTGAAGAATATCTTCCTAATACCTAATTTAAACACATCTTCCAGTTCAAAGCCATTCCTCCTTGTCGTATCACTATGTACCCTTACCAAAAGTCCCTCTCCAGGCACTGAAAGGCGCTCTAAGGTCTCCCTGGAGTCTTTTCCAGGCTGAACAGCCCCAGGTCTTTCTCCATACAGGAGGTGCTTCCAGCCCTAATGCTGATGTCATTGCTGTGCTCTGGGCTGTAGCTCTTCTTTTTTGTTATAACAAGCAAATGGGCTTCTCTTTTCTTGGAGGAGATCTCTGTTGCTGGTAAGTTCATCCAGCAGCTGAGGTGTTGCAGAAGAGGAACTGAAAAGCAAATTTCTGTTCTGCTGTGCAACATTGCTCTGGTACAGATCTGTCTGCTTTCTTCACAGTTCCCAAATCCTGAGTTCAGTTTGGTTTCTCAGGGCAGTGGAACTTGGACAAGCATTCTCTGTGTGGTTTTGTCCTAGTCCCCTTCCCAACATTCCTCCAACTTGCCAGCTAGTTTGATCAAAATTTGATGAATAGAGATACTAACTCATGTGAAAATAATTAGTTGAAAAGCAGCGAGTTCCTAATGATGCCATTTACTGAGGGAGAAACTGAGGTCAGTTCTGTGCTGATGAGATTTCTGGGACATCCCCAGGAGCTCCAGCTCTGGACATAACCATGGAGAAAGCCAAGGTTTCCCAGTTCATCTGATGGATGTTTTAGATCTTTGTTTTTGTTTGGATAAGCTTGAGTGGAAAAAAATTAGACAACCTTTTATGTGTCTCCCAGCTGTAAAAAAACTGTTGTTTAACTCTTTGTTCCCCAGAGCTTTGGGATTTTTGAAGGTGATGTCAGGAGGAGACAGGAGCAGCAGTGCAGGCAGAATTAAAATAAAAACTAAATTCCTTGATACAATTCAAAAAATGCGTCTTTTTTTCCTCCCCTCTTACTTTCCAGAAGCTGATGCTGATAATCAGTAGTCTTTAAAAGCAGGCTGAAATTGAGCAACCAAAATCACAGTCACAGCAGAAAAGTCTTAACTTGAATTTCCTTGGGGCAAAAAGCCATTCCTTAGCCGACCTTGTCCTGCCTGTTGTTACTGGGGTAGTCTGAGCTTTTTTTTCTGGTTAGAATGTGTGCTTTAGGAAAATGGCCAGTGCTTCTGCATGTTCTTAGTAAAAACTTACGCGTTCTTTTTTTATAATAAATACTGTTTTAGGATTTTCTTTGCTAGCTGTTATCATAATTGCTTACACAGACACTACTATGCAGATACTATCAGTGTGTGTCAGCAAATGCATCTTGCTCAACATGACCAACGCTCCTGCTGCACAGCCCGAATTTCTGACAGATGTTTCTTACCTCGGTAAATGCTATAATCTGATTGGCATTACTTAAAACAGATTACTTTACATAAATGCTACTCAGATACCTACTTGATGAGCAGTATTTATAAAATGTTGTAAATACTTGATATTAAGTGTACTGGAGATGTATTTAACTTCTCAAGTTTGGGTTTTTTTACTTTGTGCCTTGTCTGCTGCTCCATCCCTGTCTGCCTTCCTCCCTGCAACTTGGAATTTTGAGGTTTCTGAGTATCTCCAGAATGCAAATTTTATGCTTTTGGCTTTTTTTTTCTTTTTTTCTTTTTTTTTTTTTTTTGTGCAGAAAAATATTATCATGTTATTTGAAAGAAGAGAATGAGCATATGTCTACTGTGTACTTCTTACAGTTACAAATAGATATTAAGTATTTTTTTTAAATCTTAGCTTCAAGGAAACACTTGTCTATGTGAAAAAATACATATTGAGAATGTAAAATGCTGGACAGCTTCTAAAATTCAATTTAAAAAATTCTCATGCTATGAAGTACTTAGTTTTCACCTTCATTTTGTAGCCTAATACAAAACCAAGAGGGTATGTCCTTGAGAAGAATGAATATAATACTGGTATGAGCAGGCAGTATGTCTTGACACTTGGATTGATAATCTGTATGAGCCTCATCTGTTAAAAGTGTAAAGAATACAGTGAGTCCACACATTTTGTTTATTAAAACTCTCCTTGGCAATGCACTTACCAGTTGATATTTAAAGGGTTTTGTTTTCATTAATAAAATTATATTTAGACCTTCCCCTTTTTACCTCTAGTTTTTTTTCTTTATCTGCTTTTCTGGAAAACATTTCATTTTAATGGAAGAAACACTTGTTTTTTGGTTTTAGTATTTTACACCCTAGAGCACAGATCAACCCAACTTAAGGAAAACTGAAGAAATATCCTGTATTTCCTTTTTTAAGGAAACAAGTCTGACTTGCTCAAGGTCACCAAGGAAGCCCATGGCAGAGCTGGATGTGTAAAAGCAGCTTTCCAGCCCTGAGAGCTGCAGCGTGAACTGCAGAGGCACTGAGCCTGCCTGTGCCCCTTCTGTACCCACATAATTACAATAATTGGGGGTTAAATAGTAGTGTAGCATGTTTTGCTGTATTATTGAAGGTAAATATAATCGACCTTGTGGCTAGAAGTGTTTGTGTGTCTGTGCAGCACTGAGGGGATTGGAAAACTTGGTGCTGGGGGGAGGAAGCACCCAGGCATGTCTTCAGTTCCCTTTGGCTTTCTTCAGCCCCAGAAAGAGCTTTGTGCCTGAGCAGTGATGCAGAACATCTGATGGGCCTGGTTGTGGCCTAATCTCTGTCTCTTTTTTTTCTTCTTTCCAGTGAATATTTTTTCTCGTTTAAATAGAGAAGCAGACAATAGTTAAATGCAGTTGCTGCTGCTTTTATTCTTCTTTTTTTTTTTGTCAAGCATTTTGACATACACCACTAATTCTGCAAGGCCAGCCAGTATATTGAGAAATGAGATGGCAGTAAAGAATGGTAATTAAACATATGCTGTAGACGAGTGCATGCTGCTACAAGTAGGCAGATAGGTTAAGTTGAAGGCTGCTGGCTTTAGATTAATTCCCTTTTGGTTCTAGTCTTGGATAAGCCTTACGCCTTACTGCTGAGGGCTGGGAGTGAGAAGAGATTACCGTGGAATATATAAAGAGCTTTAATGATCAGTGTGAGTCTTGTTCCTGTTGATTTTAATACGTATTCTAGCTGAATCGGTTATTTATAATTTTTGTGAGATATTTTGCTGTGAGTAAAACGGCTATTTGCTTCATTTCTGCATACGCCTTCTGCCTGGATGTGTGTTTCTTATAAACACAGGCTTTTGCAGTGTTTACAGTCACCATTTTAAAAGAAAAATGTTTGTAAGCAGTTTTGATGTTGGGTACTGCAAAGTTAAGAAGAAACAAAGGCTGTGCACCATCTGGGGTGAATGTTTGAGGTGACCTTTGCCTATAAAGAAGCCCCGGGTTTAGAGGGGCTGGAAGTGGGGTGGGTTTGGTTATTCATTCTTGAAGGCAAAGCAGCACTGCCGGGGTTCTTCCGTCCATAATCTTGTGGAGTAAGGCAAGTGCTGATGGAGGGTGTGATGACCCCAATTCCTGCCCGAGTTTGGGGAAGCTCTCCAGCGCTTCTAGGGAAGTTCCCGTGCTCTTACAGGGAAGTTTTGCTCTTTTGGGATGCCTGGCGCTTGTGTCAGCAAGTGAACATGGCAAATGTGTAAAAGCGATGGCAAAACGCGGGTGCCGGAGGGGAAGGGGCGGTTCAGGGCAGCCGGGAACAGAAACATCAGCGGCGGCGAAGGGAAGCCTCTCCGCAGCCGGGCCGGGCGGCATTTCCAGCGCCGCGTCTTTGCGCAGAGGGTGAACCGGAGGCTGCCGGGCGCGGGCAGCAGACGGGGATTAGCATATTAATGGCAGCCGGGTAATCGCCTCCCGCCCCTGCCCGCCCTCCTCCGCAGGGCTCACTCCGCCTCGGCACCGCTCCCGGGGAGGAGGAGGACGAGGACGACGAGGAGGAGGTGGATGATGCTCCGGGGCGGGGGGAGATGAGGCAGCGGCGCGGCTTCCCCGCCGCGGAGCGCGCTGGAGCGCCGGGCGGGCCGGGGGAGCGAGCTGCCCCCGCAGCCAGGTGAAGCCGCACCGCCCCGGGGAGCGCCGGGGCTCCCTCCTCTCTCACGCCGGGATCCGGCACGTCCAGGCGGCTCCAGGCTCCCCCGCAGGAGCCCGGAGCGCTGAATCGGGACATTGTGTGCCGGAGCTGGCCGGCATCGAGCGCTCTCTGTGTATGTGGCTGCTGGAGGTGGCCGGGCAGCAGCCCCCGCGGCGGGCAGGTGCGGGCTGCATGGAGAAGAGCGGCTGCAGCCCCTTCCCCATGTGCTGGGCTAAAGGTACACCGACCTTTTCTCTATATATGTGTATGTAGAATATATATATATATGTACGTGTTTCCCTCTCCCTCTTAATTTAGCGTTTTACCACCTGTGGTTATATGGGTTTTTTTCCTATCAAAGCCAAGCTAGAAAATAAAATATTCCGGTCATGCACTTGCAGTGCGGAGCTGCCCCTCCGCAGGAGCTGCTTCACCTGACAGCTGGGATGCTTCGGGATTTTTTTTTCTCCTTCCTTTAAGAATGATTCGAAATGAAAAGAGCGCTTGAGCTGTTTGGTTTGTACTTGCACTGATGTGAGGATCTGACGGCTTTGTTTGTGATCTTTGTATGTTTGAAGCCACTGCGAGGGTGGTTCTGCTTTCAGTCACCTTTTGGAAGAAGTAGTTTTTAAGCGTCTGATCTGATCGTAGGGAGCGTTTACAGTGGAAGATTCACATCTTTTTACTTGATGTCTCTGAATTTGCCACCCCTATTATCCACCCCCAAACCGAGACAATAAGTAGCCACGGAGCATGAATTTATTACAATGAGAGGGTTGGACTTGAAATTGAGGCTTAATAATAGTCAGATGGACATGGGAAACTCATTCACGTGATAATCTTAACTTGCACCCCAAGACATTAATATTTACTGTATTATCCTCTGGACGGTGTTTGTATATTGGAGTTGTGGGTGTGAGTGTACAGGGATTAAGGTCGAAATTCTGTTTGTAGGCAAAGAATCAAATCTTCCTTAGATGGAAAACAACTGTGAAAGGTTGAGTGTTGCTGGTTGTAAGCATAACTTTCCTCGTGCTCGCTTTCATTTCAATGTACTTTCTTTTTTGGAAGAGAAGCTGGCAGTGAAGTATTGCGTCATCGTAATCTTGGATCACGGACAGCCAGTTACTTCAGAAGTTCAGGGCAAACGTATCTGAGCTAAGGATTGATAGGCATAGCTGATGATTAGTTGTCTTGGAAAAAATAATTAATGAAATTTATTTAAAGTTTTTATTGTCTTGTGATTGGGAGGACACACTAAGCATTTAACACTGTGTGTGTCTTGCCTGCTTTCTGCACCTCGCTGAAATGTTCAGGTTAAACTGGTATTTGCCACACATTGAGATACTATAGTAGCACACAGTGTGGAAATGAGTTAGAAATGGGAGAACTTGGAACACCACACCCTGGTATCATGAAGTACAGAACCTGTCAGTTCACTGGGGAGTAATAGTTAGTAAACAATGAGTAACGGTAGCTGGAAACAAAGCTGAAACACAGTGTCCTTTGCTTTTAGTAAAACTTGTTTATAGTGAAGGGGTAGCAACAATGCCAGATCTGCATGTCATAAATTGGGTAACAAACGTATTAGATTAAATTGGGATTCATCTCCATCTGTTGTGAGGGTCAGGATGAAGGTACCTCTCAGAAAGTAACTTCTAGAAGTAGGGAAGAAAAATCTTCTTAAAGGAAAAGCAAGTTTTTGCCATCTGCTGTTAAGGCTGGTCAGTATTGAGGCATCAGTTTTCTCCCCCTGCTCCAGTCCCAGAGGATTCCCCCAGCAGGGCTGGGGATGGCTGCATTGGGCCACAATAAAAGATATTGATTTCCCCCCCTACCCCTTCCAGCAACTAAAATGAATGAAAAATGATCCCACCTCTTCTCTGGCGCCTGTGTTCTCAGAACAAAACTTCAGGGAAGATTGCTTATCCAGCCCCCTCTGCCCCAAAATATGGAGAGCAGCCATGTAATTTCTCATTATTCCTACTGGGGGGAGAAGGGGGACACCAGGAGTTGCATAAGAGGACAAAGGCATCAGGATCTTCACAGCTGCCAGTTGTGATGATTTCTAGAAAAAGCTACATCACAAAAAAATAGGACAGATGAGAAATAGCTTAGGCTATATTTGTCATTGAATGGTGGCCATGCCTTAGTCGATGATTACTCTGTGTACTGTTCACCGGCTTAACCTTAGGGAAATGAGACGGATCTGGCCTACTTTGATAAGGGCTGTGAGATATCTGCAGTCCAAGAAAGGTAATATATTAATGAGAGAACCATTTAGTTCTGATGTCTTTATTCTGGCTCTTTGGTTTTTTGGTTAAAGCTTCAGGTTACCTGTAGCAAGAACTGATAAAACTTTTAAGTGTTTTATAATGTCATAAAATGTGAGCTTGATGTGTATGTTTTATTATCCATAACTTCTTTTTAAGTGCTCTGTTCTCTTTTGAATGGGACAGATTAAGCTTTCATTGTACCAGGTGTGATCTCAGCAAATGTTTGTTCTTTGAAAACGCTTTGAAATATTTCAGTGAGTCTGTGTTCATACAGAGCTTCCACTTTTTTTTTAGCATTCTTAAATCTGAAATCGTCAAATCTTCTTAGCGATAGCGTGGGATGACCTAATTGCAGCCAATTCTGTGGCTCTGTCTGTAGCACTGCATCAGAGAATAAGATATTTGCTTGCTTTATGAAGTATTTGTGTAAATCTGTGTAGTTGGGGTTTTGCCTCCTCTTCACATCTAAATCTAATCTAAGCAGTGTTACTGAATTGAGTAATTTGATCTGAATCTTCACATTCCAGATCAGAGGGTATTCTGATGGGTGAATGAAGAGAAACTGTGTATTTTCTTACTGGCATCTTTCTTCTCAGTAAGTCTGTATTACTTTAGTAAGGATAGGAGTAAGACATTTTTGGCTGCTTCCTCCCTCCCATTAGGTAATTTGAAACTCAAAATCTTAGGTCTTGTGGAATAATCATCCTGAAGCTCAGTTACAACTTCAGGGGATGCTGAAGTGGCTGTCTTGATCCCTGAGGAGTCACTACTCCTTTCCCAGCTAAGTGGTGAAACTTTGTGCTGCTGTCATACAGGGATGTTTCCTTTCTGCCTGTAACAGCGGACTAGAAAGTAGTCATGGATCATTAAAGACTTTTTACTGACGTCTCTGAACTTTGTTGAGATCATTAATAGTATAATGTATCGAACTTTGACTTAGATACTTTTGCTGGTGACCTTTTTTGTTGTGTTTCCTGTGAATTCCTGCCATTTTAACCTTACACAATAACTCGGTGAAAGCAGTGTAAGTGTGACAGCCAAGGTTACTTGGGCAGCTCTGCTATAGGTCCGAATTATCTACCCCAAGGAGGAGGAAGTTTCTTGAATGTCTTCCACGTGAGGAATTCCATTTAGTCATTTATGAACAATTAACTGATATAGTTCAAAGTGTGCCATGTGAGTTGTTATTGCAGGGTGACCACAGTCCTTGAGCTCAACCCTTCAGACTATCACGGAAAGGTCTATACTGGCTTAAAATAAGCCAAATTCAGTCAAAAACCTTGTCTTGATTAAAATAAATATTAAAAAATCTAACCTGTGTTGTGAAATGTATTTAATCTACTGGGAAAGAGTTTTGCCCTGTCTGTCGCAAATGTTGCAATCTTTTTTTAAAGAGATAAGCAGTTCCAAGTTAAATGTTGTGGGTTTATTTTGTGGTGAGCCCTGCTGATTCAGGGGGTGTGTTCAGATGGGACCTGCTGGTGATGTGTTGAATATAAGCAAGACAGTTGGATATGTAAGAGAAAAGTTCAGAGCTGTTTCTTCTTCATCTCCATGCCATAAATCTCTACTGTTTTGCTAACAGAGTGATAACTTTCAGTCCAACAGGCCCTTAGTTTTTAAGGTGATAGGTGATCACTAAGAGGCACACAGTGGTAGAAAACAGAGTAAGGAAAGTTACTGATACCATGAAGGTTGTAGGCAGGTAAATAATCTCTAAAGCAAGATTTCTTGTTTCTTTGATACAGACACTGTATATGAAACACAGAAATGTAATTGCTGTTGTGTATTGAAAAGGAAAAAAGCCATTCTATTAGTGTGAGTGTTCTGCTGCATCTTCACAGTGAATTTCAGTTGAGATGACCAGAGGGAAGCACCTGCTCTTGCATCTTTTGTGGATCTGAAGGTGTAGCTTGGGAATGCCATTAAGTGCTTTTTCCTTGGTATCTGAGAGCCATTAAAATGAGGAAAAGTCTGGTCTGTTATTTGGCACTGTTGTTGACTAACTACAAGGGCTACATCAGCCATTTCTTTCTAAATTATAAACTTGCCTAAACTTTTGTCAAACTTTATTAACTTTGTCCCTTCTTGAGCTGTGAGATTTGCAAACCGTAAAAAGCATCTCTTCAATTCCTCTGTGCCTGGGTTTGTTTGGAAGTTTTTCTTTCTTTTGTAGAAAGGAGAAAATTAGTATTAAACTCATCAAACCACTGATGTTCAGAGGCATTTGAAAAAAGTTCATGGAATCACAAAATGGCTTGGACTGGAAGGAACATTTAATATCACCTACCTAGTTCCAGCTTCCCTGCTGTGAGCAGGAATACCTTCCACCAGACTGGATTGCTTAGAGTATCATATTCCTGATATGCCTGTGTATATTTAAAGGTGGAAAATAATCTGGAAAAGCAAGGGTTCTCCCCTTCAGGGCTACAGCACAGCTTGTGGTAGCTCAATATTCTAAAAAATACATGAACTATGCAGCTCTGGGAGTCTGCTGCATTCCCATTGGGGTGATTTGTTCCATATTCAGAGACGACTGGAATGGAAGAGTTTGAGATATTTTTACAAGAAAGGAAAGCAATTGTTCTAAGGGCTGGGGGAGCATTTGGTGTTCCCCGGGTAGTGGATATGTGTGATCTTATCAATTGGAGCACCTGGTAATGAGCCAGTGAACCAGCTTGGAATTAAATTCTGAGCTGCCTGGAAAAAGCTAAAACTTAACTAAGGAAAACAAAAGGTTTTAAATATCCTTTTAAAGAAGCATTAGGAAAAAGGCCTAAGAGCAAAGTTTGGAAGTTGGCACTCAAGTGAATGTTTCATTCTTGGAAATGATGCATTAAGCAGAAAAGTTAACTGGGAGTTTATAGCCCTAATAGCTTTCGTATTCTGTTTATATTTTAATTTCTTTTTAATCATGAGTCCCATAGTGTGTTTGTATATATATTTTTTCTGTGTGTAAAATACATATACAGACATGTGCATAATTTTCCTTGCCCAGTCAGCCTGACAATAGTTGCAGTATTTCAAAATTAGCATCCTTAGATACCACGATGATCTCTTTCCTGTTTTTGCATTTTTGTGAACACAATTCATTGGGCAATGGCTCTTCTAGCACAGCTATTATTGGAAGGACTATGGTACTGAAATTAACTTTTGTGACTGGTGTTACATTTGTAAGAAACATATTAGCTTGTCTCAATCCTTCACTTGCTGTAGTGTTGCTGAAACAGAATAGTTGCGAACTCATGTCCTGTAAAAATTTTGGTGTGCCAGCCAGTAGTACGTACTTTTCATTAATTACCTGGGAAAAAACCCTCACTAGTATGCCTAAATTCATGACCTGATACAGATTTGTTCATGTAATTATTAAAAACTGGAGACATTCTAGATTAATATACACTATAACAATACAGTAGGCAAGCCTGCACAAGCTGCTGAATTCTATAACCTGGCACAGCAAACAAAAGCCAGACATAAGGAAGTATCTTTGTAAATGTTACATTAAAAGAAGCTTAAGTACAGGATATCATAAATATATTTGATTATAGGAGTTACAAAGATATTGTAGCATTCATGACAATTTGTCAGGCAAAAGCAATGAGATCACTGTTCTCCATATCTCCTGTTGAGTCCTTGGTGAGAGCTGCCAATGCCTGTTTTTCCTGAGAGGTTGTCAAGGGCAGGGTTGCTGATGTATGGAGGTAACTGGTGGTTGCCCAGCACTGGGTAATTCTGCATTTATTGGCATATGGAAAGAGGGTTGGATTTGCCTCTTCTGATATTTAATGTGGCTTAGCATAGATATTATGAAAAGCATTTCTGTGTGTATTCAATCCTGCTGAGTCATTTCATTGAAAATAATCTGTAAACAAACTCCCTTTTTTCATTTATTTATTTGATAACCAAAGTTTGTTACTTTGCCAGAAGGGAGATTGCTTAATCCTTTTCCCAAGCACTGTCACTGCTTTCTGAAGTAGTGTTTCTTCTGCCAATGATTTCAGATCCATGTAAGTAAGCACTAGGGGTTTGTGCTGTCTTTTTATTTAAATTGGACTCAGCAAATTAAGTGTTGTCCCTTGCTTTACTGAGGAGGTGTCTGAGGGGAAAACAGCTTTTTCCATGGCTGAAATCTCCTCATCTTGAGTAAGTCAGGAGTAAAATCAGTGTGTGACCTTCAGTTCTGCCGTGACTTGGGACAGCTGCTCACAGCTACTGAGCACTTCAATAATGTCCTGCACAGACTCACATCAACAGGGGACAAGTGGAATGGAGTGTGGTGTTTTGAGACTGAAAGCTGAACTTTTTACTTCAGTTTGATGTGCTGAAGAGCTAAAAGTAAAACCAGACTTTCCTCACTTGAACAATACCTCCTGATGAAGCTAAATTAATTACTTAGTTGCCAGTGTATGAATTCCCATATTGGTTAAGTTTTCTCCTTTAATAACCATGTAAAGGTCATTGAAGCAAGGAGCATTTTCATCATAAGTGATTGCAGGGTGAGTAATGGTCTGCGGTCCTGTTAAATCTTTATTTCTGGGAAGGAGAGTGGGAAGGAACTGGGCGTGTTCCTGAAGCTTCTTTGCTGATTTCGGAAGATAAGGGGCAAAAAGATTTAAACTTTTTCTCATAGGCTTTCTGCGAATGTTTGCAACTCAGCAGTGAGCTGTTCTTGCTGGTATGGGGAGATACTGAGAATCATGCTCCTGAAATTTCAGTGTGTTCAGCTCAAAGAGGTTTTTGTCTCAGCTGTGTCACGATGGTTGGTCAAGATAATCTGGAGAATTGCAACAAAGATACTTTAGAGTGGAGCAACCTTTTCAATTTGATCCTAACAAATTATTCCCATGCAACGAATTGCAATGCCAGGGATTTGAACAGCAGCTTTTTGTCCATTCAGGAGTTTGATTGCAGGAGGCTTGACTCATCCTGGTAGAATTAAAAGGTCTCTGATTTATGATCAAATACGAGCGTGTGTGTGCTGCAGATATCCATCCCAGCCCCTTAGCAGAGGGAAGAGGCACTGCTCAGGTGCCAGGGAGCTGTGGATCTGTTCTCAGTGCAGGGCTAATTCCTGTGTCATGTTTATCACATGAGTGGCAAAAAATTAGGATTTGCACCCCAAGCTGTTCCAGGCTGTGTCCTCTGGTATGGAGGTGGGATGGGCATGTAGTGGTGGTGCCTGTCAGGTCAATAAGTTAATGTTTTACCAACTAACTAGATTTAGCAGAAGGTGGGCTTTTCTGCATGTGTTTCTGAACCTGAAATTAAGGGGATTTTGTTCTGGTTATAATTGTGAGGACTTAATGCCTGGGGGTTTTCTTACACAGAGTTGGGAGGATGTCATAGAATTCTAGAATGGTTTGGATTAAAATCTTCAAGTTCATCTTGTTCCAACCCCTGCCATGGGCAGGGACACCTTCCACTAGCCCAGGTTGCTCCAAACCCTGTCCAGCCTGGCCTTGAACACTTCCAGGGATGAGGCAACCTGGATTCTCTGGCAACCTCTGCCAGTGCCTCACCAGCCTCATAGTAGAGAATTTCTTCCTTGTTCCTGTTCTGTCCTTGAAGTAAAACATTTGCCTCTTCGTTTTATACTTCTACTTTCATATTTTTAAAAATACATACACACAGTACTTTGTGGAGTGTATAATATAAAATACAAATTCATTCTGTACTGTATATACTGTTTTATAGACATATGATATATAAACTGAATATATGGATGCAAGGCATCCTCAATTCTTCAGCAGGAAAATATCCATTACTTTTCTGCTTTCCAGAGTAATTTTGGTGGTTGTATAGGTTCTGGTTTTATGTGATGCTGAGCAAATGTCTTACAGGTTTTGGGTGCACTAATCTAGTTTTATGGGAACAAACTGTCTCACCTGCATTGACCAGTAGTGTTGGACTTCATGTTTGAAGTACCAAATTTGCACATCTAAATATAATTTAAATATCTTTGGTCAGTCTGGAGGTGCAGTAAAAATTATTTTGAAATTATGCTCTTATCTGCCACATCTCACTTCTCTTCCCATCTCTGGCTGTGCTACATTTGTGCGGTTCAGGTACAGCATCCCACACTGATGAAAACCAAGGTGTTGCAGTAGGAACAGGAGCACTTGCTGTGGCTCTGTGGCTGCCAAATAATTTCTGTGATAAACCCTCCTTCAGGTCATCTTCTACTCAGAATTATCCAAATCCTTATTGCTCATGCTCAAATCAGTCTGGAATTTTTGAAATTGCTCATCCCTAAAATTTGAAGGGAAAGTAGTTGTTCTGTGTCCGATCTGTTTTGGGAGGGAGCAGTGGCTGTTGGAGATGAGAGTGGGAACGAGCTGGAAATGAGAATTATTTGAAATCAGGAACAAGAACACCCTGGGTACTCCTAGATGCACAGCAAGGTCATGTTTATGATTCCTGTTTCATCCTGTAGGAAAAGCCAGGCAAGTTAAGACACACTTAATGTTTATCCAGTATAGAAAAGCGATGGCAACAGTCACTTCTGTTTAATCCAGATTTATCTCCAGTTTGTTTTTTTTAATGTTAAAATCACAGTTAAGCCAAAGTAAAATAAACCACGGTGGGAGGGTTTGGGTGTAAATATCTCAGGAACAAGAAAAAATTATCAAAATAGGGGAAAACCTCTCATATTTGAAACTGGCTGTAAAGTGGGATCATACTTGGGTCTGTATTTATCAGTACACAGAGGTCAAAAATACTGGCTGAAGGATTTTTACATTCCGGTGTCTCAAGTTTGGAACTTGCAGCTTTGAAACTTGCAGTCACAAGTCTTCTGTCTTTCTGCTGCATGGTATTGGGAAATTCAGGAAAGTTCAGTGTGAGCACAGTATTTGGAGGCATAAAAACAAGACGGAGAATACCAAACCTCAACTTGAAATGGTTTTTCATGTCTGCCAAGAATAATAATTTTATTTTATGAATCAGTCACTGATGCCTCAATCCAGTCAGTATTTTCCTGTTCAGTGGTAGGAACATGAACAAGAGGTTGTGATTTTTTGGAATAATACTACATTTTGGGAAGTGGGAGCCATTCCCTTTCCCTGGTGTGGGAATTACCATGAACTTCAGTTTTGTTTCTGTTTGTGGTACACGTGATGCTTCAGCCCTAGAATAGTCATACAAAGCAGTAGTTAATCTATAACTTTTTGCAGGTTATTACTATAAAATTCTTGAATATTTTTCCTTCTCTTACTAGGACTTTCCTTGCTCTATAAATCCAGTCTACACTCACTCTATTAATGTTGCTCCAGTTTTGTTGTAAATGGGAATAAAAATGTGCTGGTTGACTTCTTTACTAGCAAAAGTATTTCTCAGATCAGGCAGCAGGTAGGACATGAGCTGTGCCCTTCTATTCTCACAAGGACAACCTGCTGCACTGCAATAAAGCTGCTCATAAAATGTGTCCTTTGTGACTGACTGGGCAGATTTTATAGGGTTGGGTCCTTTCAGGTGCTGAATGTTTCCTCCTTCCTTATCCACATGCACTCAGGTATTCCAGCACTCACCACCTGTCCATTAACACACTTGGATATTCCAGTCTGCTGGAAATCTATAGGAATGGTCATTGCTTAGTGAAATTAAAGCCCTGCTGAAGAAGAAAGGTGGATCTTGAACACTTTATGTTGTTGATTTGTTAATTGTGGCCTGTGTTTTCATTGGTTCAGTGTAGTTTGGCACTGAATTTTTAGATGGACTACTACTTTTTGCTTTAATTATTACTTCTTTGTGGGTTTTTTTTTCCTCTTTCAGGCCACAGAGGTGCTGTTTGTTTTATCGCTGTGAACTGTTTCATTTAGTATGTAAGAGTAGATTATATAAATGTTATAATAACTTGATTTATAAGTTCAGAGCTTTCTGTCAAAACAACGTGTTCGTAGACATACTCCCAGCATAATTTGTTATCTCTTTTAAATCTTAATTTTGTTGCATTGAAACAAACAAACAAGGAATTTGAACCTCTACAGCAGGATGTGCTATGAGAATTGACAAATCCTATCCAAAATAATTTCTTCCTAAATGCCTTATATTGGTATAAACTTTTACTAAGTACATTTGAAAACATCAAGATCAATCTGTAAGTTTAATATATGCTGTACAGCAATATATTGTCTTTTTTAAATTAGACTCTGAAAGAGCAAATCCAATTTTAAATTTATGCCTTACATTTGGAAAATGAGGAAAAAGGTATTTATGATATTTTTTTTCTTGACATTTTTCCAATTTATAAAAGCAACAACTCTGATTTTAGGTTGGTTTTTTTAACATCAGATTTTTCAGGTGACAAAACTGAACAATGAAGGCAGACACACCAGGGAAATCGTTTAAATTTTTGCAAGTCCTGTCTTTTTAAATGCTATTACAAATGACTGAATTGTGATACAAGGGAAGATGGATAAGAGATGTTTTTAATAAATTACCTTGTATATCATAAAAGTGAAATAAATAGAAACTGAACCAGGGTTTTGTTTCATTTTGGTATTAGTTGTCTACGTCTCCAAAATCTTTATGCTCTGAGTTTCTTTTGATTAATTAAAACAATGAAGAATATTGAGTTGTCTAATTTAAAAAAAAAAAAAAGAGCATGCATTGTTGAGGAAAGTCTTCCACAGTTCGAGTTGGCCACAGACACCTCAAGTCTGATGAAGAACTCTTGCAAGAAATGGAGCTTTCTGACCTTGAGGGTGGTAGAGGATCATTAAAATGAGTGGGGAAATGGGGCTGGGCTGGGCTGCTCCTGCAGTGGAGAAACTGCCAGGATCTGTTCCTGGAGGTTTTTTTTCTTACAGCATCACCCTTTCTGTGCCTATCTCACTTCTGCTGCATGTACAGCAGTGTCACAGTCTGTGCAGCTCAAGTTCTTGCTGTGAAAAATACATTTTCTGAAAGAAGGGTGAAACAGGGATGTTTTCAGTCTCTTTTATTAACTGACATCTTAAATGAGGAATTAGTGTTGCCCATTAATAAATCAGTATTTGCTCTTTCCTAAAACTTTTATAATGCATAGTATTGCAGTTAGTGGAATATAGTGGCTTGAGGGTGTTTTTTTAGGTGCTTGATCTTTATTTTAATTTTTTTTTCAATTTTATTTATTTTGCCTAAAGGGGTAGAGTAAACCATGAGGTCTCATCAAGTATGCTGCTCTGTACTCTTCTTTGTATTAGCAAAGTATTCTTCTGTTCACCTCTTAAAAGTGGGAAAACTAATTTCCTTCTGGAGTGTGAAAATCATTTGCAGCTCATTTCTTCGGAGCAAATCGTATTAACTCTTAATGTCTCAGGTTTTCCTCTGAGTGGTGTTGTCTTTGACAGAACATAACTGCGTTTTAAGTGAGCTTTTCTCCTCGGATTCCTGTCAGCCATGAAACTCACTTGCTCACTGAAATATTCTGCAGCTGATTAAAATGTAATGAAATCATGTTTCTGACAAACGCTGCGCATCTTTAAAGACCATACTTTGACATTTGCAAAATAATGGGAAATAATTAGAGGTTCGTTGTGCTTATGCTGCCGTTGACTGTGCCAGGCATATCTCAAATTAACCTTTTCCTTTACACTTCCTTGTAGTTACTTGTTCAAATGGTCTCTGGCCAAAAAGAAGCACCACATTACCTGTTGGAAGCTACAGTCACCTCTTTAAATTCCAGTCTCAGGCTGGAGACCTGTAGATGGTGCCATGATAGTCAGTGATCAGCTGTTCTGTTGATTTTGGTGCAAATTACAGGTGCTCATTAGCTTCCTTCTGTCAGATGCAAACAAGCCTTACTTGTCTATCCTGTTCCTGAGAATTCCATGCATTTCTACCCCTGTTAAAGAGTCCTGGTCTTTTTATTCACATCTGTTCATTTAGTTGGTCAAACCTGTCTGGGTACCAGCTAATAGTTGATAAATGGCTTTAAAGAAGGAGGGGAAAAAAAGAAGGTTGAGGTTGAAAATTACACTTGAATTTGTAATACTGGTATTTAAACCAAAATATTTTTGCATTCTTTAATCATTGTAATGGAATAGTTCCTCTTCCTCTCCTACCTGTTCTCTGCCCCCCCCTTTGTCTCTCCTTTTCACCTCCCTCTTGACCAGGTATTGAAAATCAGTAAATGGTATTTAGTGGTTTAAAAGTGGAGGCTCAGAACCATCAGTTTTGGGCTGTGAACTCCAAGCAAAACTAAACTCCCACCAAAACCAGAAAAAAAGAAGCCTGGACTGGTTTATTCTATCTGAATGTGTAAAAGCAACTAAAAAAATCATTTAAGCTGCAGCAGGAGGCCTCAGAGGGAAGCACGGGCTGCATAGCTGGGAAGGGCAGATGAGGAAGCTCTTGGCAGGGAGGAAAGGGGTAGCAAGTTCTGCAGCTTTGGCAGCAGCAAGGACAAATTATTAAGCTGGTGAAATAGCCCATGGTGACAGCTTACTTGGCTTTGAAAAATTAACTCAAACCTCTGTACAAATACACTCTTCAGAAATAATCATACATCAATTTTGTGGCTTCTTACAGAGGTATATCTGAGAAACCAGGCAAAGTCCTTTAATGATATTTGAACATCAAACTATACATGAGAACTTAAACTGTGTGCAAGAAAATATTTGACTTTTTAAAAAACCCTTGGAAAATAATGCATGACGGACGGGACATCTTTAATTTTCTTAAGGTTTTTTTTTTTTAGCATATTTATATGAACCCTTTTAAGGTTCAGAATATACAGTGTAGGCTTTTTGGATGTGTTCATGGATGAGCTTTTTTAATAGGGTTGTTTATTTTTCTGATTTGTTCTATAATAAAAATGTTATTTGACTTCTTTTAGTTTTCTGACTTGATGTCAGGCTTTTCCAAGCCTGGAAATCATCATCTTTCACTGGCAGCTGTTGACTTGGTAAATGGAGTCTATGAGAAAGCTGCCAAAGCTTTGTATCTGTATTTTCATCAGGATTTTTTTGAAGCCCTAAGGGATATATTTGACCTTAGGAACAAGTCCAGAGGAGGCCATTAAGTTGATCATGGGGCTGGAGCACCTCTGCTATGGAGCACTGGAGAGGGCTCCAGGAGAGCTAGAGAGGGACTTTGGACAAGGGATGGAGTGACAGGACACAGGGAATGGCTTCACACTGGCAGAGGCTGGGGTTAGATGGGATATTAGGAAGAAATTCTTCGCTGTGAGGGTGGTGAAGGCCTGGCACAGGTTGCCCAGAGAGGTTGTGGATGTCTCATCGCTGGAAGTGTTCAAGGCCAGGCTGGATGGAGCTTGGAGCAACCTCATCTAGTGGGGATGGCAGGGGAATGGAACTGGATGATCTTGAAAGTCCCTTCCAACTCAAACCATTCCAGGATTTTGTATTTCAGCTTCAACAACAGAAGCAAAAGGTCAAGCTTTTATGGATGCTCTTAATGTAAAAAACTTGATGCCATCAGTGATCCAGTCTGTTGGACAGCATGTCCTACTTGTGACTCCCTCGGGAGACTCTGAGCAAGACTGCAGTCTGTCCTTAAGTTTTCTTCAGTATCCACTGCATTAGAGACTTTTAGACAATCTTCTAATATCAGCTTATCCATTGTTGTGAATTTTGTAAAAATTGATCAAACTCTTGGCTGGAGTCCTGCTCTTTTAGGTTCTCTTCCCAAGGCTTCTGCTCTGCCCCTTCATTATTTTGGTTGCACTTCTCTGGACTTTTGGACAGTGCACAGTGTGTTCTGGAAATAACATTGACTTTTCTGTTGCACCTTGGGGCAAAAATAGAAAAAAATCTATAATTTTTCGCTGGCAAGGGGTTGTGTGATGCTCAAGATACTCAACATCCACTCCTTGCCTTTAGGAAGCACTGACAGAACTTATTCCAGGTCACTGAGATCCCAAAGACCCAATTTCAGGCTAAAATTAGTAATGTGATGAAAAACTGTATTCTTTGGTTGGAATACTTGATAATTTTATCTGTTTGTGCAGTTATTCCTAATGCTAGCGACTGTTCCGTTTGTGTGGGGATTTGGGTGATTCTAGGTCCCTCTGACCTGTGAAATACTTGCTGCATGTTTGTAGTGAGGAAGGTGTATTGTCACAACAACATTCAGGTTTTGTGCAGAAACATTTTCATACATATTAAAGCACACATAGTCCTTGCTGAATTAGAATATTCTTCTCTTTTCTCTCTAGCTACTATGAAGTATTTATTTTAAAATAAATTCAAGCATATTGAGAGCACAGATTGCAGGTGTATAAAAACTGCTTCCTGAAGCTCACGTACAAAGGTGTATTAATTGCCAGATCCTTTTGTGAGAGATTGTGTTCTCAGGCCAAGTCAATTCAGCATTTAAAAACTGCACGTGTTTAAGTTCATGCCCCCTCTCCAATTAATATTCCTGTATGTTCTAATAGAGACTTGAAGGAAGATGGATTGATAGCTCTGTGTGTGGTGTTGGCTTACGGAGGTGTCTTGTTTGTGTAACACCAACTTAATTTATTACCACCTGCTGTTTCTGCAAATGGTGAGATTGTCACACACAAATTGCATATTTCATCACTGTGATGGTGGGAATTGATTTATTGTTTCCAGGGAAATAATTGAATAGAGGAAAAATGCACTATAAAGTAAGTTGCATCTTTATGAGCTTCTTAATGCCTGTCCATGATCAAATATATTCTAAAAAGATGCAGTAAATTCTCGTGGGGGTAGTGAAACCTGCTGACTTGATGTCTTCAGGTTTGCCCGAATTTCTCGACCATGAAGATGTTAAACCAACCACCACCTGTCTCCTTTGATACCCTCGATTTTACTCCTTTTTTTGAAATGTGTAGCAGTTGAATTGGATATTTCTGACCCCATTCACTGTTGTTTGAAATTATATAACTGCCAGTAATGAATAAATATCTGGATGATCTCAGATGGGATGAGATGGATTAGATGGAACAACCCAAACAGTTGTTTTAATGGAAGAGGCTGACGCTGGTTTTGGCACAGGCTGTCTTGTATTTATGGCTTGTGCCTTGCAGAGCAAGGTGTAGGTTTGACCCAGGATGTCTCCTGTCAGGGGAGGTTGGAGGAGAGATGAAAATAGTGCCACAAACACCATGATTGAATATTCTTGTGGTGTTCTGCATGATTGCTTCCACAATTGGAAGTGACAAAACTGATGAAGCTTAATTGTACTGCAACTTGTCTTGCTGTAGGGGATTGAACCCACCTCTTCCAGGTTCCAATTAATTTTTCTACCACAGACCAATATTTCATCCTTTTTAAGTATTAAATTTCTCTGTCAGAGAACTTTCTTGAAGGAAACGCTAAAGTAAATGTATTTCAACTGGCTAATACCAGCTGGAATGGCTTTTTTCCTCTGGTTTAAAAACTTAAGGAAGTAGTGACTCAGTTGGAAGTAGAATGGTCTAATTGCAGCTCTTACCTTATTCAGCTCAGAAGTTTTAACCTTTCTGAGAATATGTGTCTCATGCAAAGCCAAACTTTTAGCTGATCTGGCATACATATTGGAGATGGTTCTAGGGGAAAAAAAAAAAGTTTTTGTAACATCAGTTCTTTGATAAGCTGTTGTCTGACTCCTGTCTGTGTTTACAGCACATTGAGGAAACCTCCAAAACACACATTCTGAACCCACTATATATTGTAATCAAGTTACTTAAGTGAGAGCTTTCCCTTAAAATTGTGATTTCCTTATTTCTCAGTACAATGTAAATGTTGACCTGGACTTCAGGACCTGTAGTATATTAGACATGCTTTAATTAATCTAAACTCAGGGAAGGTTCAGTAGCCCTGTGTTATTAGATTGGAGGTAAAAGACTGAAAAATGTCTTGGATGGAGGCCAAGGGTGTTTTCTTGGATTATGCCAATTTTTAGAGCTTTTCAGTGTGGATGGTTTTTTACAGAGACTTAATGAAGCATTCACTGGAAAACCCCCAAGAAACTTCACAACTTCATTGGGATTAAAAAGGGCAAAACCAGTGAATCCCCTTCCCATTAGATGTGCAGTGCACAGCACAGAAATCCCTATTTTTGTAGGGAGAGTGTGGGGACAAGGGAGAATTCCAGGTGCAGTGAGGTAGTGAGTCCTGGGTTTAGATCCAGCCCTACACAGCACATCAGGAGCATCCACCTGGAATGAAAGCACAGGTAGGGAATCCATAAATTCTGTTCTGATACAAAAAGCAATGTGGAATCATTGGTGCTGACTCAAGAAGTCTGAAGAGGGCCCTGATGATCTGTTTGGAGTGGATGAAGTGTTTTAAATTGCCTTTTTAAGGCTATATTAAGTTTTGTTGGTTTTTGTTATTATTTTTAATCAAAATCTTGAAATGGCCGTATGCAGTTTATGTGTGTCTGCCTCTAGCTTGACTTAGCTAGATTTCAGAGTAAAGAATCACTTTATTCTTCATTTCTGCCTATATACCAGAGGCTGTAGTTACTGGCTCTGGAAAGCACTGGAGCCAGAATAGACCCAAGGAAAACTTTCTACAGGTCATTGAATTTTGTAATAGGCCATTGCCATGCAATGCAACAGCAAGACTGTTGTCATGCTGTTCCTCTTGAGCACTTAATTGCCTTTTAGCTGATGGTTAAAATTATTAAATGGGGTTAAAAATTAAAAGACAGTTGGAACGTTCTGAATTATAGACTGGGATGATGTAATTCAGTAATAAGAAACTAGGAAAACCAGGGTAAAATCCGATGGTAGCCAAAGCCAAATGTGTTAAGCCTTGATAGTGCATAGCCAGGATACTTCACTGCTCTCCTTAGCTGCTTCTAGTTTCAGGCACTTCCAGTTTTTAATTTCGGAGAAGCACACTTGCATCATCACCAGTCCTCATTAGTTTTTACTATTCTAGAAGAACAATAAACTCTCCCTGCTTATATTTCCTTCTGAAGCTGTTCAGAAGAAGAGCTTGTGCTGTGTGGATCTTCCTTGGAGCAGTATTTCAGTCAGGAGTGTTAGAAAAAGATTATTTGAATTCATACAGCTCACTTCAGTCTCTTGTTTCAATGTTCATAGCTGCCAACAAGTAGTGCAGCTTCAAAATATACAGAATTTAATTTTAATCTCTATTTTAAAATTGCACAGTTGTTACTTGCTCATTTCTGTGGTGCCTTTTGAAATAAAACTGCACCCCTTGAATTCTCTAGAGCTTGCTAGAAGCAAGCAAGAGAAAATGCAAGGGGGAGATTAGTGTTTATTTGAATTTCAGTGGTGCCAAGGGACCACAGTGAAAGTTCAGAGTGCTGTTGAGAAATTAGGCAAGTATCTAACTGGATACTGTGTTCTAATTAAAGCTTGTACAGACATTGATTTTCTTGTATTCCCAACACAACTGATGTTTCCTCACTATTTAATTTTTTAATATTAAAACCAGAAAATGGTGCCAACTCCAAAGGGACTTGCTGATAGTGCAGATTATGTAATGTTACAAGAAAATTGGGTTAAACTGAGTGTTTAAAGGTACATTAGGACTTAATCCTGTGGGATTTTTAGTGAGAAGGATGTGTGGTGTTTTGAATGCAGGGTAGATGGAGTACAAGACACCTTGGGACATTTGAAAAATTGCTCCTTGACAGGACAATAGTTTAGCCATTGGTGAATCCTTTGAAACTTTCTCAATCCCTTCATCCCAAAGTGCATCTATCCCAGTAACAGCTACTCCTCTGGCACTCAGCAAAATCCACTCCAAGTTCTTAAACAGCCTTTGTCCATAGCAGGTATACAGGGAATATGTCCTTGTTTCATTTAATTTAGATGATACATTTATTCATTTATATTTTTATTAATTATTGATTTTTACTGTGTTACACTTGTCTTGTATTTACAGACCAGGATTGTCGTATTGTTTCACTTCATGTGGGTCTTGTAGTTCATGCTGTCTCTAAATTCCTCCTTCATGCTTCCCTGAACGTTTAATCTCCTAGAACAGTTATAATTGAAATAAATGTTCCCATATTGGCAATTTGTATTGCTAAACTTGTTTTGACTTTGGTCTGTATTATCTTTGAACTGTACTGAGACATAGATTTAGTAACTGTTCAGGCAATATTCCCTGAGGGGAAGAAAGTGGAATTGCTAGTACTGTTTCTCCATTTCATATTGATATTGTGAAGTACTTGGTGAGACAATTAGGCTAAAGTAGGTACTAAGAACTCGATTTTAAAATTCTTTTAGTGTGTTTGGCTTTGTACTTTGACCTGAGAGCCTTGATAAATGCTTTTGGCTGCAACTATTGCACTTAAGAATGCATAAATCTGGAGGAGTGGGGAGAAAGCAGTGACCAGGAGGGGATCAGAGAAGAGGCAGCAACAGAAATAAATAAATAAATGTGTACGTGGAAGTAGTCATAGCAAATATTACCAAAACCAGTGAACATAGCTGAAGGGCAGGGTAAAGTGGAACAAAGGATTGCTCCTTTTTTCTTCTGCTTTTGAACATCAACATTTGCTGAAAGAAAAAGTACAAGAAAAATAAACTCAGCAGGGAACAAACAGGGACATTCCAACGTGATTTATGGAAATAGCTGGAATTACTGAATGTCTTTGAAGGCTGAAGTGATGATAAAAGGAAAAAATTAGCCCTTCTCCTTTCTTTCTACATTTGCCCCTGATTTGAAATCACAAACCTGATGGTTTTCTCAAAGTTTCATCCGTAAAGCTCGATCCTTAAATGTGTAACAAGATGTTGACGTCAAGAAAATGCAAAAAGAACTTGTTGCACACCTGGCAACAAGGTGTTTGTATCAGGCCATGGCTTACCAAAAGTCAGCAAAGTGCTGGCACAGGCCCCAAAAATACAAGCTTTTTCACGGGGGTCTTAGTTAAAATTGTACTGAACACCTTTCCTGTCTGTGAGGTTGAGATAGTCAAGTTAATATTTGCAAGGTGAGGTAAAACAGGATTTAATACAAGCTGTGAAAATGAATTGAGCTTGAAATGCACGAGATGTTTACTCTCTGATGTGAGATGTATTATGGATAATTTATGAATTTAGAGTGTGAAATAAATTCTTAATTTAGTTTTTATCACCAAATAACAAAATTTCAGAGGTTGCAAGGCACCTGTGGAGATTTGTCCAAGGTGCAAGCAATCTAAAGGCTTTTTAAAAATTTTAATAACTGTAATATTTGAAAGTCTTTTAAGTCTTGCAGGATTATTACACCAGGACTAGAGAATGAAATTAATTCTGAATTTTCATTGTATTTTTATAGATTCTTAACTTTTCTAGTAGATTTTATAGATTCTTACAGATTTTTGTGGGTTTGACTTGAGATGGACCAAGTTATTTTGCCGAAATGCCATCTGGAAGGAGCTTTAGCTCATAGATGTTGATGCCTTCAAGCCTAGGATGGAGATCAGAATGTGGAGGTTAAGCAGTAATAAGATTTCTTGGTATCCACAAAGGACGACGTGAAGTCACGGTGTGAATAATTGGTTCCTTGGAACATGAACTTGTTAATGCTGCATTGTTGGCCATCAGCCAACACTAATAAGAGAATGTGTTGTTTATTTTTTAAATTATTTTTCTTTATTGTATTATCAAACTGCTGATGTTGAAGATGTTATTTGCCTTGAAACCATTTCCCTTATGAGTTGACTTCACTATCACTTTATTAACCAGTTTGCAGTTAATTGATTTAAATATTTTTTAATGACTTTTGACTGTCTCGTTAGTGGAAATTATTTCATTTCTGAGTACTCGAAGCTGGTAGTGAAACATGACTTTGATTGTGCTATTAGAAGTTGTAACACTGACTTTGTTCCTGATACAGTCAGCAGACGTGGGAGTGTGTCAGGAGTCACATTGAGGGGAAATGACTTCTAGAAAGATTCAACTTGCCTAAACTTCAGGTATTCCCACCACAGTAAAGAATCCATCTGAACAACAAAAATTGTCGTGTTGTAGTCTGGTAACATCTGCAGCAGCTCAGGAGACCAACTCAGTGTCACCAGGCCAGGGCTGGTTTGCTTCGCTCCTCCCCAAAATTGAAATAATCCTTGACATTACTGAGAAATCAGTGTGATTTCTCTGACGTGCAAGCACTGGGAGAACAATAGTCTTTCCTCTTGGAAGCTCAGAGGGATGCTGGCACACAGCCTTGCATTCAAAGAAGTTTGACCATGCTTGACTTTAGACTATTAGCCTTTTATACCACAGGATCCAATAAAATACAGTAGAATTAAAGTCATAGAATCATGGAATGGTTTGGGTTGGGAGGGACCTTGAAGATCATCTAGTTCCAACTTCCCTGCCAAGGGCAAGGACTCCTTCTCACTAGACCAGGTTGCCCTGTCCAAAATTTCTGATTTATATCTAATCTAAATCTGCCTTCTTTTAGTTGACTGTAACTTGTTTCTGCATTACACACCAGTCTGGTTTGAATTTAGAACTGCCCAAATAAGCATCCTGGTGTTGTTATCTGAGCTTTTTTTGAATCGTAAAACAACCAGGCAGCTCTTGTAAAATAGTTGTTTAACAGCAGCTGTGTTTTACAAAGTTTTGGCCTGGGGCAGAGTTTTACAGTCACATTACAAGCTTAAACCCAGAGGCTGGTTTTAATGGGAATGTGAATAGGTCCATAACCAGAGATATGTCATAAGTTTCTATACCTGGAGCTATCAGATTTATTGCTGTTTTGGTGCTTTGTAAAGTAACCGTTGGGCTTTTTAAAATAAGCTGTAAGGAACTCAACGATGATCAAATTCTGAAGGAAAACTGCTTTTCTAATTTTGTGGAGGGGGGTTGTTTTATCTTTAAAAACCACTGTGAAATGTATCCTTGTGAAAACTGACCCCATACCCACCACTGCCAGTTCAATGTCTAATTCCACATTTTGATGAATATGGAAAAAATATAATAGTGTTCTGCATGTCCCTTGAAATTAGTCTTGTAAGAGCATTTCTGTGTGAAGGTACTGGAGTCCTGCATTGCTTTTCTTTTTGCTTCTCCCAAGGGATTGTCCATATTAAGCCTATGGCCAAACATCTAAATGCTTGGTTTGGTATGACTCTGTAGTTTTTATCCCTGTTTTTCAGCCACATAAAACCTGATGAATGCGTGTATTAAGTGGATGGAGTGTGGTGAATTAATATTAAAGCAGGCATTCTTTTGGTTCTCCTCTATGAAAAAATGACTCACTTTGCTTTGCTTTGTAGCAATTTTCCCTGCTGTTTGCCTATGTAAACTTGAAATAAAGCTCAGCGGTTTCACTAGTGACCTTGAGGTAGGGTGGGTTGTTCTGAAGGAGGCAGAACATCCTGCACAAGGTCACTGGCCTTGTCTGAGCCTGAAAACTGCAATTTCATTCTGACTGGTTGCACTATTGAAGGGCTTCATCTGCCTGAAAGTGTCCTGGTGAAACTCCCCACCCTGCAGACCTTTGGAGTTTAGAAAGGGCTCTTTTAACCTTACAGAAAGGAGCCCTGCAGTTTGGAGCTTGTACAGTCACGTTTGCTGGGTGTTAAGTCTGCCAGAGGGGAGATTTTTGTGCCTGTTGCAGCTTTAAAGTCAATGTTTGTGTGAAAACAGCTTGCAGGCTCCTTTGGTGAGGAGAAGTCAGAGAGTTGCTGAGGGGCTCCCAGCATTTTCAGATCTGTTTTTGTTCGTGAGAGGTGAAGAGGAGGAGAGGCTTTAATGTTGGCATAAGTTTGGCTTAATACGTTTGTATTGATGGCCAGAAAAGAGGAACAATGCAGCTCTAGTGGTTTCTTCAGTTTTCACACAGACCTGAAACTCTGGCAGGGGGAGGAAGACACTGGGGGAATGTTAGGGAGAAGTGTCTCCTTGGCTTCTGTTACCATTCTCCCTGAGGCAGGACATTAGAGGCCTTTTGTCTGTCCAGTGTGAATTTCTTACAGGGATGAATGCAATTCAACCATTTATTCAAGAGGTACAGAAATCCTGCCCAGATGGGCTGTTGTTTCCTCTTTATCTGGTGGGTCTGAATTCGAAAGATGCTTAAGACCTCCAGTCGTGTTTTAGCCTCGAAAATGTTGTTATCTACAGTCTGAAGATTTCAAGCCTTGATATTGCTGGTGCTAATTCCTTTTAGCTGAGCTCATGGTGTGTTTTGGTGTGATCACCACCTGCTGCTGGGGGGATGATGCTCTCCCTCACCCTGACCACAGGCTGCTCCTGCTTCTCTTCCTGTTTGGCATCAAACTAAGCCAACTCTGAAAACCAAATCACCTGTTTTTTGTTTTCCTTTGTTTTTTTCCTCTGATAGTTCCCTGAGCCAGTTTTTTGGAGGTCAGCAGAGCACTGTGGTGGGTGGCAGGGCTGTGGCTGAAGCTCTGAGGGGCAGCCAGGCATTACAGGAGCTCAGCTGGAAGCAGGGATCTCCCTTGTGCCTCTCAGTGAAGTAAACCAGGGCTCAGGCATTCAGTTTACTACCACGAAGGCGTTCAGAGCGCTGCCAAAAAGATCAAGTTTAGTTTATTTTTAACTTCACATTTTCAAAACTGCCTCCCCACTGGCTGCTCGCTGTGAGGAGGAGGAGGTATGGAAAGCTCTGTGCACTTGTCCAAGCCCTGGAGCAAAGCCCTGCAGTCCTTTGCTCTCTCCAGCCTGCAGACTGGAATGATGCTTAAGACTGGCAGGCAGGGAGGCGGTACTTTTTACTCTTTTTCTCTTGGACTCCATTGATTTTGCAGACACCATCTTCGTGTGGCTGACTCATTAGGAGCAGTAGCCAAGAGGCAATTTTCCTCTTTCTCCTTTGACATGCAGACTCATACCACAGTCTGTGCTTTTTGCCACCAGACTTTGAAACCAGGCTGGTGGAAGATAAAACTTAGCCTCTTGTTCAGGAGCTGTTGAGGAGGGACGGCCATGTTATTTATGCCATGTTATGGTTCAGTTATATATGACATTCAGCCATGATATAACATTCAGCCATGTTATTTATGCCATGTTATGGTTCAGAGAGACAGCCATGTTATGGTTCCTCATGGAATAAAGAAGTCAGATCTGGATGGTTTTGTGTCCCACTGGTTCCCAAAATAGCACAAAGTGAGAGAAGTTTTCATTGTTCTAGCCTTGAAACAGGAGAGCCTGGTGCTGGTGTGTAGATTCTTAGTGAAGAGGCTCCAGTTCAGTGCCTGGGCTGTCAGGGTTTCCTTATGCCTCTTAAGAGGTTTGTTGTAAGACCAGACGTGGCTGATTTTAGGGATGGAAACTCCTGTTTGAACTGAAAGCTGGTATTTGGTCTTGAAGGCTTTGTCAGGGGCCTGGGTTAAGTCATTGAGAAACAAATGGAAGAGGTTTTGCTGAAGAGATCACTTCTGTAAATGACTGCATTGTTCAAGTTTAAATCACTTGCTCCATGGGGCTTGCAGTTTCTCTGGTAGTCAGCTGGCTAAGCTTTTATGTTTGTAGGTCCATAACTATTTTAGTTGCCTTCCAAAAAGGAAGTGAGTCTTCATGGTTTACTGGTAAATGTCTTGCATGAAGAAGTATAAGATTCACATATAACTGAAATTAATTTCTTTCTTGTTTCCCTTTCCCTAGAATATGACAGATACCTAGCATCTAGCAAAACCATGGCAGCAGCTTACCTTGACCCAAACTTGAATCACACCCCAAGTTCAGGTGCAAAGACTCACCTCAGCACTGGCATGGAGCGTTCCCCAGGGGCCATGGAACGAGTCTTAAAGGTTTTCCACTACTTTGAAAACTGCAGTGAACCAACCACGTGGGCCAGCATTATCCGGCACGGAGATGCTACAGATGTCCGAGTAAGTCTGGTTTTGGCATTCTTGTGCCATCTTTAGGTTAAGTGTTAACTTCAAAAATGGGAGGTAAAAGTCTGGAAGCAAACAAACTCAAAAGTTTCATGGTTTATTTTAAAAGAATCTTGACCTGTTGTATATTTTCAGTAAATTCAGAAGCTTTAAGTGGTACCAATCTGTGTGACGCGTCAAGGCAGGGATGAGAGCTGGGATGAATGCAACATTAAATGGCATTTTCCATGTTTTAAAAAAAATAAGAAGAAATTATTGTGTTTAATTGTAAGACGTGTGTATTTCCATGTTTAAAATGTTTAAATATAATGTGTACATCACTTAGAGAAGAACATACTGTTTAGAAGCTTATTCCCCCATAGTGTGGGCATATGAAGCATCTGTGGAAAAAACCCAAAGATTGGGACTTCTTAAAGTATCTGTAATCTTTGAGTTCTGTGGAAATGTTACATATACATGAAAACACTTCATTGTGAACTTAATCCTCTCTAATGCTGAGATCTTTACTTACCTTTTCTGCATTTATTCTTCAAAATTTTGAGTCATTGTGGTATTTAAACTGTAACAAAGCCCAGTTTAGTGTGTCAAATGCTTTTGGGTTGTGTTTGTTTTTTAATTATCCTGCAAGAGCAGAATCTTGCATGGTGGTAGGTGGTGTGTGGGGTTGTTTTCTGCTGTGAAGTTCTTGCTGTAGAAGCAGAAGGATCCCATCTGCTCCTTCCTTCCAACAGTACTTCAAATTCTACTACAAAGATGTGATTCTGCTGGAGGGAGAGAGTTGTCACAAAGCTAATGAGACTTGTTTTCTCCTTTTGCCCTCTATTAAGTTTCCTTTGTGCAAGAAAAAACAAAATTAAAAAAAAAATTATCTAAAGAGTTTTGAAAGTTTATCTCCCTTTCCTGCTCTATTTCCTAGCATGGCTGCTTGTGGAAAGGCCCAAGAGCATTCCTCAGTGGAGTAGGTCTTGTGATCTTGATCATAGACCTATTAAATCCAGGGATTTTCAGTGGTGATGATCAGAAAGTCTGTCTCTCGTCAATTCAATAAGCTCATATCTGTGTTCAGGGATAATTTGGTGAGTGGACAGATCAGAGGTACAATAGGAATTATTATCATCAATTGCATACATTTATTTTACATGGAATATGGGTTTTTTGGGTGTCACTTGAAACATTTTTGCTCCCCGGCTCAAGTATAATGGTTTGCTATCTCTAATCTGATTGATTCGTTTCATAAAGTGCATTACTTGGTACAAGAGAAGAAAAACTATGTCTCAATGTGTTTTTAGCCTCACAAACCTCTCCTGTGGATAAATGTCCAGGGCTCTTAATGTGGTACTTGAAATGGAGGCTGTTTTTCCAGAGAAGTATGTAAAACCCTGAAAAACAAAAGCAGAGATTAAATGTGATTTTTTCCAGCTCAGAAATACCTGTGGTTATGGATTTTAAGGATACAAAACCTACAGTTGCTGTAAGAAATTCAGTGCTGAGTTCTGTTTGCAGTTATATATCCTTGTTTTAAGCAAGAATGTGTCTTTTTTTTTTTTAAATAAAAGAAGCATCAAAAGAACAGGCAAGTAGCAGTTACTTGAGGCTTGCCTTGATTTTTAATTTTTACATGTACTTTTAATTGGATGCATATTTCCAAAAGGAATGGGATTTTTGTATTGTTCTGTCCTGGATGGGTAGCTGTTAAACTTCCTTCTTTTAACAAATGCCCTTCTTTTGTTATTTTGTTAAACTGGGACAGTGACTGTTGAATGTGAATGTGCAGGTAGTAAAGGTCTAGCATTGATGTATTACCATGACATTTATTTTAGAAACAGTAAACCCTTGTTGGAGTACAAGCCTACATTCCATTGGAATGACTGCTGTTCGACCAAGCTGAATAATTTAAGATTAAAATAGCCTGTAAGGTTTTTATGCCTCCTTTTGTGGAGGAGAGCGTCTGCCATAGGGCTTCCATTTCTTCTGAATTACAACCTGAGGGAGGAGACTGCAGCTGGGTTTGTTTCCAAGGAGCTCTGAAGGGGTATTCAGAGGTGAATGTCTTTGAGACAGCTCTGCAATTAAAAGGAAAAGAAAAAAGGTTCTTCAAAACTGCTCCCTGGTCAGCATAGCTGCTGGGATGATAGCTGGGGAACATTTCCAGTATTCGGGGTACATTCCCAATATTCAAAGTTCGATTTGGTCTGAAATCTCCAGAAAAGCCAATTTAAGGTGTTTCTGCTGCTAAAGCCAGAGGACGTTACTGAATGTACTCAGGGAAAGTAAAGGTGGAATTTTCTTTTCTGATTTGTGATTCTGAACATCTTCTGTTTCTAACAAAGTCCAGTTTGCCTTTGTAAATGAAAACTATGTGTTTCACAGTTAAAGCAGTGAGGAAAGGGCCTTTTCCTCTCCAAAAAAAAAAAAAAAAAAGAGAGAAGAAAAAAGATATTTTATGATATCCTGAGAGTAGAGTAGAAACAGTGATTTAGCTGTATACCTTCTACACAATTCCTTGGTCATGAAGGGAACCACTTTTCATTAAAACTCAGGTTGTTTAGCTCATATGAACAGAACTCAGCTTACTGTAGGAGTCTCTTAAAAGGCTAGACTGTGATTTCCTTGCTGTTTGTCTTAAAGTAGCTTTCACCAAAACAGCAGTGTGGCTACATGTAGGCTTTGCTTTGAGAAGAACTTTGGACTGTGGACCTGTGCTTATTCTGGATGGATTTAGTCCCTCAAAGACAGCTGTTTCCTCAGAGGGTTGAAAGCTGTGTTCTGCAGTGGATGCAAGAGCAGCTTCTCAATTCTGGGAAATGCTTTCTTGGATTTCAAAGAACTGGCATGTTCTCTTTACCCTCTTTCTCTTTGGTGTTGTACTAAAGACATGCTTCATTTCCAAAAGAAAGAAAAGGCTTTTATGAATGTGCAAACAGTGGTCTCCTCCTGTGAATGTGTATCTAGACACAGCCATGCATTTGCCAGGGGAAGAAAGGTTGTTTATCTTTGCTGTTTATCTTGGTATGGCTTGTTTGGATGTGGTGTCTGTGTGCTTAGGGATTGCAAGAAGGGATTTCCAGGCTTTGGGCTTGGAGAGAATGCAGAGCATGCTCTGCCCTGCTCACAGCCTCAGGTGTGGCATGTGAGGAGGTGGGTGTTGCTGAGATGGAATTTTTTGGTCTCAAGTGCACCCTTGAAAGTAAACACTGCCACCAGGTCTTGATCGGCACTCGGGAGAAAATCGCCTCTGTTTTCAGATGTGCTTGAAGCAGAATTGTAACCATATTTCAAATTTAAAAAAACCAAAAAAGAAAAAAAAGCGTGCAATGCATGTAGCAGATTGAGGGGATAGGGAAGAGTTGGGACTTTTAGAAAACAGGCGTTGGGAAATCTTGTGTGAGCCCTTAAGGTGGCTTTTGGTGAAGTGCATGAAGGTGTCGTTTTCCACCCCAGAGGTGCCCAGCTTGCATCCATTACACCTTTTTTTAAACTTCTAGCCTTGAAAGCTTGTCCTTGATTCTTGACTAGTAGTTGTGAGAAGTAAAGGCATTACTTATGTGGAAATAACAACCACAAATCTCAAACCAAATTATTGTCAGACATGCATTGTACCTTGATTCTCAGTAAGTTTTGTTTCCTTTCAGTTTTGTTATAATGTGTTAAACTTAAGCTGGATAGAAATAGCATTAAAACTTTTAACCTGTCAGCTTTTGTCCTTATTTTTGTAGTTGGAGAGAAGTATGTTTAGAGCTCTTGAGCAAATAAAGATAGTGTTCAGGGTTCTCTTAACCTGTTTATAATTCAAGTATCTTTTTCCTCCTTTTCTATGCAGTACCACTTTGAAATGTCAGCTTCCTGAATGTTGACTGAATAAGATCTCAAAAAGCTGAAATAAAAGAACATCCTTAGCTAAGGGGAAGGGTATCGTCTAACTTTAAAAAACGCCTGAATGCAAAGAGCATGCCTTGGCTACCTCACATCCCATTTGGGAAAAGACCAGAGTAAATTCATCAGCTTCCCTACTCACCTGCAAAATCTTACTTTTCAGAGGTAGAAGGCATGGCTACAGTTGGGAGTTGGTGTATTCCAGTCTGTTCCCTGAATTGAACTTTTTGGGAGAAGGGCTGAAGCACATTCAGCTGAGTCTTCACTAAAGCAGTTTATTCAGCTGCATTGCTGTGTTCTTACATGTTGCTTCTTTTTTCCTCTTTGCCTCTCCCATTCAATCCATGCTGTACTTTTACCTCTCAGTGCAAGAGGGCAGAGTATTTGATTGGAGATCCAGTTTGTGGTAGAGGAATGGAAAGATCCTGTAGTGCAAAGGTCTGCAATTCAAATGCTGTCCTCGTTAACACACGTGCTGCTCCTGGCAGCTCTGCCAGCTTCCTTCTTGCTGTTTGTTTTCTCATGCTACCACCGTAGTTGTGCTGGCATAGGTGGTGTGACTGTTTTGGCAAACTCAGTCCAAGTTAAAATGAATGATTGTTTTGCTGTTGTTTTAAATCCAGATCAGCTCTGTAATCTTGTTAGCTGCATTGTCTTGCAGACTGACACAGCTGAGCAGGCTGGGGGAAGAAAGGAAATGCCTGTTTATGCTGGCACGGCGCTGGTACTGCACCATGAGTGAATAGAGTATTAAAGCCTTATTGATGAGCATCCCTTGTCATCCACAGCAGCATTCCTGGTTTCCAGACATTTCCCAGGAAGGACATTGCCTGTTCTGAAAAAGGGCAACAGCCTTGTCAGTCCAACCGCAGTTCCACACCTCATTCCACCCATTCACCTTCGTCTCTGTCCTCCAAGTCTCTCACCTTTTTTAAAACCAATATCTGGACGAAAGGTGCCACACATCTACTGTGGCTAGTCTGGAGCAGAGCTGGGCTACACAATACTGATTCTGACTGACTGCCAGGTAGCCAGTAGTTGAGCTCACTGCTTCTCAACTGTGGAATGGCAAGATGTGCTTGTTGCTGCTTGGTTCCTCCTAAGCCAGAAGCTTGAAGAGTTGTCGGAGAATGGGCATGTGGTGGGACTGCTCTGGTGTATCTACTGCAATCTGTAAAGGAGATCCAAATTTATTAAGTAGTTAAGTTTTTTAGCTACTGGGTTTTTCTTTTAAAGTAGATACTTAGGATAATTTATTAACAGAGGTAGCAGATTGGTCACACAGAGTTCTGGGGAAAGGGGCTGTGAGCACTCACAAGACTCAGAGCTGTTCCAAGTTAGTATTTTTGGTGAAGTCAGCTCTGTACAGCAATGGTTGCATATTCTAATCTGATTTATACATGTGTTCAGTGATTTTTGTGCTTTGAGGCAGTGGAACTATTTGATGGATAGAAGCAGACTGGAGTGAAGCAGCAATTCAACCTTCAAATAGATGCGTGTAAAAATGTATAAAATCATTCCTGACCCAGTATAAGAGCTAGAAAATTGGTACCATTTACTGTTTTTCCTTCCTTTTCTCCGCTGTGTGCCTGCATGAATTATACCACATAACAAGGCATGGTTGTATTGTTATCTGTAGTTGACTCCCTTCTGAGAACCTGAAAAAGATAGCAAGAAGTCAAAATGATGGATCTTGAAATGTAAACAAAAAGGTGTATGGTACTGTGATAATCAGTATGATTATAACAAGACAAAAGTACCCTTGGCTTTAGAATGCCTGTTTTACTTGTACAAAACGCTCATGGTGTCCTTGGATGCAAAAATAACATTTTAAACCCAATATAGGTACCCGTTTGACATTTTTCTGAGCACACCTGGATCTGTAGATGGCTTCAAGTCAATACCCTGCATCAGTGTCTATCTGTACAAAAACTGGATCCAAGGGAGCTCTCAGACTTGGCAAGTGCATCTGAGGATAGGGAGTAGTGAAATACAGAATCACAGAAAGATCTGGGTTAGAAAGAACATTTAAAGGTTATCTGTTCCAGCCCTGCTGCAATAATCAGGGAAATTTTGAACTAGATCAGGTTGCTTAGAGCTCTGTCCAACCTGGCCTTGAGTGTTTCCAGGGATGAGGCATCCATCACTTCTCTGGGCAACCTGGTCCAGTGTTTTACTACTTTCATTGTAAAAAAAATTATTAATAATATCTAATCTAAACATACTCTCTTTCTATTTAAAGCTATTTGCATGTATCTTATCACTCCATACCCTTGACAAAGTCCCTCTCCAGCTCTCCTGGATCCCCTTCAGGCACTGGAAGGGGCTCTAAATTCTCCCTGGAGCCAGAATCCCCTCCTTCACCCTGCTACCCACACTGCTTTGGATGTTAAGCTTCTGGAAAACTAAATTTATTTTCAGCTTTTAAAACGCTGTTAGATTTATTTGGGAAGTGCAAAGTGGGATCAGAAAAGTGCTGATTAATCCAAGAAGACTGGAAAGCAGGGCTGCACCAGCTCTGCTCTGTCAGTACTGTCAGTGTGTGCTTGGAGGGTTCCTTATGGAATTCTGTGTGGGTGTGGAGAGGTATTTGGGATGACACATCTCTGTATGGCTGGATGTGAAGCTCTGAGGCACTTGGGTGGATGTGTTGCTTGAGCTGAGGTGTCTCTGTGCTGGAGTGGTGACAGAATCCTGGGCACCAGAATAACCTGTGTTCAGGCTGTGGTTTCAGTAGGAACTTGCTGGGCTTTAGGGGCAGAGTTCTTGTGCAGCCTCATCTGTTTCCCAATATTATTTTATCACATGATACGCAAATGTGTTTGCTGGATAAGCACAGTAATGAGAAAAAGAGGAATGTGGGCTTTTTGCTTTGACTGTCAGACATAATGTTATCAGAGGACAACCCAGATTTTGGTGTAGAGAGCACATTCTAGAGTTCTCCTTTATGGAAATGATAAACTAATTTTTATCAGAGCTTTGCCATTTATTTTGTCCAGCTTTTGATTTAAGCTCCCCATATAAATCTGACACCAGGAGTTACAATACTTGATATATAAATAGTGTTGGACATATTTGAAGTGCTGCACAAATACTAGCATGCTGTGCCTATGTCAGAGTTGCTGCTTAGACTTTTTCTAGTGCAAGAAACTTTCTCCTTCCTACTAAATAAGGAAATTAGGTTTGTGGTCACACTGGGAGTATATTATTCTATCTTCAATTTATTCATAGTAGCACATCAATCTTGTTAATTTACAAGCAAGCATTTCATTTTCACTCATTTACAGAAGCATGAGGTATTATTGATACATACTGGGCGAGCCAAGGGTACTCTGTGCCTTTCGGCCTCTCTCTGGTCTGTCTTGATTTTTCAGCGTTCTCCTAAATATACTGTACTGTAAATTCTATTTTTGGGTACATTCTCCTAATTTAGGGCGAATGTTAATCTATTTTTTAAATTAGCTATGTTACATATCTGTGGTTTTTTAGACAGATGATTAAAAAGAGTGCTATCCAGTTTTCTACCTGTAGGAAAAGCTTTTTCTTCTTCTCTCTGGGGTAAAAGGAGGGAAAGGTGACCTATCCCTTGCTTGTTATTCATAGGAAGCTCCTCTAAAGCCTTCCCACTCTCTTGCTGAGCTAGAGTACTAGTCTATTTTATGTTCAGGATGTAAATGTCAGCTTCAGAAACCTAATTAAAATCAATGTGATTATGGTAAACCGCATTCAAGTGGCAGATGATCGTGTGACTGCCTTGCAGTTGTTGGGAGCTGCCAACAGACACATGAAAACTCCTCATGGGAATTTATATTCATGTGGGGATCCTCTGTACCCAAAGTGAAATCTCATTCTGGATTAGGTTTCTGCTGGAGTCAAGCTCTCCAACAAGTACTTCTAGCTGTGGTTAATTTGAGGTCAGAAGTTCATAATCCTGGTTGAAAGTGCTGCTCCTTACCTGTTTTTTTCCACTCAGTAATCCGTCTGAGGAGCTTCCTGAGCTGAAAGGCTGCTTGCAGTAGAGTCTGGAGAGATTTCAGATTTGTTTGGCCGTGCTTCCAGTTAAAAAGCTTGTGGTGACATGTCTCAGCAGGATGCTGTAGTTGCTATTGTGCAGTGGTTAAGCAGTTAAATTGTTTGTCTGGAAACTTCTGATTAAGCATTCTCATCACTGCCACAGAGAACGTGGGGCTGCTTTGGCAGAGCTCCTCACAGAACCACCATGGAAGGCACTGAGGGTGTCACCCCTCCTGGAGTGATGGCAGTGGCTTTGTGGGACACTTGGTGTCTCCACTGGGTCTGTGGAGGTTGGACCTGAGGAGACTCAGCATGTTATTTACTGCTGATGGGAGTTCAATGCACTGACCTGATGCTGCTGCAGTGCCAGTACAGGCCTTGGGGGCTAATCCTGGGCTGTTTGGAAAGAGCAGCCAGGTGACACAAGCCCTGTGCTGGTGCAGGGGACCTCACTGTCCTCTCTGAGGGCTGTGCTTCCCCCCCAGACACCTCCCTGGGGCTGGACAAACCTCCTGTTCTGCTGTTCCTGGGGCTGTTCTGCTTCTGGGATGGGTGGCTCTAAATGCTTGAAGATTCAGGTTCTCTGGTTTATTAGTAAAAAAGTATATAAGCAAATAGATGTTTTACTTGAGAGGTCTCCCCTACAAACCAGCCATTTTGAGTGTCTTAATCACCATGTTGCCTTATTTCTCCAGTTTTTGATTCTGACTGTGGGTTAATAGCACCTGGAATGAGCTCTGCAGCTTTCCTGTACAACAAAGGAGTGAAGCACTTCATACATTTTTTTCACATAAAGCATCACATCTTTCTTCCTGACAATACATGACTTTTTTTAATATCTTTTCCAACACTTGCACCTAACCTCCTTTGCACCCATTCTGCTGTCTCATTAGTGTTTGTGCTGACTTTCTCTTGAGTTGCAGCACATACTAATTGTTGCTAATTATTTTCTTGGGGACATGTGACTTGGGGACATGTGACATGTGACAAGGGACAGCTACCTTGTCACATGCCTCACCTGTCTTACATAATTCAGAAAACATGTCTATTTTTGGGTTTGATTTTTGATTCTGTGACAGATTTAGACTTGATTGATGATACAAAAAGGTCAGAGGCTTAAAATCTCACTCAATTTTGGTGGGAATTAGGACATATGACTTCTTCAGTCCTTTTGAAATCCCAGCCTGAAGACTAGGGAGGGTCTGAGATTTCCATCTTGATTCTTTCCTGAGTGAGCACTAATGGTTTCAGCTGAATCTTATGGCTCAGTAGTCTCAGTGGTTCATGGTCATAGATAATTTTACCATAATTTTTTTTCCTTTCCAAAGCCATTTCTTATCACAGCAGGTGTAACTATCATCTAAGAACATATACCTCCATTTTCATTATCAACTGACAGTGTCAGAGATGGGGGAAGGGATGGATTTCCAAAATGTAATGCTGTGTGTTACATGCTCTGTGCAGGATGCAGGAAGAGATGAAAATGAATGAATCTCTTCTGTTTGCATATAGAAGAGCTGGCACTGTTCCCTTTGGATGAGAGCTTGCCTGCCAAAATGTTAGGCTTTACTAACTAAGCAGAGATTGTCCTTCGGGTGAAGAAGAGGTTAAATATGCCTCTGTCAGATCTGAGAGTACTTGGTGGTGGTGAGTGTTTCCAGGGATACAGGCAACTGTTCTCCTTTGTAGTTTGTGATACAAAGAGCCTCAAATGCAGGCAAGAAACAAACTTAACCAATTTACATTTAATTCAGATTTAAAACCGTTCACTGACCTGATAATAGACCTTTGGAATTGCTGGGGAAGGGTGCAAAAAGTGAACTGCTTTAAGAGGAGACAGCATGAGTAATTGGAAGAGTTTCATTGAAGGCTGATGAATGACAGAAACAATGCTTGGCTTGGGAAAGCCAGTGGGATAAAAATAGTCTGAGGTTAGAAGAGCACTTGGGGGAAGTGTTCTGTGTGCTTGCCTGGTGTTGCCTCATCCCCTGGCACCCATCTGTGGCCACTCTGGTTCCTCCTGGAGCTCTTTCACCGAGGTGCCTGCAGGGAGTTGTTTGTTTGCATCAGATCTTTGTCCCAGCAGCTCGGGCACCTTCTGGCTGTCGGGACAGGCTGTGGCTGGTGAGTCTGTGGTGCTGCCAGCTGCTTGAAAACTTTGATTTGCCAGTGTTGTCAAGTCTCCCTCCCACACAATATCATCCTCTGCAAGCCTCCTGCTTGCTTTGCTGCTGCTGTCCATTTTCCTTTAGGTCTGGGCTTGCCATCCACTTAACACTGATGGAGACAAGGGAAATTTGGGGCACTGCAGGTTCTGAACCACAGAGATGCCTCTGAGGATGCTCACACTGCTGCTCGCAGGCACAGGGTCCTGTTGGGCTTGATGGAACCTCTTCTAACACAGTGTCCATGAACTTGCTACACATGGCTTTGTGTTTCCTTCCTGTAGGCTTGAAAGAATTTTGTTTTACATTTCTATGTGCACTGTGTTGCTTCTGAAAGATTATTTAAAGGTTGCAGTTTGAGATGTGTAAGCTGATTTAACAGCTTGATATCACCTCACCAACAGCAAGATTCCACTCCTACACATGTCATCTTCCCCCTCTATTCAGATTTAGGGCTTCCTTAATTCTCTTTTTGCAGTTAGTTTTCTGCTTGCTTAATTTGCAGAATCAGGGTTTTAAACAATTTCTTTGTGGTAGAGAATAGTAAATTTTGGGAAGCTATCACAGAGTCATTTAGGTTGGGAAAGACCACTTGGGTCATCAGACCCGACTATGAACCCAGCACCATGACAAAGTTCACCACTAAACAATGTCCTCAAGTGCCACATCCACGTTTTTTGAACATTTCAAGGGATGGTGACTCTACCACTTCCCCAGGCCAGCCAGTTGCAAGGCTTTTATCCTTTCAGTGAAGAAATTGTTCCTAATACCCAATCTAAACCTCCCTTGGTGCAGCTTGAGGCCATTTCCTCTGATCCTGTCCCTTGTTACCTGGGAGAAGAGTCTGACCCCCACCTGGCTACACCCTCCTGTCAGGGAGTTGAAGGGAGCAATAATGTCCCCTCTGAGCCTCCTCTTCTCCAGGCTGAGCCCCCCTCAGCTGCTCCTCACCAGACCTGTGCCCCAGACCCACAGGGCCATCCAGAAAACCCTCTCATCTAACTCACTTCAGAAGCCCATCTCTGCCTCCCGTGGAACCTCCACTGGTTATGTGTTGATGTTTTTTCTGAATTCTGAGTAAGAATCTGCAATTTATGCATCCACATGTGTGTGTACCTATATGTGACTATATACACACTCACACATGAGCATTTTCAGTAGGAAATTACCAGATCATTACATGTTCAGAAGCAAAGGCTTGTGAATTCCTGGAAGAAGTGTCTGGGAGCAGCGATAGGCTCTGCTCCTGCTGAGCTCTGAGCTGCTGCCAGTGGGGATCTGCCACCTTGCAGAGAGACAAGGCTTCCCTTTGACAGGGCTGTGAGGCAGCAGCTCGGAGCTCCTGCTGGCTCCCTAATCAGGATAAGAGCAGGCCAGCCTGGCACACTGCACCTGAAAGGTTGCTCATCCCTGCTCCACTGACACATTTGATTTTTAGTTACTGCGTGGCAGACCTTTCTGATGTCTGACACGGCAATCTGCTACGGATTTGTGTAAAAGGGTCCTTTCTTAGGTAAGAGATGCTCAAACTCTAAAACCTACCTCAGGGCAAACAACATTTGTTGTGTTTGACAGTCTTCCCAAGTAATTGTCTCTTGCCTCGTTTTATAAGTGATCTGGGCTGAGTATCAAATGAGTCAGGGATGGAGGGGGAAGGAAGGCAAGGGGCTGTGGTGTGACCTATGAAATCCTGGCTGTGGGGGCACTAAAGAGGATGAAAGTCCAAGATGATTTTCTGGTTCTTGATGTAGAGCGACTTTTGAAGGCTGCTGGTGGCTTTTTTTGAACTAATACATCTTGCTTTCGTCCACAAACCTGCTTTTGATATTTTGGCTTTTATGTTATTCTGTTTTACATAAAGGAAATACTGGCACGAATCTGGTAAGATGCATGGAGCATATTTACTGATGTTTTCTGAAGCCATGCTGGTAAAACTTCAGCAGTTGTAACTGGCTGTGTGAAAGAGTAGCTTACAATAAAATATGTTTAATATTTTTAATAAAAGTGCTACCTATGTGCTGCTTGGTGTTTTGTGTAGGATATTATAGGTTAATATTTAAAATTAAAAAACCCCCACATATATTGTATTTTACAGCTTGTAAGGAGTGTGTGTTTCTCTGTTTTAGGGCATCATTCAGAAGATTGTGGACAGTCACAAAGTGAAAAATGTGGCCTGCTATGGGTTACGGCTCAGTCACCTGCAGTCTGAGGAAGTTCACTGGCTACACCTGGACATGGGGGTGTCCAATGTGAGAGAGAAATTTGAACTAGCCCACCCTCCAGAAGAATGGAAGTAAGAGTATAAATCTGTTCAATGTCAGTCATATAACTATTTCTGCCTTGTCATTAAAAAAAAAAATCTGTGATTTGTTTTACTAAGAAAGATCCTCTTGTGGAATAGAGCTGGTGGAATGGGGGAAAAATAAACTCACCAAACTTTTCACTAAGAGCTGTGAGCAGTGTTTTGTTTGCTTTAAAGGGTTTTTGTTGTAAGGGGTTTCCTGCAAACTGAACAGAAAATTGGGATTTAGAGGAAGTGTAAAATAGGAACAGAAATCTCCTAGTCATTTGTGCTGAAATCTGCAATTTTTGTCATACTTAGAAGTTTTAGGACAAGAATTTTGTTCCTAGTTGTGGTATAAGTGCAGGGCTGCAATTTTAAAAGGATAAATCTTGTTATTTAAATAAAGCCAAAAGGATATTGTTAAGTACTGGTTGTACTTACCTATAGCTTGAGTAGGAGAAATGTGATTTGAAAAGAGTGAAATGCAGTCAATAATCAGTTTATCCCTTCACTGTTGAAAAACTTCTCAGTTGTTAAACTTATTTATATTGAGGCCCAGAGCAATAAGTGACATCTGCCTTCCTTTTGACTGTGATCTTCTCAAGTTATACCAGGAGCAGTGAAACTGTAGAAAGATAACTGCAGAATTTTGGGGCCTTTTTGTAGCCTGAGCACATTTGCTTTTCATGATACTGGTTAGTTGGTTAAAAGAAGTGGTATGACTTCAGTTTCTTCAGCTTTTTAGGAGGGTAAGCTGGTGGTGAACGCTCAGGAGAGGAAGGAAGGAAACTCTGTCCACTTTCCTGGTAGAAAGACAAGAGGAAACTAAAATTTATTTGCAGAAAAACAGTCTACTTGAGAAAATGGGGAGCTCAGAGTTGTAAAATACCAATAAACTAAATAGAGATAAACCAAAGAATAGATTACTATGGTTGCTCATTTATTGCAGGGACATTGTGCATGTGTTTCTGTTTATGTTCAAAACCACAATTTGTGCAGAAGCTTCTGATTATTTTAAAGGCTACACATACCTTCTGCAAAAGTATTGTAAATAGTCTATACTTAATTTCTCACAAATTGAGTTATTATGTTCTAGCAGATGTCAAGTTGGCAATCTTCAGTTTATAAATTCTCTTTAGGGTTCTGATTTTAATAAATCCACAAATCCAAAGAAATTAGGAATGTTTAAAACCCGGGTTTCAGGAATGTTGTGTATTCCCTTCTGTGCATGTTATGTTTTATTGTTTCTGTGATCTGCATGAGTATTCTCCCTCACTAGAAATTTTTCAGTGGTAATACTGTGAAATCACAGCTAAGAAAAGAGGAGATTCCTGAATCCTTTCCATGATAGTGGTGATATCATGTGGTGGATGAGGTGTGAATAATTTATGCTGTAGAAATTTGTTGCCTAGTGTACACGTGTCAATTCCATTTTTATTAAGCAGTACAACTTGCATGGTACACATTGCAGAACACATTTAATTGGTTTTAAAAACAAAGTTAGATATTGTTTTGAAGCTTGTGGAGAGGAATTGTGTAAAATGCTCATGAAAGAGCTCTGATAAGATGTAAATTATTCAATACCTTTCCAAGTGTCATTTAATGTGTTATCGAATACATGCAGCCTGACATACCTTTTAAACCCAGAGAGATTTGCTGTGCATAATCAAAATGCTGCTGTCATATTTGTAATGCCACAACACAAAGTGTCTAAGATCATATGACAGTACTTGTAGAAATGTTTAGATTACTAAAGGGGAAGTAGTCTTGGAATGGTTCTTAAATTAAAAGCTTCCTATAGTGTTAGTAAACCACTAAATGCCTCATGTGGTTATTTTATTTTTATAATCTAAATTAAAGGGTTGTGTATTCACAGTGTTCAGGAATTAGATCTTGGAATTCTCCTGGACTAATCCAGGTACTAGAAATTACATGGATTGTTAGTAGGTTGTACACAAAAGTTACCAGGATAGAATCCATCCCCCAGCTGGGTGAGCCAGGGTTGGCAGGATGTGGGGCTCTTTAATCATAGGTAACACCAACCCTCATCATTTTGTGTAACACTGAGCCTTAAACAGCAGTCACAGCTGCTGTCCTTTATGTCTCCAAAACTGCTGTGTGCCAGATCACCATTCCTTTCACTGGTCTTTTTTGCCACACAAAAGAAATACCAAGAGATTCAAGTGACAAATGGGATGTCTTGGAATACCCTGTTCCCCACAGGGCAGACACCTTCTAGTTCTGTAGTTCAGGTTTGTAAAGCAGGTGGCATCCATGCTCTGGCTCTGACAGGTAGGAAACACCCTGGTGCTCAGCAGTCCTGGGCTGTGAGTTTTGGTGGCTGTGATACAAAAATCCTGGCATAGACACCTAGGCCAGATCAGCCATTAGATGGTTCAGTGAGTTGACCAAGTTGATGTAACAGATCTGTCCCTCTCCTCTGTCTTCTCCCTTCTTTTGCTTCCAGTTATCCAGTCCTTTTCCTTTCCTTCTGTGAGCCTTAACACTTCTCTAATCCTTCAGTGAGCTGATTCAGTTCATTAAACTCACACAAGGCTTCTCCTTTGTCTGCCCCCTTTTATTCTCATCATCTCTGTTCTGGTTACTTTTTTGATGTGAACTGAATGAGAACCTGCTGGAGGCAGGGTTGGTACTGGTGAGATTATTTCTTTCGGTGGCACAAATGATTAAGAGTTGGATCATCCTTTCAAGAAGCTCCACCAGCTGCCCAGGTGGTGCTTGTTTTACTGACAGGGAAGCTCCCAGAGCTGCTTGCTGGTGTTCACTCTGCTGTGGATGCTTTAATTCACTGTACACCTTGTGAACTCTATTGGTGTCCCCCTTTGTGAGGGTGTCAGACTGCTTTTGAACCCCAGTATAAGGGCAGAGCAGTAAGCAGAGTTATCTTCTGGGAATAATTTATCAAACATAAGGGAAGTGATCATCAGCTGAGACACTTGCTCTGAAAGCAGACTTGGTTTGTGAGAAAGGGACGTGGCATCCTTGTCAGTTGGCTGCATTTCAAAGACAGTAAATTTAGAGGATATTGAAAATGGAGCCCATCCTTGAGGTGGCCTTTGGAAGTCAGCTTCTTCATTCCCACAGGCCCAGGCAGAGATTAGGTTATAAATAGGGAATGAAGGTCACTCATGGTGAGTGGTTTGCCTTACCTGATTTTCTCAGGAGATCCTGTTGCAAAAAGCAGCACTTTCATGGCTGATCAGTTAAGAAGATGTGTCCCTGTGAAGGAGAGAGATTTTGCTCTGTTTGTTTGGGGTTTTTTAATCCGAGAGAGTAACAGTGTTCAGCATCCTGGAAGCACAGAATTGTTTGGGGCTGGAAGAGACCTCTAAGGTCATCAAGCCCCTGTTAACCCAGCTCTGCCAAGGCCACCACTAAACTGTGTCCCCAAGTGCCATCAACATGTCCTTTAAATCCCTCTAGGGATGGTGATGCCACCACTTCCCTGAGCATGTTCCAATTCCATGAAGAAATGTTTTCTAATATCCACTATCCAATTTTCTGTACCCAATGCAGTCTAAACCTCTCCTGGCACAACTCGAGATGGTTTCCTCTCATCCTATCACTTGTTACTTGGGAGAAGAGCTGGACCCGCACCTGGCTCCACCGTCCTTTCAGGTGCTTGTGGAGAGTGATAATGTCTCCCCTGAGCCTCCTTTGCTCCCTCAGCCGCTCCTCATCAGATTTGTGCTCTTGAGGAGATTTAGGTTGAATATCAGGACAAAATTTTTCATGGAAAGGATTGTAAAGCACTGGAACAGGATGCCCAGGGAAGCAGTGGAGTCACCATCTCTTAAAGTGTTCCAAAAAAGTCTGAATATGGCACTTGAGGACACTGTTTAGTGGTGAACATGGTGGTGATGCTGGGTTGATGGTTGGACTTAATGATCTTTAAGACTTTTTCCAGCCTTTTCTTACGATTTTGTCATTCTAAAATGCACTGGATTATAGAGCCCCCAAAAAAGGAAGGAAGGAAGGAAGTAGTTTACACAGACTTGTTTTATTCCCTGTCAGTCTCTGGAGTTGTGTTTAACAGCTTTTTGTGGATGTGGCAAAGTAAAAAACAGGAGAGGCTCTGCTTTTTTGCAGCTGCATAGTGTGCTCATGCTGCCTTCTGTCCCTGATGCAAAAATACCTGGAGGTACAATTTGGCTGATATCTAAAATTTTAATGAATAACTAGATGTCCGCTGGGGATCATGAAGTGCAAAGGCTGATCATCAGTAGGAGGTGATTCTGTGTTCCTTCACAAATGAGAATAATCTGTGACAGTTTAATTGTCGGACTTTGACTATTTTTTTGTTTATGTGTCTGTGTCATATGAGAGAATGGTTTGGACTGAAAAGGACCTTTAAGGATCACCTAGTCCAACCCCCTGCCATGGGCAGAGACACCTGCCACTATCCCAGGCTGCTCCAAGCCCCATCCAACCTGGCCTTTAAACACTTCCAGGGATGGGACAGCCTGGCTTCTCTGTGCCCGGGTCTCACCACAGTCAGAGTAAAACATTTCTTCTTTATGTTCAGTGTAAATCTACTCTCTGTCAGGTGTTTTCAACCTCTCAACATGTATTCTGTGCACAGGAATTATGAAATATATTGCCATGCTACAAAACACCATAATTCTAAGTATTCCTTGTTTTTATACTGTGTGTGTGTTTACAGTTTCCAGTTTTTTCCCTTATTTTAATGGTTTCTAACAGGACAATGTATTTGCAATGATTTCAAAGGAAGTAAGGATGTTGCAACTTCTGCTTGAAGCAGAAACCTAGGCAGCACTTAACCCTAGGAAATTTTCACCAAATCCCCATGTAAATCTTGAATTCAGGCAGCCAAACCACTTGCTGAAAAGTTCTTGTCCTGCTGAAACCGACAGATTGAGATGTTGTAATATTTGCTCTTATCATGATCAGATTGTTAAATATACTTACTTTGGGAAGGACTGTAAAGAGTGTTAGTTAGGATATGCTGTGTTGGCACAGCCACAGGGATGGAGACATTTATTATCAGACTTTCATTGAAGGAATGTGTCAGAGGAGGAAGCAAACAGTCTGTCAAATATCGTGGGCTGTTACCACAGGACAAGCAATAATACTAAATTCAGGGATTGAAAGCAGAAGTTTAGGTTTGAGAAGGGATACAGATTTGGTGTAGGTCATGGATCAAGGCTCATTTTGCATTTCCCTCACTTGTGGTGTACTATTAACTTGAAAAATACGACTGTCAGGTTCAAAACTGTTTGCCCTTTGCATGTGTCTTGATGATGAATAAGGGAGCAGGAAACCTTTTTACAGAGAAATCACTTCAAAACCTGCGGAAAATTCAGAGGTGAATATTAAAGCATTGATCAGAGAAGGAGCAGAGTCCTGGTAGGATGTGGCTCCCTGGTGAGTGACACTGTTTGTCACTCTTGGAGCAGCAGGATCAGTGTTTCAAGTGCCTGCTTGTGAGAATCAGAGATAAAAGCTGTTGCCAGGGGTCATGTCAGTGGTTCTGGCAGCTCATCTGTTGTCACCTAACTGGGGCCTCCCTTCCCATGGATCTGGAGCTTATCTGCTCCCAGTCCTCACACTTCTGTCCTCTCTGAAGCTCTGAGAAGGCAGCAGGGCTCTAAGTTTGCTTCTATTGCAAAGGTCCTTTGTAAACATCTCTGAAATGTCAGGTACAGATAAATTGCAGTTTAGTTCTCTTGAGTCGTCAAAAATGAAATTTTCCATTAGTTTTCTAAGTTCCATTAGTTTTGAGTTTATTTATATTTTTAAGAATGTTGTGGGGAAATCTTCATTTTGATTCTGCCCAACAGTCTCTTTTTCTTGCTTTTCAGATATGAATTGAGAATTCGGTATTTGCCAAAAGGATTTCTAAACCAGTTCACTGAGGACAAACCAACTCTAAATTTTTTCTATCAGCAGGTATGTTCAGTTCTACTGTTTTGTCTTTTGCTTATTTTGCTGAATTTGGAAAACTGGGTTTGTTTATGTGGGTAGCATATTACTGCAGAAACAGAAAAATGGAAAAAAAATGAAGGTTGCATGTATAGTGCAGAAAAGGCACAAAGCCTATGGCATCTTTCTCCATGAGAAGTTGTGAGGAATATGTTCCAAAACCAAGGTAATTCTGCACATTGTAATTGTCCTAACTCAGATAAAATTGACTGTTGTTCCACTGGCTCCTTACAGTTCATTCACACTTTATTAAACTGCTGAATTTCTTTATTTTTACAAGTGTGAGTGACAGTTTCACTACAAACCATCAAATGTTTTTTCCACTCACATTGCTGTATTATTTTCTTGGTTTGAGGATCTCATCTGGATTACTAAAACTGCATAATAGTCAAAGTTTCTCTAAATTAAGCACTAAATCTTAATTTTGTTCAGTTAAAGGATTTTAATTTGCTTTTAGACTGACAAGCTCACAGTAAAACTTCCTGGGAATATCTTTAGGGGAATTTGGACTAGAATGGTTACCATGTCCCCTAACTTTAACAAGCACAATTGTACACACGTGTTCTTGTCTTAGGTAAATGAGTTTTAATTTGTTTTACTGTGTGATGCAGTTCTTGTATTGATACATGATGAAGTTGACTTCTGAAAAGACAATTCTCCTGCAGTGCTTCTTTGCACATAGCATTCTAGTTTAACTGATGTGTGTAATGTGCTGGTTTCAGCCTAAAAATGTCTGAATTTTGGTGATTTTTTCATGCTGCCAGGGATTCTTGTAGAAACAGCAAAATCATGTTCCTTTTTCCTTGAGCAGGAAGGAACTTCTTCATTCTGGCTTTGAACACAGGAGATTTGTGTTTCTCGTGATGCAGAAGTGGGTGATGAACTCCAAACTAATTCCCTGAATGCCATCACTTACCTGTTCAGCACCTGGCAAGCCTGCAGGGTCCTCTGGTTTCTGCCTCAGGGAACTGTTTCTTTAAAGCAAGGAATTTGAAATGACAGAGGCATCTGTGTTAACATTTTAACTAAATTTGGAGAAATCGTTACAGATCCAAGTGGCTCGGAATAGAAGGTTTTTGAAGGTCATTAGGACCAATAGGCAAAGCTGGCAGCAGCCTGTATCTGACAGTGCCCTGAATCCCTGTGCTATTATAGAGTGAAAATCAGAGGTTCTTGTCTCCTCGCTCTGCACACCATCCCATTTATTTTCTCTTCCTCTTTCTTCTTCAACTTGTAGTGAGGGATTTCTAAATCCAGTTCTTTAAAAGTCACTGCTCTTTGTTTCTGGGTGCTGAGAGGTACTTGGGTCTCTGTTGTCATGGAAATCAGGTGCAGAACTTTCCAGAGCTGTCATTCTCTATCCATTATTCTATTTTGCTCCATAAATCTCACTTGTCCTCTTGGATAAACTAGGACAATAACTTTTATCTGGTAAAGTGTTAAGGCAGCACCAATGATGTATGAAAAGAAGGCAGGAGAAGAATTTGAGCAGTAACACTGCATCATAAACCAGACCTTTAACAGAGGAGGGGATGAAAAAACAAGGAAAGATGATTTTTTTCACATTCTGTTCCTCTCTCAATGTCACTCCTGCACCATTTTAACATCTTCTTTAGCTAACCACTGCTCTCAGTCAGACACGTCATGTTGTGTGTAGGCAAGAACAACAGAATGTACAGAATTCATATATGCAGACATAGATATCCTGAGCTTTCTGCACAGATGTAACTGTCAGAGATAAGGAATGTAGAACCCAGTTAAAAAATTTAAAAATCCAACAGAAACAGCACTTCTGTAGTCAGGTTGGCTTTTGTTGGAGTAAAAGTCAAATACGTTGCTGTTTGGTGTGTTATAAAAGAATAGAAAAGGTTTTTGTCAGGACCAGATGCCTGTGACTTTCTTGTCAGGATGAGGCTGGGAACCTATTGCTAACTTGGTAACATCCAAACACATGTTGTCTGTCTTATTAAAAATGTATAGCATCAAATTAAAAAGTTCACTGAGAAGGAAAAGAAACCTGGTAACCCTTTGTCACCCATGGATTTTGAAATTGTAATGATTTTGTTGAATCTGAATTGCACAGCTGCAGCATTGTTGGAAAAGAAAAGTTTAAATCCTCAAGTGATCTTCATCTTCTGGAAAAGCCCAGAACATTTTGTAAAGATAACAAAATGTTACCTTAATCACTGTCAATAGACAGGGTTTATTCATCCAGCTCACCCAAACCACAATTACCAGGCTGTTAAACCCAAAGCTGGCACACGTTTTGTCTTCACATGCATGACTACTCCCATTCAGTCCAGCGAGTGCACTGCCTTGTGCAAATCGGTGCATCTCAGGCTTCTCAGCTTGGGCTTGATTGGTGAAATCACTATTTTCTCCTTGCTTTTTGACTGTTTTAAGGATGCTGTGACCTCTCTTTGTTGTTAAATATTCTTCATCTTCAAGAGTCTCAAACAAATCAGGAACCTGTGCCCGGCACTGTTTGTGCCTTGATGTGCTGTGGTCGTTCTGCCATCTGCGGTGGGCGTGAGCTGCTCTTAATTGGAAGTGTAAAGCAGGGCACTTAATGAGACCTTTCATTCTGCAGTCTGTACAGCAAGGGATTAAAATGTGTGTGTGTGTGTGTGTGTGTGTGTGTGTGTGTGTGTGTGCGCGCAGGGGAAACCACACAACTCGTTAATAACATCAGAATCCGTCCCGCTAACGATGCCATGCCGTGCCTCTTGCGCTCAGGCTGTGCGCAGCTTTGAGGCCAGAGATGGGGAGAGGTTGATGTTTAGGTCTTTCCCCTTCACTGGAGGAGCTGTGTGTTCAAGTCATGTCATTTCACATCCCATTTGAGAGCTCTGATCAACAAACTGATGCTGGAGCTGTGTTTTGTTCCTGCTCTCTTTGGCAGGTGTCAGAGGTACTGGGTGACAGGACTGCAGGGGTGTCTTCTCTTTTTTCAATCTGGGGAGCGTTTAGGTGGTGATTCTGCATCCACTGCATTACTCCCTTGGGCCCAACTGCTTACAATTTCAGCCAAATTAGGCAAATTGGATGCCACCCAGTGCTGTTGGAATTGTGAGGCTGAAGTATTCAAAAATCAGGAAAAGCCAGATTTATGCTTGTCTGCACAGTTGGCAGATGCTCACTGCACAGGTTTTATGTGCCAGCCTTCAGTTGTGTCCCGTGGTATTGAATACCCAAATCTGAACCAAAGTGAGCTCTAATCCCACCCACAAAACCTTAAACATGAAGTACAGTGAATAAAAATACTCCTAAGTTAAGGTTTATCAAGCAGTATCATACTTTTTTTTTATGTGTGTGTTCTGTTGCCTTGTTTTGTAAATCTAGAATAAAGATAAATGAGTTTTGGTATGATTTTTTAACATTTTTCAGAGAAAGCATAAAGGTACCAAAGGAAAACTAAAAATGTCAGGTTTTGAGTAATAAAATGGGATTTCACTGTTCTCCTGTGCTTTCAGGGAGCATTTTCAATTGCTTTAAATAAGTGTTGGTGATATTCATAGAGAGTTTCTTCCTTTCCCTTCTTTCCCAGTGACATGGCCGTTGGGAAGTGGAAATAAAGGGGACAGGTTTCTCTAATTTGCCTTAGTAGCTGAGTGAGGAATGAAAGCCATATCTCAAATCAAAATAGAATACAGCTTTTAAAAACATTCATGTAATGAGAATCAGACGTAAGCTACTTGAATTGCCTTCCTTTTATTGCGGGACAAGAGGCTGCACACATTTATCCTTGAATAACATGTTAGCCTGCAGTAATTGGAGATGGTTTATCCCTTGATGAAAAGGGAGTAAGCATCTGTATGGGGGGTGGGGGAAGCTCTTGGGCATCAGCTGTTCCATTGTTGCTGTCCTTGTGCTTCAAACAGAAGACTTTTAAAGTAACTTTTTGGGGTTATTTTTTTAGATCGCAGTGAACAAGAAAAGGTTGTTTTTATCGGGGTAGAATATTTCTGTGCTGCCTTGTTTAGCCTGCAGTGTGGAGCTACCCTGGAGATGTTCATATATATCATAAAGGAGGCCAGAGGACTGAATTGTGTTTTGAATTTGCTTTTTAAAATGAGCCAAAGTTTGTGTAATGCACAAGAGAAGGAATTGCAAGCAGAGGATGATCTCGAAGTTAGGGCAGGTCAATGATGCCCTGAAAAAATTGAGCTGAATTCTGCACCATGAGAGCTCTGTGTCTCACCAGACGAGTGCAATGCAGGTTCATTTTCATAAGAAAACACTTCTTAAAAAGAGAAGAGAAAAAAGTGATACTTTATCTCATTAAAAAAAAAAAAAAAGTAAGGGAAAAACATCCTCTGAAAAAGAGGATAAAAAGTTCCTTGCGAACAACTGGCACTTCTTTTCTCTCTCTCTTTAGTGTCTGTAAAAATGTATTCCAGTAAATGAAAAATTATATTGTGTCAGATATATACATCATGCAAATTAAATTATTTTTATAACTCTGTCCCTGACATGTAGGAAATTTCAAGTCCAGGCAATTACTGTAATAACTTAATGATTAAAGTTTTATAAGGCTTAGGTGCATGAGATGTAATTTGAAGTGCAGGGTGGGAATTAGACTCTTTAACCTAATTAAATAACAACATCTCTTACACCCTAATAAAAATAGGAGACCTAAAGCAAATGACTTTGACAGGAAAAGCTTTGAAGGAAATGAAGGACATTGAGAGAAAAGCTGGCGTTATTCCTGATGTTGGCAGCCAGTTTAAAACAAAAAAAACCCCAACAAAACAAAAGAAACAAAAAAACCTAAACCCAGCAGATCTTTCATGAAGAGTTAATGGCTGAGACATAAACTGTGCCCTACAGGGAGGTGGCAATAAATGTAAGAATTGCAGCTGCTTAAAAAGATACTAAAAAAATACGTTTTTTTTATAAAAGTATAAATCAAACTGAACCTCTCCTGTCTGCTCTTTACAGCTTGAAAAGGCAATTATAAGTGAGATTTCCTTGGAAGGGATAGGTTTCTGAAGTTGCTGAAATTCACAATACCCCATAAATTACTTACTTTTTACCTCTAAAAGTTGATTTACACCCTCAAAACTATGCTGGCATTCTGGTTTTAGGCTCTGCTGCTTGTATAGTTGTGGAGTTACTTTGGCTACAAATACTGTGTGCCCAATGTCTGCTTTCCCTTAGTGCTCTGTGGTAGGAATGTAAAACTTCCTCATATTCCCTGACACCTTTTAAATGGTCAGTCAAGCTCAGGCCAAAGGGAAAGAACTGCTTTGATTTAAAATTTCCACCTGTCAACCAGAGGGGTGAAAATCATCCTCTTGGGCTTTTCTTGAATTGCTCATAATTCAGCATGATAAATTTAAAATGCTTGGGACAGGTTTCCATGGGCTGATGTGTGGATATGTCTTTGTTAGTAGTCTGGAACAAAATGTTACTCCAATTAGTGTTCCAAGTTGTGTATAACAACAACAAAGTTGATTTACGTTGATGCTTGGACTCGCTTGTTCTGGAAACTCAAAATTCCGTGCTGGAGAGGAGAAGTATAAAATGAGCTGAGAGCAAGGCATATTTAGTCGGTTGAGTTCTGTGTGGCTCCCAAGAGTGCAGTCCTACTTTGGGGAAAATCTGCAAGGCAGCAGTGTCTCTTGCAGTGACATCTGGAGCTCAGCCCACTCGGACAGACGGCATCATTTTTAGCTGCTCTGCCCCTAACAATGCCTTGTCAGAAGTTGGTTTTCCCCCCCTGCCCATCTCTAATGCCCTTATTATTAACAGAGGAGCTTCCAAAATTAGTTAGAGATGTCAAAGATCACCTCTAGATAATGCAGAGACTGTGACCTTGGGACACGAAGAGGAGGAGCAGCTGAGGGCAGATGGCAGATGAATGTTATCCTGATACTGGATCTGGGCTTTTAACTCCCTAATTTTCCCTAATATTGACTTATCTCCTATAGCAAATTTAATACTATCAGATGGGTAAATAGGGGTGGGAACACATGTGTTTCCCTCCTGTGTGTATTTTTAAAACTACCATTATGATCATTAAGGTGGCTCCTAAAAATACTGATGACATTAGAAGCAGGCATTGGGCTTTTGTGCATATGGGGCTTCATTCAGAGCACATGAGGCACAAATCTTTCAGGGTTAATTCTCCATCGGGTTTCTGAAGCTGTAGTAATGTGTGTTGGGACCCTGTTCTTTCAGGCTGGTTATTCTGATTTTGTAGGGATGAAAATTCAGTGTCCCACATGAACCTGCTGTTGGAAAACAAGGATGGAGGAGCAGTTTGGTCCTTACAGTTATTAGGATTGGTAAGGGGTGACTGTTCCACATTAACCCCATCATGTGTTGTCCTACAGTGATTCTGTGGTGTGTTTACACTACAGGGAGCATTAGAGCTGAAACCAGAGAATATCTGAGATAATTCTCTTTGGTGGGATATCACAGAAGGAGCTGTGTCATGGCTTGGGATGGAATTGTGAGTGGTACCTGCTGCAGGTGCAGAGCAGAGCAACATCCTTAATTTTGAGTGGGAAATTGTGGGGAAAACAAATGTGCTGTATACTTGGATTTTTGTCTTGGTCACGTAAGTGGTTGCTGAAGATCAGCTTTTCCCATGGGTATATTGAGGTATTCTGGTCTTTCATGTTAGAGGAGCTGGAATTGGTAAATCACATGAATACCATCACTGGATTTTGGTGGGATGGGTGTCACCAGAAGTGTTGTGTGTTAGTGTGAAACAAAGATCCTGGTTGAGCTCTGTGGTGGCTGAGAGTGAACTATAACATGCAAAGCCTAACACCCAATTATCTTCCAGAGTTAGAAACAAGAATATTTAAAAGCAGGTGCTAGAGCACACCTGAGGTGTTGAAAAGAAATTCAGAGAAATTACTGAGAATAAATAAATTATTGCATATACAGGGCAATTGAGGGGAAGGTTGTATTTTTTTAATATAAATTATACCAACTAAGCAGAATTACATAATTTCTGAATATATAAAAGCACTAGCTAGAAATACATGTGTAGAACAAGTGCATAAGGTGAAAATGATGTAATGTAAATCTCTGTTTCCATACTTCATTAAATGATTGTAATTACTATTTGTGTGCTATAAACGGAATGGAATACAGAAGACATTTTCTTTGTTTGCTTATCTAAATATCTCCTATGTTGTGATGATTCTTTTTGGGTATGGTCTTAACTCTTCAGTGGGAACTTAGTCACTGAAGGGTTGTTTAAATGCAGTGTTCAAAGCAGTGCAAATTTGGAGAAAAAAATAGGAATAAAAAAAGACTTAAGTTGTGTAAGTAGGTCATAGACATTGAAAGAAAAGCAAGAGAAATAGATTGCTTATTTTTAAACTGTCCTCCTGAAAAATTGGAGTTTATCCTGTGGGAAATTTCTTGGTAACATTAGGCCAGGAAAGCCAGCAGTGGCTAATTATTGGTATTTGCCCTTTTTGAGACACTATTTGATAGTACTGCTGCTGAAAAATTTCCACAGTATTTATGCTTGAAAACTCAATGTAAAGTTTGATAATATTATTTAATAATTTATATGGCTATAAACAAGTTTAAACCTAAAATATCTTTTTAAGACACAGTATCTAATAGCTTTTTAAAAAAAAAACCCCTAAACTGGAAGGCATTTGCAAAGTTCAGAATTATTTTACTGTTGTTCTTAATAAAGAAATCTAAATCCAGCATGCTGTTTTCATGAACTGCTTGTCAGCCTGGGTGAACCTTCTTCTGAAATACTGCAGCTGCATAAAAAACTCGTGTGCAGGAAAATGAAGCAGATGGCTTTTGAAAGTAGCAGCTGGTATATAAAATACGAGGCCAGTGATAGATTTCTCCTTAAATCATAGCATGGGGCTGTTCTCTAATTTCTCCATCTTCACAGACATGGGCTTTCCTCTGTTTCCAATTTTTCTTTTAAATTGTTCCATCTGGAATTTGCTACCTATTTTGGTAGCTGGAAAACTGCCCATTATTTCCTAGTAAATTTGGAGAAGTTACAAGTGACACCATCAGTAATTTCCCTGTTCAAGTAAATGAACAAGTATTTTATAAGCCTTGACATCAGAAATGAACCTGGGCTTTTGTTTATGTGCCCATCTTCCATGTGGGAAAGGCCTTTTAGTTCATGTTGTGTTCACCTCCTTTCTTCTGTAATGGTTTAGAAGTATCTTTGAACTTGTAATGCCCAAAATACTGGAGACAGAAGAGAGATTTGTGTTCTGGCTGAAATAGAAAGAATAGTGATAGAAAAATGTTTTTTAAAAATTGTTAAGAATAGAAATTATTTTAAGTAAAATGAGTTCTTGTTGAATATCAGGACAGTAATAAATCAGGAAATATGATGTTAGGATTGTGTTGGATTTCAGAATCCTTGTTTGCTTTGAATGCTGCTGCCCTTTCTAAGCATGTGTTCACTGATGGTGATACGTATTCTGACAATTTTGTTTCATTTTTTATTTTATTAGGACATGTAAAAGACTTTCCTGCTTCTAAGAGGTGCCTTTATGCTTGGCATTCCTGTTTTCCCTATATTGCAGCCCATTTTTGCATCAGACTATTCGTAGCTGTTGTGGCCAAGAACTCAACTCCAAATGTGAAGTGTTGGTCACACTTTAATTCTTATTGGCCACCCTATGAATGAGCAAATGCAGGCAGAGTTGCTTCCTCTGACACTGGCACTGCAGTATCTGGAAGCCTGAAGCAGTTTTTATTTCCATTATTCCATGTTTAATGGAACTTAAGTAGACTAATCCTTTCCCCCCAAAGCATGCACCTGCTTGACTGTAAATCTGATTTAAACTTGTTAGAACATACTAAAAAAAAAAAAAAATCCAAGGGAAGAGGTTCTTGAAATCAGCACAGCAGTTTGCAGCAATAAATTATTTTTGTCTCTTAACCTCCTTTAAACTGTTTTCCAATGTATTTTTCTCAGGGAGTTGAGATAAGCATATTATGTGGGAATACAAAATGAGTAATTCAGTGGAAGCAAATGTGTTATAAGCAACATATAGCAAAGTGACTCACTTCAGACATATATTTTGGGGTTTTGATTGTTACCAAATCAAAAGTATATAGGATTTTAACAGGGTTTACACTTGAATTCTTAATCCTGGTGTCAATCCAAGTGTTTGCCTTGTTGATCTTTACACATTTTTATTGCTGTGTCATTGTGACCATAAACTATTGGAGATAAATACAGACTTCATGTCGTTCTGTCATTGCCAGAGCATCTGGTCTCTAGTATGGGGTGTAAATGAAGTCATGGCACACAGGTTTAGCAGGAGCACCTTAAAGGCTTTGCTGGGCTTGTGAAAGTGATCAAGGGTTTTTGCTTTGTTGTTTCTTGCTTGGCCAGGTGGGTTTTTTGGGGTGGCTTTTTCAAAATCAGATTTGTGTGACAAGTTTATATAAATTACTTTTGTCTTAAAAGCTAGGTAAAATTAAGGTGTATTGAATAGCTTCCTACATTTTTTTCTGGTTTAGCCTTTGGGGAGATCCCATTCTGAACAATTAAATTGGGGAGGAGACCTGTGGCAGTGGTGTTTGATCTGCTTGAAAAGGATGTGTGTGTATATATATACATACATACATACATGTATACATATATACATATATATATGTGCTTTCCTCCAGGTACTGCACACTGTTAACTGAATTTCCAAGCCATAGGTAAATTTCTGCACATACTGCCAAGGAGTGTGACAACCTCACAGATAAGGATTCATTCTCTCTCTTAACACACTTCTGATTTTGTAGCCAACAGAAAAAACTGATAGATTTTGTTAGATTTCTAAGAGTTCAGTTTTTGTGCCTTTCTGTGTATAGGCTTTGTGCTCTTGAAGATGGGGCCTTTGTTTGTCTAACCCAGAAAATATTCTCATTTCTCTCATTTAATTATATTAACAATAATGATAATAAAAGTTAAAATTGAGCAAACACAAAAGACTTCTTGGAAAACTATTCAATTGCCTTGTGACAGTGCATTTAATTAACATTAAATTATCTCTTATGTCTCTTCCACTTAATATTTGCTCAGGCTTTTTCCTTAGGAGGTTGTGCTGAACCTCCTGTGAAATTCTTATCTCATCTCTGCACAGGCATTAGTTCATGCATTGATCTGATACCATCTCAAAGAGAATAGTCAAGCAAAATTAAAGGTGGTAAGAGAAGTTCTCATTGGTATTCTGGGAGTAGAAATTGAATCTGCTCCTTTTTTTTCCTTACTGAAATTGAAAGAAGAATGTGTGCAGGCAGGTTTATGAAAAGAAAAAAAGGAAAACCAAACACCTTTGCTGTTCATAGTAGGACACTGTTAAATCCACACCTCTGGATTCTGGGCACAGGTTTCCTGAAGCTTATAATATCTTATAACTCACAACATTTAAACACTAAAATAAGTAGGTATATGTTATGTAAAATACTTTTTTTCCTTCTTCCATTTCGTTGGAATGGGGAATGGTGCTTTACATTTTCTTAGTCAATATCTGATGCCTGTAGTTGCAGAGTCAAACTGGAAACATGACTGGAATTCGTGAAAGCTCACAAGCCACAGGGCAAGAAGAGATAAACCCCAAACTTTAAATATTTGGGTAATGTTGCTTATTTATTTATGGAATAGTAGGCTAGCAGCGTTTTAAAATCATGTTTGCATGAAACTGGAGATGTTCTTAAGCTGCTTAGTTTAACAAATCGAGCTCTGGAGTAGTGAGATCCACGAGGCAATGAGCTGTGAAGATAAATGAATACATTTGATCATGATACACTGGGCCTTAAATTAGCATCGTTCCTGCAAGTGGAAGTTTTATATGACAGGACTGAAAAACTTCTTTGCCACAGCCAGTTCTTCTTGGTGTCTGAATACCTCAAGGAGTAGATGGGTAACAGCTCTGAAATTTTCTGGTGATGGAAAATTGTTGAACTGGTTCAAAAAAATGAATCTGAAGTTTAAAAAAAAAAAAAAAAGAGTTTAATTAAATACAAGTCATCAGTCAATGGGTATTTAATGTGAGTGGATGGGAGGCAGGTTAGCCAGGGCATTTTGTGAACAGGGATGTGCTTTTTAGGTGAAGTTGCTTAGGCTGTACATGAAGGCGAATTCTCAGAAAAAGGACATGAAAATTTCTGGAATTTGGGTATCCCTATATGATCTGAACTCATGTTCAACACTTCTTTTCCTTTTGAAGTATCCCCACGTAGAGCTGAGGATGAGGAGGGCTGTGAGTGTTGCTCACCCTCGTGTGTTTGCAGAGGTCCTTTATGGCACTTCTTGGAGCCTGAAAACTCCATTTGTGATTTACCTGCCCTGAGCTTGTGGCTGGCAGCTTTAGTGCAGAACCAGTTTCGTGTCCTTTCTCATGAGCAGAGGTTCTGATTTAATTTATTACATTGTGCTATTTGCAGGATCATAGAACCGTTTAGGTTGAAAAAGACATGGAATATCAACCATTAACCCAGCCCTGTCATACCCACCACTAAACCATGTCCCCAAGGGCTACATCCATACTCTGAATGGCTCCAGAGATGGTGATTACACCACTTCCCTGGACAGTCTGTTTCCAATCCCTGACCACCCTTTCAGTGCAGAAATCATCCTAATACCCAATCTAAATCCAATTATTTAAAATCGTGAGCATAATGAAGAGGAGAGTTATTAATTCATATTGTGTGTATTATTACTATGGGAATACAGAATTACTGTTTCTGTATGTGTGTACAAATAGCACACTACATGATGCTGAAGGGCAATTATTCTCCTGTCTCATTAGTATTTGTAGGAATTGAATTGAGAAGAGTTAAAAGCTTATTATTTTGTCATGTTGAGTGCCTGTGTGAATTCAAATGCAAGAAGCTTTTTCTCATGTTTCAGCTATTGTAATAATTCATTTTCTCACTCTTGCACAGTTTATCGTATTTCTTCTTTCACATCTTTCAATAACAAATTAAAACTTCCCATGCAATTCAGATCCAGGAAGTTTTTAGGGATTTATTGCTTTGTAGTTCTGAGGAGAATGCAGAGTGGAGAGCACCTCCAGCTGTTGGATCCACTGCTGTACTTCTTCCTTATCTTTTAAATTATGTATTTCATAGCAGTAGTAGTTCGAAATAGTTGTCCTTACAACTTGTCATCACTCAACAAACCCACTTGGTGAAGCATGTTGCTTTCATAGTGCATCATCTTTGATCTGCAAGTCAGTCACATGGATTTTTGTGGAATTTTGGGACTTGCTGCAACTTTAGGATCTCAATAGCAACTTTATGTTTTCATAAGAGGATAACAGGAGCTGTTAAGGAAAAGCTGTCGAGATTTGTTGCTGTTGCAAGATTTGCAGAGTGACGTTCTTCAGCACTGGTTCTGTTCTCTCTTACTGAGTGGGGTTTTTTTTGTTGTTTTTTTGGGTTTTTTGTTGTTGTTGCTGTTGTTGTTGTTAGTTACTGTGTAAATTGCTTACTCCAGTGTGGTGAAAGTATTACCTAAAAAACAGCATTCTGTCCACATCCACGTCGGTAAATAAAACAAGTCCACAACATGTGATGATGATCTGAAGTGTTTCCTACTGTAGATGGTCATCGTGCAGTGTCTTCTTGCCAGTTCTGCTTGCAGTTCTTCTTGCCAGTTCAGCATGATTTTATATCAGTGTTCAGTACCATTGGCACCTACTACTCTATTTACTTCTATTTTCATTTTCACTGTCATTCCCAGGCATTTATTGGTTTTATTTGCATAATTAGATCCACCTACACAATTAAATCCTGTTGACCAGGATGGTTCAAGAGCACAGCCTGCCTTCTAGCTGGAATGCAGGTGCAGCCATCTGCTCAGTCTTCTGTGAATTTTCATTATATTTAATAAAATGTAGCCAATATTGACACAGATAAGGAACTTTTCAATCAAGTTCTTTGTGGTCGAAATGTTTTTCTTACCAAAGTGGAGCTCATTTGTAGAGAATATGAACACAAATTCTTTTTTCTCTTCATGGACTCTGAATAGTCATTCCAGAAAATTAAGATGTATTCATTTGAAAGTCATTTGGGCCATGTTTTAGTCTGTGTTGGCACTGAACTGATCTTTTTGTGATGCCTACCTGCTTCTTTTGCTGTAGGTGAAAAATGACTATATGTTAGAAATAGCAGATCAAGTGGACCAGGAAATTGCTTTGAAACTAGGTTGCCTTGAAATCCGGTAAGCTGATAATTTAATTTATTATTCAACATCCTTCTGACAGAATATATACATTAATTTTGAAACTGCTTAAAGTTCATCAATTTCTGACCAGTAGAGTTGAATAAAACATCATAAGACTTCTTTTTGCTACAAAGCAGTTTGAAGAAAAACTGAATAGACAGTATTGTAACTCATTTCTAGTGATTTTTAAATTAACATTATTTTAAAATTTTAATTAATTACATCTTGATACTGCCTTTTGGGTGAATTCTTCATCTGAATAATTCAAAGGCCTGTGGAGTACATTGAAGTATGCTTAAAAAAATGCATCTGTGGTGTTATTTAGCAAGTAGTCTTGTGATTCTGCATATATAAATCCTACAGCTAAAGAATGTAATTACAGATAAATGCTGCTACCTTTCCTCTCTGTATTTACTCGATTTTTAATGTGCTGTTTTGAAATGATTAAATCTTAAGGATCCTTTTGGGTGTTTTTGGTGTTCTTGTCAACTGTATAGACAGCTGGAAAATAAAGATAAATATATCAGATTAAGAGATCCTTGAGAGAGTTCCCAGCTTTGAAATGCATGTGTTGGGTTTTGCAAATTTATGGAGAATTTCCAGCCTGAAACATTTGCTTTAGTTATGCTGATGTCTCGCACAGGGAAGATTAGGAAAGAAGTAAAATTGATAAGAAATGAATGACAAATGTAAACTTGTTAACACAGAATAAAAATGTCCTTTGAACAGTACTTTCCAAATTAAAACAAAACTTAGGCTGATGAAATTTCCCAGGTATCACAGGAGAACCTGGTGCCTTTGTTATAAGTTTTGCTGGTAGCTCCAGAGAAAACAAAAATTCTTTGTGTAACTGGAAATTCCTTATGCACTCACAAAATCATTGGTGCCTTATTTCAAAACATGTAATGAATATAATAATCCATGATTATGTTGTCAGCCAAGTCCTGCCTTCCTTGGTTCTCAAACTGTGGCTCTTCAGAGCATTTTGATGAGACATTACTGGTCCATTTTCTCTGTAAAAACGATGATCCCAAGCCCTCTCCTAACAAAGCTTTCTCATTTATTCATTAATTTGTTAATGTGAACATGTCTGGATTGAAGCAGTTTTCATCATTCCCTGCTTCCCCTGGCTCTCCCTGCTCCATGCTCTTACAAAGAAGAGCTGTGTGAGGTAGAAAGGAGCTGCTGAAGGGCAGTTAGGTCACCTCTTTTGGTAGCAGCAGTAGTTTAAAGTGGTTCTGCAAATGGAATTAATTTATAAAATAAAAATCTGATCTGTTGAGGCAAAAGAATAATGCACTAAATACTTACCTTTGAATTAATTCTGCCAGTGTTTTCTAATGCTAAGTGGAAGTTTTGATTATGTTGATGTTGCAGTTTTAGGCTGAATTGTCCAATAATTGTTGCTTTCAAATATTTTTCCTGACTTCAGGAGATCCTACGGAGAGATGAGAGGCAATGCATTAGAAAAGAAGTCCAACTATGAAGTGTTAGAGTAAGTATTGTGTTCTAGCTTGAGGTCTGAACTGTCCCTTCTCTTCATCAGGAACAATAATTTCAGTTCAATGACAGAACATTTCTGTTGTAATCTTTCTATTTCATCAAGTTTAAGATGCTTTCATACAAGAAAAGGATGATGAAACCCAGTGAGGTGTAGAAGTAGGAAAAGTGCCTTTAACTGGGCCAGTGAAACAGGTTTGGAGTTGTTTAAACTTGATCAGGAGGCTTATTATGATTTTTAGCAATTTTGCTAATGTTTGTGGGGTTTGCCATCCCTGCTTGTAAGGTGATTTTGTTCCTCAGTGTTTTTCTGTGCCCAGTTGCATTCTTCAGTTGTGACTCATCTGTGGTAAAGTTTGAGTTACTTGAAAATGTTTGTGGTATTGTTTTTCCTTCTGTTTGCTCAGTGTGGGCATTTTCTGAGTCGTGACCTTGCAATTAACAAGGTTATTATTTACTTGTGTATCACAATTGTTAAGAAGACCAAGAAGCATCCTTGGATTTAAATGTTTTGGTTACTTATTCATGTTGTACAGGAGGTGAATGCAGTTCAAACAAGCCAAAGTCCTTTAGAAGCTTCAGGGATTGAAAACTGGTTTTATTCGTATTTATATAGTAGGTAGAGTTTCAGACATATATGCACCAATGATATGTTCATCACTGCTACCTACCCTTGTGAAAAGATGCTGTAAAGTTTAACACAAGATTGGGGGAGAAGGTTGGTGCTGCAGTGGAGTTTTTTTAGTTTTGTTTTTAATAACACATCTGCTGACTTTTAGAGGTGTGAAATTAGAGCATTTGGAAGAGGAAGGTAAGGTTCTATACCACAATAAATAAGTTCACAAGGATTTTTGAGGGATCTATGATTTTGGTAGGTGAAGATAACTTTGATTAAATGCCTGGTTATTTGTAGAGTGTTAGGTATTTCTGCAGTGCTCCTATATGTATGCAGATTTTTTTAGGGCTTTGGTTTTGTTTTAATTAGGGATTTTTAAAATTTTTTTTTTTAAGGACTTCACTTTTTTGTCTGTAGCCACTAGTAGAAATATCCTCATTGAGGAACCACATCACAAAATGAGAAAGGACTAATAAAGGGGGTGAGCAGATAGCAAGACTAAAAGGGGATATAAAAACAATTTGAAAGTGTGTCATTTATGATTAGTGCAGTTTACATATATTTGTTCCTGTAAGAACTTGAATAAACTGTTTTAAGTTAGTTTTTTGGTGAGTCAGAAGCTACAAGCTTTAGTAATTAGGTTAATGACTTTGGAAACAATGAGTCAAAGGAAAGCAGGGTCATAACAGACAAAATATTAATTAATAATTGTAACAGGTGAGGGCTCCAGAAGGACTCAGTGTGGTGCTGCTTCCAGTTTAACAGTGATTTCTTTATTTCAGTCTCTGTTTTTCAAATAGTGACTGCTTTGGTAGGAAATAACAGAATTGCTGCTGTGAAAGACAAAGTGAAGCAAAACCCTGATATGCAGAATGTAACAGCTTAATGCCATGCAGAATTGGACCAGGAGAATTGTGCATTTCAAGAGTTTTTTCTTACTTGAGAAGCAAGGTGTGGTTTGTAAGGGATTGAGCTGGGAGAGAGGAAAGATAAAACCACCTTTAAAATGACTATACTAAAGATAATTGCAAACTGGAAAGGGTCTGCAAAAGTGCCAGTGATCCCCAAAATGTATTAATTTGATCTTACCTCCTTAATAGCCCATAAACGTTTACTGCACAAGTAATATTTATTGCTCAAGTGAGGCTTTTTGGGGTTTTTTTTTTGGGGTGGGGGGATTGCTAGTTTTAGTACATCATGAGGCACTTAACCAGCTGAGAGCAATTTTTAAATGGCCCTTTTCTGCTCTGTGTGTGATTGCTCCTTGTCTCCTTTGTCAGATGTCTATTTGATGTATATTTGTCTCTGATCAGATTGTCATACAATAACAGATCTGGATGGGAAATGGTGGGTAGGATCAAACTGTTAAGTAGCCTTTAATAGTTAGGCCTTCATGAAATGAAAGAGGAATTTTTTTCATAATAAATGTGAAGCCTGTTAGCCTAGAAAAAGGGATAATTACAAGTACAGAAATGGGAGCTATAGGAGGGAACAGGTGCAGCCACAATTTGGTAAAATGCATGTTAAAGTCTATTATGTTAATCTAACATTACTTTTTTTGTTGTAACTTGAATTGAGGTGAAAAATACATGATATATGCTGCCTAAAGCTGCTTATCATTTTTAGACAAGCAATATCACCTATCTGTAGTTGGTGTTTTATTAATCCTATTGAAGTTTATACATTACAAAAATTGAATTGAGATTTAAGCCCAACAAGTAGGCTGGAGTAGATGAGGTTAAATACAAAAGTGTTAGTAGAACTGTATGAACCAGGATCACAGTGCTCGTTATCTCTTGTTGGCAATTAGAAACCAGATGTCTGAGTTCTTCATCCAGAGCCCTGAGCTGGTGTCTCCCTTGTTGGCAATTCCATCCCCACACAGCACAGCTGGGAAGGAGTTTGTAGGGCTGTGTGTGTAAAACTCTTTGTATGTTCCAATTTCCAGTGCTTATTCTCTTATTTATGGGTATCTCTAAGTTGTTGTTGGCCAGGGCATTAAATCTGTGTGGTTCTTTCCTTAAATTCTCCTCCAATAAATAAACTTGCCATCTCAGCTGAACACAGGAATTGCTTTATTAAAAAGTTTTGTTAAGAGTTGTGGTCTCTTGTACTCTGCATAATAATTTTTTCTCAGTTTGTTGCACCCAGATCTGTACAAAAGGCTGCTCTACAACTTGTTCTAGTAATGAATCAAATGAGGTTGTGGCAGCTCTGTGCTGCAGGACTGTTAAGATGAGGAATACCAAAGTGATGGAAGGTGCTTTATTTCAGAATGAAGCACTCTCTCTCAAATGCTTAATGTTAAACTAATACATCCCTGTCAAAATGTCTTTGCATATTATTTAGATGGTAATAGTGTGTTAGATTCATTTAACTGTGTGGGATGATAAACCAAGTATCATTTGCATTTGAGAAGAAATGCATGGAAGGAATTAACATTTATGAAAGTTTTATAATCCTGCAGCTTACTGTCATTGCACAGATGCCAGTGCTCATCCTGCACATGAACATTCTGCTCCTCCTGGTTGAGGATGTTTTTAGTATGAAATTGTATTGTACTCATCTTCAGAGAGCTTTAAAAATACCCTGGTTTATTCTTTTGAGGGAGCTTTTTATATTGACTTTACTGTTGGCTTTGTTCTTCTGCTGTTAGGTAGCAGTAAATAAATCCTGAATATCCCTGCTGGCTAACGGCTTTTCTTTGCCAAATGTAAGAATTCCAGATGTATTTCTGTGTATGTTCAAAGCATGCAGCCACTGAAAGTTTGCTTTCATACTTGTTCCAGAAGCAGATAAGAATGTTTGAAAGAGATGGTAACATCCTAAATTTAAAGGGAAAAGGTCCGTAACGCCTTTTAGATATAAATATTTTCCCTATTTATACTTTTCTCCTAGTTTTTCCTTTTTTTACATGCAAGTTTTTTGCACTTGGTTGTACAGTGGTGTCTTCTGCACTAACATATCACTGGCAACTTCTCAAACACCTTTTTTTGAAGCTGATGTTCAGCTGTAGTGACACAAACACATGTCAGACATAAGCTATGTGCAGCACATCAGAGCCATAGAAATATTTAATGGCTCTGGTTTTCAAACCAGGGCTACAACTCAATTTGTAAGTGTGAATGTGAGCTTGATTCATTCAGTTTGCAAAATCTGAGCTCGCAGTCACCTGACTTACAGTTGGAATAAGTGAGATTCCTTGCAAGAAAACGCTGGTGATTTTAACACTGGATGCTCAATATGAGGAAAAAATGGTAGTAAAAATTTAAACGACCCTTTAATTAGAATGCTCCAAAGGGTAAAACAGTAGGAGAACTGCACTCAGCATGCTTAGGGAGGTGATACCATGAGTATTCCTTTATGGATTCCTGGATTCCTTAGCCCAAGTTGGGGCTCTGAGTAACCTGGTCTAGTGGAAGGTGTTCCTGCCCATGGCAACTGCATGGTCATTAAGGTCCCTTCTGACCCAAGCCATTCTAAAATCCTCTATTTTATCTCCTATTTCATTCTAACAGAGGTTTATCAGGGTTTTCCACTTTCATGTTGTTCCCTTCTCACCTGACTGCAAGGTCTAAGAATATTTTTTCTGTATTCTTAAAATTATTAAAACATGTACAAAAAACAGTTTTTATTCTCAAAACTCCTCTGTGCCCAAGCCAGCATTTCAAATAACAGGCTTTCCACCCAGGTCCTGTTTAAATGTAGTATACTTTGGGGTTTAAACTAGAAGATGCTGCTGTCCCATATTTGATGTGGAGTGGCTGTAGTTAGAGTTTTAATGGTACTTTGTTTGTTACTCTGAGATCATCAAGGACCTTGCTAGGAAAATGGTTTAGTAATTGCATATGCTAGTTTAAAAAAACAAACAGAAACCAGACCCAAAACACCACCCTGAAAAAGAGAAATATGATACTGCCCAATGTTTTTGATATTGATGCTGTGTGTATTTTTTCTTTCAGGAAAGATGTTGGTTTGAGACGGTTTTTCCCGAAGAGTTTACTAGATTCAGTGAAGGTAATTACAGTTCCAGTCAATCCTATACTGCTGTAAAGAAAAAAGTGTCAGAAATCTGAAAATTGCATTATAGTTATCACTGTACATCCTAAGGGAATTGCTGTGCAGTTTTGCTTTGTGAAAAAACATCCAAGCTGTCTATCGGATTGGTGAGATCTAAATCCCAGTAATGCAGCTGGCAGGACAAGGATAACAGTGATTCTCGTGGCCTTGCTGAGCTGCTTGAGAGAGGCACAGCTCTGCCTCTCAAACCTTGGGGATAAAAGTGCAAAACAAGTCCTTGGAGCCTCTTGTAGCAAATAACTTTTTTTTTTCCCTTCCCTAAAAGAAAAACGAGACTTCTGGAGAAGGAGGGAAGGGATATGTAAGAAAAAAACATACTTTGCTGGGAACTTGATAAACCATATTCTGCCTTCCTTGCTCAAGATTGTGTCCAACTCATTCAAGGAAGATTTCCAGTAATTTCTACTTATGTTAATCCTAGCTAAGACTATAAACGTTACTCGAATCTCGCTCCCATTGAAGTCCATATGTTCTCAGAGTAAAAAATGCAAATTTTTCTCAACATGTGTTGAAAAAGGGGATTAAGAATGGTCACCGAGTATTTTACATTTATAGCTGCCTCGATATGAATGTCCTGGTAGAATATCTCTTACATTTCATACATGAAAGTATAAATCACAGATTGGTATTTTGGAGCTGGTTTTGGTAAGCAGTGGAGCTTTATAGAAAGAACAGAATTCAACTTCAGATTTGGAAAGTATCTGCATTGTGATTTAAATGGGTAAACACAAAAGGTCTGTCATGACAGGGTTTTGTTTCAAAAGACTTTTGTAAATCAGAAGCTAATGAAGTCAAGTGGATTTAAGTAATCCCCTCTGCATTTTAATTTAGGCAATTATCTGAAACTGTATTCTCTGCTAACGGGAAAAATTGTGGTAAAAGGCTCCAGACGTGAAAGTATGAATAACTGTCTCAAAAATTATATTATGGAGCCAGAAAACTGACTGACCAAGAAATTTAGAAGTCCTGAAGTGGGGAGGATAGCAGAAAGCAGTAGCGAGAATTTGCCAGAAGGTGAAGCTGAGTGGAACCTTGCAAAGACGTGAAAAAAAATCGCTGGGCATATGAAAAGGAAAAACAAGGGGAGGAAAAGTGTGTCTGCTTTTTAATGAAAATTAAATCCCTATTCAAAATAATACAGGGTTGGTCTGAATTCTTGAATTACTCTTCCACTTTGTGAAGACGAGTGAATTTGAACTGGCAGGCAAAGGAGAGTTCCCGATAGCCATGCAATATAAAATTAATTATATCTCTCAATTCTCTCTGCCTTGAGCAAACATAGAGGGGAAAAAACAGTTCTTAGACATGCTTTTAAGAGCAAGTTTTCCGTTCATTTTGCTTGAAGTTACCATTTGCAGATATTTCTGATAGACGCTTTGTTATGGAAGAGTTGTGTTTTTGGGGGCTGTTCAGCCTGGAGGAGAGAAGGCTCTGGGGAGACTTGAGAGCTCCTTCCAGTGCCTAAAGGGGCTAAAAGAGAGCAGGAGAGGGACTTTGGACGAGGGATGGAGTGACAGGACACAAGGAATGGCTTCACACTGATAGAGAGTGGGGTTAGATGGGATATTAGGAAGAAATTCTTCGCTGTGAAGGTGGTGAGGTCCTGGCACAGGTTGCCCAGAGAAGCTGTGGCTTCCCCATCCTTGGAAATGCTCAAAGCCATGTTGGACAAAGCTTGGAGCAGCCTGGGATAGTGGCAGGTGTCCCTGCCCATGGCAGGGGGTTGGAATGAGATGATCTTTAAGGTCCCTTCCACTCCAAAGCAGCTGATGACTCTGATGGGCTTTCTATCTTTACACCTTGCTCATGATCTTAAAGTGGCTAATTCTTCTTGGTGGACTGAAAGGAGCCAGATAACAAAAGCCAGTATTCCTGGCAGTAAAAGTGATCCTGGAATTGGTCAGGAAAACAAACCATTGTCAGAATAAAGTATATTTCATCAGCTGAGTGCCTCAAATACTTGGACAATTGGAGCTGGCAGATTTTTTTTATTTTGTAGTGTCTTGCTCCTGGTATTTGCCAGGTGATAAGCTAAGGCTGAGGCTTGCAGTTGCCTTGAAGTTGGTTTTCTCAGTAAAAATAAAGATAAAAGGGAGGTCCAGTGGAGGTGTCTGAGTCCTAACAAAGCCTGAGGCAGCTCTGGGTGCTCGAGGGAGGTTTCCTGACTGCCAGGTGCTTTCTTACCCTGTGCAGCTCTGCAGCCTCCTCAGTGATCCACCTGGCAGTTGTTTCTGGTAATTTGACACAATAATTTGTAATTACGCCAAAGTCAAATTTCTTTGTTAACTTTACAGCATAATATGTGCTGAGAGCATTTTTTTTCCAACCTATATATTCATCATTGCCAAACTGATCATTTTGGGTGTGAGTATGCAACACCCTTGGATCAGTGCTACTGGAATAACTCCTGAACACTCCACATAAACATTTCTGGCTGTTTTGACTTCTGAATGTTCTGTAAAGGCGTTCTAAAAATGAGTGTCTAATCTGGCTGGAAGTGCTAACGACTAAAGGAAGTTGGTTATTTGTGTGGTGCCTGGAGCTGTTAACAGGCAACAGGGAAGAATGAAGAGTTTTACTGCTGTTAAAATGAGACATTCAGATATGTTTGGATGGAGGAACAATGGCAATTCCTGTCTTAACCTTGACATATTGCAAAGATAAGCATGGTTTTGCTTTCTATCGTTATTGTTGGTTGGAAGATGTATTAGAAATGGGTATTTCTAATGGTTTTTTAAGCCCATTCAGTCACTTTTGGTAGATGTTTTTATTCACAATCCTTGATGACTTGTTCAATTTGGGGGCATCTTAGAGATACTGCTTCTCAGATCCTGTTTTTATTTCCATATGAGTGGCTGCCTCTTCAGGGATTATATACAGAGAGATACTTCACTTTTTTTAAGTCTTTGTTTAGCTATCCTTTGTGCTGCTCTAAGTTGGTTATTTCTACCCTAACTGAAAACAGTTACTAAAATGTTAGGCAACATAGTTAATATAGTTAAATTTCAATATATGTCTTACATTTCACATTCAGTCAACTATTTAAATTTTATCTTTTTATATTGAAGTTTTTTTGCATGTTACCAGACTGAAGGAATTCACTTTATTGTGGATTGTCTAAGTTACTGTGTGTAGGGATTAAGATACAGCTACAGCTGGCTTGTTATTACCAGGTGAGAGAGAAAATGGTAATTTAGGTTTAAAACCTCATATGAAGGTAGAAATTGCTGTATTTTTGTCTTGACACAGTTCAGAAGTTGGGAGAAATGAGTACCCTAGAACAAATATTCCTGGAAGGATTAGCATGTGGTCATTTATTATAATTTATTCAAAACATTCTTAGTTAGATAGCCTCTCTATGATACAGTAGAAATAATTTTGATCCTAAGCAGAAGTTAAAAGGCAGAATTGCTGCTTTTTTGAAGCTTCTTTTTTTTCCTTGAGAATTGTCTGCATCTCAGTGATAAAGACACTGTTAGTGCCACTAAGTGACTAAAACTCTTAAAATGTCTCAGTGATTAGGTTAAAAATAATTTTTCTCTCAATATTTTAATTCACAGGCCAAAACACTACGGAAATTAATCCAACAAACATTTCGACAATTTGCCAACCTCAATAGAGAAGAAAGTATTTTGAAGTTCTTTGAGATCCTCTCTCCAGTGTACAGATTTGACAAAGAATGCTTCAAGTGTGCTCTTGGTGTAAGTTGAGCAATGTGACAATCACCAGAATACATTCTGGAGTTACCAGTCTGATTGCTTTTGCTTAGTTCTGCAGTAATTTTTTGCCTAGTTCCTGTTTTCATATAAATGATTGGATTTCATTTACAACAAAAAGTAGTTATTGATTTTATTCAAAACTTTCTCCATTGAATATTAAAAAACAAAGCATCATTCATTAGTTGGGTAAGAATTGTATGTAAAATTAAATGTTTTTATTGGTGCTTTGTTTGTGAAAGTCAAGCACTTTTTCAGCTGTTTCCGTGAGAAAATGAGACTTGTCAACTACTGTTTGTAATTTTTCCTCTAATGCCTGTTAATCTCTACCTATTTCAAGTAAATTTTAAGGAAGGGTACTAAGTCTGGAAGGTTTGTGAAAATGGAGACTCCAGTAAAAATTAGAATTTGAATATCGATGTCCATGAAAAGAGGAAATACAGGAAATCCATAGTTCTCATGAAGGCCTAAGATAAAACACATGGAAATGCAGTTTGAGTAGCAGAGATCCTCAGGAAACCAGTCATGGGGGGTTTTGCCACTGACAAAATTACTTGATTTTAATATAATTTAAAATTTTTTGAAGCGTTCAAAAGCTTCTAGATATTAATTACTATAACCTGTAATGATGATGTTGGAGAATTGTGTTCAGTAGCAAGGCCTTGTCTTACTATTGAAATTTTGCCCTGTCTTTCTCCTTTGACTCTCAAGTCAAGCTGGATTATTTCAGTGGAACTGGCAATTGGCCCAGAAGAAGGAATCAGTTACCTGACAGACAAGGGTGCAAATGTAAGTCTACTTCTGGTTTTTTGGGCTTTTTTTCTCAGTCACTGTGTTAATAAGCATGACCTGTTGTGAACTGGACATCACAGAAAGGGGGGTGACCATTCTGATCTCTGAGTTAAACACAGCAGAGCTGGGAGCTCAACATGTACAGTTCTTAGTCAGATATTAATTTGTAATTTGGGATCAGAGGGAAGGCACTGGTGTTAGGGACAGAGGTAGTGTCAAGTTTAGCACTGAATTTGTTGGCTTTCCTGCACAGTGCAGTGCTCACCTGCAGACATTGAAGCATTAGTGGGGACTTCTTAACAATGAAAGGTGAATTATTGAGTTGTTCTCTTTGTTAGGAATGTGTAAATGCAGAGCTTGTTTAATCAGTTTTTGTGCACATTTGTGCAGGCATTGCTTATTGGCTTTCTTCATACCCTTCTCAGCCTTTTCCTTACCTGATCCTGACTGTATTTCAGTGTTTCCTGTGCACCTCCATGGTGCAAGGGAGCTCTGTCCAGACAGATCCTTTAGCAAAATGTCTGGGACCTTTCCAATCACAACTTAATCTGAACCCATGTCCAGCTTTCTATTGAAATGAATTCAAAAGTAGTGAAAAGATTGGGAGATCAGGAATGAAGAGCTAAGAACATCCCTTTTCCAGCAGTCTGGAGGGATGTTGGGAATGTGTGAGTGTGGGTTCTGTGCAGATTTGACTTGTTGAGTTTTCTGTGGTGACAACCAAGGGGTTTTCTCACTTCAGTCCATCCCTGGTGTTACTCAACAGTGACCTCTGTGGGCACAGTGCAGTTGGATTCCTTTTTTTCCAGATACTCTGGAAATCTGTGTGTGTTGTTAGCCAGTAGTGATGAAACCCCAGAAAGAAACAGAGAACAGATTTCTGCACATGTAGTTTGGAGATCAAAGCCTCCCTGTGCTTTTGCAACACCAGGTATAAAGGCAGACTATTCTGCTCCAATTTTGATATTTTTCCCTAATTTTTGCATTGCCTCTCTGCAGCCAACTCATTTAGCAGACTTCAATCAAGTGCAAACCATTCAGTATTCAAACAGTGAAGACAAGGACAGAAAAGGGATGTTGCAACTCAAGATAGCAGGTGCACCTGAGGTATGTTATTGACAGTGGTGATAAACCTGCTACTAACTTTGGTTATTCCTTGCAAGGAGTGGAGCTTAGTATCCTCTTGATGTGGATATTCTCTGTATTGTACTTCTGTTCTGGGTTTGTTTTTAAAATAGATTTAGAGTTCATTACATGTTTTCGGTTTTGCACCTGGTGCTTGTAGACTTTACTATTCACAAGAGAAGCTTAATAGAAAAAAAGTAGCTCTTAAATGCAGTTTAATAGCAGCCTGCATGTGCATATGTACTGCATCCTAGAGAGAAAACTGAGCAATTTCACTTCTGTGTAAAGGGGAAATGTGAAAGAAAGAAAATTTGTTCTCTCTTATTACATGGAGGCAGCGCTGGAAGTGAAATAAAATCTTTTTCTTGGTCCAGTGCACCAGAAAACAGTCACTGTGGTAGAAGAGGATTGAGGGAGGTTGGCAGATCTGTGCAGAGGATGATGAATGTTGGTGGTGTTAAAATTAATAGCTTTGTCTGTATGTCTCTCATCTCTTTTTCCACTGTACGTATTTTTTTTTAAATCTTTTTTGAAATCAGTATGGGTTGTTTTTAGGCAAAGAATAGATTGCTGCAGAGGTGGGAAAAAAGATGCCACTTGTAAGAGCTTTAAGGAATAAGCAACTTCTTCAGAATTGTCTTAATTATAACCCTGAAAGTCATAGCAGTTGTATTCAACAGTGGTCTACACTTCATAAGCCTATAGTAACACTACATTTAGGTGGAGGGTTTTACCAGCTGTGCTTTCTGAACCTCCTGTTTGAAATTTGCTGCATAGAAAAGAAAGCAAGAACCTCTCTGGTGGCTCCCTGCTCACCCACATTTTTCTGTTTATGCTCTGCCGGCGTTTGTAAAGTTCTGATGCAATGACACAGCTGTTCCACTCCGTGTTTGCAGCTACAATAATTCCTCTTTGTTGGTGCCTTGTTTTTTTCCCTCTGTAGCCTCTGACAGTGACAGCACCATCCTTAACCATTGCAGAGAACATGGCTGACCTGATCGACGGCTACTGCCGGCTGGTGAACGGAGCCACGCAGTCCTTCATCATCAGGCCTCAGAAAGGTAAGGACACCTTCATCCCCACAGCTGCCACTACTCAGCTTATTTTCCATTTGAATAGAAGACACGAGGTAGCAGCAAAACCCTCACTTGGAGGGCTTTTCTTTCAGGGAGGAGCCATGAGAAACACTGATGGTAAATTGTCGCTCCGTCAAAAATTGCTTAGTGGCTGATGATTAAGACTGGTTTTAGTGATCACTGCTTTACATTAATTCCAGTCTTAACTAGCAGAAGTAAATTGTAATTATTAATAAAGGCACTCCTAACAAGGGTGTGTTATCTTAAAATGCGATTCCCTCATATACAAGTGGAAATTCAGAGAGATGCATTTGGATAAGGTTCTGACAAGTGATAAATTTTAGTTTCTGCCTTTCTCCTAGATGCTCAAAAGATCTCCCTTTAAAAAATAAAAACCTTAAGAGATATTCTTTCTCCTAGATACTCAAAACATCTCCATTTAAAAAGATAAAAACCTTAAGTGGTATCACGAGTTTCTCTCATAAAATGGAACTAAAGAAGAGATACTTTTTATAGTGTCCATCAGTTGTTTTTGTAGCATCTCACAAGCTGGAAGCAGTGAGATGAGGCTGCAGGTACATCTAGTTTTAGAGAGGATTTAATTAAAGTTCATTAGAATTTCTTCCAGTTTCAGACAGCTTTAATTATTGATAAACATCCAAGTAAAGCATCTTAAGAATGAAATTTTCATCTTCCCTATTGTTCTCATCTTTACTCATGGAAATTCATCCAACTTTCCTGCTTTCTAAAACAATAAACTATTTCCTTCTTCCCTATTTGTAATACAAAAAACTACACAAACTATCCCAACATCTCTCATGTGAAACTGAGTCCCATTTTAGCCACATTCTTGCTCTTTTTGTGCCACAGGTTTTCCCTGGGGTGATGTTGTTAACATAATTCAGGTTTTTTCCAGGTCCATCTGTAACATCCTGCCTGTGCATGGCTCAAAAACCCCCAAACTTAAACTTGGTCATTCAGTAATCAAAAAATGTCATCATAGGGTGTTAGATGTGTTCACATCTCATGGTAATGGTTCACATTATTCTTAAATTTACATGGGGTTTTTTGGTATTTCTGACCCTTAGTGTGTTTGAGTGACCTTTAACTCCAACACAAGCAGCTTTGTTAGAATTTGTGTTAGTTGTGCAGCCTTATCTCCATTAAATGGGAATCTTCCCTCAACACAAACTCAGCTCTCCAAGCCAACCTGGTGCAGAATTCAGTGATGATGAACCATTGGCCCCAGAATCTGACACCAAAAGGATAAGCTAGCATAGGGATAATGACAGTTTATTGCTCTAAAAATAAACCAGGCATCACAACCCAAGATCTTCATTTCATTAGACTAGTCTGTGCCTGTAAGTGTTTGTCTTTTGTGCCTCTTCTTTTCTGAGAAATCATGATTTGGGGGTTGCTACAGTTTGCTCCTTACTACTCACTTCCAAGACTTTCCTTCTACTACGAGTGGATTGGCTGTTTTTCAGCCTCAACTGTGATAGCCAGAGTTGATCTTTTAAAACTTTTTCGTGTCTTTACCCATGACCTCTTCCCTGAATTATTGGAAAGCTCTGTCTCTCTGCTTTTCATTTAGGGGCACTTGTGGACTTTGTCCAGGTCTTGCCACTTCCACATTGGTGATTGTACCATCAAAACTGACCTGATCTATTTGCAATTTTTCTTTCTAATTCTGGTCTTTCTCTGACCTGACTTTCTTGTCAGCAGCTGTTACATCTTCTAGGCTCACTGAGCTCTCTGAGGAGCAATATCTCTGATTTCCCTGTGCCTTGCACTGAGGTTTGCTGGTAGGTGTGACTGCAGGGTAAAACAACGCATTTAATTCAGGGTGTTTGTTTGTGTGCTGTTCTTGTAACATGGAATTTTAACATGGAGCAAATGAGCAGTGACTGAACAGGAACATCGGGTAGCACTTTGGGAACACTCCTTTTTATCCATGCATGAAGACAACCCCTCCAGTTAAAATAAATTCTGGGTTTCTTTTGTCTGAGGTTTCTTTTTTTTTTGAAGTTCATAGCAATACTCAACATATTCATTAAACATTTCATAGGAGAGCTGTCCCCATCATGATCTGCATTCCCACATCCCTCCCACAGTGAGCTTTGATTGTATAAGACACATCAAAAACAAATCACGTAGCAGCTCTTGATCCCACAGATGTATTTTATCCCCTTTTTGAGCTCTCCCATCCTGTCTTTCTTGTAAATTTACATTTATTGCAAGTCGCCTCATAAATTGTCCTTCTTAATTACTAACAGAGCTTGTTTTTGTAATATCTGTCCTGCTATCCAGTAATGATCCAGTAACTCTTAATTTGGGGAGAGCACTTGGTAATGTTTAAGACCTGGACAATATTTGGCATTTTTCCATTCAGTTTGTTTTATTTTTCATAAATATTTTGATATACAGGTCCCTTTACACCAATGTGGAAACTTCACATTTAATACTTGTTCTTCCATTATCACCCTCAACTCCTACAGGCTGAGAGCACAAATGAAAAAAAAATCGTAAAAAGTTGAACTGATTCTCAGCTTTTAGGTTATGGAGTGTTTATTACTCTCTACAACTACTTGAAAGGAGATTAGTCTCCTTTCCCAGGTTACAAGCTATAGGACAAGAGTAAACAGCCCCAAGTTGCTCTAGAGGAGCTTTAAATAGGATGTTGGGACAAATTTCTTCATCAAAAGGGTGGTTAGGCACTGAAACAGGCTGCCCAGAGAAGTGTTCAGAAATACAAAACTAAATAGTTCGTGGAGTTTTCACCCAGATTTACCGTGGCCATCATTTTCTTTTTAATGGAATGGCAATGTGTTCTCATTCTTAGGTCACTGTTACCTCTTTGACTAGTTTGACCCCTCACTGATTTTGCTTTCACAATAATTTAAGGGGTGAGGACAATTTACATTCCTCTGCACCACCAGCCTGGCTGAGAACCTGGCTGGAACCACTGGAGCTGCCTGGGACCTGCTGTGTCCAGCATGGAACTCTCCTCAGAGTGGAAACCCCACTACAGCCATGCATATCCCATTTCTTTAAAAGAATGTAGAAATGGGCAAAAATGTTGTGGGTTTCAACTTGTGAAAAACAACATATGCCTGAACTGGGATGCTGTTAGTAAGAAGTTTTGACTTCAGACCTGCAGGGGTACTAATGAATATTTGGTATTTTATTTGGGACATAAACTGTAAAAGGATGAGCACCAACTTGGGCACCAGTGCCTGAAATGAGCAGTTTGTATCCAGAGAGCATGTAGGCGTAAGATCAGAAGTTCCATGCAGATTTTTTTTTCCTTTAATTATATCCAGTGAAAGGGGAGGCATAGAATCACAGAAGAATCATTGAACAGTTCAGGTTTGCTGATACCTTTAAAAATCATCTTGTTCCAAGCTCCTAGTACTACAACCTCTATGCACCTCTGGTACTGCTCTATAGTGTATAAGGTTTTTTTGATGCCTGGATGCCTTTTTGTGTTTTGTTGGGGTTTTTTTTTAACATCTACTTGGCTTTTCCAGTTCCCTTTGTCCATTTACAGCCCTGCACTTGGCACAGATCTCCAGCAGCCAGGTGGGATGTGTTGTCCCTATAGCCACTCCCTGCAGGCACCAGGCTGTGCCTTCCAGGCAGTTCTGGGTGCTTCTTCCTTCTTCCCAGGGCTGAGCCTGCCTTGTCCACATCTCTCAGCCCCATCAGCCTAGAGGACAAGGGTCCAGATCTGTTGCTCTGATGCTGAAGAGCATGAAGCCAGTTATGTCCTGTGGAATTCTACAAGGGATGGTGAACGGGGAGATGATGAGATGGAAGTTTTGGATATGGTAGATCCATGCATGCTGCTTGGTTTCCCAGTGGACCTGGAAGCAAATACTCATTTAACTTGGGTCAGAGTCTGTTTTTCTCTGTCTATCCCCATCTTTTCTTCAGTTTTCCAGACAGCTTTCCTTCACTTTCTTTGCTTTTTCTTCAATTCCTTCACCTTTCCCTTGCTTTTTTTCATCTTCTTCAAACTTTTTGACTACATCATACTATTACTCAACTAACTGTGTAAGACCACTTCTGTTCACATTCTCCCTATCTCACAAAGTGCCTAGAAAGGGTTTGCTCTTACAGTGGAATCAAGATTTTGTTTTGTTGTGGTTTATTATGTTTTATTATGATCCTTGCTTTGCATTTTGCACTGATAGGAAGCTGTTCAAAAAGTGGAATGGAGGCTTGCAGGAGCAGAATGAGATCCTCTTCTTTGAGGAAATTTAATATCACACTGGAAAGGCAGATTCTCTCTTTATCTCCTTCAGATCCTCTTTGATAGGTAGTATTTGACTTCAGCACACACTAGCAGTTGCCACCTGTGGTATTTCTGACTTTCTACTTGGGGTATTTCTGACTTTCTTAGGAGGTTGGAGGAGTGAAAAACAATCTGATCTGATCTGAGCTCAGTACCTTGAACATATGAAGCATTGTGTGCCTGCAAGTGTTATGAAATCATTCCTATCAAGTGTAATGAAATCATTCACTGGTCTTTCTGAGTACCAACTATAATACTCCACAAAAAAAAAAAGCCCTAGAGGAAATTAAAATTCCATCTTCAGAATGCAGTTTGAATAGTGTGCAGTTAACATGCAGTGGAGCTACATATTAAAGAGCAAAAGAATTATTTTGAATAGCTGCTTATTAATTGTGCATCCGTTACCTTGATTTAAAAATACAGAATGATAAGTTTAAATGTGCAATTTAATAAAGTTCTTTTAACACAGAGGAAGGCTGTATGTTCCACCAGTAACATGTGTGATTAATCAGCACCATCTAAACCTTAAATCCATTGCCAAACACAGGAGCAGATCCACATCTTCCAAATTGCAGCTTCTGATTTCCCTTCTTTTCTGCAACTTCCTTTCCAACATCTCACATCAGACAGATGAAAACAGACTGATGCTGAGCCAAATAATGTTTTTCTACCTGTAGGCAGCAAAAAAAAGGTACCAAAATAGTGTGTTTTGCCATGCTGAGTGTGGGTTCTGGGTATTGAGCATTTCTCTGCTCAGTCCATTAATACAGAAAGGTGAGACTGTCATCTACATCTATAATTTCTGGAAGTTTTAACATGGGAGGAAAAAGAGAATGTACATGATTTTCTGTAAACAAAATGTATGTCACCAGTTTCTGCAAGTGTGGCTCTTCTCTGAGGTCACTTTATCAGAGCTGCTTCGATTTAGAGAGTGAAACACATTTCAGTTACCCATCTTCTCTCCTTCCCTGCATACTCCAATCTACTGTAAAGGTGTTTTGATAAAGGATAAGTAACTTCCCCATGGGAATGCCAAGTGTCATCAAATCCGATAGGAAAAAAACCCCCTTGAATATGTACATCCAAGCTTTTATGCACATTACCATTTTCAAAGAAAGACTGGGAAGGATTTGAAAATAGTGTACAAAAAGCTGACTTACTGTCTGGCACAAAACATTATTATTGTATAATCTCAACCCAGTGTGAAATCAATATGATAATATGTGCTTTAATGATTTATTTCAGTTGTCTTACTTGGAAATCCAAGTTGGATTCAATTGTTTTATTTATATGTTAGCACTTAGGACATCTTGGAGATAAAAGAAAAGCTTTTCTTACTAGAGAGATGAGATAGTGTCACAACTTCTGCAAGTGATTTATTGGAGTTATTTGTTAAGAATAAAAAAGAGCTTTTATATTCTGTGTACGTTGTTCCCTCAGATGAGGGTTTGCCTCAAGGTCTGTATCAGTGGTTAGAAGGAGTTGTTGATATGTTGCTCTTTATATATGTATAGAACATTCTTTTGGATCACCTAAGTTTCCCTGAGAGATTGTGATGATTATTGTTTCAGGCATGTATATATTTCACTTTGAGAGAGGTTATTTGAAAACTTGTAAAAGCTTTAATCATGTTTTCTTCTTGTTTACACAGAAGGTGAAAGAGCTTTACCATCAATACCAAAGTAAGTTCTGTGCTTTCTTATATATTGAAAAAATGTTTTGAAAAATAGCAATGCTTTCAGGACTTTTGCACATGCCTAATTTTTATTGTTGCTTTTGGATTCCAGGACGAATAGCAGGTAGGGCAGAAAAGCCTCACAGCAGTATTAAACTACAGAGATACCAGAAAGAAAATCTGAGGGAAGAAGTGCATAATGCATCCATCAAATTTGACAATAGCAGAAGTACATTGTTTTGGAAAACACTTGATCAGAATTCAGGCTATTTCTTTCAAGTCCATGAGTAAATTTAATTATAGGAGTGATGCTAAACAGTTTTTGAATTGTGGTTTTCAATCTGTGAGTCAGTCTGTGGCCGTCTTTTTCCTAATTGTCCCCTTTTTGGCTCATGTGAAATACAAAAACCACTCTTTTTGCTGCTATCATGAATCTGTCATGTCACCTTTGCTTAATAAAATTTCCATGATGAGGCGAGTTGAAGTTGGGATTTCAGTTCAGTGTAATAAAGAATAGCAGTTATTAATTTAAATATTAATATTACAGATTAACTATCTCTTTATTTTTTAAAATATAATAACATAGAAAAATTCTTCTCCAATAATAAATGTGGATGCCTAGAAAATGCCAATCCTGTGTCAGGCAAATAGAGATGAATTATTTTCCCTGCTTGGTTTTATGGTGATACTTCATCAAAGGTCTGCTGAGACAAGTTATCTGCATCTAATAATTCTTACAAAATATGCTATGTATGGGAAGATACCTCTGCATTTTTCTTCTTCCCAACTTCAAGGTAAATAAGAATAAATTTCTGATTTAGCTCTGACTGGACAATTCCTTATGTTGTTGGGGTTGGTGGTCTCTGGCTGGGTCTCCATCCTCTCTGGAAGTTGTCTCATCTTTCCATGAGCAGTTTCTTCTTGTGGCCTCCCAAACTTCAGCCTTTAAACCAAGACAATTTTTTTGTTTGTTTTGTGGTTTATTTTAATTTTTTGTAATCTGACTGTTCTCAGGGCCACATGCAGACCCAGTTTAGAGTCACACATCAGCAGTATCACCATGTCCAGTAGCATGAGGCAATTCCTGAAAAACAGTGACATTTAGGGTGTTTTACCTCTTCATTTTTATTTTGGGACACAGGGCCTGTGCCTGTTTTCACCCAGTCACCTCATTCTGTTTCTTCCTTTGTTTCTGGAAGAAGTCCAGAACTGTTTTTGCTACTTTCTTAACTACTGGATGGATCATGGAATACAATTTGTTCCTGAATTAGTGGTTACATGTAGGTTCTGCTGCAGTCGTCACTACCAGGCAGCTTTCTCATGCTGTAGAAAGAGAGAAAATTCAGGGAAAAAAATTTGAGGCTGGAAGCAATAAAATTGGTAAATTTAGTGTGCACTTAGGGAACAGGACAATTTATTTTTACTTAAATAGACACAAGTGAGAAACACAGAATAACATTCTAATTACATAAAGTTTAACCCTTTTTTATTTGTAAGGCTTTCTGGGGTAAAATAAAGTTTGAAGGAGAAGTTTCTTCCCATTTTGGGGACAGTTAAATTTGTACACTTGACTCTGTTTAACAAGAGCACCACATGTGCTCTGAGTCTGGCAGCAGAGCTTCTATCAAATACACAAAACTACCAACCAACAGCATCTTGCATTTGGGAAGATTTGCCTTTGCCAGATGAAATTCCTGATTTCTGAAGGCATGAAGTGCAGTGCTCTCTTGACCATTAGAATTGTGGTTATATGTGTAAGTGACAAAAAATTGAGAATTTGATAGAAGTTGTGATCCTAATGAACATTTATGTGTAACATAACATGTACATACCATAATGAACATTTACATGTAATGAGCCATGCGTTTATGCATAATGAACAACATATATACATAACATAAAGAACATTTGTACATGGCTACATTTAAATGCAATTGGTTTTCTTCATTTAGCTGACATGTAAATTAATTCAAAGTAGTACAGGATAAGTCATCTTACAGACAAAAGCTCAATTCATACTCCTTGTGCAACAGATCACTCAGAAAGCAGCAGCACAGTCAGATTACACCTTTAAAGTGTGCACAACTGAAGTTTTGTGTTTTCCTTCAAACTCGCTCTGTTTGTGTGAATCGTGGTGCTAATTCAGCTCCCCCAGATGGGATGAAGTGGTAGATTCCTCTCTGCCTTCTCTGCTGCTGTCGCTGGGGGAGGTAGCTCAGCTCAGCCCTGCTAATTACAGTAGGTGCCTGTTGGGATGAATTCCCAGCCTTGCTGAAGAATGTACAGCATTCAGCGCTTCCAACCTCTGTTTTCCAGGCTGGCCAACAATGAGAAGCAAGGAGTGAGGTCTCACACAGTCTCTGTGTCAGGTAAGGCTCATCCAAACCCAGGACCTGAGTTAATTCTGGAGCTGGCAGATGTGCAGGCAGCTTTTCCACTCACTGCTGCTCCAAATCCGGAGCTGTGCTGCCTTTGGAGAGCAGTTTCTGAAGAGAAACTTTTATGCAACAGCCATATCCTTGCAGTTACTTCAAAGCCAGGCTGCTTGTCAGTATTTCCACTTAACTTCCTGACAAAGTAGACTAGAACTGAAATTACCTGAGTATGTGCTAATTGTGAAGGAGAGCATTGAAAAGGGAAAATAGGCAATTAAATATTAATCGTTGCTTTACAGAAAGGAGAAACTTAATAGCTGTTTTTCTGTAGCTGTTTAGATAAAAGCATTCAATTTTTGCTATTGAAAATGACAAGTTAGTTGAAGGATGGGTATGTGAGGTAATGTGTCTTGTTTCTTTACCTTATAGGCTTCTTGAGAATTCTCTAAGTTACTGTGGGTTTAAGTTTTTATGTTTGAGAGAGAATATTTTCCTGTTACAGAATCTTAAATAATTTTGAAGGATTGATTCAATGGCTTAGTAGAAAATGCATTTCTAAATCTGTACACATGCTTGTTAAGTGGATTTTAATGCAAAAATGTATTTATATTATGGTCTGTTCCTATAGGTTTCTAGTATTTGGCCACAAACTTGAGGAGCCAATACTGTCACTCAGTGGATTTCCCACCCCTGACTTAGAGGGAGGCTTCAGCCCCACTTTTAACATTTATGTGAGCACTTAATGGCACGTATTCAAAAACCAACCTATTTCATACAGGGAGTAAATATACATAGACATTTGATTAATTCCTACTTTTCAGATTCCTTTCCCCACCCTTACACATTTTTAAAGATGTTTGAGATTCACTCCTTGGCATAGGAAGCCCAAATAAACAGACACTGTGCAGGAAAACAGGTGAGAGGATGTGGAGTTTAAATGAGAATAAAGCTGCAGTGGGTAACAGAGCTCCGTCAGTTACTGTGGCCTCTCAAATAGCAGCTCTTCTTCCTTCAGTGCCTGTCAAGCAAGCATGGTAGATCAGGTAGATAAGCATGAAGCATGGTCAGCATGTTCTCTTTTGATTCTTACCTCTGTGGCTCATTTTAATGGTTAAAAAAGTTGAAATTTCTGAAGTGATTAGCACTGTGCTTTTAATTATTCTGCTCACCCCCCAAAAAGGCTAATCTTCAGGACAAAAAAAAAAATCACACTGTCTGCAGCCTCAAACTGGGACTCCTTCAGTTTTTCATACTTTTAAAAATAAAACCAGTAATAAATGTTTCCTTCATGATCCTTTCTTGCTGTCACTTTGCAAATTTAGGTGTTTTCTGCTGAAGTTCTCTTGTGTCTCAGAGCACAAATACTTCTCTTTTAAAGCAGTGTAGGGAAATTAGTAGTAATACCCCCAGTTCTGGCATTCAGGGTATCACATGAAGGTGGGTGAGGGGGAAATGAGAACTTTGCTGTAGCACCACAGAAGAAACAGAAGTAGCAGTGCTGGAGCTGAGCTGGTTGTTCAGGTGAACGTCAGGAACACTGTGAGGTGCAAAGCTGGTTCCTGTAAGAAATACAATAAAATTAAACCAGAAAATATTATTCTCCTTCTTGCCAATACCAAAATCAAAACCAGTTAGGTATTATTCTTGTAGTAATGGTTTGTATCTTTCCACAGTGAAATTATTGTGCTTGTTGCTTGTTTTTATACCATGTTACAAACACTGGAAACACTAATATAATGCTGGAATGGTTCATGCCAATGCATTTCATATTCAGTCTCAGGGGTTTGTTCTTCTAATATGATGGCACAGAACACATAAAGCCTTTTTTTGTTGTTGGATTTTTCCCCTCCCCAAATTATTGGAAATGCAGTGAGTATGTCATCATATTAAATTTAAACCAGAGGCAGATTGCTGAGATGAACTTACATGACAGGGTTTAGTCTCAGGAGCTGCTTTCTTTGAGAATCTCATGGATTCCCAGAGGAATCAGTTTGCTATAAATGAAGTAATACATGATGCAGATGTGGAGAAGTGTCACTCCTGCTGTCAGATAGAGCTGATCCATCAGTGTGGAACAAGGGAGGCAGCAGCTGCACATGATGCTCAGTTCAGCCCATCCCAGGTCACAGAGCCTGACAGCAGCCAGGGCAGAGCCAGCTGTGGGGTGCAGAACCAGCTGTGGGGTGCAGAACCAGCTGTGGGGTGCAGAACCAGCTATGGGGTGCAGAACAGGAGCTTTTCTCTGGTGACATTGCAGTGGGTCAGAGCCAAATGCCTCAGGTGAGATGAACTTTTGTGACTCACTGACATCTGTAACGTTCTTCATGCCTTTGATGGTCTAAATGCTAAATTAACTCAGCTGTTTGATTTCAGTGACATTGCTCCCCTTTGTGTAGACCTCTCCTGATGCTAAAGATAAATAGCAAAAGTCTGAGACAGAGATTCAGCAAAAAAATTAAGCAGTCAGACATATTTATAATATTAACATGCTTAGTTGGAAAGGGAAGTTTCACAGTGAGTTCCCCACCACAGTTCAGGGAAACCAGCAATATCCAAATCCAGTGTGAAACGTGATTTGGTGGTCTGAAAGTTCAGGTATTTGTCTGAAGCTTTGCAGGTTTAAAAAGGATCCTGTTCGTGAAAGATGCCTTGTCTTTTTGAAATATTCATTAGCATACCTTGGAATATTTCTGGTCTAGCAAAGTGATAACTTGGTATTTTCCAAGTGCTCCAGTATTCCAAAGCATACAAAGATAGAAAGTCTGTAAATGCTTTTTTTTGTTTGCCCCCCTCTGAAAAAAGGCCTTTTCAAAGAAGTGAAGGATGAAGTTGGTTTCAGGAATCCAAAGCAGCATATTGCTGGATCTGAGCCAGGTTACACCACACATCTCTTGCTGCTTCTGTTTCTTCTGGTGTTAATTGTCTGCCTTGCTTTTTCAAATTCTCTGTTCTCTGCAGTGGACACTGTGTACAACTAAGTTGCTCACCAGATTTGACCCCCCCCCCCAGTTATTACAAGCATAGAAATTTTTTGTCCCAACACATTTGTGTGGGTATAACATTATAACTAACTATAGGCTAAATTGAATCAGTTGGATTTTAGATTTCTTTGGTAGTCATCTGATGTTTTGGCTGAAAATGGCTGTGATTCACCAGAAACAATGAGTGTTTTAGCTAATAGGTGATTGCAGCTTTTACCTCCTTCTCCTACATCTCTCTTTACATTCAAAAAGAGTTCTTTGTACTTAGCCATGAGTGTACACTCAGGAAATGGAAAGGCTAAACTATTTGCTCTGTGCAAATAGTCTATCAAATGTGCAAGAAGCAGCACACCAGTTAACTATAATTTTATTGACTGTATTTCCACTGTTTTGCTTGGAGACACCTTATTAAAATGTTCTGCCCTAGTCTAAGGGAACTTACTTTGGCCAGCAGTTTGTTTTTAAATAGCAAACATTAGCCTTGGTAAGGTGATCTTACACTTCCAGATAGATGTATTTCCAAAAATAATAACTCATCTGGTCAATTACATATTACAAAAAGTTCTTCATAAAATGAAATCAGTAAAGCAGTAGCTGCTTGCTCCAGTTTTACATAAATTCTTTCTGACGCAGAGTTCTTTGGTTTCTTCTGCCCCTTCCTTGCGTATGTAAATATGACTAGGAAGAATAAATATGCTTTTGCATCCCTTGGCTAATCGCTGTGCCCCCTTTGCCCTAGAGAATTCATGAATTTTTTTAATCCTCGCTCAAATGCTACTTTCCATGCAGTGCCACAGAATATTTCAGACACTTCAGGCCCATATGTTTCAGTGAGCATTGAACAAGCAGAGTATTGAACAAATCTTGGCAGGTTCTTGGCAGTGCTGGGTTAATGGTTGGACTCAATGATCTTAAGGGTATTTTTCAACCTAAGCCTCCTGTGGTTCCAAGCAGTCCCTGCTGGCATTTGAGTGTTCAGGTAGTGTTGTAAAGTCATGTTTTTGTAGGGAGGGAGCTGTGAGTGGGAAGGTGACAGGAAGGGAGAGATGAGCTCAGTAACCAGCACAAGGGATGTGTCTGAAGGAGGTTTTAGGGTGTCCCACAGGGTTGGTCTTGCTTAAAGCAGATGCTGGTTTTGCAGTGCTTGTTTGGTGAAGGAAATTCAAAGGTCTCTGAAAATACCATCACTCTTTCAGCTGTTAAAGTGTTCAAGTCTCCTGAGTAGCAAACCCCAGGACACACACCTTGAAGAGGGAAATAGGTATATTGAAGAGAAACTTGGATGTTATCCTGTTCGCCAGCTGGTGCAGCTGCTGGCATTACCACAAGCAGCATTTTAAACTCAAAGGGGTGTAGCTCTAAGTGCATCATGAAATGATGGCAGGAGTTCCTGAGGAATTCTGGTTGTGCTGTTGCCTCTTTGTCCCATGGTTTAGGTATATCAAGTACATGCCCCCTGAGGGAGAAATTTGATGTCTTGGAGCAAATATCTATGTAGGATCTGGAGAATTTTAGTATCCTCAAAGAGGAGCTTCTCAGCATGTTTTCAAGTTCTGCTTCAGAATCGCAGATTTATAACTTAACATTGTTACACTTAAATCACACTGTGATGAACTCCTGATCATGGCAGTGAAGTGCCATGAGAGTTTTAATCTAAGGTGCTGCTTAGGAGCAGATCCTGTTTGAGGGAGCTGCCAGTTTAGTAATGCCACTCAGCTGAAATTTCAGTTTGAATGAAAAAAAAAAATCCATTTTAAAGGAGATAAGCCTGATTTAAGTGAGATTTTATCACGCAGAAAGAAACTTCTATGGTATAGTTTATATGTGAGAGAGACTTCCAGGGGGTTTCCTAGAGAGCAGGAGCCAAATGTCAAAACACAACAAGCAGGAGAGGAAAAAAAGTAATAAATATATTCACCTGATGTCAGTGTTACACTACTTCAGAGTGCTCTGAATGAAGGAGATGTTGGCATGTGAGAGGACCTGTCTGTCCTGCTGTGAGCAGGATGGAAAAGCAAATACAATTTTATTGAATCACTGCTGCTGGCAGAGCACAGTGCAGGCTCTGTGTCATGATTCCTGAGCTCCAGATGAAGGTTTGCCCTGTGCCCACATCTGAAAGAGTTTCTTGTGTAGGACTTGTATTTCTTAGTTCTTTTTGAGTTAGTTGGTGGGGAAAAAGGTGGCCTTTGCTTGAGGTTGAAAAGTTGGCAGTTTTTTTAATGTCCATTTTACCAAGCCATCGTAAAAAGATGAAGCTGAGAAGTGTAAGTACATTTTTAGATGAAAAATTGTATCTTGATCACTTAGAAATGTGTCTGCCAGCTCAGCTGTGTCGTGCTTCACAGCTCACTTCTGAAAAGAAAGACTAGGAGTCTTGCTATAAAGGACATAGTTATAAATTCAAATTAAGTAATTATTAAGTTATTTGAGGAATATAAAGACTTTGTTAGAGCTGTAGCTCTACCATATGGTCACAGTACTGGGAGACATTCAAGCTTAAAGTTTACTGCAGATTAATTTTACAAACCTTAAGCAAGCCATTAGTCTCCAGGTTCATGGAGGAGGGAGTTGCTTAAGTCAGTCAGCTATTCCATTGATTAATAAGATAATATAGGTGAAAATGTCCTTAATGCTAATAAATTGCAGTATTTCAGATTCCCATCACAGTTAAATAGATTGGTGCTATTATCTTCTTCTATTTTAGCCTGACTGACTAAAACACTTCTTCTCATGCATAAGAAGACTAGAATGAATTGTGGTGACATTCTAAAGAGATTTCTTCCATATCAGTGTCCAGGAAGTTCCTGCATTGATTCCATCAGCCTGTGATGCTGGTTAAGGAGTTCTTACTCTCCTGTGCTCCTCCTTTGTGAGCCTCTCATTGGATTGGAGCAGACATTTCTGCTTTGCAAGTAGTGACAGCGTAGTAGGACTGGAGAAATGTTCCATGCAGGATCAGGTTTGGGGGAATTTTTGTTTAGGTAGGAATGTATTTGATGTGACAGTCCCATAGTGCTCATTTTAGTTCAAAAGCTCAAAAATTGTTAGATTTATTTTCTACAGGTTTTTTTTCCCCCAGAGGTTTTCCTCAAACTGATTGAGCAAAGTACAGCTAAAGTACAATGGGATATTATCAGGTTCAGCCTTCCAGTATTTACTATCTGCTTATACAAGGAGCACCAGTGGTAACTGCCCTGTTAAAAAAGAGCATTAAAAGCCTGGTCTCTTCCTTTCTAACATAGTTATTGCATAGCAAGTGATTTTTTTTTCATTATTTTTTCCTTTTTTTAACATTTTAATGAATACTTAGTACCAAGTGGAGGAACTAAATAAATAAAGAAGTCCCATGCAGTTTTCAGCAGCATTCTTGTGCACCAATGATATCCTGGCTGGAAGGTGGTGTGGAATGGTGGAAATCCTTTTAAGTAGTATTCATTTTGCTAAGGTATTCTCTAGACTTCTGGGAAAGTGTTGGAACTTCTGGGTTTGTTTGTTTGTTTGTTTTTAATTTAAAATCATCTAATTCAAATCAACTTTCTTTCGTAGCTAGACTTGCAGATATAAGTTTAGACAAAGCATCTTCCATTTAGAGAGTCAGAATAATTGAACAAACTTTAGACAGTAAATCATAAGGGCTGGGTTTGAAATGCAAGGGAAGAGTTGGATCACATCACAGGGCATCAGGGCATGCACGTGATGAATTAAAAACACCTTTGCCTTTTCGGTGTGCTCTTCATTTCAAACAGCTTAGTCAGGTTTCAGCAGCTTCTGCCACCCACATATCAGTGTGAGGATGAGCAGCATTTCAGCACTTGAGGCTTAAATTAGCTCTGTAGTCTGAGCAGACAGGTCAGGAGTTGAACCATCTCTTCCCTTTTAGATGGCTTGCGTTGCTTGCAGTGACTCTATACCTGTTCTTCTGTTTCAGGACAGTGTTGGGTTCCTCCATTCTCCTGTCAACACCTTTTCACTTAAACTGTAGTCACTTACACTGCACTGTTTTTTCCTTTTCTTTCATAGTATGTCTGAAGCTTTTTATGAGTGTTACCTGAGGTTTGTGCTGGAATGACAGCACTGAAAATTGTCTGTCATGTGATGTTAGGAAGAGAAGTCCCTTGGGATTATCAAGGGGGAGAACTCAGAGTGTTCCACTTTAAATTGTCTTAAACCAAGACAAATGGAAATACTGATACACTGGCTTAGTCAAGAATTTTGCCCTCTCCTTGCAGCTTTTTTAGATTTTAGTGTTGAATGGGATTGATGTTCTGTCTTTCTCTCTGATATGTGCATTTTCTCACTAGATTCCTGATTTCTGTTTGTACCAGCAGTTTTTATGATGGTAGTTTTTATTGTTTGTGGAAGTTATTTTTATTAAAACTTAATTCTCCTTTTCTACCCTTCCTGCACTCCTCCCACCACTGACAAGTTCAGTGTCTCAGTAGCTGCTGGGCTTCTCTTTTAACATCTGCACCCCCAGCCTGTGTAACTTAGGTGGCTGAACCTCACTCTTGAGTTTTGGCTGTGAACAGCTCCCAGCAGCAAGATGCGTTTTTTTTATAAATTGGCTTTTTAAACCACTTCTCACATTTCCTTGGAGAGGAAAAAGGGGAAAGCAGAGAGGAGCAAACAGGTAACAAGAGAAATAAAGAAATAAAAGGAGCAGGTATCCTCAGGTGCTGAGTATCATCTTGTGTCCTTCTTTCTCACCTCATGGAATCAGTTTTGGCTTCTTCGTATTTTTTCCTACTCCAAAATTTCCCCCGTCCTGATAAGCATTCCTGATAAGCACTTCGCTAAAAAATGCAGTGGGGTGACTGGGAAAAGGGACAGTGAGGACAGTGCCATGGGATGTTCATCCAGAGATCCTTGCAGTGCTAGAATATCCATTGGTAAGGCAGGTCTGCAGTGGGAATAAGACTCCAGTGACAGATTTGAGAGCATAAAATATGCCAGTGCTGTATTTCAGGAGATAAAGTGTGTTTTTCCTTGTTCTGGATAACCCTACTATGTGAAATACTTCTTTTGTGTTGTTTTAAGGCTTTACAGGGTCAATACATGCATGTTTAAGTTTGATGACTGCCACTTAAGCTGGAATATAGCTTTAAAGTATGGAATAACCCAGAAACTGACTTTTCAGAACAGACAGACCTTGGATGGGAAACCTGGAAAAGCAGGTTGAGCTTCTGGGATAGACAATGTTCTTTGTGTTGTTAATGAATGGTGTATGTAGTTGACAAAAGCTGACTTTTTAATGGGTTCTAATCTCACTTTTAAAAACTGAAATGAACTACTGTAGAAAGGAAATTGAAGGAAAATACCAAAAATGCTTTTTTAGTTTCAGCGACCTTTGTATTTTCATTTGGGTATACAGAATTGCAACGTAAACCTTTACTTTTATGTTCATTCGTTGTAGATGTTCTCTTCAGTCTCTTTTCTTTTATTTCCAAATAATTTGTTTCTGTTTTTTTTTTCTCTTTCCTTTCCTTGCCTCTTTGTAAAGGAGTCAATCACTGTCAGCATAAAGTAAAGAAAGCTAGACGCTTTCTGCCTTTCGTCTTCTGTGCCCATGAGTCGCCGCCCAAGGGTACTGCTCTGCTCTTTGTCTAGGCTGCCTTATTAACCCAAAAGCTGAATATACTAACTCAGTTACTGTTTGTAAACTACTTTAGCCTCAGGTAAACAGAGTTCCAAGAATAATTGCCTTATGTTTTCCTCCTGTTGAATTGGATTTTCGTGCAGCACCACCAGCTTGCTGGTCCCCGTTTTTATGGGGAACTTGTTTTTGAGCATCATATGCTACAGTGAAAAACATACTAAATTATTTTATTTATATAGCTATGCAGCCCTTGTCTGCCTTTTTTTTTTTTGTTGTTATTACTATATTTTGACATCATTCTTGGACCCCTGATACAGCATGCTTATGGATGAAACAGAACAGCAACAATAAGCATCAGCTGAGATCACTTTGAATTAAACATGGAATACAGCGATGCTTTTGGCTGCATACTGGTCCAGCGCTGGTCTGGACCAGTTTGGCTTTAATAGGGGTAAGAAGGATTTCCTGTTACCTATAAACACTGTCTAAAATATTTGCCTTAGCTTGTGCTGTGGGGTTTGGTGTGCAGTAGGGCTGCTGCAGTACACATGGATTTCAGTGTTTGCAACCTTCCCCGTAGAGTCGCTGCCTTTGCCATAGTTTAAATTTCAGCCTTGTACAGCTGCACTGTGCTCTGTGGCATTCAAACTGAGGTGGTTCTGTTTCTTACTCGTGTCTTGGTGATAGCTCAGGAGTGCATTTCTTCTGGAAGGGTCAACAGCAACTCTGCTTATCCCAAGTCCTCAGTGTATGGGCAGAGTCAGGTTGAGCCGACTCATCTGGCTGTAGGAGAACTGCTTTAAAGTATGGAATTAACCCAGAAATTGACTTTTCTTAACAATGCATTAAAAGAACTAGTTCCAGATCCAAATTTAATTTCTGTGTACCTTTGTGTTTGAAAGTCATTAACTCTGTTTCATCATAAAAGCTTCTTAGAGTGTATCTCTGTCCCTTGGGTTTTAGGTGAGAAGTCTTAAATTCTGCTACTTTTCTGGTTTCTCTTGAGTCAGGTATATAAGATAACTACAGTCTGAATACTTTTGGATTACTCATGAATTTAATAGTATATTTTCCCCTCCCCCTTCTCTGTCCCCTCTCTCTCCCCCTCTTTTTTCTCTCTCCTTGCATGCCACCTGGATCTGCAGATGAAATTAGTGGGGACGGTAATATGTTTTCTAGTCTGTGTGTTACTAACGTGCAATATGCAACTCTTATCTCCATATACCACTTAATGCCCATTTCAGTAATGCATTTTATACAGCTTTTAGTGTTATAAAGTGGTCTGCTTCGGATGTTAGCTGATAAATACTGTACTTTACAGGCTGTGCAACTAATGCTTTCTGCTGAAACTGGAATTGAAAAAGGAAAAATTCTATTTCAAACATGCAGGGATGTGGTGTTGCATGTGTTTGCAATGAGACTTGTGGCATGATGCAAAGAAGGTTTAGAGGTGTGCAAGAGTGTCCAGTTGGATTGAAATGGTTATAGCATCATTAATTTGGTCAGTGGGTGATCTCAGTGGATGTAACACCTGAGAAATGAGTCCACTGAGTAATGCTTTAAAGGCATCAAAGTGCTCCTTGCATAAAAAAAGAAGCTGTATGAGATAGATTAATGCAGATTGAATACATGAATATTAATCAGGTTTCAGCTGTTCAGACTAATTATTTTAAAGACAGACTTCAATGTTTGGGGGTTTATTTGAAAAACTTTGAAACTTACTACAAAATATTTAACTTCTGTGGACTTCTTAAGTTTCTTCTGAAAACAAGTTGGGGTTTGGTTTTTTAAAAAGAGATTTTTAGCTGTTTTTCTAAAGGATTCTTTCTGATGTTGGGAAAGAATCAAACTGCTGTTACTGATAGTGTATGTATCTTTATTCTTCTAAGTAGGAGGCACTAAAAAGGCATAAAAGCAATATGCAAAGGAGGGCGATAAGAGGAAATAGAGATCATGTCTTGTGACCTTCCTTTCAGTAAAATGGAAAGGGAGTGTATTATATTTTCATCTCCTTTCTGTCAGATATAAACTAAAGATAATACCACACAATTTTCTTTCTTTTCTTAAACATCAAAAGGACATTTTTTCTGTCATAAATTTAAAAAGTATATTTCAGATACTACCCCTACATAGCTTTTTATTGGAACTTATCTTCTTTTATAAATTACAAGCTCTGATAAATGGGAAAAATGATGAAAAATTGAAGTTCAAACGTGTGCTTAAGGTCATAGATTAGCTATTACAAATTTAATACCCTGGGATGTTTCTCCCTACAATTTAATAAATGTATTCAGATTTAGTGAAGCTCAAATTGGCTCATTCATGTGTGTGACCACAACTACCTTTGCCCAAAACCAGCCTGTTCATTTTTCCATCTCCAAGAATCCTAACAAGTGATGGTGCTGGGTTTAAAAAGTGCAGGAGGGCAGCAGTGATGAGCCCTGTTACTAAATCTGAGTTTTTCCAGACTTACCAAGGACCCAGGAGGTATCTGGAATTGCTGCTTAGTTGGGAGTGTTCAGCTCTTGAGAGTGCTGTAATAATCTTCTTTTGGGGAGCTGCCTGGAGAGCCTTGCCCAGCTCAGTTTTGCTTTAGGCTCCACTTAGGTTCTGGAATATCTCTAAGCAGACCCAGTTCTGGGTTTAGGAGAGCTGGTAACAGTCTGTGATTAATTCTGGGATCAAACCCCTAGGTGAGGGAGATCAATTCTCTTTATTCCAGAACACTTTGAGCCCATCAGTGTTGATGCCTCGACTGAATTTTTCTCTAATTCCCAGAAACAATGCCAGACGTATATATAGGAATTATTTTTTTATATATTCCTCTCCAGAGTGTTAAATGTGGAACAAGAAATATTTGTGTAGTTAATTGCATACATTTAATTTATTTGGATTGATTATGAAGACACTTCTGGTTTCATGACAGTTTTGGGCAATGTATCAAAACCATGTAAAGTGCTCTGTGCTGTTCTGAGAATGCTTTTAGTATGAATTAACTCATTAATTTAAAATAGAGAGATGAACAAGCCCTGCTATTGATCACATTCCCTCCGTTCCCTAAATTAGTGTGACAATTATTTGGGGTTTTTTAAGTGGCACCAGTTCTGGTTTCCAAACTTTAAAAATTATTCTTAAATAAGTTTACAGTGTCTTTCATCCAGTCCATTTTTTCAAATAGAGGAAGAACTTTCTGATACCCTCAACAAAATCCTATCACAATATTGGAAGGAAACAGAGTGATTTATCCCCATCATGTTGGGGATTTTGTTTTTTTAAAGCTTCTTTTTGGAATCAAACGGAGGTTTATTTTCTACAAAAACATTAGTTTATAATGTAGGGAAGAAAAAAGAAAATACATAAGTGCCTCTGGAGTGTGCTGCCTGTTCAGAATTGTGCACTGTCTTTACAATTTATTGCATTTTCATTAGCTGACTGTATTTTGCTATGTCCTAATTAGAAATTGCCTAGCAAAAATTTAAATAATGTGGAATTTCCCGATTCACCTTTCACAGCACCTGGCATATTCCTACAGCAATACAAAAAGGAAAAAAAAAAAAGCTTTTATTTTATTTAAGTAGTAAGAAACTAGGATCACAAAATTACACATACTCCCTGAAGTGTGTCGAACTTCAAAGGTTAATAGGCAACCTGTAGTTTCCTAATTGTTGAATATTCAGTTTGCCTGAAAACTAAGCCTCCTGCTGATCTGTGTGTGCAATATTGATGAGCCTTGCTCTGGTTTCAGGCTTGGCTTGTGCTGAGGGATCATCCCATCCTCCTTGCCACTCTCATTGTGACTTTGTCCCAGCCCAAGCCATGGCTCTAGAAATGATTCCAGGGAGCTCTAGGGTTGTATCCAAATGCTCCAGGGCAGATGGGGGAAAAGGGGGAGGAAATTGTGGCTTCCAGAGGCTTTCCAGTGTGTGATCACCTGAAATCTGCCATGAAAACTGGGTTTGAAATGACTCAGTTTTAAGAACCTCTCTTTGCATTTGAAGTTGGTGAGTGAAATTTGACAGACTTGCAATAAAAAAAAATGAACTCACAGTTGTGGTCTGGCTTTAAAATCCCTGGAGGAATTGATGTGACCTTTAGGAAATGACCTACACACACTGGAAGTTCTTTAAAGCAAGGGAAGGACCTTCTGAAATGACTTGACACCATTTTAATCATCTTGAGAACAGATAATGTAAAAGTTGCAACTTTTAAACAGAGGAAGAAATGCACTGTCATTTTTCTGGAAATTTTGGGAGGTTGTTTCCAAAACCTGTCCATGAAATCTTGATTCTTGACAGCAAAACTAGTGGTGAATTTCCACTAAACAAGGAAAATTGAGACTAATGCAAAAAAAATGGGGGTGAGGCTTTGGCTTAAAAAGGTCTTTATGCTCTAGAAGACTCTGTGGTAAATAACTCACCTGGCCACACTGACAGTAGGTGGATGCTGCCCTGGAACATCATTGGTGTCTTCTGCCTGTGTGACATAAAAAAATAGCAAACTATTATTCACACTTTATTGAAGGTAAAGCCATTTAACTCATTAATAATTTTTTTTCCTTACTGCAATGGAATTTGCTGTTAAAAAGAATTTAAATCAAGAGATTTAGATGAGTCCCAATTGCAAAACTTGAACTTTTTGGAATACAAATGAATCTTCCTTTTCTTCTTTGTTGAGTGCATCTATGTGACGTAATACAATTGGCACTGGGGTCATTATCATACCATGAATTATGCATGAGCAAGTTTTATTCATGCTGTGTTAAATGCAGCCCAGCATTGCTGAACTTGGGGGTTGGGACATCTCAGCCTTGATATATTGGAGATGTTGTTCTGGAGAATTGTTTTCATCTGCTTTTCCCGAAACTCTTCAATTCCTCCCTTTGCAGAGACTGATGACTATGCAGAGATTATAGATGAAGAAGACACTTACACAATGCCCTCAAGTAAGTGCTGTGGTTAACTTGGGAACTTTTCTATCCAAAAGCTTCTTTGGTTTAGCAGGGACTGAAATATTTCAGCCTGATTTAATAAATGTGCAAAGAAAATGTTCTGGTTTCCTGCTAGCTGTGATTTCACAGTGAAATTCTTTTTTTATCTCAAAATGTAGATTTTTTTTGTTTGTGATATTGAACATAACTCTTGAAGATTGGATAATATCTCTGAGATAAGAGCAGACAATTGGGGAAGCTCTGTGTATTGCTGTCTGACTGTGTCTCACCTTGCTCTGTGACAGACTGGTGCTCTCCAGTTCCATGAGAGAGGAAAACTCAGCTGTACCACATGCAATTTTGTGAAAGATGAAAGACTTCAGGAACAAAAATAAAATTTCAAAGTTCTGCTGAGTCTTCATCTTTGAAGTAAAAACAATGATGTTGCAGCCAGCACAAATATTTTGTGTTACAGCCTGTTTGAATTACAGTGTAATCTTAAACTGTCAGGGCCAATTCATTTAATGTGCACGTCCAATATTCTGATTTTAAAAGCTGCATCTGAGAAATTCCAGTTGCATTTGGGCAACCAAGGATTTCTCTGGAAGCAGACAATGCATTGATGCAGAATCCTGCCAAAATCACCAGGTTTGGTCAGTGTGAGAGGGGAGGATGGTGCTGAGCTGGGATCACATTCTGCTGAATGAACTTGCATAGATTTCTGAGCTCACCATGGGGCAGAATGTTTCATGATCACTTCAGTGTTTACAGCATCATTTCCACTACTGTGGAAAATCTTTGGAAAGCAAGAATATATGTTTTGCAAAACATATATATTTGAACATCAGTATTTGAAAAGCAAGAATATATGTTTTCCAGAAATAAACAGAGCATTTTAATGTCTTGCAGTAAGTCATTACATGATTTCTATTAACATAGTTTCAGGATCAAAACATTGTGTCATAAATTATATCCTTTATTTTTGTTAACAGATTAACTTTGTGTAATTTATTTCCCCCCCCCACCCCCAATCCTTTTTATTTAAATGCTCATGGAAGTAATTAATTGTGGGTCCAGCATTGGATGTGCTGAACACTTGAATATAGCTTCAGTGCAAAAAAACCCATGAGATGGGCTGTGGAGGGAAATTCACTAAGTGCTTTGCTGGATTGAAGGGGACTCAAGTGTTCAGCTGCCAAAGGACTGAGTCAGTAAAGATCACCAGAACAGACCTGTGACTTCTGCTAATGTAAACTTAAAATTGCATCAGTATATTTCTTTTTTTTTTTTTTAATGTTAAAAAATGTTTGTCCTGTTTTGATTTTAAGAAGCTCTAAGTAAGCATTTGATTTTTCTCTTAATTGCACTGCAGAAAGCTATGGAATAGATGAAGGTAACAGGAGACCCTTTTACCCATCCCTGTATGCTTGCAGTTTGGAATGATGTGGAATTTTTAAGCTTACTATTCACTTTCATTTAATAAACATTATTTATTTATAGTTAAACCAGTTAGCTTTGGGATTTTAAAGAGGAAAACGCAGTACTTAAAAACAGAGATGAAAAAGGCATTTATCAATCACCTTGTTAGCCAGCTCTAGATGACATTACTTCTGTAGTGTTAATGATGTCAAAGTCAAGGTTATGAAGTTCTAAGCTGGTTGGTTATATTTTTTTCTCTGAATAATACAAAGAGGTGAAAACATATACTGTGCATGCTTTTCTGCTATTCCTGAAATTTTTTTCCATGTCTGCTAGAAATTAAATTGCAAATGAAATCATTCAATTGCAATTGGTTAAATGTTTTGCTGAAGTACTGAGCCATTTTTATCAGTAATATTCTCAGCCTATTAAACCGTGACGTTAACAAAATTGCATAAGGCCACCAAACATCTCAATTTTAGTTCAGTTTCACACTGGCAGAGGTGTAGTGCACTCTAAATTTTGCTCTTTCATTTTACCTTTATTTGCCAAGCTCTTATTCCTGTATTTTTTTCTCGCAGTTACCTCTTTAAAAGTTCTCCAGGCTCTTTTGATGGTTCCAAAATCTAAAATAGCACCCAGTGGAGTTCTCTTAAACACCCCAAAGGATGTGTGCTGAGGCTGTGTTTAACATCATTGGTGTTGCCCTAAACTGTTTGTGTGCTTTGTCTCTTACCAGCTGTAATTAAAAAGGATTTAATTGTGTTTATGGCACTGAAATAAGTGCATAGTTAATTTAACAATTCAGATTTCACCATTCCTTCCCCATTGCTTTGGTTCAAACACTGAAGAGGTTTGAGAGGTCTCCACTGTGTGTGTGCAGCATCTCTAGAGGTTGGTGTGCAGCAAATGTTAATCTTAGTTATTCATATGTGAGACATTTGAGTGACTTACTTGGAGTTTTGTGTCTTGTGGATTATTTCTGTGCCCTTCAGCAGAAACTTAACGTTTTGAGTGCATTATATTCTTGTAGCCAGAGATTATGAGATTCAGAGGGAGAGGATTGAGCTGGGGCGCTGCATTGGGGAAGGACAGTTTGGAGATGTGCACCAAGGAGTTTACATGAGCCCGGTAAGCCTCGCTTCTCAAACAGAAATAAACACACAATGAAACTTCTCTAGATGAAAAAAAATACATGTACTCCTTAGGGGTCTTGGTCTGAGTCTTGCAGAACAAAAAAAATTTGCTCCAGTGATCTGACTGTCTCTCTTTTGAAAAGTTTTATGTTTTCCTGAAATAAAATACAAAATACTTGGACACTGATCCAGCAAAATCCCAATGCACAAGAGTCACCTCAGTGAAGCCAGGGAGGTTGGCAGGACTTGTGTAATTTAGGCTGGTGCTTACAAGTTTTTCCTAGAAAGATTAAGATTTCAGTTTAAATAAATCAAAAGGTTTGTGTAAAAAGACAAGAGAAAGCTGCCGAAAACAGTGAAATTTTAACAAATGTCAGGCTTATAATAAAATAAATATGCAATTGTAAAGTGAAGATTCATTTCACATTAGAAGAAATTGTTAAAATTTTAAATAGATTATATAAGAATTCTTGTGGACAGTAATCTAGTTCTAACTTCAAAAGCAGCTGGTTAGGGTGCTGGGCTTGGTGGGTTAAATAAATCTTTAATACAATATTTAAGTAAATAAGTAAGGATAAAATACTGTTTCAGACAAGTTTGAACTCTCTTCTGATACCCTTATTTAGAAAGCACATCTGATATACTTTCCATTGAGGAAAGCAATGGAAATTGAGGAAATGAAATTATTTTTCATTTAATTCTGTCCAAGTCAACAGGAGTACCAAGGAGTAATGTTTCACTGCACTGGAGGCATGGTGGATAAATCTAGAGTTCTGTAAAACTAATTTAAGACCCTTTTCTTAGGGACTTGTTTTGAAAATGCTGTCTGTCTCCATTCTTATTTGCGAATTGGAAAGCAGATTTTACTCAGGCGTCCTGTGTTGAGATTTTTAAACAACAACCTGCTGATTTATTAATAAGAATTTACTGTATTTAAGACACTGGAATATGTGAAGGTGAAACAGAACAGTGATGTCATTAAATTTTAATGTTCTAGTCATGGGTGTAACTTACACTCTGGAAAGAAATCTTACAATAGATATAAGATTAGTTCAAATAACATGGAACTGTTTCTATGTATATATTCAGCTTGAGTGCAGATATGTAAGGAATATTCCTTGCCTCTTGTTCTGCTAGCTCAAATCTGAATCTTAAAACTTCCATTTATCCCTGTTCATTGCACTTGTAAAGTCCTTGTTCTAGTGGCTCTGCAGCATCCACCTCTCCTGGAATGCTGCTTTCTGCCAGGTGTTCCTGAAGGATCACAGCCAGGCTGCATCTGTAGGATACTGAATGGAAAATGAGTGTATGATATAGGATCCTATTGCTCAGCTGTAAGCAATCCCACTAAGATTATCTTTAATGGCTGATAAGCTGTGGAATTAATCCCAAAGTGTCACTTAAAATGCCATTTCCTGCTCAGTACAGAAAATGTGGCCAGTCTGATACATCCTCACTGGTTTTTCTCCTTATCCAAAACCAAAAGACCAACAAAACCCCAATATCTGGCGTTTTCCAGCATTTATTCTGCAGAATGTCTTTGCTGCTTGCAGACACTGAGATTCTTCCTTTTGAAGCTCCTGATGGTTAAAGGATATTCCAAAACCTTGATGTGTAACACCAGGAGAGGGATGGGTCTGGCAGGAATCCAGAGGTCTCATCCCTGGGCTGATTGTTCAGTCCTGGTTTCATAAGGGAATAAAGTCATGATTTACCACCATTTTTTTAGTCAGTTTATGGGCATTTGATGTGTGAGTAAAGGATTTAGTCAATACTTTCCTGCAAAGTCAACTTGAAGATTTCTGCTAAGAGCAACTTTGAAAATAAGACATTTTAGCCTGCAAAATACAAATACTATTCTAATTCTGGTAATGTTTGTCTGTAAATAGATTTAAAATAGAGCAAGCATGAGCAGACATAGAACATAATTGAATCTTCATCTCCTACTGGCCTTAAAAATTGGAGGAGGATATTCATCAATGCTGTAGCCTTTCGAATAAAGGTTTTTATTTAAACCACGCATTAAACAATGCATAATTCCCACTTTCCCACTTAAAAGGAGGACATACAAGTCCTTGAACAAACCCATACCTAATGGAGAAGCTTAGTTTTAAAATATTTCAGCTGCTTCCAGGCCATCAAGAACTTCTCATTTTTCAGTATTCAGAGGGTGATAAATCAGATGGGAAAGTCCATTTGATTTTCAGTACATGATGTCCTGTTCTACTTGGTTTTAAAGCCTTGATCTAACTGATTGTGAAGATAATATGTAAAAATCTTTGGTTTTATTTCCTTTGCAGTTTGAGTTCACAATTACAGCCAGTCTTTTCTCTGTGAGAGCCACAAAAAGTCCTTCATTTGGCTTTCTGGGTTTCTTGCTTGTATAAGCCAATTGTGGTTTTTAGCAATATATTTCTTTTTTTCATCTGTTTTTGCTAAATATTATCAAGAGTTTACCATCCTCAATAACACAAAAAGTTTACAGTACTGTTCAGTTAAACTTACCATCTTTTGTCATATTTTTTGCACAATTTAACATGGTTTAAAACAGATGAAATATTTCCAAGACACATTAGATGTAAATGTTGTATACAAGGTGTCTTGAGTATAATGGTATTTTAACACCAAAGCTTTAAACATGTAATTTCTCAGCTAAAGGTATTTTATTTAATAGTACTTTTTTCCAAAGTAGTTTTGCTAGGATTTTAAGGGACAGCTTTTGGTGGGCTGTGTTTGGTGGGTTGTATTTCAGCTATTTCTCAATAATGTCTTTCAGGAAAATCCAGCTATGGCTGTTGCAATCAAAACGTGTAAAAACTGCACTTCAGACAGCGTTAGAGAAAAATTCTTACAAGAAGCCTGTGAGTATTAAATAACTTTTTTGGGGATCACTTCTGTAACTGCTCCTTGCAAAGACTGTGTCCACCTGTGCCAGAAACTTCTTATACCATTGTAAATATTTTATTAACATATAGCTTGACTTTTTCCTGTCGTGCAATATATGCCAGGGGACTGCTTTAAATCCTTGCATTGCCCATGTATATGATTGGATGTGTTCTTTGATTTTCCAAATTGAGTGGTGATGTCTGACTCCTGTAAGGCTTTAGAACAAGTTTTGGAGTATTAGATGTGATCCTGTATTTCCTTCTTTCTCCTTAATGAATTAAAAAACACAGCACTTTCTCCAGTTTATTGCTTTAGAAGGTCAACATGTCTTTGCTAGAAATGTTGTGTCTAAGAGAGATCTGCTTTGAAAATTCAGAATTAAAATCTATGATAAAGTAGACCATTTTTGTAAATAATTGCTCACAAATATTGCGTTCCCCAAATAATACATTTCATGTGTGGAGGAAGGCTTTTTGTTGATGTGAATAGGAGCACAAAACTTCTGTAAGAATATTAAAGTTAGTGATTCCTCTATTGCTTGGTTTTGCAAGCAAATTAAGATATGGCACTTAGGCCTTAATTTTTGCCTATTATCCTTTGTTATTGTATAGCTATAAATGTTGTAGAGGTATTGTATTTTATCAATAAAGTAAGTGGTTATGGTCAGATGTTACAGTATGTTTTCTTCACTATTTCTTTATTCAATTATTTTTTTCAACATTCAAAAGATCTCTGTTCATAGCTAATGGATTCTTATTTTTGAATGTCAGAGTTTTTGTAAATTACTGTAATTCTTTCCTTTGTGTTTCTATCTGTTGAAACAGTAAATATCATTGCTTACAGTAACACCTCAGCAGTCACAGGTAGGCTGCTGTCTCCTGGCACTGTAGAAAATAATTGCTCATTGAATGCTCCTTATTATGCTTCAAGTTTGACAGATTAGGAAATGCCACTGTAATTGACACATAAACAGTGCTTTTCAATTCTGATTTAATAGTTTTGCCATTTCTTCTTCCTCTTTTTCATTCTGATTCCCATCTGTTGCCTTTGTCTTGTGTTCAGATTGCAAACTCGCTCAGAACACTTGGTTACTTCACTGAATACATACATTTATTTCCTAATATTTTAATATTAGGAATATCAAGATATTTTGAGGTTTGCCTGTGGTGGAGTTTCCAATGCTGAAAAGATTTAGCAGCTGTTACTGCCCCTATGACATTTCACCATGTTATTTATTCCTTTTTATTAACGTTTTAAGCTGTGTCAATGATAGGGATGTTTGCTTTATTGCATTTTTGCCTGTATTATTCATAACATTAATATTTTAATGAATATATTATCTTAAGTTTGCCCATAGAGTTCCTTTGCAGGAAGATATGTTATTAAACTATTACAACTTTTGGTCTTATAAACAGGATTGTCCAAGGATTTTTGTTGGGATTTCTGTGTACCCATGTGTGGAAGTAGAATTCAGAGCTTATCAGACCAGAAATCCAGAAACACCTCCTGGTTTTAGCTCGTGGTTAGTTTGAAGCAGAAGATAATGGGTTTTATTCTTGCCTAACTTGAGGCAGACTGAAGCAGACTTAGCAGTTTGGGAATTACTGTGTTTCTGCTTGCACTGCGAACTGCAAGTGTAGAAGAGATGCGACTGGAGGGTCAAATCAAGAATGTTTGTCAAGAGTGTATTGAGGATGTTTTCCATGCTTCTGTTGGAAGAGATTCTGCTCCTCTCTGGTGAGACTCCACCTGCAGAGCTGCATCCAGCCCTGGAGTCTCCAGCAACGGAAGGACCTGGAGCTGCTGGAGTGAGTCCAGAGGAGACCCTGAGATGTTCCAGGGGATGGAGCAGCTCTGCTGTGGAGCCAGGCTGGGAGAGTTGGGGCTGTTCAGCCTGGAGATAGGAAGGCTCTGGGGAGACCTTGAAGCACCTTCCAGTGCCTGAAGGATGCCTGCAGGAAAGATGGGGAGGGAGTGTTCATCAGGGAAGGCAGGGATAGGACAAAGGGTGATGGATTTACGTGGAAGAGTGCAGATTAAATTAGATTTTTAGGAAGAAATTCGTGGAGGGTGCTGAAGCCCTGGCACAGGTTGCCCGGAGAAGCTGTGGCTGCCCCATCCCTGGAAGTGTTCAGGGTCAGGCTGGATGGAGCTCTGAGCAAGCAAGCTGGAAGGTGTCTCTGCCCAGGGCAAGGGGTTTGGAACTGTTTGATCTTGATGGTCCTTTCCAGCCCAAACTATACTGTGATTGTATGATTCATATGTCACACTGCATAAAACATCCTGTGACTGCACTGCTGAGACTGAAATTAACTCCGTGGAAAATAATATGATGTAATGATGAAATAAAATTTTTGTCATAAACTGACAGGCTTTTTTTTTTCCCCAGTAATTGAATTATACAGAGTGTTTTTTCCTACCTCCTCTTCCAGTTGAAAGGCACTGGTTTGACAGGTTATTTTATTAACTTAGGTTATGTTCATAGCCAGATCCAGGGCTGAGAGCCAGAGCCTCACCTGCCTGGCACCTTCCACAGCAGTTTGCATTTTTGTGAGTGGAGAACAGCACAGCTCAAGCAGTCAGTGTTTCCTACTGCCCACAGCTCCTGGAATGACCAGGCATTACTGCTTGCAACAGTTGTTTCAAGCCCTATGATTATATTTTTCTGGTCATGGTCTAATGCTTCTTATCCAACAGCTTTATTTTTATTTTAAAAAAAGGTTTATGTAACACACTGAATTCTTTTATTTCCCTTCAGTAACAATGCGTCAGTTTGATCACCCTCACATTGTGAAGCTCATTGGAGTCATTACAGAAAACCCAGTCTGGATAATCATGGAGCTCTGTACACTTGGAGAGGTATGAAAAATCCTCATGGAGCTCTGCTCTGCTCTCTTTTAGCTCCCAGAAAAGGCTGAAAAAACACTTCACAGTACTAACACATGCTATCTAGCATGATATCATACTCCTTTGCAGAGTTGTGGACTCAGAAACAGGAGTGACAGCTTTTGACCTTCTCCTCCACCGGGGGAACTGCATCACCTCATTCCAGAGTGGTTTAGTCAGAGTTTTCAGGGCATTCAATTGCAGTTCCAGAGTGAGAGCACGACCTCTGTCAAGATGATGATAATGTGATAATCATTTAAAGAGCATTTGCAAACATACCTTCTAGAAGTGAAATTGTACATCTTTTATTCTTTCTGAGTGAGGCTGCATTTTCCCTTGAAACACTGAACTTCTTACATTGTTTTGGGTTTTTTTCTGTAGAATATCTGCAGCAGAGGCCCTAGATAAGATGACTTCCCTCATTATTATGCTTTTTGGATGAATGCTTTAAAGAAAACTAGATCTCACTTTCATAATCGATTAGTTTTTTTTTATCAACATGTTTGAAAATATGAGCTGCAGTGATATTTCATACAGCATTTTATGATTATCATTGCAATTATGAAATTGCAATAGATCTAAAAAAAAAATAGGTGGATAGAAAAACCTGTAGTGGAGAAGTCATTTTCTGCCCAAAAATTAGAGATTTCCTTTCCAGGGCCCAAATCACTTTTCAAAGCCTTGTTTGATGTATAAGGACACTCTCATGCCACCTTCCAGTAGGTTCTGCCTGCCTTATACTGAGAATATAGCTTACAGATATTTTTCACTGATATTGGCTGCTCTGAACTAAATACAGTTGTTTTAGCACATGTAGGTTAAAATTAAAGCTTCTAAAACAATACTGATCAATCCATGTTTGGTTTGGCCAGATGCTGTTTAGTTCTGAAGTTATTTAGTCCATAAATGAGGGCTGCACCTAGGGGGTAGAAAAAACAAACAGTCCAGGAGTGCTTCACTCTGAAACAGCAACAGCAGATGCTTTTCAAAAGGAAGGCACAAAATTACTACATTTTTGTTAGTTTGACAGTTCCCATGAAAGCAGAAAAACTGCTTGAATTATACTGCAGTCACAATTCTTCATGGGAAGTGTTTTTCTTTTCCTCATCCAGCCTTTAAGGGAAGGAAGTCATGCCCATTGATACTCACATAATCTTTACAGTTTGAAATACACCTTTTTCAACTTTGTCATTTTTTTGTCCTAATATTTTTCTGTGTTTTTTCCTCCTTGGTGCAAAAAGTTGAGGTCATTTTTGCAAGTAAGGAAGTACAGCTTGGACTTGGCCTCTCTGATCCTCTACGCTTACCAGCTCAGCACAGCACTCGCCTACTTAGAGAGCAAAAGATTTGTACATAGGTAAGATTTCATACACTTGTATCTGTACCTACTTTTCCACATAACTGCTTAAAATTCTAGGGAGTGTCATTTTTGCAGAGGCTTCCACCAAAATGACACCCTTTTCAAGGGTGACACCTGCTGGTTCACTCCTGGATTGACTTGGAGCTGGTGCTGAATTCTCATTGGAATTGTTTTCGGTTGTTGCTTTGTGGTTACAGTATTTTTTCAAGCTGTGAGTCAACTGTAATCTTTCAAAAATAGAAAAGCAAAACAAGGGCAGATGGCTTCTTAAGTAAAGAAGAGGGGAAATAAAATATTTATAAAATACAAGTACTTGCTTAACCAGAAAATGAACCTAAATTTCCTTCACGGTGTGTTTTGAATTTTATTCCCTTGAATCTGAATATGAGTTTCTAGGGAGAAGAGACTGGCTACATTCTCTTATTTTATGCAACTAAGAGTTCACAGCACTCCAGTGACTTAAGTACAATTAATTATGAACTTAAGGTATTTATTTGTGTTTAAATATTTACTATGTAATTGTGTATATGTGTGAAGAAAATACATATGCAAACGTGCATATAAAGTAACAGCTATGCATATATACATAGCTATATTAAAACATTTTAAATGAAAATGGGGAAGCAAAAGAGGCTGAGGGGGAACCTTGTTGTTCCTACAATGAGACCTTGAGCTCCTTATTAGGAAACCTCATACAGGACTGAGATCTTAAACCAGTTCCTTACCTTTGCAGGGGAGGAGGTGAACTTCCTTCTGGTGTTACTTCACCAATTTATGTTTTTTAATGACTATAAATACTGTCTGCTCTGTTTGGCAGGGATATTGCTGCTAGAAACGTGCTGGTATCTACCACTGACTGTGTGAAATTGGGTGACTTTGGTTTGTCCCGATACATGGAAGATAGTACTTACTACAAAGGTGAGTTGACCCTCTGGATCCTTCTTGCAGTGAGAGCACAACTGCTTCTCACAATATTGAGGAATTAACCAGATTTCTTTGGTCTAGCTGATGTATTTGTATAAAAATGCAAGTTATTCAGCAGTGTAATAATGGCAGTAAATTCCTGTGTGTGCTTAAGAAGGATCACAAGGTGTGATTTAAGTCGCAAAATATAGCAAATTCACATGTAGGTAGACATAAATGTTGAGTTTGTGCTGTCATTGTATGCTGCATACATCAGGTGCCACTGGACTTGGGAGATTCACTGCAGAAGTGTCTTTGAAGCCTATTTTGCCCTATTTTGGATGGAATACTGAGCTTTGGTGTCTCCAGCAGTTCAGAGATGTCCTGCAGTGCCTGATAGATGGGAAATGCAGCAGGAGAATAGAGATTGCATGTTGGGTACCAAAGAGTAGCATTCCAAAGCTAGTGTATGTTATTAAACCATGTGTTCATACATCTCATTTTCAATATATTTCTGCTTTCATATATTTTAAAATACCCACTGTCTGTCCCCTTACACTCTGTTATGTTTCCTCGTTTCATTTTTCTCATTTCACTGAGCTACATTTTATCTTTTTAATTGCTGAGAGGGGAAATTATTTTGACATGATCGTTTCTTGGTGTGTTTTGGGGTTTGTTACTGGAGTCTTTATTGGGAGTTTTGTGGGATTATTATTACTATTTTGAGTGTTGTTTGTTCATTTCTCCATTTTATGTAAAGCCAAACAACCTTATATATTGATATTTGAAGTGTTTCACTGGAGATGGGTTTTGCCTACTAATTATTTCACTGGGAACAGAATCTGGTTTTGGGCTGTGTAGTGGGGATAACAGCCTGCCTTGTCTTGCCTTCCCTGTAGCTTCCAAAGGAAAATTGCCCATCAAGTGGATGGCTCCAGAGTCAATCAATTTCCGACGGTTTACCTCAGCTAGTGATGTGTGGATGTTTGGTAAGTGAACACCAAATGGGGAGAGTTCTGTTTGTCCTCCTGGAGAAGACCATCTTTCATTTTAACTGCTATAAATTAATAATTTCTGAATACTTGTTACAGTTTTTACTGTAGATTCTGAAAATCCAGTTTCTCCCAGCATGTTTTCCACCTCTGTATTTTTCTTTCCTGCTCAATGAGCCTGAATGTTCATGTGCCTTTTTACCTCTAGTAAGAAGCTGACAGAAATGAAGGTACAAGGAAATTAGCTCATAGTTACAACAGAGACAATTTTTGTCTGATGGTTTTAGTTTTGGTTTGGTTTTTTTTCCGTCATACCACTGTCATTTGCTGTTTCTCTGTTACATTTTGACTTTTTGTGTTGATACACATTTCCTTGCTTAATGTACATATCATCCTATGAGATACCAAATTTCCAGATCCTTAATGCTAGATTTCCACCTAACTTGTCTTTTAAAGCTCCTGGCCTCCTACAAAATACAACCAGAAGCTGATTAAATATAAGGGTGAATGGACATATCCTGAAACCTTCATCTTTTTTCCTAAATATACAATATTTTATATGAATCTAATGACCTGTGCTCAAACTGGTGCTGGCTGCTGGCTGGACAGACAGAACACAAGGTGTGTTAGGGAACAAAAGTGATGAGACTTGAAATAAGAGCAGGACAGTCAAGAGTTCACCCTCCTTACAAATTAAAATTTGTATGTTTTTAAGTGAAGGGTTTGTAATAGTTTGAAAACTCAAGTGCAGTCAGAGTTAGAAAAATGAAGCCTGTGGAACATTTTGGCCAATCCTAAACTGACAGACCATGTTTTCCCTTTGTGCTTTTAGTGCAGTCTCAGTAGAAACTGATTTATTACGTTTCAGCACGAAAAATTTGGATCAATGCCAGCACTAAAACACCCTCAAAGTGAAAATAGACTCTACGTGTCGAAACAAGCCAGTTGGAAGGAGTCAGAGAGAAAAGCAAACACATTCTACCTCATAAGAGAGGAGATTTGAATATGAGCAAGCACTGATTTAGGGCAGGTAGAAGGCTGGGTGAGCCAGCTGTGGGTCACTCTGCCTCATCAGGAGGTGAGGCTGTCTGTGCTGCACTCTTTTCCTGCCAGCAGGTAAGTCCAAACTGATTCCCTGGCTACATATTTTAGAAAAAAATGCATTATTAGTACAAAGCTGGGGTTTGTTTCTTTGTAACAGGTCTCACTGTTTGCCCAGAGTGCAGAAAACGTGTTTCTGTGTGTGTCCTCAGGTGTGTGTATGTGGGAGATCCTCATGCACGGCGTAAAGCCCTTCCAGGGAGTGAAGAACAATGATGTGATTGGGCGGATCGAGAACGGTGAGCGGCTCCCAATGCCTCCAAACTGCCCTCCCACCCTCTACAGCCTTATGACCAAGTGCTGGGCCTACGACCCCAGCAGGAGACCCAGGTTTACTGAACTTAAAGCACAACTCAGGTAGGGTTTGACTTCTGAGAGGTCATTTCCTTTGTTCAGAAATGCTTATTTGCGCTTTATCTGCTGTTACAGTGTTTTCGTGCTGTGGAAAATGAGAGGCACAGTGTATTTAAATTTTTATCTTCAGAAGGCCAGGTTGTTGTTGGATGTTGGGTCTTTTGGAAAACTGGGCCTTTTCTGGTAGAGAAAATGAGATCAGGCAATAAATCCAAATAACTGGAAATATGAATCATCTCCTTCCTCTCTCAAGAAAAACTCCACGTTTTACTAGCAATTTGTTTATAATTTTAGCTACAATCCTTAGGGAGGGAGGTAGAAGGAATTCAGAGTGATTATCTAAACAAACATGCCGTGGGCTTCTGGGGTAGAGATGTATCTTAAATAAATGAAGCATCAGGTGAGTGCTCTTGGAAGTTATTTTCTTCACATGTAGCACAGTAGTTGCACAGGCACAGCTGTCACAGGGCAATTGCAGAGCCTGCAGTAACTGCTGCATCATAGACAGAAATCCCTTTACCCTTTGTAAACCAGCATATAGACTATAGACACAAATTGCTTGTGTTTATCTTGGAATGAATGTGAGCACACACCTTGGAGACCAGTCTAAATTCACACCTTAGTTTATTCTGCAAAAATATATTCCAGTGTCTCTATCACCTCACCAGCCCCAAAGTGGGAGGGATATTTAAACTTTGAAACATCACTGAGATAATGTGCAGATATTCGATATTTGTGACCAAATTGGGTCACAAATGTTGTGACTTTTGGATTTCCTGAGTGCTCAGTGTTTTGCATAAGTCAATACAAGCTTTGAGTGACACATAGGTTTTGCACACTGTCAGTCCACACTGGGAATTCTTGTAATTCATTGCTAAATTCTTCGGTTTTACTTTAGGTTTTGTTTTAAAGTCGTGCTTTGTGGCGTGTTTTATTTTTATGGTATCATTTTTTGCTGTCACTGAATGTTTATGTCAAGATAATTCACTGGTGGTTAAAATGCAAGACAATTTGAATATAATCATGATGCTGTTTCAGAGCTGCTGTATGAAGACCCTAAAGTTCTTGACTATTTCTTAAAATTTCATCCAGTTTCACCATCTGTTACCCTGGGAGCTCCTGTGTAGACTCATAATTTGCAGAACTTAGGGAAGACTTAGCCCTTCTTACAGGTAACTTTCCATCCTCTTGACTGTGTGGAGTTAACACAAAGGAAGGAATGGCAGGGCTGGGTAGGGATTGCAAGGAAAAGAAGTGACACAGTTGTGTGATTTGGTTAATAGGTGGAAATTGGCAATCCACTTGCTTTTTCCCTTTTTTTTTACTTTGGAAGTACAGGATGATTGACAATTTGCAGCCAGGTTGTACTGATAACTTAAAGCTGGTTGGCACAGATGAGAATGAAGCCCTAAAAAGTGTGATTGGAAGGTGGCTGTGGTGTGTAACCCCAAGCAGGGAGAGTATCTCAGCAGGGAGGAAGGAGGATGAGTAAATCCAGAGTGTGCCCAAGAGCCTGGCTCTGCTCAGAACCAGCACTGCAGCAAGGCAGGGTCTGCTTGGTTACACACCAAAATGTTTCCCAGTGTGCGTGGGTGAGCTCTGAAGCAGGTCACCCAGAAAGACTCTGGAATTTCCATGCTGGCAGACTTTCAAATTGTGATTGGAAAAGGCTCAGAGCAGCTGGTCCTTGCTGTGCATAGAGCTCAGCTTCACCAGGAGATTTGGACTTGAGACCTCCAGGCACCTCTTCCATCTCATTCTAGGTGGAAGATGCACCCAGTGTGGAGGGGTTTTTGCTCCTCTGGTCATGCTGGGAGATTTGAAGTATTGTTTAGAGGGCAGCCACTCTCTCCTGGGCCACTGCAGCCCTAAAACCCAGTTTTTACTCTGTTCCCACCAAAGCAGGGAGTTTTCTGCCACTCCAAACCAGTGACCTTTATCTCCCAAAGTTAGGCTATGTGGTTGTCCTTAGGGCTGCTCAGCACTGCTGCAGACAGAGTGAGCCTCTTGCTGGAAAGGTTGCCAATTCCCCGGTGCTGAGGCAGTCTCAGGCAGCTAGGGAAGATCAGGTTTCAAAACTCAAATTCCCATGAACTTGCAAAAACAAGCCATTTCCCTGGTGGCCTTTCCCTGTGGTGTTGCTGCTGCTCATTCTGGATCCTGTCCAGGGCAGTCTCTTCAAGCTGAGAGCAGCCTGGATGTTTGCTTGGAGCCAGATACAGCACTTCAGCAGTCATTCCTCTCTGGTTTAATGAAAAAAACTCCATGGTTTTGGGAAAAATCTTCTGCATCTGGAATAGCACTGATGGGAGTATAAGCATTTTACATGCTCTGTGTTATTTGATGCTTTTCCCGTTTCATAGTAACAGCTGCTTTGCACAAACTGGATTTGCAGCTGATTGTGCAAGGCAAAGGTGCTGATTTCTGCACAATTTATGTACTGTTATTTGTTGTTACATACGAATTTAAGGGCTGTTATTAGGGTAGTAATTTTGTAGCATTTGATCTGTCTGAAGTGGATGTGGTTGAGTCAGTCTTCCCAGCAAACACAGAAACAAATGGGTGGATTGTGGATTTCCAAATGTAATTTATCCTTGCATTCCAAGTCCCTTTTTCAAGTGGTGGAGGGGGGTTAAAAGTCAGATTAGGTCAGGGTAGTGAGGTGCTACCCTGCTATTCCTGCAATTCTGACTTGGTCAGAATTAGAATACAGGATATTTTTAATTGGGAAGTGTATGGTGCCTTGCTGATTTTGTGTAGAAGAGATTTTTTTGTCTTGCACTACATGGTAAATAATAGAAAAGGATTTTAATTTGAACCTTTCAAATTAATGTAATTCCATGACGTTTTTCATTGTATCATGGAACAAATTTGTTTAAAGTACCTCTCACTAATGCTCTCTACTACAAATAGCAAAACAAGCAGCAGTTGTGTCATTGCAGAGGTGAGAGTGTCGCTGTGGCCCATTGTTGGCCACAGGGTTTAACAGAGTGTTTGACCCCAGTGGCATCCTGGGGCTGCAGGTCACATTGAATACAGCTCCAAAATGAATGAGGGGTGCAAAAAGTGGCAGAGTCTATGCTTTTAAAGTCTGGTTTTATGACAACAGTGAGATAATTAACTGATGAGAACTGGACTTGAGCCTTTTTGTCACTGCATTTGATGTCGACCCTGAATCGTGGCTTACAAATGAAAGAACACTGATGAGGGCAGTTTGAGTTCTTCTTTTGTGGCATTCTGACAAAAAATACTCTAACACATATTTGAAATACATAATGGAGGCAGCAAAATGCTTCGTTAGCCTTTTGTTCTTTGACTGTGACCATTTTATAATCCATATAAAATTGCTTTCATATTAAAACAATATGTGCAAATATGTTCATCTGCATCCAGCTTTGCATTTCTGGTGGCAGAGAGAAAGAAGCTTCTTGCTGGGGTTCAGCACTCAGTGCAGCAGGAGACACTGGTGCTGCTGTGCCTTTTTGAGTATGAGGATACAGCTCAGTATTTTAAACATTCCTACACTGAAGGTCCCCATAAATGTTTCCTTTTCACTGTCACAGGCCAATTTCAGTAAAAGGTTCATTGTAAATTAAAGAAGTTTATCAATTACGCAAACTTGCAGTTGTTGAGATTTTCCATGAGCCTTCACCTCGCCGAGAAGCTGAGTTAAGTTTCTCTGTGCTGCCTCAAGGTTTGCTGAGGGAACCATAGGGATAGAATTCTCTGCATGCTCCTCTTTGCTTCTAAAAATATGTACAGTTTGGGAAAATATGCCTAGATCTGACTTCTCCTGACCTTCTGCAAATCCTAATAAACTGTTCAGAGAACTTGAGCAGCTGCACTGAGGAAACGTCAAAAATATCTCTTGGCACACTCTTACTTCATCCCCAGACCGGTCTTCCTTTGTGAAAACAAAGACCTTTCTGTGAGTCATTTATATTCCTTGTGGCTTTTTCGAGTAGTGCTTCTCTGAGGCATTTCTATTTTATATTCTTGTCAGCAGAATCAAGGGCATCCAAGTACAGATGCTGCTGCAGCCCAGCAGAGTGTGACCAGGCTGCTCTGGGCTGCTGGGAAAGAACCTCCTGATGGCATGGGCAGTGGGAGAGCAGGGGAGGATGAATTGCAGTAGTAAGGCAAAAAAGCTGAGCCTGTGGTAGGAAAAAGGAGGAATTTTAATAGAAATTTGTCATTTCTGGTGATAAAAGCTGATGGTGTTGAATACTGGGGCACCACAGATACAATGGCTTTGATAGCAAGGCAGAGAGAGGTATTGAGGTTTCATTCCTCTTTACGGAAAACCAGGACTGTGCTGTGACAAATTCCACACATGGCCCCAAATTGTCAATAAGCCATCTCTAAATTTAGCCAGCTGCTACCAGCCAACTCTGTTCTGTTTTTTTAGCTCAGATTAGAGCAACTGCTGTATCAACAGCTTGGTTAAAAATCTATCATTTATTCATTTTTCATTCATTAATCTGGGCAAATTGGTTTTGTCTTTTTTTTTTTTTTTTTTTTTTATCCTGAGGTCTGTCTTGGAAGATGATAATCATGGTTCATGGCTGTGGATGCATGCTGGCTGCTTTCTCATGCTACATAAAAACTTAGTCTGGATACCTAAAGTGTGACATAGCTTTAAAGCAGGGTTTTTTGCTAGTTCTTCAAGAGTTCAAGTAGGAAATCTTGCATCTTCCTCATTCTGAAGGAAGAGAGAGGTAAAATAGAAGGCTTCTCTCTTCATTCCCCCATTTGGGCTATAGCTGTGTTTCCATGGTAGTTCTAGCAGGGTGACTTTTGCAAATAACTTGTCTGATTTTGCTTTTGTTCCACATTCTTGTGTTGCTTCAGCAGTGATGGATTGAAATTGCGGCAATAGTTATAAACTTGATTTAGCTGCAGTGAGACGAGATGACTTCTCTGCTTTTTAGAAGTGGCATAGTTTGGGGTTTTTTTGGCTGAGTAAGGAGAAGCAAAGTTCTCATCTCCAGCAGGAATTTATTCTTGAAATAAGCAGTAAAGTTTCACGATGAGAATAGATTGCTGGAGTTGATCTCATCCCCTGAATGAGTAATTCTGGGTGGTTGTTTAGGAGACTGAACAGGAGGTTATAAACTCAGGACTTAGCTTTGTTTCTGGAAACTCCTGAGTGATAAAGAAGCTGGACTAGCTCCTCCACAGGACTGTCTTTCCCCTGGGGAGAGCGATATGGAAATAATCTGCCCTGCTCACATCTCCAGACTGTCCGCGTAGCGTGCGGCTCCAAGGAATTGGCAGCTCCCTCTTTCAAAGCTTCATTCTGAGTATTTTTCAAATGGCAAATATCCAACATTAATAAGCCACATAGCAGAGCTGGGAGGAGGCTGGCTGTGGGGGCAGCAGGAGCACGTTCAGCTTCAAACAGGCTTTTTAATAGTCAGAACAGTGGTAAGTAGCAAACTGGTTTTACTACTGTCTTGTACTTTGTGAAAATGCAGCCTTTTGACCTGAATGCTTAGAAGCTGAGTGAATACTGTCAGATCTTTCTGTTTTGCTAAATTGCTTTGCTGAATGTGTTCCTGGTTAGGCTAAAACGTAAAAGCTGTAGAAGTATTTTTGACTGCTTTCTTTTAAAAAGGGAGGAAAAAAATCCCAGTGATCTGAAGCTCTCGAGTTTCAGTAAAGAACATTTCCAGTTTGTTTTGAACCTTTGCAGCTGTTCAGTAGAATATTTTCTTGTGAAGATTAAGCTTTCATGCAAGTAAGTGCTTGATTGATTGTCTTTGAGGACTTCTCTGTGTAATTGCACATAAAAAGAACTGTTATGCAAAAAAAATTGTGTGCAAGATCAACCACGGCTTTCTGAAAAATTGATGCTGTCTTTGTTGTTAAAAGCACCCTGGTAATCCTACAGAAATATTTCTTCCTGATACTGGTTTTCAGAAACAACACCAGTGTATGTAAAAGATATTTGGTTTTCAGTAATTTTACAGCATTTCAAGTTATGTAGTGTGTATTGGTCTGAAAAATGCAAGAGCTGTGGGGAGATGTTTGTTAGTCGCTGAACTGGAGTTTTACTTAAGTGCAATATGTTTTCCTTAGTACAATACTGGAGGAAGAGAAGCTGCAGCAAGAAGAACGAATGAGAATGGAATCCAGGCGACAAGTCACAGTATCCTGGGACTCAGGAGGATCAGATGAAGCTCCTCCCAAGGTAGCTAAGATTGCATATTACGTGCGTTTTAAAAAAACAATCAAAAAACCTCTTTTTATTCCGTTTATTTCTTCAAAGCCTCTCCTGATGGGTTGGTTCAAATCACAGCATTCTGGCCAGTTCTGTCCCCATCTGGGAATCCTTGCCTGAAATGACCCAGCTCTGCTTGAGCTGTGGTTAGAACTGATCCGTGCTATGATACTGCATTAAAGATTTTCTGTTTCTTCTTTAACTTGTAAAAGACACCCGTAGTTGCCACAAAATCATTTCCTGGCCTTTCCTTTTTCCTTTGTTCTTGTAGCACTCCTGTGAATCGTTGGCTAATGAGCTCTCAGGCCAGCGTGAAGTTTATTTATAACACATTAGTGACAGGACAGGAATCAGCTAATTGCATTTTCCTTCTTCTGGACAGAAAATTAGGGGTTTGTTTCCAAGAAATGTACGTGGTTTAGTTTCCACTTCATTTTCATTTCTGTCCTGTTTGGATGTCGCTGATGTGTTCTGCAGCTGTGGGAGTCCAGCCTCACCAGTTGCTGAGCTCTCTCCTCTCTCAATGGCTTCTGTGCTTCCCCTCAGAGTTATTTTTGCAAGTTGTTACTTGAAAGTTCAAGCCTGTGTTTTGAAGAATTTCATTTTTGTGCATTCCCCACTGAATTGTGGGGCTGATGTGTCCTGATGGCTTGTGGTGAATTCCTGGAGCTGTTATACCTAGGCTCTGGGACTGCTAATAATTCCAGGAGTACTGTCTGGCACCTTGTGCTGCACACATTCCCCAACACTCATAGAAAGGCAGCTTTTTCTTTTTGGTTGGTTTTGTTTCGTTTTGTTTTGGTGGGGGGGGAGGGTTTTGTGTGTATTTGGGAGTTTTGGGGTTTTTTTCTCTCCATTTCCAGGTTGTTGCCTGATAGATCAGATTTCTGAGTTAAGTTCTGCATTAGATGGTAAGCAGGATAGAAGGGCAGTAGAATTTCTGCTTTCATTTCAGAGTTAAAAACAGCAAACAACCCGTCAACCTGTTTAGCCATCAGGATTTGGTGTTTATCTAAACAGACAGTGTTCCAAGTTACAGAAGCAGATAAACTGCATAAATTGGACCAACATGCTGTTTAATTATTACAGCCTTTTTGGAAGAATTTGTTTAGTCCTGAAGCTTTGGTGCTAATCCAGATAGAATAAGTACCTTTTACCAATATAATATGTGAGCTACACTTGAAGTGAGCACCTTTGTGTGTGATGTGTGAACTGAAAGAATTGACCGAAGATGTGTTAGGTCTGCAGTTAATTCTGCCACTGGAGATAATCTGTTTTGAGGGGCTCACTGTGTCCTCACTGTACATGTGATGCAGTTGTTGGTTAGGGTTTTTTTATACATTACTTTCGGGTAAAATATAGATGTGCATAATAATGGCATTGGAACAAGCTGAATTTTGTAGATAGGAGGTTTAAAGTGTCTCTTGAATTATTATCTAATTTTCTAATGGTGACGGCTGATTATTTTTATTTTTCTGCAAATGCATTATAAAAGTTTCAGATTGTTACAAGTTTTAAACTCCATATTATTTGCAGCCTTAAACTTCTACACATCCTCAAATAATTCCCAGCTCTCAGAATCTATACTGTGAAATTACTTGTATCTCACAGTGATGTTTTCATTAGAAACCTAAGACAGAAAACATCCTAGTCCAGAATGAGAATGACTTCTTTCATAAAATCTTCATAAAATTCTGCAACCTCAAAGAAATGTGGTCACCTTTAACTGCCAGAAGGACTGAAAGAACCCTTTGCAGAATGATGAAGTTTGAGGGTTTTTTCCCCTCTTTGGCTGATTTTTCTCCTCCCCAGCAATGCTATTCGTTATCAAAAAGAAACCTTCAAATATACCTTTGGAGGTTCAGAGCATAATCAAAAGCACTTTCCATGCTGAGGCAATTAGTCACACAGAAGTTAATTATCAGAACTAACTTTATACCTCAGAATGTCACATGGAGATAGCCATGCAAACACATCAGTTTGGTTTGTATTATTCTGACTGAAGCACTAAATTAACAGTAAAAATTGGAAACAAGGCTGTATTGCACTTGGAAATTTGATTGAAGAATTATGTTCTTTAATGATGTTCTCTCTAGAATTAAACAGCACAGAGCAGGTCATTCAGTGCAAGCAATTAAATAAACACAAAGAATTCACAGAGCAGGCATTTTTTATTGACCTTCTGAGCAAACAATTCAGCTTCATCCATTGCCAAGCAAAAATTGAGGGAAACCTAATTGTTTTTTAAATGTGTCTGTAGTTATAAAAAATTTGTTTGGGGTTGGATTTTTTTAAGTTTGCCTTTGTGATCACCACCTGTAAATGTTTGTCTCATTGAAACATAATTTTCTGGTTTTGGTTGTGTGTGTTCAATGATTCTAAAGATTCCTTTATGTTTACAGCCCAGTAGACCTGGTTACCCCAGTCCCAGATCCAGTGAGGGGTTTTATCCAAGTCCACAGCATATGGTACAGCCAAATCATTACCAGGTATTACATTTAATACTGTGCATGTATTATTTTTTTTAAATATGGGTTTTCTATGTTAGTTGCAGCTGGTGGGATTGATGAACTTCTTACATGGTTTATTTTAATTCAGTTCTGTTCAATGAGTTTTGTTTTACATAGAAAAAAAACCCCAAACTGAGCCTGGTAGGTTTACACCAGATGGCAAATATTTCCACATCTGATGTGGTGCTCAGATTCCTAAAACTGCAGTGAAACATTTCCATATTTATTGAAGGAATGTGGTGTTCATGTTAACAATTGTGCTGAGCTATGAAATCACTTGCTTTATAAAATGCCATTAACTGGAGGCCTTTCTTTGGGGTCACTGGTATTTTATTTTCTGTGTCCTCATAGCTGCTGCCTTTAGCTCTACCACGTTGTATACTCACAGGTTTTGCTTTTCTTCCTAAAACTGCTGAAGAAATTTGGAACAAAACTTTGTCACTAAAGGCCTTTGAGCAATTTTAGGTTTGTTCAAGGCTACAGCCATATACAGCTGTCTCAGTCAAGGGGATTTTTTCCATGAAGAGAGGGAGGTTTTCATTGATTTAATAAGTACTTGAGGCTCATTAAAACTACTTGGATTTTCCTGTGGAGAAGTTCCCAGGCCACTCAGCTCAGCACACTAATTACATGCTGCTGCTCAAGACTTAAGCCTGTAACATACAGCAGGGGGTGCATTTTTATGGGGCTCTGTAGGGTGATGTTTGCAGGCTCCTATTAACTGGAACATGAGCTCTGCATGTGTAGCTCTTACATTTGTATCTGTAGATTTGGGTTTGTCCTCAGAGGACTTTGATCTTCTTGACTGAAGAGGTTAGAGCACATTCTGATGCTGCTGGTTTGGTAGGCACCATAAAGTAGTTATCCTCAAAAGTTGTATTTCTGTGCTGTTACAGTTATTCTGAAGTAGTTATGATAGGCTCCTCAAAGACTTAAAAAAGAGGTGTCATATTTTAGCTCAGCTTCCTTCTTCTGATGTTGCTTCCCCTTCTTCTTCTCAGTGACTGCTTGAGTCATTTCTGCACTTTCACGTTTGTTATCCTGGAGGGGATATTTTCATTATGGGGAAGCACAGGTCTTACTGATACCTCTGTTTTCCCCTTTGTTTTTGCCTGTGTGGGGGTTTTTGTCCCCTAAAGGTGTCTGGCTACCCTGGTTCTCATGGCATACCAGCCATGGCAGGCAGCATTTATCCTGGGCAGGCTTCTCTCTTGGATCAAGCAGATTCCTGGAACCATCGGCCTCAGGAAATATCAGTGTGGCAACCAAACATGGAGGTATGGTGATCTGACACATCTGTACACTTAAATACACTTTCTGTCATTATAAATTATATTACTTCTATTATTTAGGTAGATCTGTTACAGGAAAACTGAGGTTTTCTGGTGCTTTTTAAAATCACCTCACTGCAGTGGGCTGGGAGTCAGGACTGAATTGTTTTTTAAACAAATCCTGTCTGTGTGAGGCTGGGCATGAGGTGTACCTTCTCACAAATCCTTGATGAAGTTTTTACTACTTATCTTAACTGAGTGATAGCAAATGTTTGGTGTTTGTTAAGAGATGGCTTTACTGGAACTTAGTGCTGTTTCTAGAGTTGGGAACACTCCTGTAAAAATACCTCTCGTGGGAGATACCCAGCACAGCTGAAGGGTTGAGGCTTCTCTGTCACTTATCCAGAAGAGAAAATTAAATGATCTGAAAACAGTTCCTGAGTTGAATTCCTTCTGGGTGCTCTTCAGCCTGTCATGGTTGCAACGAACTGCTGAGGAACATCAAATGAATTCCCCCTTTAACCTTCTGTCTTTTTTTTTCTGTTCTCCACTGTACAACACTTTTTTATTCCATTTTTTTCCTTCCACAAAGATTCAGTTTGTGCAGCCTCTGTCTTAAATATGTTTTTTCTAACCAGCTCTGTTCCGTGTGTTCCTGATAAACATTTAAGTGATAGCTGAGACTTGTTTGATACCAAAAGCTGAGTTTGTTACCAAATTTCTCTTGGTGTTTTTAAAAAATACTGATTTATACACTATTTCCTAATGATTTCCAGACAGCGTTGGGGTATGGTATGAGGAGTATTTGTAAGCTTAAGACAGGCATAAATACTTGGTCAAAAATTCATTAAACAATATTTTTGTGACATGCTTTGCAAGTGTTGGCTAACACTGAATAGTATATTTGTTTTGATTTAAAAAAAAATGTATCTTGCAGCTTTTAACAACTAGATGGTTACATTATTGCCCAAGACCAAGAAAACAAAATTGATAATTCTGGTTTTGTTGTCCAACTTAAACGAAGTGCAATACAGGAAGTGACAACATTGCTGAAAAACAGAACAGAATCTTTCAAATCTCTTTTGGTTGCAGTGACTAAGAGGAAGGCAGATAAAAAGCTTGGAGTTGGAAAGAGTTTCTTCTGCTGCTCTGCTTCAGTTTTTGAGGAGCTGGAGAAACTCTGCACGACTGCTGCTGAGAATTGGCATCTAAAAATATTTTTATAATCTCTAAGTTCTTGCATCTGTTTATACAAATTTTAAATTGTGAGACTGAATAAACTTCCTCTGGCTTGTAGGATTCAGGCACTTTGGACATCCGAGGGATGAGCCAGGTTCTCCCCACACACCTGATGGAGGAGAGGTTGATACGACAGCAGCAGGAGATGGAGGAAGATCAGCGCTGGCTTGAGAAAGAAGAACGATTCCTGGTAATTCTTTGTTTCTCAGTGCTTCTTAATTCCCCCTGATTTTTGGTTTTGTGTTGCAGCTGGCTAAAACTGGTCATTTCTGTGAAAGGAGAAAATGTACTGGACACAGGGGTCGCTACCAAAAAGTGGGTTTGGAAACGGGTTTTAAAATGAGTGTTCAGGTAGTGAGTCCTGTATTTCAGATATCTTGAACAGCTGTGGTTTTTGGTGAATCTCATTTTATTCAGTTGGGAAGCTGTGGGTGTAATTCTGTGCTGATCTGGAGGTTGCCTGTTTGTTCTTAAGGAGATGGATCTGTGTGTACTCTACCCCCCAAAAAGGTGTAACCATCAGCCATCTAAGGGCCCTGGCTGTGCTCAGAGCTGTAACCAGTCTTGCACTGGAGGGATAATGGCACATGTTTAATGGGAAGAAATAATATAAGAGAGAAGTCTGAGGAGGGGAAAACTCCTGAACCTCATCAGGAGCAGGAAGAATAAATCAGTGGTAATGACATCTTCTGATGCTGTTTCTCTGCAATTCCATGGTTCTTTGCTGTCACTGCCACTGGGTTTTTGGTTCAGCTCTGGCTTTCCAGTTGTCAGAATTCAGGTTGTGTGTTAAATTGTGCCTGAGAAGTTACTTTTGATTAATGGATATTGAAACTGATTTCCTTCTAAGTCCACTTGGGAATTTGCAGTTTCCCATTGGGATGACAGTAAACAAACCACTGTACCCAGATTGCTTTGTCTGAAGACAGGGAGGGGAAAGGAAAATTTCTTCCCTAATTTAGGCATTAACTTTTCCAGTCTTGTGTGGCACCAGTTGCTTGTGACCTACACAACCCAGGAGGTCAAACTCATCCCACTGATGGTTAAAACTTTCAATATGGTCAAGAACTTTTTGTGGAATTAAAGTGTTTACTGGGAATGAGGCACTGACATTGCAGATGGTGGCAAGAGGTTGTGTGGGAACTTTCTGCAGAAAACTTTCTGATTTTTTTCTGCAGAATAAACAATGATTATTTGTAGTGTTTGTTGATACAGTGTCTGGACCATTAGGGTGTTTATCATCCCCCAAATTGATGTTGAGGAGGAACTTGCTGATTTTTTTTTTAATCTGTAGCACTATCATAGCATCTGTTTGGAAGAGATTTTCTGTGTTTCCATTTTGGGTTAGTTTTATTGTAAGGAGACACCATCTCTCTTGCATCTATTCTGCTGAGGAATTAGAATCCATAAGAGACCTCAGCTCTTTTTCATTCCACATTAGCATTTTAATGTTCAGACTTTGGGGTTCACCCTTGAATTCCTATTGCAGATTTATACCCCATGTCAGGAGCTAAACAAGCTGCTGGTAGCCACAAGGTGCCTTTGACCCCATGACAGGATGTGTGTCAGGGGAATCTTCAGTTTATAGATGGGTGTTTCCTGGAAAAGGAATGTGGGTGAGTTTCTAGGTTTAGCCCTGAGGAAGTGAAGATGTGGAAAAGTCATTTTGGGGAGTCACTCTTGGAAGCCTTGCAGATCTCCTGAGGGATGTCCACAGTTCAGACATGAGAGTCCAAACATGTCAAAATAAGCCATTTATTGAGTCATTAAGGCCATATAATGAGGTCCAGCATAGAAATAAGCCAGATATTACAGACACATTTGCCTTGGCTCATGTTCTCTAGTGAGTGACAATTAACATTTCTGCTCTTGGGAAAAAGACCTTCCCTATTTTCACTCCAAGTGATTTAAAGAGAAGAAATCTAGCCCTCCCTTGCCTGCTTCAGGGAGGTTTCAGAAGAATATTTGTCCATTTGAGCACAGAGAACAAGAGAGTAGAGCCAGATTTTAATATTTAACTGATGTAACTATAATATTTAACTTCTGTAACCATGTGCAGTGTTCTCAGTGTAAACTGTCTACTTCCAAAAGCAGCTCTGTTTACCCACTCCTCAGGCTCTACAGCACATCCCACTTGTACTGCTGAGAGTTGGACTCACAGGGGAGCAACTGCAAACCATTTAATGTAAGACACTGCAACAAGATGAGAAATCCTCCGTGGGTTTGTGTTAGTACAATTTTTGTTTCCCCAGAGTAAAACCAACTTGCTCCCGACTTGAAATTTATTGCTGCTTCAGCAGGGAGAAAATACAACTCCCAGCACGTTGGTGCAGGGATAAACAGCACTGATGCTGCTGGAAGGGACTCCCCAGATGGGGAATTTAGTTGCAGTGGCATTGAAGTGGAAATGTGCCAGTCTTTGGGGAGGTTGTTATCAGTGTAAGCAGTTTGCCTGCAACTGGTCCTTGGAGAACATGGGACTAGTCAGTACTTGAAAGGATAGAAATGTTGTTTGCAAGCTGCAGCCTTAACAGAATCCAGAATTCTGGAAATTCTCCTGTAAAAAGAGAAAACAAATAGGTCTCTCCTCGTGGGAAGCCCCTGAACAAAAATAAATCCATTGTGTAAAAACCGAAGAGTAAAGAAGTGTTTAATTTTAAATTGTACCAAATACATTCATTGGGAGGTGAGGAGAGAATTGGTGGAGGGGTTGATTTGGGGGAATCCAGGACTGACACTCCTTCCCACCCCCTGACAGGGAGGAGACTTTAGGTCTGCCAGCTTTAATGGACACTGATTAATCTTGTGGTGATTAAACTTTCGTGCTCTCTTGATAAAAAGGCTGTGGAGATGAGCATCTCCAGGAAGGACGGAAATATGTGAATTATTTTTGAAAAAGCTGAAGTGAAGACGTAAAGCATTACTGCACCTAAAGCTTGATACAGATCACTACAGATCACTGTGGTCTGTGTCCAGGATGTGTGTAGGTGGGAGGTGACTACAAACAATCTGAAACAAACAAAAACTATCTCTGACCATTTTACACTTTACTCCTTTTAGGCCTGTTTAATTGCCTGCTCCTTCCTTTATATGGAGTTTCCAGTTTGAACCTTTCTTTCTGGCTGCACTGATGTTATGTGCGTTATTTTTAATCATACAAATAAAGATATGTATGTGCATGCCTGTTAGTAACTGCTCAGCAGACAGAACAGTTTTGTACTCAGAAATTTATAGCCCTTTCTGGGATAGGTTAAGAAGAAATAACTCACATAGTTTCCTTATCATGCTTGGGTTTGTTTTTTTAATTCTGAAATTTCCACATAGTTGTGGTTTTGTCCTATTTTGACACTGAGAACTGCAATTCAAGTCGAATTGATGTGAACTGTTGCTAAAATAAGATTCTAATTTTTAGCCTGAGAAAATCCCACCAAGACATTACAATCCAGCATGTCCTGAGAACTCCAAGGCTTACATGTTCTTTTATTAGCAAGTAACCAGAAATACTGGAAATAAAGTAGTTTATGTCCCAGTTTGTCAATGTACACATCCTGTCTGAAAATTCCTTGTGACATTTCCAAAGATTTCAGATAGTAGGCTTATTTATTAGGAAAAAAAATCCATTTACTTTTGAAAGACTTTGTTTTTCTGCAAGACTTTAAGAACATATACTTCTCTCTCTCTCTCTCTGGTTTTTGGGAGGTCCAAGCCTTGGCAGGGACTGGAAAGATAGCAGGATGTTCTTTGGAGCTGTGAGATGGTGTGTGAAGTGCAGAACAGGTTGGGTTTGGTGTGAGGCTGATTTTTGACCTAGAGAATGTTGCATGAAATGGCTCAAGCGTCTCAGTATCAAAAATCCAGCAGTGCCTTGCTGTCCTGGCAGCATGAGGGGCTCAAGTTAAAGCTCTTTCTACTGCAGAAGTGTAAGAATTGCTGCTGAATAATATTTTAAAATATGATGAGAGTTTGATCATCAGCTCTAAAATAATTTGCCTTCTGACATGTCCACATCTACACAAAAGAGTAAATCAGAATATCATTTAGTCAAATGAGAGTTTTTAGAATTTATTAGAACACTTAAGTCAATAAATGTATAAGTGAGCCTTTTCTTAGTCATTGGACACAAAAGCTGAATGCTTCCCTGGTGTTCCACGTGTTCCTGACTACCCAAGTTTTGATGGGGCAGAGAATGTTTGTGGAAGTTGAGAGAAGTTTATGTACTGCTAAAGGATATTTTCCTTATTTCTGAGGTGTAGCTGTGCAGATCACAGGTGTGTAGCTGCTCAGGGTCCCTCTGCTTTGCCCATCACCCCTTGGCACTTGGGATGTGCAGTTTAGGTTCTTGGAGATGCCAGGGCAGCACCACTGCATCTACAGCATTGCTTGTGTGGGGGTGGATCTGGGATTTTGTTGGTAATGTGGGAAGCATTTGTCAAGTTAATAAGCATCATTTTAGTGATATTTTATGAGCATTTGCAGCCTTTCTGTGCAGCAGTTCCTGAGCTGGGTGCTGTCTGTGTATGGGGTGTTCTGGAGTGAACTCAACATGCTGCACCTTGGCTGCTGGTGGAGATTTGGGGAATGGAGTTGTTGCTGTGATGTGGAGACTTTGGATGCTGGAAGGAGGGAGCTTCTTAGCAGGAGAAGGAAGAGAGGAGATGGACATTGTGTCTGTGAATTTAACTTTTTCCTTATATTTCTAGGGAAAAAAATGATATTTGGAGTAGTGTGCATTTTGTGCTTCTGAATCTTTCAAAATGCTCAGTATTTCATTGTCTCTGAATCTGGTCTAGATGGTCCAGGGGAAGGTGTCCCTGCCCATGGCAAGGGGTTGGAATGAGATGACCTTGAAGGTCCCTTCCAACCCAAACCATTTTGTGGTTTAAGGTGTGTTTTCTGAGTAATAAATTGCTATAAATGCAAAGAACATTAAAGACCCCTGGGATAAAAAGTCTTTGGTTATTTCCAAATAGTTTGGGCACTTGCCTGGCTAGAAATGAATGTGAAAAAATGGCAAATTGTAAGCATCAGTGTAATAGAAATGTAGTTAGTCATATGCTTTAGATAAACAAGGATAGCTTTATGCTTTAGCTGAAAAATACGATGAAAATCACGACTTCAGCTGTCTAGTGAAGTTTCAAGCATACTCATATCAAATGAGACTTTAATCAGAAAACAATTCCTTCATCATAGTAAAAGAAATAAACTGGAATCAAAGAAATAAAGTGGTAGGTTTCACCTTAAAATTTGTCACAGATTCCTGGAAGAACATTAGGACATCACTTTTGTCTGTTTTGCTTCTTCATGCTGAAGGTGGGGTTAAATATTTCCCTGCCTGCTATGATTGCTCTGTTTTTAATCTGCAAGTTCTTTCAGGCAGTGACTGTCTCTGGCTGTGCCTCACTTACTCTGCAGAAGATTGAATGAAAATCCCAAATGTAAGCCCTTCTGACAGACTGGCAGCACAACTGGACTATTTTTAATGACAAAAGATCAATATTAGTGTATCTTTGCAGGTTCCTTCTGTCCTGCTGGTTTTCAGGGTCGTTTAGCAGGTTATTTGAGTTGGAATTACTCTTTAGTGTTCTTAAAAGAAAGGAGGAAAGGGATCTCAAATAGCTTTAAACAAGAAAAAGATGTATTTGTGCCCTGAAATTAACCCTGAAAGAACATGGGGTCAGTTTAGTTGCACTGTATTTAGTTACATCAATATTCACACACCTACATTTCTCTAAAGGAAAAAATTGTTTATTCTCATGCTGTGTGACCATTTTATCCCTTGAGTTATCAGTGACTCCTCATCCAGTCTTGTAGGAAAGAGTCAGATAAATCCTGTTTTTAAGTGCCAGAATTTGTGCTCTAGAAGCACACTGTAATTTTACTGAGCTTGTGGCTTCAGATCAGTGTTAACCTTGGCTTCACATCCACTATTCCTTATTCCTTTGTCTTTCCATGTAATCAACAGTGTCCTTGAAGAATAAATATAACATACCTGGATTTGCTGGGGAGATGAGTGGGGTTTTCCTGTGCAGAGCCAGGAGCTGGACTTAGTGGTTTTTGTGAGTCACTTCCAACTTAGGATATTCTGTGAGAAAAATTACTGGTGTATGTGTGAAAAAAAAGGAAAAAAAAAATAAAAATTGGTGTGGTTTTATTTTTGCTTTTCAAAACAACCAAGCCCCGGGTTCCTGTATTGTGCTTAAAACACATAAAAATTTGTTTGTTGCTTGGATGGGGAGAAAAGGGCATCTGGATGGCTTTGTTGGCTTGCTGTATCCAAACGGAGTGTTTAGACAGCTCCAATTATTGGCCCCATTCGCTTGCAGAGAGAGCCAAGTACATTTAAGCCATCCTGGGGCAGGAAGTGGGAATTAATGTGCAGCGTTTCTCATCCTGTGGTTGGAATTTTGCTGTTGGGAAGCAAGCTTTAAAAAAAAAAAAAAAAAACCAACCAAATTTTGCTGCCTTCGAGAAAATTAAAATGCAGGTTTTCCAGTGTTGTTTTAGGGCAGTTTCAGGGTACTATGGATATTTAGTAGAGCATTTTTACTCCTGTGCTGAGGGCGCTGATGGAGGAGCAGCCGAGGCTCCTTGGCAGCAGCAGGGACTGGAGTGAAACAACATCTGGATTGGTCAGTGTGCATTCTTAACAGGATTTTCCTGTCTTTGCACTGCCTCTCAGCCCAGGGCACATGAATGGGTAGGCAGAGCCCAGAGTGAGATGTTGAATTTTCCTTGCAGAAGCCTGACGTGCGGCTCTCCCGAGGCAGCATCGACCGCGAGGACGGAGGTCTCCAGGGCCCAGTAAGTGTGCTGAGATCTTCTCCTCTCCCAGCTCAGCCTCCAGTTTCCTGCTAGAACAAGCTGTACGCTGCCGTGGGAGATGATTTAAAGGTTTTGCTAAACGTTTCCATTATTATTACATGGTTGTGTAGCTTTCCAAGAGGCTCAGCTTCTGTGGGAACAGCAGCAAACTGGTTCATGCAGTGGTTTGGGGGATTTAGGTCTTTTTTGGTTGGGTTTTTTTTTCCCTTGAAACTGTTGTTGAAACAAATACTAAAATGTCTCCATAAATATGTTGCAGTCATTTCCAAGTGCTCACGTGCTGTAGAATTTGGCCTTTTATTCAAAAATGGGGATTGTTTTCTGCCAGTTCTGTCAACAGGAAGCAGGATTAAAGTAACTTTTGCAGTTGTTTAAATATCTGAAGTTCTCTCACAAGGAATGTGAATGTTGCTGTTGTATTAACCAGAAATCTATTTGGGGTAAATGATCCGCAATGAAACAATTGGAATAAACCCCACAGCCATTCCTTTATTCCCAGACAGCAGCTGCAGCTCGGGTGTTCTTTCTTAGTGGCTTAACTCCTGTCTGTTTAACTAAAACCATCTCTTCAATTGTTTAATTGCCTCTGGAATTTCTGGATCATACTGATGGAAAAGGAGGATTAGCCTAGAGAGTGTTAATGACACAAACCTGGTGCTTCATCCACTGTGTCTCCCCAAAGGCCACCTGTAAAGTAGTGGATATTTTAAATTCATCTTCCTGTTTCATTTGGGATGGGACTGTAAGCTCCTGCTTTGGCTTCAGCATTTCTTCACTACTTAAGAATTTAGGGATTCTTCCTGCATTTGCAGCCAAAACACAGTCATGAATGAGTGTATTAATGACACACTGCAGCATGGTCCCTGGAGACACTCCTGTCTGGAAGCTCCTAGGATTTTTTCCATGAAATTGGAGAACACCATTATTTACTGTTAGGGCTTGGCTGTTGTCACATCTTTATATAAGAGCAAGGGAAGTATTGCTGCATTTTGTGCTGCTCATGAAGATGCCCAGGAGATTCTGAGGTCATGTCACAAGTTACAACCCCCAGATCCCAAACTGTTTCTAGAAGTCCTGTCTGCCCAGATGAGTTAGTACAATACCACACCTCATTTGAAAGAGTGTGAAGAAAACATTTTATGATAATGGACAAAATGGTTTTTAAAAGAGACTCTGATTCAGGGTAACTATGTTTCTTGTCCCTGTCTTCTAGATTTAGAAAATATCTCTCACTTCATTTGCAGTGAGAAGAGCCTAATGCTGCTGTGACTCAGTTTGAGTTTCTGACTGAGAGGATGAGAAATTGGGCAGTGATACAAATGAGAAATTACCACCCACATTTTAGTAGTTCCTGACTGATCACATTCTTTTGACCTGTACTTTTAAGACACAATTTCGTGGAAGTAAAAGTCCAAGAATTGTTTTAGGGGGATTTCATTCTCCACCTCTAATTCAGGGTAACTATGTTTCTAGTCCCAGAACTTGCTACTGCATTTCTTAGTAGATTCAGAACATAACTCTCACTTCATTTGCAGTCAGAAAAGCCGAATGCTGCTGTAACTCAGTTTGAGTTTCTGACTGAGAGGATGAGAAATCGGGCAGTGAAACAAATGAGAAGTTACCACCCACATTGTAGTAGTTCCTGACTGATCACATTCTTTTGACCTGTACTTTCAATACACAATTTTGTGGAAGTAAAAATACAAGAACTGTTTTAGGGGGATTTCATTCTCCTCCCTCTCTCTTGCTCCCTTTCTTTTCCCGTGGGATTATCAGATTTGAAATATTTAGGTTAACAGCACAAATCAAAGTTAATGACATGACAATGTCTACACTCTGTGTTCCTATTTGTGAGGTGACCAACCTCATTGAGCAACAGACCAATGTAATTTCTGGCTCTCCTGTTGCTGTTGACATTTTTAAAAAGCCCTTTTTGTGGTGTTGTCAAGCTGAAGCTGTGGTCAAGCTTTGTCAGCACAAATTCTCTCCCTGCAGTGGCAAACAGCATCTCTGTAGTGATGCCACCTATCCCTGTTTCCAAAGTCTGTGCATTTGCTTTGTCCATCTAAGTTCTAGCAGATCCCTGCTCACCAGGCTGACCTTTTTGCCCTGCTTGCTTGACTTGCAGCATGTTGGAATTTCCTGCCTCTGTGCTTGTAAGAGATGGCTCTTAAAAAGCAGCTGACATCCATGGACTCTGGTTCCTTCAAAAGCACATTCCCAGGGGACCTCACTATTCCTGGAAAGAGCCTGAAGTCTGCTCTCTCCAGAGCTAGGGTTGAAGTTTTGCTGGAATTTTTTCTCCTGTCACCAACAATTTGAAACTCAGCTCCTTTGTGGTCACCATGACTGACGCAGCCACAGATCACCACTTGGCCCATGAGTCCCTCTCTGTTTATAAACAGCAATTCCTGGAATTTCCTAGTCAGCTCCCTCAGTACCTGCATCAACTAGTTACTTTCAAGTTACTTTACCTGTTTGTGTCCACTGTATGATATTCCCAGTTGAATTTTGGGAATTTAAAATCACCCCTAAGGGCAGGGTCAGTTGGTCTAGAGATACTCCTTAATATTGTGCTGACACTGGGCTGCTCACACCAGCATGAGGGTGGCATGAAGGATGAATGAATTAAATTATCAGGGAAAGTCACTTCAGTCTTTTACTAAATTTTTCCAAGTGAATAAGCAACAGGACCTTGACTAAGAGCTTTGCAACAAAACCAAAAAGTAAACCAGCGTAGAAATGTGTTCTTCCCATTACGGAACTGTTCAGCAGGAAGTTCTGGAGTCTCACTGTTATGTTGCCATTTCTCCTTCATCACCATGACCTCTACAGTTGATCTGTGGACTCAGACAGAAAATGCCTGTGGCTGTCCCACCACCTTTGAGTAATAAGGAAGGATGGACTGTAATGCAGAGGCCAGGGCTGGTGTGAGCAGTACAAAATACATGTACTTTTTTTTTTCTTGCTCTGTAAATAAAAGACCAGTAGTGAGGGACTTATGAGGGTGAATTGGGATGTGTTTTTAACTGTTGGGAAATGTGCTGAGAACTGGCTAATCTCAGTGTTTGAGATTGAGATAGTGCTGATAAGAGCTGCGAGCGGTGCAATAACTACTTTAAATGTTTATTTTATTTTATTTTACAGGCTGGTAACCAGCACATATATCAGCCTGTGGGAAAACCAGGTAAGCAGTAAGTTCAGCTACTGTCATTCTGAATTGTTGATTACAAGTCTTGCAGCAGCAGCAACAGTGACCAAAGGTTCATGGCAATATTTCCATACAGGGTGGATTCAGTTCCAGGTACTACACATCCGTGTTTGTGTGCTGTGTGTTCAGATTCCCCAGGCAGGCCCCAGACACGCAGTCAGCAAAGCCAAGGAAGTGTTTAGATCAAGAAGCAGGAAATGTCTAGAGGAAGCTGAGTCAGAGTAGGAATTCACCCAGTGTGGAGTTCAGACATGTAAAACAGAAGTAGACACCTAAAGTTGGGTTTCTTGGTCTCAAAAGTGAATCACACCAGGATTGCTGCTGGGAAGAAGTCCAGTTTCCCCAGACACACACAGCATGTTGGCACTCAGCTGTGGTACAAAGAGGTGACAACCTCTCAGGGCTAGGTGTGCCCAGAACAGTAGCAGTTGCCCCACAAGAGGAGTTTCAAAGTATTAAACTAAATCCTGTTCTCATTAAGTTCTCCCAGAAGCAATGAGTTTACTGCAGGACACCAAAGATGTCCATCTCTGGCAGGGAAGAGCATGTGCAGCCTGTGTAGTGCTGGCAGAGCAGAAGGTTGCAGGTACATCTGACAAGTTGGTGCACTAAAACCAGGAATTTTTTGTCGAGCAGATCACGCAGCTCCGCCAAAGAAACCTCCACGCCCCGGAGCCCCTGGGCACCTGGGCAGCCTGGCCAGCCTCAACAGCCCCATGGACAGCTACAACGAGGGTGTGAAGGTAGGTGAAACACCCCCAGCAAATGGAACATCACCAGGGCCATGTGAAACACCCCCAGCAAATCAAACAGGACCACTCTGAGGTTGTTTGGTGTTCTGACGTAGAGACCATGGAAAGCAAAGGCGACCAAACTTCCCAAGTAAATGTTGTCATGGGGAAAACATGCCTTGGCAGCTCTCCAGGGGAGTAGGGAGGGAACTCAGGTTCTCCCTGGCTGTGATTCAGTGTGTTCCTCACCTAGAATGTGCCAAGGTGAGCTTATTTCAAGTTTGAAGGGTGGATGAGGTGTCCCAAATGGACCCACTGCCCTGTTCAGCAGCAAGAAGCCCAGGGATCCCAGTTACTCAAGTGGTGCCAAAGTCTCCTGTCCTCAGTCACAGGGAGGTGAGACCTTTCCAAACTGCAATGCTCAAAAAGCTCTTGCTGCAGCACCAGGGCTCCTCAAACCCTACAAGCTCTGGGGAAGCAGGGAGGAGGGGAAATCAGCCATCTGACCTGCAAGTGAGATACATCCTGACATGTTGTTTCATCTCCCATAAATAGGCAATAAAGCCAAAACTGAAACTTGACAGTGGTTTTGTAGCAGAGATGCTGCTGCAGGGTGCTGTGGGACAGTGTCCTGCCACTGCTGCAGTTGGTGTCCCCAGAACTGCTCCTGAGGATGTCAGGCACTCCCAAAATCATCCCTCTGGATGCGACTGTGCCACCTTTCTGATCTCCAGGAAACAGCCCTGCCAAGCCTGTAGTAAAGAGCAGGAATCTCTTTAAGTTAAAAAATCAAGAATTTTTTAAGTTAAAAGGAATTTTTTAAGTTAAAAAATCAGGAGTTTTTAAACTGCTGGTGGCCACAGCAGTTGGGAAAAGTGACCCTTAGTTTAGGTGCTTTAAGGAAACACAGAAAAAGCCCAGTTCATCTAAAGATGAAATTCAAAACCTGCCATCAGAGCAGTGTGTTCAGCACAACTTGATCCCAGCCACTGCCAGCCTGTCTCACTCCTGCTCTTGTTCTGGGATTATTGGGATGTTTAAGAACCAGTGTAAATAGCCAGCAGTGGTGAATTTGAGCAGGGTTATTTGTTATAAACTGATGCCAGTGCTTTACGAGCTGCCAAGCCTCAGAAAACGTCAAAAAGCAGTAACAGATGCATTACTAAACTTGGCTTCTCTAAAATTTCCTTTCTAAATGCTGATACTGGAACATGAAAACGTTTTTTGAAATACATCCTTTTGACAACAAACAAACCTGAGCAGCCAGAGACATCAGTAATGACAAGTGAGCAGGATTTGTGTACTAAATAGCTTTTTGAGTAGGAAAGAAGGGCTGATTTTGTGTTTTTTCTGTCAAAATTTTCTTGAAATTGGATTGTTTTATGCCCCGTTGAAGAAAACAGCCCATTATTTTTTGGCATAGCTTTGTTAATGGCTGCAGTTCTAAACTGAAGATGCTGCTAGGGTTCATTTCAGACTCCCTTTTCAGGGAGAACACAAATGAAGAGGATTGGAATTGCCTGCACTCAGAGCCTCCAGGGCAGGCACCAGGGAGCTGCTGGGTCTGTGTTCTTGGATGAGGCACAATCAGCAAGTTCCATGAGGAAACTCAGGACTTCTGCAGAGCAGTGGTGTTGATACTGGGGATGAACACAGAGAAATTGAGTGCTAAGAAACACAATGTCCATAGCCTTGAAAGGTTAGGGCATGGAATTCCAGGGGTTGGGTGTCATCTGGAGTGGGTTCTTGGTAGTTCTTAACCATTCCTGTGATGGGTTGTCATGAACAAGACCTGCACAGTTAAATGGCCACATATTTCCCATCATGACTTCTCTAAACAAAGAATTTCAAAAGGATGAATACAGCATTTTCTTAAATGCCTCGAGCCCTGGGCTGTTTGTGTAGAGGGACCAGCAGTGTTCACAGGACAGGTGCTTTCCCAGGCCCTCTGCTCCACTCACCACTCTGCTGCTCACCAGAGCTTGCTGCTGTCCAGCTTTGCATGATCTCCTGCCCATGTGTTTGGCCAGAAGGAAGCATGGGGTGCATGGCAAACCCTTCCACTGCCCACAGGGTGCACAGCAGTCGTTCTGTCATACAGGACTCAGAGCTAACACAAGTGGCTGCCGGTTCTGGTGAGGATGTTTTCTCCTTGCAGGCTTTTTAACTGGTCTCTGATTGCTACACATGTTTTGGGGTTTGGTTTGGTTTTTTTATTTTTTGTTCTTTTTTTCCTGCTGAGTTTTATTAATATTGTTTTTCTTTTTTTCCCTTCTTTTGGTAAATTTCTTTAACCTCCCCCCACATTGTGCTCAACCATAGCCATGGAGGGTAAGCAGTGCGTGTGTTTGTGCTCTATTCCAAAATGTCTGTGCATGTGACTGTGCCAAGTGACTGTTTTAACTTCTTGATTGCTGAAACTGATTTGAATCACAGCCTTTCCCTGCTGATTGAGGTGATTACAGTGTTCTTCTTCCTAAGGTGTTTTCTGACCAATGCACTAGATTGAATCTCTGTAATAGCTGTTGGGACCCACTTAATGAAATGCTACCAAATGGAATCACCATGTGCTGAATGCTGCACTCCTTCCTTAGAGAAAGTCTCATCCAAGTATTTCATAGTTTCCTCAGGGCAGTGTATCAAGTGCTTGCAGTGAAACATTTCTGGAGCTGGGGCTAGTCCTGAGAGCCAGCAGTAACCCAGTGCAGGGAGCTGAACCAGCACAAGCCAGCTCAGATCTAGGAGGAAATGAGGAATTTTTTAACCTTCTGCTCACACTGAGTGGTTGCTTGGGCATCCTGTAGTAGGGAATAGCTGCAGTAAACTGGGATGCTTGTAGTTTTACAGTTCAGAGATACTGAGGACCTTACAAAAGAGGTTTGCAAAGTTTCTTCCCTGGGATTATTTCAGTCTGTCTTGGATTTAACTCTAGACATATATGACTTGTTGGAAGTTTTGCTTGAGGAAGGACTACCAGATTTTTAACTTACTAGTTTTTTTCTGATCTCTTAAAAATCAACTGTCTAAAAGCATCCCATGTTTCCCACCTTGTACTGGTGACTTTACTTAACCTGCCATAGATTTTCACTAACAAAATAATAGTATCATCAAATCATGGAATAGTTTGGCTTGGAAGGGACCTCAAAGATGATCTTGTTCCAGTTCTCTCTAACATATCAGTATGTTACTGTGTGCTCTGACGTTATTTTGGTGCACAAAAAACCCTTCTGGAATGAGGGATGTGATTGATACCTGTTGCCCTCAGAGTGGAACTTGAACCACTGAGACATGTTAAGTATTCAGTACTCTCATTCCTCAAATTACTCTCTTTGCTGAGAGAGTTATACTGGAGGCTCTTCAGGGAAGCCCTGGTAAAAATTGCCCAGTGTCATTTCCCGGATGAGGTTCAGTCAGAAGAACTAAAAGAGCTCCTTCAGGTCTCAGAGTGAGTTGCTCAGCCAGCACAGGGAGCAGCAGGGCTGGGCAGGGGCTTGGGGAACACGAGGAATGTGAGATCTTGCCGGTGCTCTGTGGAGCTCAGGAAGTGGCTGAGCCCCATCTGCTGGGGACAGCACGTTCAGCAGCTCCTCTCTGCTTCCAGATCCAGCCGCAGGAGATCAGCCCTCCTCCCACAGCCAACCTGGACCGCTCCAATGACAAAGTCTACGAGAATGTGACCGGGCTGGTGAAGGCAGTGATAGAAATGTCCAGTAAAATCCAGCCGGCTCCACCTGAGGAGTATGTGCCCATGGTGAAGGTATGGGGGCAATGCCTGAAGTCGGGGTAATTTCTTCCCTGAATGAGGTCTTCATGTGGTGCAGGAGAAATTTCCTGGAAAGCTGGGAGTAGAAAAGCTTTCTGAGTTCATGGGGTGGGTGACCTGTGGTCAGTGTGGAGCTTTGGATGCTGTTCCCAGTATTGTGGACAAGAGTGCTTCATTCCCAGTTTGTCTGTGCTTTCCCAGGGTGCTGAGTTGTGCACTTTCTTCTCCACCTTTTCACTTTTTTTCAGAAAAAAATTTGTTATTAACCCTTTGACATTTTGTTTTGATAGTGAAACACAGTTGCAGGTGGGATTTTGAAGTACCTCAGCATGTTCTAACTCCCTCCTTATCCAGATGAGGAATTAAATGTATCTGCTGCCTCCTGCACTCTTACCATTCTCTCATCCATTCCTTCCAAGTCTTTAAAGTTTATTTCTTTAATCTTTTTTTCATAGGAGGTTGGTTTGGCACTAAGAACTTTATTGGCAACAGTAGATGAGACCCTCCCAGTGCTCCCTGCAAGCACCCACAGAGAGGTACGTGGAGCTCTGCTCACCTGATGCTCAGCCATTGCTTTCCCAGTCAGCCTCAGCCAGTCAGGACAGGTTTTGGTGCTCCCTTCTTGCCACAGGCACACATTCTGGTTCCCTGAGCAGTCTGAACTTTTGGGTTCTAATTCTGCATTAAATGAATTTTATTAGAATTGCTGCATGGACTTAGGCTTGGTATTAGTGACGATTTTAAACTGGATATAGGTGTCACCCATAGGAAGGTGACATAAACCCCAGTATCCCAAGGAAGGGAGTCATCTGGGGAATAATTCTGAGTGCAGGTGTCCTCTGTCATTTCTTGTACACCAATTGAACAGGTAATGGAGCAGAGCTTGGTGCAGCTGGAAGGTGGCCTTTAGTAACCTAGTTCTGCAGGAGGAGTGACTGAGAGCTTTCAGTGAAGTTGAGGAGTAAAGAGTTTTCCTCCAAAACCTTGAATGAGTGTGGTACTGAGAAAGCCAGAGAATGGTTCTATAAGTGCCATCTCAGAGCTTCATCTGACTTAGGCGTGCTTAAGCAACCTGTGTCTGCCTTCTTCACCTGTTTCATTTTTCAGAGCTATTCCTAAGCTTTAGAGCTGCTTTAGTAATAAAAAGAGTGATTCTAATAGGGACCTGGAAACCCATAACCAAGTGTTAATGCCAAGTGGTGGTTTAAAATCCCCTACTTGGGTCTTGGTGCTGTTTAACAGTGGGTGGCTCAGCAGCTGGCAGGGCTGCTCCTGATCTCCACCCAGCATGGAGCAGCAGGTGCCAAATTCCATGTGGTGCCCACAGAAACAGCCCCAGCTTCAGTCAGGAATCCCAAGCAGAGCTGTGGCTCTGAGTGCAGCGTTTCAAACACCCCCCAGGGCTGACTGGTTTGTCTCATTGCAGATTGAGATGGCACAGAAGCTGCTGAACTCAGACCTGGCTGAGCTCATCAACAAGATGAAGCTGGCCCAGCAGTACGTCATGACCAGCCTGCAGCAGGAGTACAAGAAGCAAATGCTGACGGCTGCTCACGCCCTGGCTGTGGATGCCAAAAACCTGCTGGATGTTATCGATCAAGCCAGACTGAAAATCAGCCAGTCCAGACCACACTAAGCACTGAGGGAAGAGCGTCGTCAGCCTCGGAATTCTGCTTGCGACAGGATGTTCCTTCACCTTCCACCAGCAGTGAGGATTAACCCGGTGCAGTCCTGGCCTTCCAGCGCCTCTGCTTCAGCAGACCTGACCGACAGCGCTGGTTCTCTCATTGCAACAGTTTAACCAAGTCTTTCTCGTGGAGCCGAGCTGGGCTGGGATTCAGAACGTGGCATTATCAGCAGATGAGGTTTGTACAGGAGCCCTCGGGCACTCAGAGCCTCGGGGCACGGGCAGCTCACACCATCGCATGGGACACTACTGAGCTGCCACCTTTGAGCTGCCACCGAGCCAAAACTGTTGGAGCAGCAGATGGGAGAAAGATATTGTGAAGTGAAGAATTCGGGGAAACCTCAGGGCTGAGAATTCTTGCCCACAGTGTATGAACTATCCAGACTGGAATTTTTTTATTAGAACACTTACGTCGCAATATGCTAATCACGATTTACAGAGAAAGAATAAAAAGCTATATTTTCAAGACTTCAGTCATTTCAAGACAAACTAAAGCCCTCTTCATCTTCCTGCCTTTTACTTTTATGTGACTGTGTGAAGCATTTGTTTGGAACTAGCTGTAGGACACAACTGAACACTCGTCTTTTTCACCAGGATAACGTGCCAGTTCTTTTGTAGCAATGTTGTTTTCCTTGGAAGTGAAAATGCTGCTTTGTACCAGAGCAATTCAGAGCTGCATTTAGAGGAGATCTGTAACCATTCATGTCCCCCATTTTTATATAATTTATAAAGACAGATTAAAGCCATGATGACTATTTTAAACCCACTGTAGTTAACTAACCCATCCTTTGTCTATCTTGCCTGGGAGGAGTTACAGTAGAGCAGTGTAATTAGATTTTCCTTGGTTTTCCAGTTATGCCATCTGTTCTGTTAAAATAAAAACCACACTCCCTTTTTGCTGTTGAGGGATATAAATTATTCTCAGGAAGAATATAATGAACTGTACAGTTACTTTGACCTATTAAAAAGGTGTTACCAGTGAAACTCTGACTCCATTATTTCATGTGTGCACTGCAGAAACCAGTTTTTCCTCAGAATCTTCCCCCTACCTGAAAGGACTTCAGGAGCAACGGTGAGCACTGAAGGAAGGTATCCAACATTTAAGAAGTCTTTTAAGAAAGCAGTATGTGCTCTAGCTATGAGCACAGAACAAGTCAAGTGTTACCACCTGTGTGACTTGTAAGGATTTTTAAAGGAATTTTCCTGAGGGAGATTTCTTTAATAAGGGGTGGGAAAAGTTATAGTTCAAGGGGGTTGCAGGAGCTGTTTGGAAGCTCAGCTGAGGGCTCAGTAGCAACACAGGAACCAAACTCCTCCATGGGTACCTGTGTCTGTTTAAATATGAGTTGTAATACAAATTCCATCATATTATAAAGTTGTTACAGGAAAGATGGGACAGTGCAAAGTGCAGCAGTGTTTGGTCTGGATGTGGAACCACCCTCCTCAACTTTGGAGCCCTTCTTAAACACCTAGAGTTCTGTAATGCCTCAATACTTTGGAATACACATTTGGAATACACCTTTGTTCAACTGCTCTGGGAAAGTCCTGTTCAAGTTACTTAAGAAATACATTCTTTTCAAGTAGCTCCTTTCCTGTGCAGTTTTACATCAGTTCTCACACCCACCCTTCAAAATAGTTTTCACTTTTTTCAGGAATAGGAAATTCTACACCTTACACCACCCCAGGCTTTGAGAATTGCAGCCTTTTCCCCCACTGGAAAACCCCTGTTGAGCCACTGCTGTCCCTGCACAGGTGCCAGGGGAGCTGCACTGCTGCTGTAGCCAGAGGTGTCACAGGCTGCAGCACCAACCAAGTCTCAGCCCTTTTGCTGAACATGACCTTACCCTGTGCTCACTGGGATTACAATCCCCACCTTTGTCCAGAGGCTGTGGTTCCTTTTAGGAGCCTTAACTGTACTTGTGAAACACAAAAAAAAAACATGACAGGGAAAGCTGTAAAGCCCCAGCTTTCCAGCAGATTCAGGAGCTGCACGTTGCGTGGCCATCCTCCACCCTCTGCCCTTCACAAGCATCCATCTGAGAGACATGAGGACAAGTAGATGTTGTTTATTATACGCAGGTACAAAACTAATTAGTCAAAAAGGCCAAAGCCCATGTCATCATCAGATTCCTCTGATTCTTCCTTCTTTTCCTCTTCTTTCTTCTCCTCGGCTAGAAAAGAAGAAAGGAGACAGGATTTTTTTATTTTATCAGCTCAGAAAAGTCACTTGTTACGAAAGACTTCACATGCAATGACTGTAACATCAGGCAGGAAGACCTGAGCAGCCCTAACAAGCTAAGCCAGCAACCCAAGAATAGTGTTTACACCATTAGTAAAGTGGTTTTGTGCCTTCAGCATTAACTTCTCTCAAACCTGAAAAACTTTGAGATGGAGATGATGATGTATGATCCTGACTGACACACAAGAAGAGCAGTCTTAATTCTGAGGGAACGCTAATCCTGTACACTGACTTCACGTGCAACACCAGCCTTTCTCAAGGGTAGAGTGCTTTGCTCGAGAATCCTCGTGCACCTGTCGCAAGGCACAACTACATGAAAAGAGCTTCTGTAACAGGTCCTTGTAAAGCCGTGGCTGCCCCATCCCTGAAGTGTTCAATGCCAGGCCGGGTGGGGTTTTAACAGCTTGGTCTAGTGCAAGGTGTCCCTGCCCATGGAAGGCAGGCTGGAACGAGCTGAGTTTTAAGACCCTCCCAGCCCAAACCTCTCCAAGCATCCAGGTTTCAATAGTCACACTTACCGGGAGCGGCTCCGCCGGCGGGCGCAGCACCTCCCGCGGGAGCGGCAGCAGCCGGAGCCCCTCCACCGCCCGCTCCCACGTTACAGATCAGGCTGCCAATGTCGATGTTCGCCAGCGCCTGCGGAGAACGACAAGCGGCAGCGAAGCCTCATTAACACGGGGGATGTGTCTGGGGGAGCCACACAGGCCGCCCCTGCCCGGCCCGCGGCCCCTTTCACCCACCTTGGCGAAGAGCCCCGGCCAGAAAGGCTCCACGTTCACTCCGGCCGCCTTGATGAGCGCGTTGATCTTGTCCTCCTGCAACGAGAGAGCGGCGCTCAGAGCCCGCCCGGCGCGGCCCGGCGCAGCCCCTCAGGCGGCCATGCCGCGCGGCCGCCGCCATCTTGTGCGGCCGCACTCACCGTCACGGTGACCTCGTCGTCGTGCAGGATGAGGGCGGAGTAGATACAGGCGAGCTCGGAGACGGAGGCCATGGCGGGGCGCGGTGCTGGTCGCCGGGTGGTCGGCCTTAGCTTCGTTCGAAGGACTCAGCACCTTGGGCCGCCGCGGAGCGAAAGGGGCTGGGCGCGGCGGCGCGGATTTATAATGGCGGTGCGCGTTGCGTCACCCGTGACGTCACGTCCGCGTGCCCCGGCGCGCATGGCGGATGCTGCGCGCGCTCCCTGCCTTGGCACACCCCCTCAGCGCCTCCCTCCATCCCTCACGGCCCGACAGGGATAATCCATCCTAAAAACCCCAAACAGCCCTGAGCGCCGCGTCCAGCCGCTGCCCCAGCACTGCCAGCCCCACCCGTGTACCCCAGTGCGACATCCACACGGCTTTTGTAGCCCTGCAGGGATGCGGACTCACCTCTGCCCTGGGCAGCTGGGCCAGGGCTGGAAAACTCTCCTGCTGAGGCAATCTTCCCCAACATCCAAACTAAACCTCCCTGGGACAACTTGAGGAGCCCAATCCCGCCCCTCTCCCCGCTATTTCAGGTCTCACTGCCTCCCCAAACACCCCATTATTTGTGTGTAATAAAATGGGAAGAAAAGGCGCAGAATAAGCCCTTGGTACAGAACTGTGCAGCCTGATTTTTTTCCACCTGAACATAAGGAATAATTCCTTTCCTGTGCAGTGACCAAGCACTGAACAGACTGCCCAGAGAGGGTGTAGAGTCTCCCTCACTGGAGATACTCCAGCCCTGTCAGACACAATCCTGTGTCCTGTGCTCTGGGATGACCCTGTGGAGCAGGGAGGTTGGACCAGATCACCCACTGTGGTCACTTCCAACCTCACTGATTCTGTGACTCTGCTGGGCCTGGGCAAATTCGAGTTTTGCTCCAAAGGAATCACCAGATTGTGAAAAATAAATATTCTCTGGGGTTTTTTGCTTTTTGTGGGTTTTTTTTTTTTTTTTTTGGTTGGTTGTTTTTTGGTTTTGGTTTGGTTTGGTTTGGTTTGGTTTTCTTCTTTTTGACAGATGTGCATTTGATGAGCTTCACGTCTCTGGCTGGGCAGATCATGGAACAGGTGTAGAAGCTGTGCTAAGGAATTCCTGGAGGACAGGGAGTTGATTTGGAGCAAGTCCTGCTTGACCAGCCAAGGGGCCTTCTATGATGGAGTGACCACATCAGTGGACAAGGGAAGGGCTGTGGATGTCATCTCTCTGGACTTCTGTAAAGCCTCTGACATGGTCCCCCACAACATCCCACTCTCTAATTGCAGAGAGATGGATTTGATGGGTGGATGGTTCAGTGGATGAGGAATTGGCTGGTTGGTCACATCCACAGCACAATGATTGACTGCTCAATGTCCAGATGGAGATCAGTGGTGTATCCGTAGGGGGTCTGTTTGGATTCACTATGATTTAAAGTCTCCATCAAAGACATTAACAGGGGAATCAGTTGCACCCTCAGCAGATTTGCAGATGACTCTGAGCTGAGTGGTGTGGCTGAAATGCCTGAGGGATGGGATTCCATCCAGGTTGCCAGGGCTCTGAACAACCTGCTCTTGTTGAAGGTGTCCCTGCTCATTGCAGTGGGGCTGGGCTATCTGACATTCAAAGGTCCCTTCCAACCCAAAACAAGTAAGTCAAACTGTCAAAAATAAGCTTAAGCAAAATTACTCCAGAAATTGCAAAAAGCTTGAAAGCTGAGAATCCTAAAATGACAATTTTCCATTACTAGCAAAGTTTATCCAACAGCCTGCTTTTGTAATGCTCCTTTATAGAAATCAGAGGATTTTTTTATCCCATTACAAGTAAAAACTGAGGTAGGCAAGAGGGACTTGACCTCTTGTATCCATCCCTTCCTAAGAATCAGAAACAACTCAGAATTTCACTAAACAAAGATCTGACACTACTCACTGCTGGCGATGATAAATGCACAGAGTTGCAGTGCTTAACTTCTGGGTGCTTATCCCTGTTAGTGGGGTCACCAGCTCTGATTTTAAGCATTTTCCTAAAGTTCCTATTCAAGGCACAGTGCAATTGTCTCAGTTTTTAAACCTAACACAAAGCAGCAAATAAATGCACCTTTCCATTGGGATGAAATATCCAGGAACCTCTGTCATTGCTGGATGCTCGAGGATGGGATTTCACAGGGACTTGCATGAGCCTGCCTTGTCTGTTCCTCCCTTCAGAGCTGCCAAGGCCTCCTGTGCCAAAGCCCTCAGAGCTGTGCCAATGGTCCATGAGATGATGATCTGACTGAAAAGTAGCAACAGAGAAATAAGATTCCTTTTCAATCAAATAAACTTGCAAATGACGCTGGCCTGGGAGATGAGTACTGGAAGTGTGCAAGCAAACAACAAAGTCATAGGTTTAAAAGGCATGGTTTTATAACAGTTCTGATATAACAGCCCTTAAGCTAAAAATTATTAGAAATGCTGATGGGATGTTAAAAATTAAAATATGAAGACCTAAAATCTAAATGTGACATTCACATAAGCTTAGGCTTGGTTGGCAAAGATGTTAATTAAATGAGATTTGCTTGCATCCTTGCTTCATGGCTGTCTTGCTGCATCTATTGAGTGACACTGATAAAGCTGCTCTGTAGAAGCCAAGAATAAAGTTCTGATGAAAACAAACCACTGTGTAATAACAAAGCAAAAAACCAAAAGAAACCCCAGTTTGCTGCTTCCTAAACCCTTTGGAAGTCTAGGTATCTGATGAGGATTGCTGGTTAATAAAAGTTAATTAATTAAGGTTTAAAGCTTAATTAATAAAGCTGGTTAATAAAGCAGACCATGGGTCTAGAAATTTGCAGTGGTGTGTGCTTTTCACCTCTGCTCCTCTAACTGTATTTTACTGTCTAACAGATTGCCATCCTTTTGAAACAGAAGTCTCCATTCTGTATGAATCTATAGCAAATCGATGGGGGCTTTAAAAAAGAAACAACAAAAAACCCTTACATTCTTCTGTGTGTTTTACAATTCCAGGGTAGTGAGCTATTTTCAGGGTGGTGAGGTTTAGGATGATGATACAGCTGTGTGTAAGCTGTTACAGGATGGCACAGGGCTGTCTCCATGATAAACAAAACAAGAAACTTGGCTACAGAACTTCCCTGAGGTGGATATTTTACACTTGGAGGATGGATGGTAAAGAGCAGTGGCAGAGATCTGGCTGGATGTGCTTGTGCATTGCCAAGAAAGATGAAAACATCAGCAAGAGCTGTCATTATTGTAAACAAAGCAGTCAGTCCTTAGCACCTCATCCTAAATTATCTATGAGTGTGCAGCACTACAGAGCTGATGCCTGATCATTTCGAAATCACTGATAGTCATCAAAGTGGTCAAGAGGTCTTTACCAAGGAGAGCTGAAGTTGATCTTTCCCTGTCCTCGCTTAACTATTTTGTTGCTGCTTATAACCTTCCTGAGGTGATTCTTCCTTTCTTAAACCAGCCTTTCTCCAGCTCTCAAAGCTGCATTTCTTGATTACCAATGGCAAAGTGTGGCCAGCAGGACCAAAGCAGTGATTGTCCCCATGTACCTCCAGTCCTGGGTTCAGATTTGGGTTCTTCACCACACGAAGGACATTGAGGTGCTGGAGCCTGTCTGAAGAAAAGGAACAAAGCTGGGGAAGGAGTTACCTGACAGGAAGCTGCAGCCAGGTGGAGGCTGATCTCTTCTCCCAGGTAATAAGTGTTAGGATGAGAGAAAATGACCTCAGGTTGTGCCAGGGGAAGTTTAGATTTGTTATTAAGAAAAGTTTCTGCATGGAAAGGATTGTTCAAGCACTGGAACAGGCTGTCCAGGGAAGTGATTGAGCCAACAGCCTTGGAGGTATTTAAAAGACATATAGATGTGGCACTTAGGGACATGGGGGGTTTTTTTTGTGAATGGCATCAGGCACAGTATTTGCTTCTTTAATCTTCTTTTTGGAAACTCGTTTTTCTTCCTAGTTGGGTTTTTTGGTTTGGGTTTTGTTTTTTTTTTTTCTTTATAATCAGGTCATTACAATGAAGAACAAAACTCTGGTATTACTTAAAACTGTAATAACTAGTGTGTGTAACACATCCCCAATAGGTGGTGCTGCATCTTTTCCATCATATTGAAATGTTGCATTGTTGGCCCTGATCACCTGCAAAAGTTGTCTTTTCGAGTGAACTGAAGTTACTAATCTAATGATAATTAGTATTTTGGGGGTGTCTTTTTTTTAAATTAATAATTATTTCAATTCATTTTACAAAATAAATAAAATACAGCTTTGTAGCTTAGTAGTTGGGACAGTCATATGATTAAAGAAAGACAAAAATCAGGTTTTGATCCTTCCACCGTGGTGATTGTGGATTAAATAATTTGTTAATTTGTTTTAACCAATTGTTAAAATAACAAACAGTTCCTGAGCAGGGGACCAGAACCCTGAAAGTCTTTGTAACCATGTGAAGACACCAGAGCACAAAGCCATGGACTTCTTCACTTTGGTTCTGATTTTAAATTCTTACGTAAAGCAGAACACAGAATGTGACAGGACTAATGTATGTATTCCAGGATAACATCTTAAAAGTCAGGTTTGTAGAGAGATGGCAAATACAAAAACTTAAATCCTCTCCAAGTCAAGAATAAAATTGACATCTTTCTGCTCTGAGCAAAATTTTTGCTACTCTATCATTGTAAGCAATGACTGCAAGACATTTATAAGTGCTGGGTTTTTAAAATTAAATCAGTTCAAAATGGGAAGGGTTGTTACTTAGGGAGATCAATGTATGTTTTCTCTTAGCAAGAAAAGCTGTATCATTTGTCATTGGCCTACTTGTATATAAAATATTTTCCCTAGGTTGCTGCTGCTGCTATAAATGATTTTTAAAAGCTGTTCCTAAATACCATCTTTGTTTCCAGAATGATTAGAATGTGCTTTTTTCCTAAAATTAATAATTTCTTCTCTGACAGATATCAGTTCTGGGAAATGTCATCTTGAAATCCAGCAGTTAAGACAGGTATTCTGCCCCACAGTCACTCATTTTTGTTCTTGAGAAAAACCTAATTTTAAGTGTTTAAGCAGCTGTTCTTATACTACCATATAATTGTTAATACAGCATATAAAGAGCATGCATAAAAGAAAGCTGTTACAGAGCTTTCAAACCTCTCTTTCAGAACAAACCTTTTCAAGAACTGAGGCTTTTTTTGGGTGAAATGGCCCAGTAAGACATAATTAGGTTTCACTGTGCTCCAAAACATCAGTTGTCAGTGACAGAAAGCCTTGGAAATAAAGCAAGTGACATGGCCCAAAATGAGTGTGTGAACAGAAGTAGAAGAGAGCTGGAATTCTCTTCCCTCACATGCACAGAAATGCTGCTGCAAGTGTTCAGCATCATGAAAATATACCTGAGGAACAGCAGCACTTCCACGTGGGAAAACAGTGCTTAAATAAAACAATTTAACTAATTTATTATTTAGCTGACTGTGCAGTTCTACAGTCTTGCCTAAATAGTGATAAACCCTTTTGTTTATGGACTGCTAAATCCAGAAAAATTAGCTTTAAATCAATACAAGTGTGTTGCACTCTAGGATGTTTGAGGCATTAATTGCCATTTTTAGGATCTCTGTTTTTCAGGCAACTTCAGAAATCAATTGTAGAGCATCCTGTGGAGCCAGAGAGAAGTGTGGGATATGTGTTTAGTATTTTGTAAAACCTCCCCTTATATTTCACCTGTCTTTTGATGCTTGTTGACTTGTTACTTTCAAACTGCTACCACAGTACCATCGTGGACTTTTAGCTTCAGTGTAAGTCAGTGCTGATGGCCAGGCTGACCAAATCAGTCCAGTGACCATTTCCAGAAAGCTGTCAGTGTACTTTTATGCCCTTTTACTTTTTTAATGCAGGTCTAACAGGCATGACAGTATGTCTAAACTTAGAGGAAGTTACATTCCTAATCAGGTTGAAGAGATTGGTTGAAATGTAGCATCAAAAAAGTTAGATATTGATACAGAGACTGCATGTTTTCCCTCAGCCACCTCAGCAGAAAGGCCAAATAGTACCTCAGATAACTCTCTTCTGGCTCTTGTTTTTGGGGATTTCTCCCCATCCACCCTCTTTTTCAGCCTCTAGTAAGGTTATATAGCATAAACCAGAAATTATTGGTGGTTGTGCAAAAATGTTACCCAGCTCCTCACACAGAGGAAAACAGCAACCACTCTGCCAGCTCCCTTGTTTATCTTTTTGCTAGAGCTCCTTGGCTTTACTTTAAAATTGAAGTTGACCCATAATTTTGTCCTTTGTTTGTTTATAGTTACGGGTAAATCTTTACTTTCCAGCAATTTGAGAAGCTTGGAATGGAGACAAATCCAAAATCACTCCAGTGGAAACTCTAGTGGTGACAATGGTTTCAGGAGCAGTTCACTTGAAGTGAAAGCTGAGCTGTTAATAGCAGCCCTTGAATATCTGCAAGTATGACCCAAAGGGGAGAGGAAATAGTTTGGAACAGGGAGATGCTTCTGTATCACTTGAAATATGAACTGATGAGGGAGGATATTAATTGGCTTGATGAACACTACAAGCTGTGTGTTTGCCTCGCCCTTTGGCAGATAACAGTTGGTGAAGGAATTCAGTTGAATTTGAATGGGCTTGACTGTTCTGGGTTGGAAACGGCATGAATTTTTTAAAGGCTTTCACATCAACGTGGAGGAGGTGACTGAAAGTATAGATTATGGCTGTGCTGTAACTCTGTAGGTAATTCTTCCTAGTGGAAGTGAACATCATTAACTTGCTTTTTGCCTCCTTAGCAGGTTTAACTTTGTTTTTCCTACTTTCTGCTCCTGAAAGGAGGTGATTACAAAGAGATGACAGTTCCTGCAGGAATCATCATCACTGATGTGGAATCATAGAATTGTTTAAATTGGAAAATACATGTAAGATTATCAAGTCCCACCATTAACCCAGCACTGCCAAGCCCATCCCCAAACCGTGTCCCCACCTGCCACATCCACATGTCTTTTAAATCCCTCCAGGGATATCTCCAGGTCCTCAGTGCATCATACTGACCAGTTCTCTGCCTCTTTCACATCATTTGTAGTTTGTATTCTCCGGTACTAAACTTTACACACGTACAACCAGACATTATCGGGTTGTACTAAACTTTACATACTGTGTAGACATTATCTGGTTGTACAGGACAGTAAGGCAACCCCACCACAGCTGGGTTGCATAGATATGACTAAAAGTGGATGTGGTGTGGAAGTGTGGGGTCCAAAAGGTAACTTAGCTGAGGTTTTCACAGCAACAGGAGGAATTAAAGAAGTTAAACAATCAAGTCCATATTTAATTCAAGATCCAGCAGTGTGTGTAATACTGATAAAATTCCAGCAGACCTTTCAAACATGTAACAAACAAGGAGAGGTAGTGGAGAGAGCGCTAGAGGCACACAGTCATTTCCCGAGGTCTCATTGAAAGCCATAGGGTGACAGGAGAGTCTTAAACTGCGCCACGGGACGTTTAGGTTGGACATTACGAGGAGTTTCTTCACAGCAAGGGTGATTAAACACTGGAACGGGCTGCCCAGGGTGGCGGTGGAGTCACCATCCCTGCGGGTGTGTAAGGAAAGAGTGGCTGTAGCACCCAGTGCCACGGCCAGGGTGACGCGGTGATGTCCGGTCATAGGCTGGAGTCGAGGACCTTTCCAACCTGCTACATTCTGTGTTTCGGTGCTCGGCGGGCAGCGAGGCCGCTGGGCTGGGCAGCTCTGCTGCTCCTTGTCCTGCCGCCGCTTCCCGCCCGGCCGGCCCGGGGCGGAGCGTCCCTTCCCCGTGACCCCGCGGCTCCTCCTTCCCCTCCCCGCTCCTCAGTGCCGCCGAGTAACCTGGATTCCCGGCCCTCCTCCTCCTCCCTCTTTCTTTTCTTTTTTTTTCTTTTTTTTTTTTTTTTTCTTCTCCCCTCCTCTCCCCTTTTCTTTTCCTCCCCCCTCCCCTTCCCTTCCTCCTCCTCCTCCCCTTCCCCCGACAGCGTAGCCGGGGCTCGGGCTCGCTCCCTCCCCCGTGCCCTCCCCTGGAGCCGCCGCCGCCTCCGCCGCCGCACACGGAGACATGTACCCGGGAGCCCCCTCCGCCGGACCCGGTGAGCCTTCGCCCGGGTTTGTCTCCCTCCTCCGCTCGCCCCGGAGCGGCTTTCCCGGTCCGTGTCCGCGGGGAGCCCCGGCAGCGCCTGGCTCCCCCCGGCTCGGGCCTGGCCGGAGCGGCGGCCGCGCTGGCCGGGGTTGGAAGGAGGGTCAGGGCGCCGCCGCCACCTCGGGTAGGGCCGCGTGTCCGGAGGCCCTCGGAGGGGATGGTCGCCTTCCCTGCCCCGCTCCCCCTCCCTCTGCCGAGCCCCGAGGCCGGCGCGGCTCCCGCTGCGGACCGGGGGCTCCATTTCCTCCCTGCCGGCTCCATGCTGGGATTCCCGGCTGGCCGCGTGTTCCCAGCGGCCGCGCTGCCATAGCCGCGCCGGGGAGGTGCGGGTGAAGCTCCGCATGTCGGGCAGCGCCGGAGAGGGGATGGGCAGCGTTAGGTGGCCTCGGGCTCTTCGTGTGAGCAAATCTGGCAGCAAAGGAAAGGTGGACGTGCAAAGCAGGGTTAGCAACTCTCTCAGGGACGTTTAATATAACTTTGGGGAAATACTGGTTAACACTGTGCGAGTTTAGACAGTTCGTATGAGACAGTGGTTTTTTTCCTTTTAAGTGTTAGGCTGTTTCTGTGGTGAGAATTCTTATGTAGAAACAGCAGTGTTTAGGTTTAGACTGGCACCTAAGCTAGTTTTCTTTTAGAAAAGTTTCAAAATAAATGGAACTTCATGCTGCTGTTCTCCACGGTTTTGCACAAAATCTCTTTTCTTAGAGGGAAAGAATAGTGTAGGGTAATACAGGACCTGTAACTAAGATGTCTTTTACTGCTCCTCTTACAGATGCTTCTGTGCAAGCATTCGTATCTTGGGATCCACAGTTAGATGCTGCCTTTTTTTCCCCCTCTGATTTGGTTCTCTTGAAGAGGCAATAATCAAGAAAGACAATCAGGATGATTATTTTCCTCATGAAGTAACAGCTTCTCTGATTTTATTTTCTCACCAGGCTCTTGCTAGCACAGCAGGCAGACAGGTCTCTACACCTCTGGGTGTCCAAACTGATGTTCAAGATTTTGCTTTCGTGTGTAACATCATTTGCACATTTCAGTGCCAATAACTGTGTAGATCTATGGATAGCCACCTTTGGTAGCTTCTGCTGTTGGATTCTCTTGCTCAGGCACAGGTACACTTTGAGTTTACAGCAGCTCATGGCGGCTCACATCAAGGTGTTGCTGTGTTCACCTCCTGGTGATACATCTTATTTGAAACTGTACTTAAGGACACAGATAATTAAAAATATTACCAGGGTAAGGGCTGAGACTAGTTTCCTGTGTGGGAGTCTCTTTATTTACTCTCTATCCGATCCTACCACTTTCCCTTTCATTTGGAATGATCTCCCAGTTGCTGGCTGCTGTTTGCCATCAGGGACCCACGGTCAGTGTGAAAGAATGTTTTCCCCTTCCTGGAACAACAACCTCTTGATCTCGGGCTCCTGGTGCCACTATACTTTCCCCAAGTTCCAGGTGGCTGTGTGTTGTCCCTGGTGCGTGTCTCAGCTCCTGCTGTTCCGCTCCCTCCAGCCAAGCTCATCTCGTGTCTTGTTTACTTCCGAGTTTATCTCTGTGGCTCAGCCCTTTCCCCCTGCATGGCGCTGTGTCTGTGCCGGGCAGGAGCTGCGAGTTGTTCTCCACATGGTGAAGCTCTGTTTCCTTCCTGTGAAATCATCCACGGAGAGCCTCAGCAGCCCAGGCAGCTTCCTGCTCCACTCCACACACAAGGCAGGGCATCTTGGAGTTTTTTATGAGTGGGGCTGTTCTGTGAACCAGCCTGGAAGCAGGGACTGCAGAGTTCCCTTCCACGTGTTAATCTGAAAACTACAAACTACTTTCATGTGAAATCCTGCTCGGAGGAGAGAGCAGAAGTGTGCTTTACAACCAACGCCTCACCGAGCCACAGCTGCTGTGAACACAGAGAGCTGCAGCCTCTCCAGGTCTGTCAGCACATCCTTGACACCAAGTGAAGGCTCCGTGCATATCTGCTGCACCCTGGCTCAGACACCTCTGATGCACACTGCTGCTTTGCTCTCCCAGCTCCTGTTGCCCCACTGGGCTCTGCAGCCCAGCTCTGTGCCGAGGCTGCCCCTACTGCTGGCCTGCTGCCAGAGGAATCGCTCAATTTGCCACTGGGTTTGCTATTTTAGTCTTAATTCTTTTGCTGGAAACAGTATCAAGCAAGTTAGGAAGCCGTATCTGACTGATTCCAAAAAATTGCTGCTGAAACGTTGAAAGTTTGTTCAAACACACTGTTATGTCAGGAGTAAGGTGGGTTTTTATACACGATTGGGATGTCATGAAATCACTGTTTCCATAGTTAGGAAGCTAATGATCCCTTTTCCTTTTTCCCAAATACTGTCTGACTTCTTGGCTTGGTGTCCAGTGTGCTGTGACATTGTGTCCATACTCTTTGCCTTCAAGAAAGTGTGAAAAGTAAAAAATCTGAGATAATTACCTTTTTTTTTTTTTTTAAGAAAAAGTTTGATGCTGCTACTTTTTGATGTACCTGTTTTTAGAAGGACAGAAAAATACCAAAGTGCCAGAATAAGACTACTGTCATTCAGTTAAGAGACTTGATTAAAAGTTGCATAAACTTCTGGAACTTTCACTGCTCAGTTGTGGTGTATTTGTAAATTCTAAACTTTGCACACCACAGATTCCTCTTTTATTCTTTGAAAGGATATTTGATTTTGCCTGCTGCTAAAGGTCTTAATTTGTTGTTGAAGCAGCACTTTTCTGAAAAAGAGTGTGAAGTTGATTATGGCTTTGCATGTGAAATACAATATTTTTTCCCTAGCAAGAGAAACAACTTTATCAAATCAGTGGAACTGAAGTTATTTCCTTATCATTTAGTTGTAAGTTACCCAATAAAAATTGTGAACAGACTGTTGAAACTTGTAAGTCTGTTTTGGTTTTCAGTGTGTGTGCTTGTTTTTACCTTCCATGTATTTTTCTTGAAGATATTGGGATGTTGGATGTTGATTCTCTTTAGGAGTCTTCAGTCTTAAAATGTGATGCAGGGAAGGATGTGCTCATGCCTTAATTGGGGTAGTAGAAATGGCAGTATCTTCAACTGGTGGAATTTAACTTCACCAGTGTCCTCTTAGCTTGTGTTTCAGTAGCAGCAAGAACTCTGTACCCCCTGTAAAAGGTCTGCCCTTCTTTTCTTAAAAAGGCTTTTTCTGTTCTTTTGGGGGTGGATGTGGAGCTGCACTCACTCTGCTGCTGGTATCACAGAGTGATCCAGTGTCTTTGGCTTAATTTTAGACATTAAATTAATGCTGAAACTCTCTGGTAAGCTGCCACACCTGGCGGGGGGGATGAGAATTTCATGTACAGCCTCAGCCCTCTTCCTTTTTGCATGAGGATTTTTCCTAAATTTGAAATTGCACTTGACAAAGTTACAGCCTGTAAAACACAGCATGAGTTTTTCAAGTGTGCTGTTGTCATGATCAATATATTTTCCTAAGGAAAAAAAGAATTGATGTAATTTTGTGGCCCCAGATAACTGTGTTGTCTTCAGGTGGCTTAAAGATGAGATGGTTTGAGGGAAAGGAAATTGGTGGTGTCAGATGTCTCACCAAACTTTCTCCTTTCCTGGGTGAGTTGAAGTATCTTAATTTGCTATTGAAAAGTGAAACATCTTTTTCACCAGGGATTCTCTTACTCACTTTGTAGTTACATGGGATTTTATGCATTTATTTTTGTTTTGTCCAGAAGTTTTTCACTTTTGCAGAATTTTTGTGTACTTGTACATACTTAGTGGTGCATTGTAAAGTTCAGGAGTACAAGGAAACACCCAAACCTTCCTGACTTCCAGGAAAGTTCTCTTTTCACAGTTTATACCCCCTCCTTCACTGCTATCACCACCAGTCTTCCTCTGCTTCACAGAAGGGTGGGAAAAGCATATAAATGCTTTAAGAGAAAATGTCTTAGATTATCTGCTATTCTTCTACCCCCTTAGAACTGTATAGGAGGGAAAGATTTTTCCTTTTCAGAAACCAGCCCTATTAAACACTTCTGGCCTTCCAGAAATTGCAGGGATTGAGCCAATGGATGCAGTAAACGTCTAAATTTGCTTTGCAAACATAGATAGTTTTAACTAATTAGGAACTTTACATGCCTGATGAAAGTGCTGTTCGTGTTGGCTGAGCTTGTACTGACAACAGCTTCACAGAACTTGTAAGGCCTGTCAAAATTTTGTTGTGTTTTGCTTGCCTTATTTCACATTTAAGCAAAATAGTTGGTCCTATTTTTAGTGATGAAATTTCTAATACTCAGCCTACCAGAAACTCCTACTAAATCTGAAAATGAAGAAAAGTCAACTTCCAGTATCTTATTTTTGGTAAGTTATGAACTAGGAAAAAAAAGCTGGTGGAAAATATTACGTAGTTTTAACTGTAGTGGCTGTGGGTAGGGATCTGTTCCATGCATTGTTCAATTAATTTGTTTTAGTATCTTGCATCCTTTCTGATGTACTGACAAAGCAGCCCACTACAATGTAAAAACTCTCTTGCCCTATTGACTTTGAAGCACAGCACTTTGAATTCAGTGCAAGGAGATTTTGTGGGTTTTTTCCTCCCACATATCTTGTAATACCCAAATTTGAACTTTAAAATTTCATTATACATTTTATACTATAAAAACTGGGAAAAGACAGACCTGAATAACATCAACCCCAGGTAGGCTGAACTTGTGTAGTGTCTCTCATGTTTTACACCAGAGCTGTTATTTGTGAGTCCCTTTGGTAGCCATTTCTAAGAAGTTGTGCTTTGAAGAGACTTTCTAGTACTGTCCAGGAAGTGAGGTTTTTTTAAAATCCTCGAGACTGAGGTGTTGTTTGTGTTTGTATAAACTCAGAGCTGTTTTTATCGGTGGTGTCTTTTAGTCTGTTTAGTGAGCACCACAGATTAGTGCAATTAATTTTAACTTCTCAATTTGTTTTGCTTTTCCTATTCTCTCTTCAGAGTAAACTTTTGTTTTCAAATAAAAAGTTTTAGTGTGAGCATTACTCTCTCTTTGCATTTCATATTAAGCAAAATTGCTTCTCTTAATAGCCTGCTTTATAGCTGTGCTGCAGCTGTGAAGCCACATGGTACCTGGTGCCCAGGCTTTCTAGGAAAAAGGTTTTGTTTGGTTGGTTTTTTTTACTGTGTGTCTTCACAAAACTGGACACAGCTGAGGTGGAAGCAAACCATTGATTTAGATGAGAAAGTGCTGTGGGTCATGGCATAATTGAGTCATTCCAAAGCTTGCTTTGAGTTTTTCTTTTGAATTGGGTACTCATTGAGCTGTCCACAGTGCTACCAAATTTTGATACTGTTTGGGTTGTGAAAGAGATTTGTTTATTTTTTGAATCACAGGTGTGGGAAGAGTAATTAGTTCTCTCCTCTTGTAATTTGTTTGTCTTCTATTTTTTTGTAGTGCTGCTCAGTTGTGTTTTGTCTTTGTGTTCTGTCTGGGTGTATGTGAGTTTATTGCCACCTGCAGTGAAGTTGTTGGGGACCAGGTCCCAGCTTTATTATAGGCCATGATAAGGCTGCAAGTCTCTATCTTTGAGAGAGGCATTAAAATATTTAAATTTTCAGAGATGCAGAATAACTGCAGACATCTGCAGATTCGGGATCTACAGTTTTTTCCCAAAAGCTCTTCTAGCACAACCTGATTTAATTCCCTTGTACAAGCTGCTTTATAATCAGAAGGTGGAGAATAATGTTAACTCTTGTACCCATGTCAAGAGTTAAATCCCATAGCACATCATTTCATAAAATATGTCTAAGTCTGAAGACTGTGTGTTTAAACAGGATGTGATTTTTATGTCTCATTGTGTCACTTCCAACCTGTGTTGGGTGTGACAAGAGTGGATGCAGAGCAAAACTGAAGTTTCCATTTTTTTGAGAAATAAACTAATCTCAGCATGTTATCTTGGAAAGCTGGAAAATACACTTCTGAAACTATGTGTATCAAGTGAAATTGATGATTTTGTATATCATCTAGGAAAAAAGTAGCTCTTCTGTGGCCAACTGAAGAGCTGTCTTGGCAGTGTTGGACACTGTGGGTGGCTCTGTTTGAGCTGCTCATGTCAGAGGTCAGAGCATTTCAATTCTTTGTCTCAGTGATGCTTTTTTCGTGTTCCTAGTTTAGTAATGAAGTTTACACCAGAGCTTATTAATGTGAGAAAATAGTGACATTTAAATTTTAATTTAGTAGTAGGAAGTGTGTGTGGATGTGCTAATTTAGATTTATTTTAAATAAGCCAATTTTAGAAGAATTCCCAAGAGGGGAGGTTTCAGTGGCTTAGCTAGATCAATCAAAAAAATGTTTGAAGTGAAACCTGTCATGTAGATGAATAAAGCTTTAAAACATAATTATTTCTCGTTATATACCTTCTGAAACTTGTTTAGCAAGTGTTTGCTATTAAAGGACAGACATCTGTTCATACAGAGGGTGAATTCCTGCCTAAATGTTTCTGTGTTCTTGACTTGGGTAATGAACTTATTTCATTGTCCTTTCATACAGCTTGTGGTTTGCAGTGAATGCTCCCTTTATGTTCTTTTGGGGTTTTTATCAGTCTCTCTGTTGGTTTTACGCTCTTGCCCCATCATACTCCTCCATCATCTCTGAAATCCTCATGGAGGACAAGGGTTTGGGAGAGCAAGGTGTTTCTTGTTTGTGGTTTTTAACTCCCATTGAAACCTAATGTTTCTCAAGTAATACTGCTTGTCAACTTCAGCTCTGCTGACTTACATATTTCGGCTGAGAAATCTACTGAGAGACATGTTTTAAAAAGAAAACCCGAAAAACCACCAACCCTCCAAACCACAAACAAAACAAAAATTAAACAGAGGAGAAATGCAGGTTCCTGTAGAAATGACAATACAGAAGAATTAATTTCTCAGTGAACCAGTGCATTTCATTTTGGGAAGAGCTTCAGTGTTTAATGAGGGAATGCTTAGGAATAACTCATAGGGATTCAGAATATTTGCATAAGGGTGTGTTGTTTAAAAAGTCAGAGCTTCTTTCAGAGGGAGGAAACTTCCCACCAGGGCAAGGAAATGATTCTTTGTTGTCTGTGTCTTGTTATGTGATAAGAATACAGTAGTGGTGGGTTTTTTCCTCATTGTTTGACTTGCAAATTCCCTTTAATGTCAAATTTCAGGGAGGCTTCTCTAGCAAACTTGTATGTGACTTTTTTAACCTTTCATAGCTGAGTTCTAGTTTGTGCCAAGTAATATGAGAACATCGGTTGCTTACAAGAAGCAGGTGGAGGAAAAAACCCTGAGATGTAATAGGAAAAAAAAATTCTAATAGGGGAGTTCTGCTGCCAGCCTACACTCTGTCATGTCTCAGTTGTTCCACTATTAGGAACCTGCATTTTGCCCTCTTTGCAGTGATGCTGAAAACCACAGCCCTATCTCTGGAAACCGCAGGAGATACTACTGGATGTTGAAGATGCTGCTGCAGCTGCTTTCACTATCTAAAATGATAAAATAAAGCAGAACCTCAGCTCTTAACTGGGAATTTTTCTATTCTGAAACTAAACCACTAGTGTGTTCATGTGTCTGTAGATTAATCAGTGTGTGTATGGGAAAAGATTTTTTCTTTTCGAGGAAGACATGACTACTTCTGAGTTACAGCTCTGCAGTTGAGTTTTGCCTATTAAAAAAGTTTTTAGGAATGAAGACAACCTATTTTTTATTTCACATTTTACACAAAAACACTGCCAACCAAAGTCCGTGTGGGTATGAAATGTGCTTGCAAAGGTACAACTCAAACCAGAACCATCTTAGCTTCTTTCTTTAATTATCTGAGGACAAATCACTTCTGTGTTTCATTAAGCTGTGCACAATGCAAATCCCACAGGGAATGTGGATCTGGGGCCTCTGTGGCACCAGTTCCCAGCTGGTGAGGCACAGCACACTGCAAAGACATGCCAGTGGCCATGGAATAGAGCCCGGGCCACTAGAGCTCGTTAAGTTTGGTGGAGCTGCTGCACATTGGGCACTGATGTCTCTAAAAATGCAGGAGGAGAGGCACGGGATGTAATGGCAAGCGAGGGGAAAAGTGTTGGTAAAAGGCTGGGGGAGCAGCACTGCTGAGAACTGCGACTCTGGTTCAGGTGGTTTAATCTATCCAGCATCTGCTCCTGGGCTGTACTGCAGAGACCAGTCCTTACTATTTCTGAGGAAAAAAAAAGCCCTGAAAGACTGAGATCTCGAGGTATGGAGGTAATGGAGTGTCAGGGTGAGCTGTACAGTGCTCGTGGTGTTGTGTGATGGCAGCTGGTGTGTGTGGAAGGTGTTGAAGTCCCTAATGATGAGGCTGGGGCCACAAAACCTCGCTGAGCTCAGCTCTGCAGCTGGCAGCAGCTGCACTGCTGTGGCTCCTGGGGACTGAATGGAAGGGCTTGTTTGTCTCATGTTCACACCAAGTAGTGATGGAAACTTCAATCTGTGTGTTCAGTTTTTTGGGAGGGTCAATCCTGATGTATAAAGAAGTCATGCTTTACCAGCCTTGTAGTGACTCAGAATAAAATAAGACAGTGAAGGGTGGGTTAGGCTGTTTGTTACACACCTCTGGAGTTGCAAGTGTCAGGTAGTACAGAAGGAGTGGGAGCCACATTTCTTTCATAACCTAAATGCAAACAGAGGGTAAGGGAAGCATAATGTGGGATGGTGAATATGGAATTTCTGGTCTTACCTTCTTTATGGGAAAAACAGCCTGAAGGGGGAAATAGGTGGTAATGGGTGGTTTGTTTCTTTTTTTTTTTTTTTTCTGTCTCTCTTAAAAGACGTGTTTATTCGCTTTGGGTCTTTTGAAATGGCAAAGAACAGAGATTGTATTGAGTGGAGGCATTGCTCTTTATGAATGCAGAAAATACCATTATATTCTGTATTTCACATTGTTAGAAGAGACATCTGGAATTAGTTCAACATCATTTTCTAAGGCATGGAAAAGGGAATGAATCATGATGGTCAAGTGTGATAAATAGCACTAAGAATGTTCTCCATTTCCCCCTTCATCGAGTAGAGGTTTGTCTGAAGATGGAGCTATTTTGTACTTTGAATTCACATTTAACTTCAAACTGGGCTGCTGACTTGTGGGTAAGCCGTAAGCATCTCTCCATTGTTTGGATGAGGCTCACTATTTGGAAGACTTAATTCAAACTGCAGCTTGTAATTAAAAGCATTTCTCTGTGGCCCTTAAGAAAGGTTGTGGTAGGACTTGGTAAAATTCCATGCGCAGGGATTGGTTAAAGCACCTGGTTTGTGAGCAGTGAGAATGGAAGTTCTGCACTTTGGGTGCTCTGGTGGTGCTCTGCTGCTGCTCACCCCACTTGTAGGTGGTGAAAAGCAGCTTGTTGGTATTCAAACATTTGGAGGCTGACTTTGAAGGTCAAAGCTGTGAGGAGAATGTGGGAGGAAAGCAGAGTACTAACACTTGGTGTCTTTTGCTAGTTGACATTGTCCAGAAGCAGCTTGTGGGCTGGAAAGAACCATTCTTAGTTTCTTGCCTGCTGCTTTCTGCTGGAGCCTTGATCTCCTCCTCTTCAGTTCTTTTGTTCTTACATGTTCTTCTTTGAATTGTGGTCCTGACTTAAAAGCAAGCTGGATTGGTGTCTCCCTTTGATCTCTGACTGCAGCACTCTCTCCCACCATTGGTGTCTGGGAGTGATTCTGGTCTCAGTGGATCACATCACTTCTGGCACCATGAAGAGATCGTGTCTCCATCTCACAGAGGTCAAAAAGGAATCTGGGTAACCAAGGGAGCTGCAGATCTGTAGCTGATTCTTTATTCCAGACAAAATCATCACAGAATGGGTTGGGTTGGACCTTTAGAGATCATCCTGTCCAACCTGCCTGCCATGGGCAAGGACGTCTTTCAGTAGGTAAAAGGGTTGACTTGAGAGTTAATCTTGCTTGAATTCATTCACAGGAAGTGAAAGTTACTCAATAAAAATGTCTAGAGTAGTCTACTGAACATAATGAGATTACAGGCATGAAGGCAATGCTGTTTATCTTACACTTTTAATTTTTTTTAAGGTATTTAATTTCATACTACAACAGTAGGAAATTGGAAGCAAACTGGCAGAGTGGAATCAAACATCTCAGTAGTTGTACAAGGTACTTAAAATGTGACCAGATACGAGGACAGTTTTGGTTCATTTTTGCTCATCAGTATTAAGCCAACCCTTTTTCTTGCAGGCCACCTTGGCACATGCAATGTGCTCTGGCTAGACAGTGTGGTAGCTGCTCACTGAGAGACCAGAAGAACCTTTAGGGAGGGGTTTCATCAAAAATGACACCTGAAAATCTCATTATATCATCTCCTCTGCTGTCCTTGTGGTTTGTGGAATTCTTGGAGATTAATAATAAGTCTGTAACATTTTTTTGTTGTGCATTATCTAATCAAGAATGTAATAGCTTGACTGAAATCTTCTGGTTTTCATGCTCTAAAACATGCTAAATGAGCAGCAGACAGACTTAAAAGTTCCATATAGATTCCTCTGCCCCCAAAATATCAAGGGACTACGAGCTGCATCTTTGGGTTTTCCTTATCTCATAGAAAACACTGTCTGCCTCTCTCCTATCATTCCCTAACGGTTCTTAACAGAAAGGCAGAAGTTAAACTTCTTCATAAAACCCAGACTGTCAGAAAACTTGAAGACAGCCACAAGTTTTTCTTTAGTTGGGTCCTAAAAAGAAAAGGCTGAGCTCCCTGTATTTTTTCCCCTTGTTTTGTAACTAAAATAAAGTTTGTCTAACTAAAATTCATAAAACCTGTCTGTCCTTCAGATATTCAAAACTTGACAAGTCAGCCTGGTCCCTTCCCACCTTTGTTATTCTGTGTTGATGATCCTCTGTTCCCTTGCCAGCCTTGGTTCTTTTCAACCTGGTCATGATGAACACATTTGTCATTTTTATTAGTTCCTGCAGTTCTGGAGACAAAATAGCTGCTCACTAGTCGAGGACAAGTTATTAGACCCCTTTTTTTGCCCAAGGAGTGATGCATCCTCTCTGGATCTGTGTGATGGTTTCAGTGACTGACCTGGAGGCACAATGGTTGTACTGGAAACACCTGCAGTGATGATCTGGAAAAGCAGCCCCATTATCTGATATTGGAAACCTTAACCCAAAATGATGCTTTCAAATAAGGCTTCCTTCACCTTACTTTCATTTAGTGACTTTTTTTTTTTTAGAAAAATGGTTTTAGAGAGTCTTCTTCTTGGATTCCTCTTGGCAAACGTAGATTGCATGAGCCCGATGCTAAAACCTACTGTGAGTTGTGAAAACATCACCTGGTTATTAAATATGAGTTAGGACTTGCCACACAAGGAAACTTATTGATATAATTGCAGTGGGATAATTATGCTCAGACGATTTCCTGTGTCGACAAGCCCTTCAATGCAACTCGTTTGGCCCCTTCTTATTTAGTAACTCATTAGGCCTCTGAGACTGCACATTAAAATTGCATAATTCTTTGCTAAAAAATCTCCAATGTGCAAGTTTAATGCTGACTGGCAGCACTTCCAGTGTGCTGAGCAGGCCAGCAGTTAAGCTTTAAAAAATGGTGAAGGACAAAAGAACTGAACGCTGCAACTCTGGGAAATGGTTATGGAGCACACGGTCCTGAAAAATCATCATGACATAATTGTGTGGATTTTGGAGTAGAAGCTCATCAAAGTGGCTCATTCACACCTTTGATAGACTAGGAGTGTCTTGGCCTGCTCACTCCCTGAGTCATTCTTATCTTTTGATCCTCAGTAATGCGCTGCAGTAGGAGCAGCAAGCCTTGTGTTTGCAATTGTTTTCAATTTGCAAAAATTATTTTTTACTAACACAGCATTTCTGTGGTTGTCCAGGTTTCCTCTACTGCCACCTTTCTCCCCCCTATCTTTTGACAGAGTAATTTTGCTTACTCTGTCAATAAAATTAACAATAAAATTGTTAATTTTATTTCATAAAACTGCCACAAGACTGTTATTTTCCTGATACCCGTCTTTTCCAGATTTTTTTTTGTAGAAATTGCTGCTTTTAAGACTGATAGTCATGAACATTTAGTTTATGTAAATGGGATGAATTATAATAGGAAGTCTGGTTTCTTTCCTGATAAAAGTAAGCTTAAAGACAGCATAGAGGCACCTCATTATTCCACACCCAGCTCACCTTAATTCACACCTTGGAAATGGGGCTCTTGATGGTCTCAATCATCATATCGAGGCTGAAATGTTCTCATTTTTCATTTTATCATCAAGCAAACGAGTGAGGAGCTTCCAATACTTATCACATGGATGCTCCAGTTCATTAGTCTTTCATCTTTTTTCTAATTCCTTCTTTCCTTGACAGCACTTTAAAAGTAAAATCAAGGAATGCATGTAGATTTTCCCAATGCTTTGATGTGCTGTCTCCAGAAACATCCTCTGTGTTCATGAAGGTGTCTCTGCATGAATTTTGGCAGGTTTCCTTGGGCATCACTTCCAGCTCAGATGTCCAGTGATATCCTTTGTAACACACCTCACCAGGCTGCAAAAGCTCCCTAGTAGGAACCTTGGCACTTAGGAAAATACTGCTGTAGTGATACAGCTTCTGTCACATTTAAAAGTGAGTGAATGATGGGAATTCTGCAGGAGTGCTTGAACAGGGAGATGGGGCAGCTGAATCCCTTTGAATGTAGCAATTCATGATCAAAGCTGAAGGCTCCGATCATGTTTTGATAGAAGGTCAAGCCTTATTTCTCTGTTCTGTCAGCACCAAATTCAGTATTTCGTGATTCTTCACAGCTGGTTGCTGTGATAATTTCTAGACAAGATAGTTTGATTGTTGCATTCTTAATTTGAGGCAGCAGTCCAAAAAGTGAATTCAGCTCAGCGGTTGCAATATGTAGCTTTTTCCCCCGAAGTTCAATTCCATCCCTCGGTGCTGTAGTTGACACATCCGTGTCTGTTTTAGGCGGCAGAAATGTAGGTTGAGTGCTTATCGGGTCACTGCTGCTGTTTAATAAACAGTACTTATCTCCTTGAAGCAACACCCTGCCCTAAATAAGTTTGCCTTGGGAGTTGAGCCAGAAATAGCTTCCTTTTTTTTTTTCTTTTTCTTTTTTCTTTCTTTCTTTAATTGGATTGTAAACCCCAAATAATTGAAGAAACTATTTAAAATGAAAATACAGGGTGGCAGTGGTCCTGGACAGCTTGGTGTTTTTTTAATCTCCAGGAGTCATGCAGGTTATAAAACTGTGTTCACATCTTTCTCCAGGAGTCTGTGCTTCTCTCAGCATTTCATCTTACTCTCAAAACTGAGGCTGAGCCCTCACTTTTATTCACTGTTTGTCACTAGAACTCCAGTGGAGGAATGTAGTGGTGTTGTTGAGCAACATGTGTTTGTGTTGATCCCTGAGCACTTGCAGATATGGCTTTGTTACGCCCCTGTGAAGCATTAAACAATCCCATTTTAAAACAGAGGGAGGAGGATGTATTGTTTAATTGCAAAATTACTTAATTTGGCAGCATCAATAGCTTGTGGGGATGTGTGTCCCCTTCCATGGGGCTTGTCTTTGTACTTCCAATTTTGAAGTTGAATTTTTTTGTATTTCTGAAAATAATCATGATGTACCACAGAAAAGGAAGGGCAGTGGAATTAGGATGTGGCAGTAGATACAGAAATGTTAGAAGACATAACAATCAGCAGCAAAGAGACAGGAAATCAATATATTGATAGCAGTTGGCCAGGTAATAGAGTTAAGGTAATGCAGAATGCAGAGTGTGGATAACAAAAAATGGAAATGCTAATATGCAGGTGCCTCAGCAGAAAATGAAAGTATTTTTGAATGGGTGGTGTTATGGGGATCATGGAAATACACACAAGAAAAAAAATCACTGAATAAAGTTAATGACTAGGATATAATTTTCAAATGGGAACGTTCTGTTATGGAAAGATGGAAATAAAAATGTGTCCAGTGGTGATCTGTAAAGGATTCAGCAACAAAATGACTGAAAACTTGTAGGAGACAGATATTTAAAAATTTTTGGGGGGAATGGGAATGATGGCAAACAGGATTCTGGAGGAGTAGAGGTGGCTGCTTTGTGCACATCCTCCTGATCAGATTTGGAGGTGGATCACAGAAACCCTTGGTGCATTGCAAGTACAAATATTCGTGGGAGTATTTTTTTACTGTTACTTTCCAGCTGTAGTGGTAATGCTATAAATAACTTTGTTAGGTGTCCTATGCACAGCAGAGGATTCTTTCCAGTTAATGACACAGACACTGAATTTGTCACACCAAACAAGGGGATGTGGTGACTGCAGGGCCACTTGAGTTAATCACAGGCAGAAAAACGTGAAGTAAGCAGAGGACCTGGAAATGTTGGGAAAACTCATGTCTTAGAAGTCAAGATGTGTAGGCATTTAAGAAAAGTGCCAAATGTTGATCAGAATTACTGAGCTGGGTGTTTGTGTTGCCTTCAGGGATGGAGGTGGATAAGGTCAGATGCAGAGGCAGATGGGCTACTTGTGGCAGGATTGGGTTACAGATAAGAGCTAAGGTGATATTTTGCTCCATTTTTCAGGGCAGCTGTTGACACTGCAAAGGCAACGTGGATGAATAATACTCAAATGACAGTGAAAATTGCTGTATTGCTATTGAAGGCAAAACTGAAGTATTGAAATGTGAAGTTTTAGGTCGTGGAAATGCAGCTCTTCAGCAAGAAGTGTCTTTAATGTGTTGATTGAGTTAGTGTTGGAGAATCACAGGCCTAAATGCAGTTTTTATAAAAGGGAGGGGGGAAAAGGAAATTGGATTTCAGTAGTATGAATTAAAATGGGGAATACCTCAGATTATGTTTGGGAGACAAGATCAGAAACAAGATTTTCAAAATATAATAACTTAAAACCCCCTATAATTTTCCCAGTATGAAATCTGCTTATATATTTGGTGCATGGTGAAATTGGTGCTGAAAGTTAGTAAAATGGCCTTTACAAGGCAGTGGTACAGCAGGCAAAAGCAGTTTAGGGCTCATTAATCTGCTTTTTCTAGTTGAGAGATGAAAGCACCATTGTGTTTATCACTTACTCTTCTCAAGGAAAGGTGAGCTCAAAATGCACAGGCTTGAAAAATGACTGGAATGACGAGAATGATGAAGCCTGATTTATGAGAAGGGCCTAACAGAAGGAGTATAGCCTAGAATTAAGTATTAATTAAATGGGAATTTGGTTTAAATCTAAAAATGCAGCCAGGAGTACTTAACCTGAAGGCCAGTGAGTATAACCTGCCAAGGAATAAATAAAAATAGAAGGATGTTTTCTGAGCATTAGAACATCACAGTTCTGGAGCAGCTTTCCAGTAGGGAAAAGGAGGGTGGAAAAGTGGTGACTGATCTGTGAAGGAAGGGATGTGAATTGTTTGTGGTGCTAGCAGAGAGCTGAATTTGATAATCCCAGGAAACCACACCTGGATTCTTACATAAGGAATGAGAAACCTCCTAGGTTGTTTCACATGTGAAGATTTTGCTGCGAGTTGTTGCTCCAGAGCACAGAACACCTGAGCACTGAGGCTGCAGGAGTTTTGAATACTGGAGTTGGTACATTACAGCTCCAGGATTCTCCCTGGATTTTTGGTGGACTTTCCTGGATTGAGGCAACAGCAAGCAGCCATTGTGTTTCTGCTTCATGTTGTTTGAGCAGCAGCTCATGTCTGAGCTCAAGATCTGAGCACAGCAGCAGTAAAGTATTTGTTCTGTTTTCTGTGTAAATGAAAGAGTAGGATGTAGTTTATTTCTAATACAGTATTTTGCAGAGAGCTGCAGCACAGAGGAAAGTGATGGAAACTCCATTTTGTAGGTGTTTGCTCATATCAGTGTGGTTAGGTCTGTTTTGAAATGAAGGTTCTTCCCTGCAAGGAAAGTCTTGGTTCTCACTTTCCTACTTGGCCTGTGAAATTCCCACCCAGCTGACTTGTGGTATAGGAAAATGCAACTGATTTTAAGATTGTTTTTTAGTAATTTGGGCTAGGAAATACAAATGGTGAACCAGCATGAGAAAAAAAATGAAAAAAGGATTCATGGTCTCCTGAAAGCAGGATTGGTTTGGGGTTTTTTTTCATTTTTTAGGTTGTTTAAAAAGAGTCACAGTTTAAATATGCTGGGCTTCACTGGTCCAATAGCCTGTAATTTTGTTGAAAAGTCAGTTTGATAGAGCTGATGGCTAAGTTGTGCTTTCTCTCTTCTGCAGTGCTCACACCTCCTCCACCATTGCCACCACCAATACAGGGATATGCCTTTAAACCTCCTCCTCGACCAGATTTTGGCACTTCTGGGAGAACAATCAAACTGCAGGCCAACTTCTTTGAAATGGACATTCCTAAAATAGATATCTACCATTATGAATTGGATATAAAGCCAGAAAAGTGTCCTAGAAGAGTTAACAGGTAATACTGCTCTTTGCCTTTCCCCAATTTTTTTGAAGTCTTGTTTTTCTTTGGAAATCCTGGAGCCAGATTCAAGTTCATTGATGCCTGGGAAGATGTGTCTGGCTTTAATCACTGATTGTACTGATCACTTCCAAGTTTGCATATCCATCATCAGCAGGATACCCCCTTTTTTTTTTCTCCAAGTCTTGGATTGAATTTGTCAGCATCTTCAGATGCTGCTGATTGAAGCCACTGGTGACAGAAGGATAGACTGTGTTAGCTCTAGTGAAGCTGGGTCAGTATAAGCCAACTTGATAAATATGATTTAGTATTGCTTGGTTAAATATTGGAGTGTAATTGGCTGATGAGTGCTTCAGCAGGGAGTTGGTGTTACCAGCTTCTTTTCCCACCTTTCCTTACTCACAAGGGGAGGCAAAACCCATTTGTTTGTGGGAGAGATTGTGGAGATACTAAATCAGGTAAGGAATTATCCTTCATCAGTATTCTATATAAGGGAAAGCTATGCTCAGAAACACAGAGCAAGGTGAAAACTTGCATGCGTTGGCCAAGGAAACGAGCAGCCAGGTCTTGCATTTGGCATCTGTGCCCTGTTAGTGTGCAACTTCATTAACTTGAAAAAGAGCAGCGTTGCCAGAAGTGAAACTTGAGAATGAGACTTGGCACCAACTGGAAACCACAAGTGTCATCATCATAACTGCACCTTGACTGTAGAGGAATGGCCTGTTTATATAGTCAAGAGCAAAGCCTTTCCTTGTTAAAAAAGGTCACATGGGTGGAGTATGCTGTCATGAAAATGAACAAAGTGTGGAGTCAAAAAAGCCACCCGAAAGCCACGGTTTTCCTAATGTGAATGAGTAAGCCTGAGGGCATTCTCCATTGTTACTCTGAGGAGTTGGTAATGATAGTGTTTTCACAAAGCAGCATCACTGTGGTTTGTTGCCCCGGTTTTTTTTTTTCCCTGTGGTGATCTATTACAAGTTTAATTTTTCAGCTAGTCGAGAACTGAGGTTAATTTTAAAAGCAAACACCGTTGTTAAGTGTATTAAGCTGAACTCTCTTCCTGCCCAAGGGCAGCTGCTCATTTCACTGAGATGCTCTTTAATGCATTGGAGCACTGCAAAACACTTGGAGCAGTCCCTTTTTTCACAGTGGGAGCTGTGAGAGCTTTGCTTCCCTTAACTGATCTCCCTGCCACCACTCCAGCCCTGCCAGCTCCTGCTGCCTGATCCAGATTGCCTCTGTAGCTCCTCTGGGAGCCAAGTGCTGCACAGCTCATGTGTGTTGTCTGTGTGATCACCTCCCTCACAGCCCAGTGTGTGGGTGCTTGCCAGTGGCAGAGAGCATAATTATTAAAGCAGTTTTTCTCACTGGAAAGGCACATTCTATTCAGTAGCAAGTTCTTTCGCCAATGCCAGCTAATGACCTGCTTTGTCAGGTTAGTCACTCCTCTTTTGTGGTAACAGGAGCAGGTACAGATCTACACAGATTAAATGCCTTTTGCAGTAAGCAGAGATGCCATAGATTAATTCAGCAGTGGTGTGGTGGATGTTTCTCAGTGCAGTGTGGTGAGAATACAAATTGGATTCACTTACTGAAGTGTGTTTTATTTCTTTTGAGTGCTTACTGCTCTGTTCTGTAGATGTCCCAGCACTCACCTACACCTGGGTTTTTGTGAGCTGTGACCTTTTTGTCCTATGTCTATACCTGTATTTCTGTGTGTGCTTATATATATATTTATGCAGGATGCACATGTCCAATTCTGAATTATTTTTTTTTACAGCTGGCTTACATGTTTTTAGTATTTTTGTTATATAATTCACATGTATATAATAAGTAGTTCTTATCATTATATTGGAACCTTTAGAAAGGAGAGAGGGAGATTTTATTTTTTGCTCTACTCCCTCATCTGTGCCAGCTTTGTTCTTCAGTTTTCCTCCAGCTTGTACTGTGGCCCTGCAGATCCACTGCAGGATGTATCCACTGTACCTGCAAGTTCCACACTGAGACATGAGCTGGAGCAGGACTGGAAAACACAGCTGGGACAACCTGCTCCTGAATTAATACAGTCTGACTACAGTTCTTCACGTGTGGCAGAAAGGCCAGATCTGTTTGGGTAGTTGGATAGGCAGAGTGGACAATGTGAGTTTGGTTCTGCACTGTGAGTGTTCTCAGTTTAATTTTTGAGGATTTGTGCAAGGTGAGCTCTTCCTGCAGTCGCCAGCCCAAGGTTCTTGGTTTGCTTGCATGAGCTTGGTTGAACAGTAGTCCCAAAAGGCTGAAGTTAGTGAAGTGGTGAATAACTTTCCTTTTAACTTCACATGGAGAAAATAACATATTTTTCATTAAAATATCTCCATCCACAGCTGAGAAGCACCATTGCTAAATGTGGATGTGGTTTGAAGCTTGAAAACATTAATTAGGTGGAAGTGTTCATTTTTTATATAAAGCAGTTTACAATCGGAAGAACTTGCTCAGAAAGAGAGTGGGATTTCCATGCTCAATCTTAAACTTAAGGTTGAAAAGTTCCTCCTTCCTTCCACCCTCCCAGTCATGTACTTGTTCAGTCAGACACTCAGACCTGAGGCAGATATTTCTGGGTCAGGTTTGATTCATACTTTGCAGGAGGTCAGAGTTGCTTTCAGTGGTCACATTTTAAGATAAGCCCTGGGACCGAGCAAAGAAATTTCCAATTAAAACAGTCTTAATTCTCTTCTTGAATGAGTTCAGTTCCATCTCAGATTTTGCAGCACTATAATACCTACCTGGGTGCTGGGTTAATTACCTGCCAAGTCAGGGTGCACAAAACAGTCACCTGCAGCATCTCTGAGCTGGAAGTTATCAGCAGAAGTGAAGGAGCAGTGGTTTCCTTTCTGTGTCACTGTAACCTCTTCATGCTCTTTTGCCCCAGGCTGTGTGTAAAGATTGCAGACTGCTGATGGATTTTGGGTGTCACAGGTAGCTTGAAGAATGTCTCTCCAGGATATTGGGACCAAAAGACCTTTGGCATCAAAGGGTGTTATTATTCCAACTGACCTCTCATTGACTGCTGAACTGCTTTGCATGACCAGTGTGTAAACACTGTGGTTTGACAAGAGCTGTGTGAGTGGTTTCCCCATTCACACAAACATGCAACCTAATTCCAGCTGCTCTTAAATGAATGTGTACTTTTAATATTCACAGGTCCCACTGAATGCACATACCCAGTTTTGTTGGATAGATCCCAGTTTTGTCATGTGTATGAGAAAAACTACATTTAAGAGTTATTTTTCTTAGCTGCAAAAAGTTTTGATATCACTGTTGTCATAATAATTTTGATCTCCCATATTGTCCTTACACTGGGGCTGTAAGCTGGGATAATGATATTTTTGAAAGCTTCTCAGGCTGCTGAGCTTTTGGTCCAAGGTCTTCTGCAGAAAGGGGCTGTAGGACAGGGGAGCTGAAACCCCAGGAGCTACCACACACCTCTTGTTTTGAGGTTGAGAGAGCACAAGCTTTCACTTCCAGTAGATCACAGAAAAGAGGAAGGAAAGTTTAAATCTGAAAAAACTAAAAATAGCAGTTTAAGAAGACAGTTTAGTCTGTGAAAAGGTTGCTTTCAATTCAGATCAGTCAAATCTTGCCTTTAATAGACAAAAGTGGACAAGCCTTTCATTTACCTAATGCCTCTCTTGGTAAATATTACTGTTAGTATTTGTCTGATACGTAACATTTGAAGTAAAAAGTTGGATTAACTTAATCTTTTTGCATTTTCAGAGAAATAGTGGAGCATATGGTTCAGCACTTTAAAACCCAGATTTTTGGGGATCGCAAACCAGTGTTTGATGGAAGAAAAAACCTTTATACAGCCATGCCACTTCCCATTGGGAGAGATAAAGTAAGTTTTAAATAGAAAAATTTCTAGAGCTTTTAATGTGGTATTTGCAGAATATGTCTAATAACAAATATAAACTGATTTTCTGTTTCTGGAATGGATCTGTTGTTGCCACTCTGCCCTGGGTGTGGTTTGCCAGGACACAAGTGTGAGCTTGTTGCTGTCCCAGTGGTCACTCCCTGTTCTATATCCCTTCATTGTTCCCTCTCTTTTTTCCCACTGCTGTGGTTTCTACTGCTTTGGGGAGCTGGATGAGCTGTCCCAGACAGCAGACAAGCTCCAGACTGGCACTAGGGAGAAAGTGAGAGCACAGTTGAGTTTGGGAGAGAGGAGGGAAAATACTGCTCTGGGCAGCACCAAGCTGTTGTGTCACCTCACTAATCTCATCAAGGCCCACTCTAAGCTTGTTCTCGCTATCAGTAGCTGGAAGAATCTCCTCCATCTCTCTGTTGCCTGTGTTGGAACCTCTCTTCCCTAATCCTTTATGACTGAGAGCCAGATTGATTCACGCTGCACAGGTTAAGACCTGCAGTCTTTGCCCTGGGCCAGTTGGAGAGGACTCTGCTGTGTTTGCCAGCCCTGGGTGGGGCAGTGACCTCTTTGGGCACAGGTTGTGGCTGTTCTGTGCCCATTGACTGCTGAAGTGGAAGGGACTCTGTTGGAACATGCTAACACACAAGCCCTGTAAAATCAGCCCATGCATCTGTGATCCAATACCAGATTGAATTTTCTGTGAATTTTTTTCATTTAAATGAGTCCCTGAGGGAGGCCACAGTCAATCTTGTTGGCACTGCAGCAGTTCCTTCTGCTGGGGCTGCAGGGTGAGGCTGCACTGTTACAGGGCAGGACTGTCCTGTCTCTGAGGAACTGATTTCAACTTGAATAGACAAAAATAAAATGTAAGGGGGAAAGAGAAATGTGGAAACTGGGAGCCACTAAGGCCCTCTGAAATTCAGCAGCTATAGAATAGTTCAGGCTGTCCTCTGCTGTCTCATATTGTGAGCCTGTGCTCTGCTTGACAGTCAGTAGTTCTCCCTGAATCAAGGTCTTAATCTCATATTGATAATTTTTATTTCCCCCCCAGTCTGTTTGAGTGAATGCCATGCAGTAAAGGTCAGTCTCTACTCCGGTGTTAATTATTTTTCATTAACTGACAAGTTAACGTCTGGGAAAACTGTAAAGCAATCATTAAAAGTCTTAGATTTTTTTCCCCTTGCTTTCACATACAATATTCCAATTCCTACAGCTTTGGCACACAAGTATTTGCCAAAGGTGGAAGGATACTTGATGAGGCTCTCTGAGGGGTTTAAACAACTCTTTATGCACACAGAGTTGCCTTATAATACTTTACAAGCTATGGATGAATAACAGTATATGTTATGACAATATGGAGTTCTGCATTTAATAAGTAAAGGTAAATGAAAATAGTTTCCCTGTAGAGGAGAAACAGGGATCAAATTAATCGTCAGATCTAGTAAGACTTTATGAGATGCAAGTTGACCCTACTTGCTCTGATAACCATTTTGGGTGGGACAGAATTAACAAAATCTTCAAAGTCAGCATGTTCCCAGGTTTGGGTTACAATGTTCATTTGCACAGACTGGAAGGAATTGAGGCATCCAGAGCATTTCCTGCTGGCACACTGTCCCTAGACTTCAGTTTTACCATGTGTAATTTAGTGTATGTGGGCTTTAAAATCCAAAACATCAGGAATGGTCAGCAGGCACAGAAGGAACATCTGATCCAGGAGCTCCTCTCATCCGTTGCCAGACTGATGCTCCTTTGGACTGGGTGGTCACTGAGGAGAGTGTTTGTAGTGGAGTTTAGCATGAGGCAGTTTCAGGTGGTTTCATCTCTGGTTCATATTTAGGCTCACTTTAAATAAACTCCTATTTTTTCCCTGTTTCCCATGGGTATAGGACTTTGTCAGTTGTTCTGCTCTACATATTATTAACATTACCCTGGAGGAAAGAGCTAATAGAAATAAATCTTGAGCTGTTTTAAATCAGACATGGGGAAATTTAGCTTAATGAAGGAAATTTTTATATGGTGCTAAATTGGTTTAAGCATGATTTAAACCACTATAAAGCTTGTAGGTATTAGGACTTTCCTGCAGCATAATTAGATTAGGTTTCTTTGGTGGGTTTGGGTTCTTTGGGGGTTTTTTTTTGGGTTTTTTTTTTTTACTGTTCTGTACATAACCGATTTAAGATCATATTGGAAAGATTCCTGAACATACCGTGATTAATCTAAGTGGAAGATCTCAATTGACTTGCACTATGCATTGGTGGTGGAAGAACTGATGCTAAACAGAGGGCTGACACCAAATTGCCAAGTTTTTTTCCCCTCCTGTTGCTCTTTTAAGTTAATTGATGCACTCTGTCCTCATCTCTTGTTGGTAGTGGTTCTTCTGGGCTTGTATTTTTGTCCTTGCTGACAGCTCTGCTTCTTTTATAATTTTTTTTCTCTACAAATACTTTTCTGCTTGGCTTTTATGGTTATCAAAGCTGTTTGTATTCCTTCCTTATCGTACCTTGTTTTCACTCTTTAATTTCTTCATTTTTTAAAATCTCTTAGAACAAATATGGAATATATAAATATTAGCATGATATTCTCTTAGTTTTTACTTGTACACATTCAGAAGAAAGAAGTCTTTAGGACACTGTCAAGGTAGGAAGATATTAAGTCTCCTCTTTCCTTGAAGGTTCTGCACAGCAAACCCAAGTGACCTCTAACAGCAGCTTTGTATTCAATTCCTGCATTGCTTGTGTATTTCCCTAAAATGTCCTTCTAGAATTAAAAGCTGGAATTTAATTTTACCTGAACTTGGAAGTTTTCTCACGTAGCAAGATTCAAGAGCAACTAATGTATCTTAACCTACATCTTAATTAGTCTTTAATTAGAAAAACAGTAATTACAAATAAACAGAGCAGCAGTTTGATACAGAAGTCCTCCTGCTATTCCCCTTTCCAGAAGGAAAGTGTTAATCCTGTCTATGGCCACCAACTTGCTCCTCTGACTTTGTCTATTTGAAATAGTGCTAAAGACTCTGCACATGACAGAAGCAGAGCTCTTTCCTACATCCACAGTTTGTTGTTACTCTGCTTTCCTCTGAATCCCTGTGAAGGAAAATCCCCTGGATTAATAGAGAAAAGGTGCATTGTGTGCTCAAAGCATGATAAAATAATCCTGTGTTGTTGAATGTATTTTATGGAGAATAAGGAATACTAAGAATTCCTCAGAAACACGTGGTCAGGTTTAGTTTTTATTATTTTAAAAGAGTCATACACTGCTTTGTGTGAGCCATTCAGACCACATCAGCTTCAAGACCTATTCTTTTTAAGAATGGCTTTGAAATTTTTCTACAGGCTTAATGGTTTTTCACATCCTGATAGTAAAATCCCTTTCATTTAGCTCCCTTAGCTGCTAAGTTATGTCAACTCTATTGCAGTTTAGTAATGGGTCTACCAGGTAGAATCCTGACATTGTAAACCTTTTTTTTTTTATTTGGTGATAGATAATAAATCTAAAATTTTGCTTTAGGGTTTATCCTTAATAGTAAAGGACATAGCAAAATTCCCATCTAAAACTACTTTGTCTTAATTTTTCATATTTTGCTTACTTGGTCAAACATGTATTAATTTTTCTTCAAAAGTACAGACTGGGGAGAATATTACTGAGAGAGGAAAAATTCTAATTAGCAGTGCCTAAAAGTATATGTGCACTTTTGGGTGTGAATTAAGAATACTTTTAAAAATATTTTCTTTTTTTTTTTAATGATAAACTCTTTCAGTACTGTGTAAGTCAAATGAGATACTTAAGTTAAATGAAAAACAACAACACAGGAAAGCTGGATTTAAACTTTTCTTTTGAGCAGTGACTCTTAATTCAACTCACTTGAAATGGAGCTGGACCCAGCAGCAAAAACTGGTTTGGGCCAAATTCAGCAGTCACAGCTCTACTGAACCTAACTGGTATTTGCAGTTGAGTATCTGGAAGAGAAGTTCTTTAATCCTGGGTCTTTTATTTCCACCAGGGATGGGGTGCTGCAAACAGGGAGTCACATTCCTCATCGTCTTCATTCCATCATGGTGAAGGAGTTTCATAAATTAAAAACAGGAGAGGAAGAAAAATAAAATGAAATCCTTTTTTTTTAGGTTAAGGGTACCAAAGTGGTTTATAATCAGATTAATTGTGTATTAACAGTATTGGGAATAATCATAGAATGTTTGGGCTGGGAAGGGACCTTGAAGGTTATCCTGTTCCAACCCCTGCCATGGGCAGGGACACCTTCTACTGGACCAGGTTGCTCAAGCAGGAATGATGAAACTTGATTTGGAGGATAAATTTTTAAAGGAAAATGCAGGTCAGGTGCAACAGACATCTTCCGTCTGCTGTAAATGAGATGCAAGTTGAGGACCTTTTGATGGTGTGGTGGAAAAAACCTGTGTGAGCTGAAGACCTGGACAGCTTTCAGCAGAACTGACCTTCCCAGCAGTGACCCCACGAGAATTCTGCAGTTCCCACTCCTCTCCCACAGCTGTGTAGCTCCTTCCTCTGCTCAAGTCTCCCTGAGGAATGATGTTTGTGCTAGTGGAGGGATGCAGCTGTAATACTAATTTTGTGTGCCTACTATAGCTGGTCAGCACATTTTGGGGGGCACATGGAAAGGCTTCTTATTTGTGTTTTATATTTCCTTCCCGGTTTTGGACCAAAGAAACAAATTGTTGCAAGAGACCAGATGCTGACAGAAATTAGTTTGCTGTTACCCACCTATTATTTTTGCTAATTACAGGTTGCCTGTTAAGTGGATGCCTTTTATATTTAAACTGCAAGCTCCCTAGCAGGGGAAAATACAACATTTTTGTTTGTATCCAGCACAAAGGATACTCTGATCTTGTTATTTCTTGTAGTCACTCTCAGACCTCCTGATCATTTCAGACAAGCCTTAATTTTAGTCGGCTTAAGAACTTTGGTGCTCAGACTTTCTTTGTTTTAAGAAAGAGGAGAAATCAGCATTACAAGTAATTCCAAGTAATTGGCTGAAGTAATTTACCTCAATGTAGTTTGCCACTGGTTTTTAGGCAAAAAATTCAAAGTAGGGCATAACATGGCAAAGAAGTGCACTTGTTTCCTGCCTGATACCATCACTGGTACTTGGGGGTTGTCATTTATTCTTTCTTGGGTATTTAAAAATAAGAGGGTTTTGGCTTGGTGGGTTTTGTTGCTTTTTGTTTTGTTTGCAGGGTTGATGTTTTTTTTTTTCTCTTTTAAATCTCCTCTCTTCTCTTGTTTGAGCTGTGTCTGCAGCAATAGTATGTGAAGCACTCCTGTGCTCTAGAGATCAAATACCAGAAATTCATGAATCTTGGCAGGTGGTGACAGCCCATGTTTTATTTTAGGCATGCAGGAGCTGACATGAGCAGTGATGCACTGGGACATGTCAGGGATCTGAAATCAGGTTATGGGATCTTCACCCAGACCTCCCACTTGATCCAAGCGCCTCCAAATTCCAGTGTTGCCTCACAGAGGGAGATAGATGCCAGCTGGGAGGCACTCCAGGCTGCTGAAATACCCCTTTGGGAAGATGTAGCTGTAAGAAGAGGCTGTGCCTAATGTGTGCTGTTGCTTCATCATTGCTTTTTGTCTCCTCCCCTGCTTCATAGCCCCGTTCAGAGGAATCCATCAGCCCTTCTGTTTCCCCCATGTTTCAATGGAAAGAATCATCTTGGTTTGTTGTTTGGCATTGTTGCAGGTGGAGCTGGAGGTCACACTGCCAGGAGAAGGCAAGGACAGAATCTTTAAGGTGGCTATAAAGTGGATGTCCTGTGTGAGTTTGCAGGCTTTACACGACGCCCTTTCCGGCCGGCTGCCCAGTGTCCCCTTTGAGACCATCCAGGCCCTGGATGTGGTCATGAGGCACTTGCCTTCCATGAGGTGAGGAGAAGGAAGACCTTGATGTGCTTCAGGGGCCTTGATGTGCTTTCATTCAGGTGTTGTCTGAATGCTTTGGTGGCTCTTTGGGTAGGATTTGCTCCCCTAGCTCAGCCACGCTTGTGGCTGTGTGGCAGTGGCAGTGGCAGGCTCAGGCAAGAGGCAATCGGTGCTTTCCTGCTCATCCAGTGGAATTTGGAGCCTCCAGCCTGGACGTGAGAGCTTTTCCCAGGGAATTTCAGCCTGGCTCCATGTCTGTGTGCTCTCAGCCCTGGGGGACATCTCCCCCTGCCATCTCCCTCTTCCCTCTGTAGCCTTGGAGAAGGAAGTTCTCTCTGAGTGATAGTGCAAAGGTGGTTTTAAAACAACTTCTTAGCCTGTTCCTGTGTGTTCTTGGATGTTTATTGCCAATTTTGTATAAAAGCTACAGTACTAGGGGAACATTAATGTCACCCTGTGTGGCTATTTTGATAGAAAAGGAGAACTTGAAAATTATTTGTTTTGTTTGCCAAGTGGGATCTACAGCATTTTTAGTCACACCTGAGACATACTGGGCTTAATTCTGCTGCCATGAAACAAGTAATTTAAGAACACTGTGCAAATTATATTCAATTAAAAAGTAAAGAACAAGGTTTAGTAGGGCTGAACTTTCCCATTTCAAACAGCTAAACAGGTAATATGAGCTAAATTTCTGTAAATTGCTTTAAATAGCCTTATAGTATGTTGACTTTATCCTCAAATTAAGGATTAAAAAATGGTAAAATTACTTTAATCGGGTTTTACAGCAGAGAAAACAGCCCAGACTGTCAGATATCTTTGTTCAGAGGAACACATTACCTCTGAATATGATTCTTCTGCTATTAAGTGTGCAGTACTTAAATTACCAAGGTGTAAGATGGATCAGAAATATTTGTTAGCTCACTTGTTTACCCATGTACAATGTCTATAATTCAGAGTATGGGGAGAGATTATTACTGGTGTATATTATTACTGGTGCTTTAATATCAGAGCTGTTTCATTATTTTCTTAAGGAAGCACAGCTGAAATTTTAATAGAATGCAAATAAATGTTATTGATGCTTTTTGTTGGAATTAGTAGATATATTAAGGAGTATACTCAAAATAAATTTAAACTTGTGTAATAGTCAGTTTCTTACTGTAACAAACTGGATTTTGAAAGGTGTAACCTGAGTCCTGCCAGGAATCTCAGATTATTGGTAATTTGAAACACTGGCATTTCTGTGCTTTTGTGAAAAGGAATTTGCATTAGCTATGGCTTTATTGCAATTTTTGCTTTACTTTTCTGATGTGAGTTTATTTGCTTCCTTGCAGGTATACTCCTGTGGGGAGATCTTTCTTTACAGCATCAGAAGGGTGCTCAAATCCTTTGGGTGGTGGCAGAGAAGTTTGGTTTGGCTTCCATCAGTCAGTCCGACCTTCATTATGGAAAATGATGTTAAATATCGATGGTAGGTGCTGTAAAGTATTTTCTTGTTTTTTCTTTCTCTCTATTGGAAAGGCAAAAATTTCATTCCATTTGTTGGATTTTCTAAGAATTTCCTCTGTATTCTTATAACACACCATTAATCTTTTTGTCTGCAGTGTCTGCAACTGCATTTTACAAAGCACAGCCAGTTATTGAGTTTGTCTGTGAAGTTCTGGACTTCAAAAGTATTGAAGAACAACAAAAACCTCTGACAGATTCCCAAAGGGTAAAGTTTACCAAAGAAATAAAAGGTAACAAATTAATTACATAAAATTTTATTCTGTCTGATATGTTACCACTAGATGTTTTAAATATTTTCTGTGGCAGTTGCCATATTGGGAGACAAACATTTCATATTTTTCTCTTTTGAAACCTCTCAGTAGTGCCAATCCCAGTTCCATCACAAACATATTCCAGTTTCTAATCTGATGATTTCTAAATGTTTGCAGAGACTGGGATTTCATGGTTTTTTAATTAACCAATCATAAATTCTCAAATTACTGTTGTCAGGTTTTTAATATTTCAGATTTTACTAATAATTTAGCAATGTGTTTTTGCATATTTAGGCATCTGTCCTGCACAGACTCTACTGGAAATAAATGGCAGTTATTCTAGTGTGTAGTGACTGAATCAAAGAGAACAGGAGGAAGAAATCTTACTGGCTTTGTTCACTTCTGCAAAATTGACATCCTTCCTTCCTGATACTCTTGGTAGAAAGCAAGCAAATTAGAAAAGCAAAACAAACTCCATAAATCCATCCTGTACCTTCCGTTTGTGTTTCCAAAAAATGTCAACAAAATTATCTTTGCCTAATTAGAAGTCAGCAAGGAAAGTATAAATAAATCCTGAGTTTGCATTGGTTGTAAATATTTTGAAAAAATAATCAGGCACTGAATTGCTTCACTGTGGCCTCATTCCCATGAGCTCCTAGAGAGGCTGTTTGGGGATTCCACTCTACCCACACCCCCAGTTCATTAGCTCAGGCTTGGCTGCAAGACTTGGAGGTCTTACAGGCACTGTATGTTTAGACAGAAAGTGTAAACAAGGGGTTTTGTTTCAAGGAGGTTGTGTGGCCTTTTTGTCCTTTCCCCATCCTGGGCTTCCTTAGAGGTACAGAACTGGAATTTGCAGAATGTGCTCAGCGTCATCTGTGAGCTCTGGGGGCTTTGGGGTTTCATCTTGTCTCTAAAATTTCTGTGCTGAACTTGGGCTGAAGCTCAGGAGTTTTGAATTCCAAGATTCTAAATTGCTTTTTTGAAATGTGTCTGCGCTGCCCTTTGGGGCTAAATAGAATGGCTTTATTGCACTGTTTAACTGCTCTTGTGTAGCAGTTTGGGGCTGACACCTTGATTTTGGAGAAATGCTGATTTGTGCTCTCCAATTTGTAGGTCTGAAGGTGGAGATAACACACTGTGGACAAATGAAAAGGAAGTACAGAGTGTGCAATGTCACCAGACGACCAGCAAGTCACCAAACGTAAAGTATTTTCCTACTTTTTAAGCATATGTTTGATCTCAGGCTGGACAAGTATCTTGCCTGCCTTAATGACATGGGAAAAGTTGTCTTGAAAAATGATGCTTTCTTTGATTAATACCCTTAAATATACCTCAAAGAATTTTCTCCGTTTTGCTGTTCTTTTTGTTTTATTTTTATACTGTAATGAGTATCATGGCATTTGAACCAATTGCTTTGCTTTAGATCTGGGAGGTTTTTTGGTTGGTTGGATTTTTTTTTCAATTTATGGATTTATTTTTTTTTTAATTGGAAGAACAGGTTGTCCTATTTGTAGCCTAATGTTTCCCACAGCTCTTGAATAGAACAGTAATGCTAATTTGGATCAGCTTCCTAATCTTGCTTATTGGCAATCTATTTTTCCCCTGGAAAAAAGTGTTTCTTTTTAATCACCAGCCAGAGATTTGCAGGTATCTTGAATAAGGAGGCATTGATTCCCAGTTTTAAGGAAGTAATATAAGGAACAAAACTGATACCAACTTTTTACAAGAAGATAAATGATTAGTATCTGAATCTGGTATTTAATTGTTTGGGTTTTGTTTCATCCTCTTTCAATAAGCTTAATTTGTGCTAAGCAGTGTACTGAGGAACTGTGGGAAAGTATTTTGCATGAAGTAATAGCTGCTTTTCATATTTGCTTTCCAACAGATTCCCACTTCAGCAGGAGAATGGACAAACAGTTGAATGCACTGTAGCTCAGTATTTTAAGGACAGGCATAAATTAGTTTTACGCTACCCTCACCTTCCATGTTTACAAGTTGGACAGGAGCAGAAACACACATACCTTCCTCTGGAGGTAAGTAAACTCACAGACAATTCTGTATTTTGGGGATAGGGAAGGGGATCAGAGGGGAAAAAGGGTTCAAATATTGGCAAGCTGTTTTTTGAGCAACCAGATTTTGAGAAATTCTGTAGTGTGGCCATGGGAAAAAAAAGCAGTGATCCAGAAACCAGTTGCATTGTGTTTAATATCCTTTCTGTGGGGAAATTTCAGGTGTGCAACATAGTGGCAGGACAAAGATGCATAAAGAAACTCACTGACAATCAAACTTCCACTATGATTCGAGCCACTGCCAGATCAGCCCCAGACCGTCAGGAAGAGATCAGCAAGTTGGTGAGTGTTTTGTCAAACATGAGTCAGGCATAGGAATGGGCTTAATTTTGCTTACCTGTAGCAGATACTGATGTGTTCATGCACTACACAGAGGTTATGAGCTTGATTTTGTACATTTTTATCATTTCAGATGCGGAGTGCGAGTTTCAACACTGACCCTTACGTCCGAGAGTTTGGGATAATGGTCAAGGATGAAATGACAGATGTGACTGGCAGAGTCCTGCAGCCTCCCTCAATCCTCTATGGAGGCAGGGTATGTCCAGTGGATCCTGTACAGTCTGTGATACCTTCCAGCACCAGCTGTGGTAGCTTCTGTAATATGGTTATTTTAAATTAATTGTGTTGTGTGCAGTGAGGGAGCTGTCACAGGTGTAATGTTCAGAATTTAGGTTCTCAAACTTGTTAAATGTGTTGGCCATTGTGCATCTCCCTCAGTTGCTGTTTTATTTCTGAAAGTAAAGCTGGGTTAAAAATGCTTTTTTTCCCCTCAAAGACTCTTTTATTTTGTGTTGCAAGAAGCAGCCTGCAAATAGTGGTTCAAATCAATGTGTGTGGAGAAGAACAGAGACAACTTCAATTATCAATGTATATATTTGAAACTATACTGAAATATTCCTGAATTGCTGGTTGGTTTTGAATATTCTGGGTGGAGCAACTGTGTTTAGGGCAACTGTTGTAAGGTACCATCTCTGTCAGCATGTCTTTTTGCAAAGCCATCTCTTCCTGTTGGATTTTTACAATGGCTTTTCAGATGGCCTTTGTGACATAACCTTTCTACCATTATGTCCTTCAAAAAAAACCTTGAGAACCAGGGTTTTCTATCAGTTAAACTCTGGTGCTTGTTTTATGCAAGACGAAAGCTTTGATAGCTGGGATAACTTCATTTGTGGAGGCTTTTGATGAACCTTTTCAGATCAAGCATTGCCAGCTGAATGTGGTTCTCTCCCTGTGCACAACAGACTAATGCCTCCATAAACTATGGGAGAGGGTCCTGAGTCTTCTGCCTAAAATTCTTCAGACAACTCAGGCAAATTAGCTCAAACCTTCCTTCACTGGTGGGTTAAGGTAACCCAACCATCTGCCTGATCCTAAATGCTTCCATTAACTATTCTGGCACCAGCAGGATGAGGGAGTTTAATGCAGATGAAGGCTGCAAAGTCCGAGTAGGGAAGGTACTACCTTCAGCACACACAACTCTTTGCAAATTCCATTATCAAATTCATGTGTGTGTCCTGAAAAATTCCCAGAATTTCAGCTGTTGCTGCTTGGTGAGAAGGAAGACATCATGGTAACTTGTCTAAAACATCTATCAGTATTTATTGAGGTCATTAACATCACCAAAATTACATTAGCTGCTTTTTTACATCCCTTGTTCTGTAGATAATCCATCCCAGTAATACCTGCTTGATGGGAGAAACAAAAGTTTTGTTTGAGTATTTGAATAACTGATCAATAAGTGACCACGCTGAATAACTGACCACCTTTTTCAGCTTGTTCACATTTTTTCTGGAGCTGTGTGAGTTACTTTGAACCACTATTTGCCTCTACTTAGTGATGTGTAAAATATTTGTAGTACTTAAAATTAAGTCCCCCTTGGAAAGTTCACTGAGCAGTTGTAAAGTCACTGTAGAAACGTAAGTTCTTGTAATTGTTCCATACCAAGCATGAATCTTACTCTCCGTATATAATTTCTATTTGCTGCTGATGCAATGATCAGCAATAAAAATGAACAATGTGAGCTTTATTTTTCACCTGGCTAACAAGCTGTCTTGCTACACTGACACAATGATGGTTACAAGATAGGATGAATGTTTGTGCAGGGGAGAGAATGACCTGAGAGTATAAATCACCTGCCAGTTGGAGGGAAGTAGAAGCAAAGCTAATTTTTGTTTAGCATGAATCAAGTTTTGCATTAATGTTTAATTTTTACCTTCCACTTCCAGAATAAAGCAATTGCTACACCAGTTCAAGGTGTCTGGGACATGAGGAATAAACAATTTCACACTGGAATTGAAATCAAGGTTTGGGCAATTGCCTGCTTTGCTCCCCAGCGCCAGTGCACTGAAGTTCATCTTAAGTAAGTGTGTTTTGTAAGATGGTGATTTTATCACTTATTATGGATGCAAATCCTGTGATTTCACTTATTTATTAAGAATATATTTTTGGTTGTTTAACATATGGCAGTACATCTTTAACTGTGCTTTCCAAGTTTTGTCTCTTTGTGTTTTGAGCGATGCCAGTCTGATTTCAATGCCAGCATCAGGATATCCTCCAACTGAGACTTAACAAAAACCATTTTTGCTCTGTGGCACATTTCTGACCAGTGAGGCCTTAGGACAGAGTTTAAGATAACTGAAATTGTGTAATAATGGGTGTTTATCTCTAAGTGCTTCTCTAGAGTGAGAGCTAACATGTGTTCTCCTAGGTTCCTTTCCTGGTTATATGGAGTAGATTTATTCATGCAGAGTTTCAGTAAAAGGAAAATTTTTGTCTAAAACTTTCTCCCCTTGAGAGCTCCTGAAATGTGCAAGTTGCTATATTTGCCAGATGAGTAGCACTGGTTGTTCTGTTGACTTTGAGCATTTGAATGGAACTTTCAGATTTGGTTTCTTTATCTCTGGATGGGATGTGATTGTTCAAAGCCTGTTGTTAAAGTGACAGCTGCCATTCTTGGCTCAGGGGAGGTGTGCAGGCCCAGATCAATGTCTGATTCCCTCTCTCACACAGAGGCAGCTGCTCTCCCTTTAGGCACAGACAAGTGCAGCCTCTGGAGCTGCCCTGGCAGGTGACTCAGCAGCTCCTTGGGAGGTGAAGGAAGGCAGTGAGTGCTCACATCAGTGGCATTGCCATAGCAGTGTTCCTGCAGATGATTTGCCAGACAACCTGGGACGTTTTTCCCTAACAAGTGATGAGCAAACAGTGGGAATCTTCTTTTTATTGCCCATTGTGTGAGGCAGGGAGGGACTTGTTCTCTCCAGGCACATGTCAAGAATTGGGCTGCCAGAGAATTTTCCCTTCTGTGCTGTTGCTTGTAGTGGAAATGCTGTGTAAGCCAAGTTATTCAGTTTTGAGAAAGAGGCAGAAATCTTCAACATAATATGCCAAACTAGAATTATTTGAATGGCTTAGAATGAGTTTGTGCTCACCATGAAAAGACATTGCTTCATGCCAGGAAAATGGCTGCATCCCATTCTATCTCATGGCCTCTTGTTACATCTTGATGAGCACGTTAGAACTCAAATGCTGCTGATTCATCAGAGTAAACACCTTCAAATTCCCCAAAAGTCTTCAAAAGCATCCTGCTTTTACCTCTTGAGGGTAGGGAGAGAATCATTCCTCTTAGACACCATGCTTCCAGGTGGGATTTTAAATAGCTCAAACCCTGAGCTGTTTTAGACTTGAATGTTAAAATCACAGAAGGGTTTGGGTTAGAAGGGACCATAAAGATCGTCTCATTCCAACACCTCTGCCATGGGTAGGGACAGCTTTCACTAGGCCAGGTTGCTCCAAGCCTCATCCAGCCTGGCCTTGGACACTTCCAGGAATGGGAAGATGTTCTGTCGCTGGTTCTGCTCTAGTGGTGCCTTCCTGTTTTCCCAGAGGAAACACTTAATGTGTCCATTTTCTGTGAGCTGAAGCTCACAGGCTGTTACGATACATGCAAGTTAACAGTGGGTTTGGGAGAAATGAATTCTTCACACCCTCCCAGCCTGTGGCCCCCTGGCTCCCTGGGGTGAAGATGAGCAACTTTTTAGACACCTGTGGGGGCAGCCACTCCAACTTAATAAAAAGGGGTTTCTATCAGTGAGCTAAAAAGGCTCACAGATGGAAGCCTCTGAAGAAATCAGGTTGTCTCCATGTCTGACCAGGTCCATCAAAGGGTGACTTATTTTTGCACCATCCTGGAAGGTTTGTCTTCACCTCCAGGATACACATTTTCTCTGGTATCTAGGAGATTGTGCATTATTATTGATGTTAGAGCAATTCACTGAGACAATTGCTGGTAATTTCTGTTGGTTGTTTTCCTCACAAAGAAAAAAGGGAGGAACTCCAGCCCTTTCTGTGGTGGTAGCACATGGAATTATGGTAGAGCAGGCTGCCCAAAATGTCATTTTTGCAGTCTTTCTGCATAAAGTAGTTTATCCTGTATTTCCCATAGAAATAAGGTGGAATTTGCTTTAGAAATTAGTTCTTTTATTAATGGTGTAATTTATACACCATATTTCCTGCCTTTCCTTCAGTGACCACACAAGCATTGTCAATTAAAGATGCATTTGGGGCTAAATTCCCAGGTTTTTTAACAGCACCATTCTGCAAGCTTAATAGGATTATTCCATTAAAAATAAGATCAAAAATCAAGATGGGCTTTAACTACCTGATAAGGTAATCTATTTATTTGCATTCCTCAGGTCCTTCACAGAACAGCTGAGGAAGATTTCCAGAGATGCTGGAATGCCAATCCAGGGGCAGCCCTGCTTCTGTAAATATGCCCAGGGAGCTGACAGCGTGGAGCCCATGTTCAGACACCTCAAGAACACTTACACTGGGCTGCAGCTTGTCGTGGTCATTTTGCCAGGAAAAACACCAGTCTATGGTCAGTGAGTGGAAATGGTGTATTTCAGTCACAGTTTCTTGTGGTTTTGGTGACATATCTGAAGGAGAGAGGTTTAATGCTGGTTTAACTCTATAAGTTCCAGTTAGGGAATGGGCTGTAAATTAATTTTGTTGTTTTTCTTGTGCTGCATGATGTTTTACATTAAGACCTAATTATTTTCATCTTTTTTTCCATGCTTTTAATTCGCTTTTCCCCGTTCTTCTTGTTGGTTGCATTTGAGATTCAGGTTGTGAGAAAGCCAGCCCAGGGCTTTGGTGAGATTGACTTTGATAGGCAGTGGATTAAAATATACTTAATAAAACTTAAGTGCTGAAAATTCCAAGTGACTGAAGAAATAATGACTGCAAGAACTCTGTAGCTTTTTGAACATCTTTGCTTACTCACAATCTCCCTTTGGCAAAAAATACTGAGTGAAGGAGAAGATTTCTTCCTATTTTTGTTATTATTTCAGTTTTTTAACTCAGGTTGTGAGGATACAGATGCATAGAAAGTGAAAATTCAGCAAAGTAAAGTTTTTTTAGAAACAGTGACAAGTAGTGAATTTTACATAGCACACACACATAGGTTTTTAATATGTTTTACATAAACCATGCATTTTAATCTTAACCAGCTCTTCCTACAGGCAGGACTGCTTGTTCTTTTCCTGTCCTTCCTCCCTCCTTTTTTCACTTACCTTGCCCTGCTGGAGCAGCATCCACTGTTGTTCTCCCATAGCTACATGGACTCTTTGATGGATGAGATCTACCAAGGAACTGCAGATTTGTTTTATCCCATCCCTCACCAATTTAATAGAGCACAAAATAATTTTCTAACTTTATTATTACAAGATGAAGAAAATATTAAGTGAGGAACCTTAAGGAAGTAGTACCTTTTTCTTCCCCCCTTGAGTTCAGCCTTGCAAAGCAAATGGCTCATCTCTAATTTGTACAATAGAAATTTGGTGCAAAATGACATTTTTACTATTCCTGCTCGGGATTAAAAGGGAATTCTTTTCCTCTACTTAACCACTGAGAGGATGTGGTATGACTCTCATCTTCTTTCCTTGTCATTATCTTTAATTACAGTTATTTCTGCCCCCTCTAATCATCTCTGTGTTTTCTCCCTACACTCCTCCATACTCTGCACTTCCTATACCACAGCCTTGTCTTTCTCTTCTTCCCTCCCTGCTCTTTCCCTCTCCTGTTGCCAAAGAGGGGGTTGGTTACATCTTCTCTGAGCCAATCTTGGAGCCTGAGTTTCTTTCCCTGTGTGTAAGAGTATGTGGCTCTCTGAAAGCCTTCAAGTCTCAATCTTGTTGTTAACAATAGGATTTGATTTAATCTTTGGAATTATACAGTACTTAATGAGTTTTTTGGAGTTTTTATGGACCATTGTCTGCTAAACTCACCACTTGTCTATGCAAGTGATAAGCCTGCAGTGATGAACTGATAAACTGCTTGGCTGAATATTACTCAGCACTTTACTGCTAGTTTTGAGCTACTAGTCCAGTATTTAATAATGAGTGCTCATCATCCTAATATTATCCACACTACCCATTAGTCAAAACTGGTGATACAATGCTACAATTCTAAAAGAAGAATTTATTTTAAAATTCTTAGTTAATATAAGCCAAGAGTGCCTTTAGTTATCACCTTTAGTCCCAGTGCAGAGCTGGGGGGAGGTTCTGGAGGCTCGGTTGGGTTTGGGGTGTAGCTTTCATTGTGTTCCTTTAAGCTTGAGCACCACTTTGCCAAAACTCCAGGTGTAGTTAACTGGCACCAAACTCAAATCTCTTACATTGTTTGATTTGCAATTTGCACACATTTTGATATAATTTTTCTCTGTTGTGCAGCGGAGGTGAAGCGCGTTGGTGACACAGTGCTGGGAATGGCCACTCAGTGTGTGCAGATGAAAAACGTCCAAAGAACAACACCACAAACTCTGTCCAACCTTTGCTTAAAAATAAATGTCAAATTGGGAGGCGTAAATAACATTCTACTGCCACAGGGAAGGTAAGTCATCTTTCAAAAGGGAAGAGGTTGTTGTATTGCAGAGAGAGTGTGCATAATGTTGAGATTACTGGGAGCTTTTCTCTGCAGCCATATCTGTATGATATTGTTAGCATTTAGAGAAGATTTGAACCTTTTGAAAGCATTTGGGGTAAGTCCAAAAAAATGGATAAAGGATTGGGGGAAAACTTCCTCCTGTATTTCTTCCTTACAATGGGTACCATTATTGATGAAACCCCAAAGACATGAGCTTAGTCTGTAATAGTCATAGAGCCATGTGCCCACATTCCAGAGGAGGTTTAAAATCTATGAATTCTTCACCTTACTGACCCATTCTGCAAACTGCTCAACAGCCACAGCAGCCTTTGTCAAAAGGACCCATGTTTAGATCAGGAGCTGCAAATGGGGAAAATATAGCCTCAAGCATGTGCCACCTGAACCAGGGTAGGCTAAACCACATGATGCTGCTTAATGAGGTTTCTATATCCAGGACACAAAAAATAGGTTACCCAGGGACTGTTTTCCTTTTGCACCCTTTTCTCTCAATGCCCTCAGGCCCCACATTGGGTGCCTAAAGCTGTCCTGGTTTAAGAGACAGGTGTCTGCCAAGGAAGGTGGGGTCCTGGAATGGAAAATATGGCCCCCTTCCTCCAAATTATTATAACTTTAAAATGGTTTTATTAAGGAGTAGAGTTGAAGCTTGAAACTTGTGTTGTAGTGCTTTGTGTTCCTCTCTTGCTGCAATTTTTTAATATCTTAACCTAAAGATTTATGTAAAACTTTAAAGCACAGTCTTTTTAAAAATCTACTTTGAAAATAATAACTTTGATATCTACAATTTTTGTATTTCCTTACCAAGACTGGTTTTAATTCATAGCATCTGAATATGTGCATAGTCCTTTAATTTTCTCAGATGCCATTTGATACTAAGGGATCAACTTTTACTCCTTTCCATGGTCCAGTTAATAAAAACTGCAATTCTTCTAATTAAAAAAAAAAAAAAACTAGATGTATTTTTAAACTAATTTTTCATTAAATGCAACAATTAGCTATGCTTTCAAAATCTGCCTAAGTATTTACCTTGAGAACCTTAATCAGGATTTTCATTCACTGCCACAGGACAAGTGACCAACTCTGATCAAGTGCCAGTTGTTGATAAATTCCCTGCAGGAGTACAGAGTGCTGTTTATTTGAGTTTTAATGTGCTTTATTAAGCACAAATCTTGCTGCTTTTACAAATTTCCCTTCTCTTTGCCAGACCCCCAGTATTCCAGCAGCCTGTCATATTCCTTGGTGCAGATGTAACTCACCCTCCAGCTGGGGATGGGAAAAAGCCTTCCATTGCTGCAGTGAGTAAATTGTGTCCTGGTCTTTAACCCCCAGCTCCCTCCTGCTGCTCAGCTCTAATGCACTTTATTGCTTTCAATCCTTTTGTGGTCCATTGCTTCTGATTGCCTAATTATAGCATTATAAATTATTTTTCTGCCAGAATTTAATGAAACTTCAGAGAGCTTGCTCTGATGCTAATTACTTAAATGTGTGTTTTAGCTTGTAAAATGCCTGAGCTGCTGATACACAGAGGAGCTTTTCTGGGAGCTGATATTTATCAGCAGTCTGTAATGAGCTGGTTCATGTTTAAATCTGCTTCTTCAGCAGTTAGAAATGTTCAGAATTTCTTCATTGCTGATAGGGAACTAGGCTGGCTCAGTTGTGGATTTTGGGGACTCAAGCTTCCAGAAAACACAAAATGTGCAGTAATCTCTTGGGAATGTACTTCTTAAATGCAGGGAATGGTCTTTAGCTTGTGTTGTGTCAAACACCTGTAATGGCTGGTCAGGATTGTCTAATAGTGAAGATCTTTGGTGATGTTATGTGCAGTATCTGTTTTAAAAAGTTACACCTGGGTGTCCAGGGAAAAGCAGGTAGAGATGTGCTCAGTTCTGACTTGTAATTTTTTTGGTCTGTTTATTTTTAAGCCACATGCCACTTTTACAGTATATGACTGCTGATGTTTCATAAACAGAAAAATCCTTTCCCTTGGGGAGCTGTGTAGATATTTCTGTGGTATTTCACCATTTCAGTTTCATGGATCCAGAAAAAGGACTTGGTGTCCCAGAGTTCAAATTCTTGTGCTTCAGTCTGAGCTAAATTAATGTTTTTGTGGTATCAGTGCTCCAAACTGTATCTGATTTTTCTAGAGCCTTTAGGTGGAAATAGGAAATGAGTCTTTTAGATTTAAAATAAATGACAGCTCTGCCAGGCCAACCACTCAGTGTGCAAGACACTGCTAAAGACAGCGCAGTTATCTCATTAAATACCTTCATTAAAGAGCTTTCTGGTTTGATGCTGAGCATTTTTCCCCAGGTTGTAGGAAGCATGGATGCTCATCCCAACCGTTACTGTGCCACTGTCAGGGTGCAGCAGCACCGCCAGGAAATCATCCAGGATTTGGCTGCCATGGTCAGGGAGCTGCTCATCCAGTTCTACAAATCCACGAGGTTTAAACCAACTCGCATCATCTTCTACAGGGATGGTGTTTCTGAGGGGCAGTTCCAGCAGGTGATATTTGTCTTTTTGAAATTCTGATGCTGTTGTTTTGTGGTAGTAATGGAGTTTTATAACTCCACCTTTCTGTGGCTGGAGTTATAAAAAGAAGTAGAACTTCAACAAACTTTCTCTCAACGAATTTGTTGGATTTTAACAAATTTGGGAGTGGTTCCATATTTTTCATGTGCTTTTTAAAATACTTTTCCCCTTTAAAATATTTCTCTTTGGAGAATTACAAGTATAGTTTTAGTACTCAGGTTATGTTCCACATCTGCTTCCTATTTAAGACATGTTAGACTGTATCCTATAGAACTTAGGCAGTAAAAAAAAGAACTTTTTTTTTTAAACCAGGATTGATAAATACTGTATTTTCAAAGTCACTTTTAATGTATTCCTGATGAAACTCATCAGATATTTTGTCATATTTATTTTGTTTGCTTGCAAGTACCATATTTTATGAAATATTTTTCTATATATTTTAAAGATATTTATAGACATTTTTCTTTTCAGTATTTACGTAAGTAAATTAAAAGATACAGAATTCAGTCATGTTCTCAAAATCCAGGGGGAAGAGAGCAAAGGTCACTTGCTAAACTTGAATTGATAAAATAATCTTCGTATGAAATTTTGATAGGTCCTTTTTTCAATTATCACTGGTTTTCACTGAATTTTTCATGTATAATTAACCCACACTCCAAATCATTGCTTTTTGGTTTGTTCCACTTTCCTTGTTATTGATGTCTGTATTCCTGCATGGGACTGCACAAAGCTAGGAAAGAGCAGCTGAGCGCTTCTGGATTTTATCCCTTGTTCTAGTCTGAAAAATAGTCTGTTGTATACTCAGCAGCCTAATTAAATGTTCATTTGTGTTTGGCAGTTAAAATTTTTTGACATTCAGCTTATTAGTCCGAGCCTTGTGCTTGGAGCTGAACAAATATGGAAACAGCTCTCTCCTGGCTTGGGAAACTGCTGATCCAATTTGTCCTCACCAGGGGAAGAAATTCAGGTTTGATCCTGCATGCTTTGACATCTCATTACTCTGAGTGACATTGCAAGAAGGAACATAATAAATTATCTGTGGATAAATAAATCTGTAGATCAATAAGAGTAATCCATAAGATGGCAATGGTTCATGTTCATCACACCTCTATTTGTGGTTCAGGTTCTCCACCACGAGCTGCTGGCTATCAGGGAGGCTTGCATTAAACTGGAGAAGGATTATCAGCCTGGCATCACATTTATAGTTGTGCAGAAAAGGCACCACACCAGACTCTTCTGCACGGATAAAAACGAACGGGTATGTTCTGGTTGGGACCCCAGGCAGCCAAGTCACCCATGGCTGCTGATTTTTGGCACTTTCTGGGTGGAGAGGACACTCCCCAGGTTGATTTTTGGTACTGTCTTTGTGAAGATGAGACTCCCCAAGTGCAGGATGGAGTTATTGCATGCTGAGAATGGAGAGTTCCTCATGGCAAAGCTCTGCTCACAGATTGGGATTTCCAGGTTCTTTTTCCTTCTGTCAGGCTTCTCTGTGGGAGCACTTGGAGCCCAGCAGGCTTCAAGGCAATAATTAGTAACTCCCAAAGCTGACATGAAGGTGGTTGTTACATTACTAAATGCTGTGGTTACAGATGTTAAATTGTTTGAAAGTAAAGAGTATTTTGACATTCTGTTTTGAGGAGTTTTAGAGGGAAGAGGCTGTCTGACAAGGAAGGATTGTCCCTTCTCAGGTATAAACAGGAAAAGTTACTCCTGTCCTGGAGTGGGAAGGTGAAAAGAATTTGACAGATCAGTTGCAGGAACTTCTTCGTACATTATTCAGAAAAACAAATCTTTTTAGGTAATTTCAAATAAGATTTTGCAGCTTGTCTCCTTTTTTTTTCTTTCACAGTAGAGACACTCCAGATTTTCAGTCAGAACAACATTTCAGTTTTGCACATTTTTTTCTTCACTTTCCTGCTTTTTAGAGATCTTTTCCTTGTGTTTGTTTTCCTGATTTTACAGCTGAAAAGTGAAAACACCTTTGTGTTGTGTCTTTGCACTTCCTGTTCACACAGGTTGGAAAGAGTGGAAACATTCCAGCGGGGACCACAGTGGACACAAAAATCACCCACCCCTCAGAGTTTGACTTCTACCTGTGTAGTCATGCTGGGATTCAGGTAAGACATTTTGTGTGGCATGGTAACTTTTTAGCTGTTAATGTTTGGCCTGAAGCTACTTCTTCTGATGGCTTTTTGTCAGATCTGAGGCTTTCAACAACAAAATGCATTTCAGTGTAATCATTTAATTTCAGAGATGAAATTTTGGGAAACATAATCCTATCAAAAAGGGGAAGGGATTAATTTGATAGGGAACAAGGAAGGTTGTTTGCCTTTGAAAGGAGAAATTTGCTCAAATGCATAGGATCTCTCCCTGGAAGGGGAAAAGGAAAAGGAAGCAGAAAAGGAAGCAGTCTTTTCACAGCAGAGGTGGAAAGTTAAGGAGATATTTTGGGAATGCTGATATGGTGTGTGCTCTGCCCCCAGGGAACAAGCAGACCTTCTCACTACCACGTGCTGTGGGATGACAATCGCTTCTCGTCGGATGAGCTGCAGATCCTCACCTACCAGCTGTGCCATACGTATGTACGCTGCACACGCTCTGTCTCCATCCCTGCACCTGCCTATTATGCACACCTGGTGGCCTTCAGAGCCAGGTACCATCTGGTGGATAAAGAGCACGACAGGTGAGTGCAGAGTTTGGAATTATTGCAGAATTGGAAGGTAGTGGGCTTGTTAATTCTGTGGTCAGTGGTGTCCTCAGCAGTTTAAAGGTAAATTTGCTCTCACTGCTGAATTGTGTTGCTGAAACAAAGCAGAGGATGTTCCTGGATGTGTTTTCTGTGTCAGAGCCTCAGTGGTGCATTAAGGGTAATTAAGGTTTGACCATTGTGCTCAGAAGAAACCAATGATAAACACATGCAAGGAGAGGCAGATTAAATAGGGCTGCTCTTCCCACCCCCCAACCTGTTGTTTTTTTGTTTTCCCCCTCCCTCCCTTCTCTTCCAGTGCTGAAGGAAGCCACACTTCAGGCCAGAGCAATGGCAGAGATCACCAAGCACTTGCTAAGGCAGTCCAGGTGCACCAGGACACGCTGCGCACCATGTACTTCGCTTGAGATGTTTTAGTGTTCGGCGGCTCCGGACAAGGCAGAGTTGGATTCACACCAGACCAGCTGCACTTAGACCAACAGATGCCCCAGGGACAGCCAGCAATGAGTGATGCATCTTAATTCCTTTCTTTCCCATTTGCAAGGAAGCCTTCCGTCCAGAATTTCAGACTCGATCACAAACTGCATTCTTGTACCAAACTCCGCTGATGTCAGAAATGTGGTTTGCCAAAAATCTCTGAGCTGCTTGGTATAAAACAGACCCATATTTTATAATTAAATCAAGAGCTGCAATCTCAGGGCTTAGGGAAGGAAAAAAAAAACCAAACCAACAATCCAACCCACAAAACTCCTCATTCAGTTTGCTGTTCATTGAGTTGCTTTTGGTAATTTGGAAAGATCTAATTCTTACTAAGGTTTGATGAGCTAAAACGCTGTGAATCAGCTTTTAATACAAAGGAAAACAAAGCGTTTTTTGAGTATTTATGAAGCCTTGATTATTCTAGATGCATTTACAAAATTTTTATTTTCAAAATAAGAGTGTGACAAAATTCTGGTTTTTAACTGTCTTATAAAGATTATTCTCTGTGTGTCTAAGGGCAAATGTATTTTCTGAAGCTTGTTCTTGAATGTTTTTTATTGTGCTGCATTTTAAAATGTTTTTCATAGACTAAAGATGAATTTTAAAAAAAAGAAGTATAAACTTGTACCTAAGCTTTTAATAGCTCGAGTTAGATTGGCAAAAGAAAATGTGCCATTTAAAAAATTTGTAAAGATTTTTTAAATCATACTGACAGCTAACTTTAGGATTTGTCATACAGGACTGTGACACTTACTTTCCAAAGTCTCTAAAGAATACGGGTCTGTGGTGATAAATACAGTACAATCCTTTTTCACTGTTGTTTGAGTTAATGTAAATTTTATATATGTTTCACAGTATTAATGTGATAGACTAGATGCTATTATTTATTTTTATTTACTAAGGAGTGCTCATTATACTTCTGTTAACATATCAAGAATGCTTTGAACTTAGAAAGTAAAATCCTTTTCGTGGGGACATTACGCTTCAAATGCAAAAAAAAAAAATATGCAATCAATGTGGTGAGAGGTCAGAGATGCAGACAGTGTCTGTTGCAGCTTGGGATTTGCAGAAAGGCTTTTTCAACGTGCACACAACACAGCAGGTTTTACCTCTGCGGTTCAGACGCACACAAGACCAACATCCTACGTTCATTCAAGCACAAAACAATTGTATTTTATTTATATGTTGAGTAGTGGTGAAGCAGGAGCTCTGCTAGAGGAGAGTGGCTCGCTGGAAGTTAGGCAGAAGGCAGAGAATCTATGCAGTAAAGAAAAAAATTAGGAAACTGAAGTTTACTTAGGAAGGGAGGTGAAACTCTCTTCGTTATGCATAAGATCCGTAGGAAATATGAGAGTTTTTTGCCATTCTCTTAGGAGAAGCATTAATTAAAACTGATAATTATTAGATGCTTCTGTTAGTTTGCACACTGGATTCACAAAAACCGTAACACACATGTAAACCATTGCACTAATGACAATGCCACAAGCAGGCTTAGGAGAAAATGGGAAAAGCCCAGGGAAGTTGTTTATGCTGACTTGATCTTTTTTGGTTTTCCATAGGATAACTGAAATAACATGCTGAGAGGCAGGTTGGAAAACCTTCAGTCTCTTCCACTGATGGATTTTGCTTTGTCTTTTCCCTTTTCTCCGAGCAGCTGCTCAGTCTCTGTTTGGACACTTTTACCTCTGGCCACTGGGATGGGCGAGTAGCTTTAACCCATGCAGAGCTCTGGGCCACAGAGCAGGTCAGCTGCAACCAGGTGTTGTTGGATAAGCTAGAAAATGCCCAACCTTTGCTGCATAAAGACTTTTAGGTACATAATTCCAGTTCAGATCTTCACCTTGTAGCAGTGTGTTGGCTGTCGGTGTTTTGTAGGTGAAATGTAGAACCTGTAAATGGAGTAATTGTGTTTGTACTATGCTAATTGGGTGATTAGGCTGCTGGCTCAGAGTGTCTTCTTGGTCATTGTTCTATAAATTCAGATTTCTGTAAATTTGAAGCAAATACTAGGTAGCATTGTCTGTCTTGCTGTGTGCCAGCGAGGTTTTACCTACCTCCCCTCAAATTCCCCTAAGCTGCAGTTCCTCCCCATGGTGGGTGTGTTGCACTTCTCTGTGTTTCCTTCAGAGCTTTCCTATTTCAGTGAAGATATTCATTTGGCAGAGTTTTATATAAGAATTATTTTTATATGAATTCTTCTTATCGAATAGGATAAAGATCATCCATTTTAAGGCATCATTTAACTTATTTGCTGTCTGTTATGCAGAGACCTCTTGGATGTGAAATTCATCCCCCTCTTTCCATGCAGATCTGGGATAAAGGAATTGTCCAGGTGGTCAGATGGGGTGAGGAGGGCAGGACCTGTCTTGACCTCAAATCTCATTTCTGAAGCAGCCTGGGACTGCACTGCATCCTATTTAAGATGTTTTCCTTTGTGAGAAAAGGAGTTCCAGGCAGGCTCTTTATCTGACAGTAGCTGTTGTTTGTGTATCCTCTTGGAATGAGCAGAAATTTTGTGTAGCTTTCCTTCCCTAAGTGTGAAGAACTTGGGATGTTTATGTGCATTTCAGGATGTTTTTACCTTTTACAGATCTTTCTAAGCCTCTAATACTGCTAATTCTTTATGCCTTGGTGTCTCCCTCCTTTTCCCTCCCACCAGTGGTGAATTAGTGAGTAATACAAAGCATTAAAAAAAAATACTGACTAAGTATATACTTTGTAAAGTACAGCCTGCTGGCAGTCCAGCAGCTCTCTTTCTGGGAATATTTTTAATATAAATTACATATTCAAAGAATGTCTCCTGTCCAAAAAAACCACCACAAACACCTAAAATCCTAGTAGTATTTTTTATTCTGTACCTCCCACGTGTCTGGTGTAGAACAGCAACATCTCAGGTCAACCCAAAGCTGAAGAAGTCTCAGTCTCACCCAGGTTCCTGCTGGAGAAGTGCTAGCTGAGGTCACAGCTTTAAGTCTCTGGGTCACTGTGCAGCTCAGGTCAGCAATAATCAAACTTGTGCCACCCTGGGGCACTTGGGGCATTTTCCAGCCTGGGCAAAGGAGTCCCACTGCACAACCCCCCAAAAACAGCATCAGCAAGTGGGAAGTGCTCCTCTTGGGAGGTGAAAAGTACTATCAGAAGACATTAAATACTTAAAAGTTAGTCTTTTTTTCCCTGATGTGCAAAATCTAATGCAATAATGAGTTTGCTCGGTGGTGGAAATTCCTGCTCCAGTGGCTGAACAGAGTAACTCCATCTGTTCTAGCAGCCAGGAAACAACTGAGCTGATCCTTGGGAGCAAATGTCCTGTTGGGAAATGCTGGAAGTAGGTGGATTTGTCTCTGCCTTTATGTGGCATTAAGGCAGCCCTATGCAATTGAACACTTGTGTGTGTGTATGCACTGATGTACAGAGTGACATCACTTGTTTTATTAGAGCTCCTTATTTTGTCTTGGTTTGCTTTAGAATATTTGACTTTGTGAATTACAATCAATGATCTTCCATGTTCCAGAAGCTTTGGCACATGAATTCCCTCATTTCTTGATCTGTCAGGTAACAAATACTTTTGATCTCCATCCAGGCCCCCAGGCAGCATTCCCTGATTGTAAAAGCAAAAAAGGGTGTGAAGGTTTGGCTTTAATTCTGCCTCTCTCAATAACTCCTGCAGCCTTTGTCCATTGTAACAGAGTCTTGTTCTTGTTGGATCATTTTTATAACATAAGACAAGAGGTATTTCCATGAGGATTTTCAAATTAAAACTTTTGGAGAGTAGGTGTGAGGAGTTTAGGGTTTTGTGTGCCCAGGGTTTTTTCTGAAAAGACTGAAGTTTCCAAGATGCTTCTAAGTTTTTCTCTCTGATTAAAGCCATATGTCTATGTGCCCAAAGGCTTTTGATGAAACAGCAGAGTGTGATTTGAGGGCTTTGTGATTGCTGCCAGTGCTCTTTGCTTTCCCTGCAATAAAGGCTCACCTGAGTCTCACCTGGAGGAACCCCAACCTTCCTCATGCCAAGGGATCCAGAATCTAACAGGGCAAGGCCAGGAGGAAGGTGTGTGTTAACACCCCCCAGCCAAATTCAGTGCATTGTTGTAGGGTTTTGGTGGATGTGCAGATTGGTTCTTTTGGAGGAAAACGTTCATCTTTGGCAGTGAGGACAGATTGGTTCTGCAGGTTGTGCTTACTCAGCTGGGAGTGCAGGGCTGGGACCTTTAGGGATTAGGTGGACAATACTTGCTCTTGACTCAGTCAAATAAGCATCTCTGGTGGCATAAATAACCCATAAGGGACTTTTTTTTTAGGACATCTTTTACATATTAACTAAACGAATGTAAGAAGAGTTCTCAGTATTTTTCACACTTGAGACCAGTTTAATTAAACTCGTTTTCCTATATTTTTTTAATACTCCTGCCATAGCATCTCTCTTTGTGTGGTTTTCCCCATCCCTAATGCAGGGCAGTCCTTTGTTTTTTACTTTTATATTCCATTTGGTAACAAGCTTCTTGATGCACACATGCCATCTTTCCTAAGGAAAACTTCAAATAGAAGGTAATTGCACTGATTTCTTTGGGTTTTTTTAAACTCCCTTTTTACTGTAAGAGTTTTCTTTTTTTTTGCATCTGCTGTAGCTGTTTGAAAATACTGTAAATAGTGCTCTGTACAGCAAATACTGAAATGCTGGGGATACCATTCCTTGTTACATTTTCCAGAATACTGCCATATTTTCCAGTGTTGAGATACAAGCTTTGGTGTTAAATGCTGTTACACTTTGTTTTCATTATGGTATCAATCCAAGAAGGGCACAGTTGCTTTATTACAGTGGAGATAGGGTTTATCTGAATTTGTAAAACATTTCTTCCTTCTCTCCTCTGTGCACATTTCTCCCACACCACAGAGATGCAGTTTTTCAGCTCTCACTGTGCTCATTGTGCAAATGCCAATTTTGGTATCAGTTTGATGACTGATGGCGTTAATGTAATACCTGGATTATCAGCTGTAGCTCTCACAGGTTTTCCTTGCTTGCTCCAGCATTTGATTCTTGTGTCACAGAAGCAGAACCAGTGAATGTGGCAGAATTAGTGGAATTACAGGGATTTGGGACCCAATTCCAGTGTCTTGCTGTCTGTCCCTGCATGATGTGGGACTGGGCAGTGGAGTGGATGTTTCAGTGCTCTGAGCTAAGGAATGGTGTCACCTCTGGCTGCCCATGGATGTCCCATCCATCAGCAATTGCCTTTTGCTTCCATAACCCTCGGGGACAGGACAGATCCCAACTCCAGCCCTACTGTCTCATGTTAGGATGCAAACCAGCAAGTTTTACCTTCTGTTTCTGAGGGTTAATGACTGGAAAGATGCATTTCTGAGAGGGTTTAATCCAAATGATGTGGGGAGGGGGTGCTGTGTGTGCTTGGTGTGGCACAGAATCTGTTCAATCCCATTTAGTGTTTCAGTTGCTTTGTCAGAGTCATTTCTTTGAAGTGTTAATTTGAATGTAATTGCTTGGCCAAATCACTACAAAAGTGAGTTTGTGAGAATCTTTAGTTACAAAGCAGGTGCAGTTCAAGGCTACCTCCTGTATTCCTTCACAAAAAAATGCATTGAAGTGAAGCTCCCACTCAGCAGCCAAAATGCTCCCAGAGGGACTGGATTTGTCCTGGTCTGTTCCTTGCTGGGAGCTGGCAGTGCCATACTGTGATCCTGGATGGCTGCTCAGCCTTCCCTCTGTCTTCCAGAGGTGTCCCTGTGTATTTAGAGGGTACCAGAGCTAGCAAGTGGCACATCTGGCACATCTGCCTCTGGTCAGGGTCACTCCATAGCAGCAGCTCCCCCTGTGACCTGACCCTTCACTTGAGTTCCTATACTGTTGTTTTCTGAATGAAAAATGTTTCTGTCCTTTACCTGTTGGCCAGATAATGTCAGGTTTTCTCTGCAAATGACATGAAGGTGCTTGAAATATATTTTGAGTCTGAGGCAAAAAATATGTATTGGATTATTTTTTTAATGTCTTTTTAAATAAGTTGACGTGCGACTGTAAGAGTGAAAATACTTCATTCCCTGCTCAGAAAATGATAAACTTTGAAATGTGGGGAAAAAAACCACCCCAAATCAAAACACCAAAAAACAACCCCAAACCTGAGTATGTTCATCTTGGGACTGTTTAGTGTCAGTTCTGTGCAAAGCTTTGGCCAAAACTCAACTGTGACATTAAGAGCACGTGGACTGAGGGTGCTTTAAGTGACCTGAAATGAAATTGTAGAAAACTGTGTTAATACGTAAGATGTTTGTTTACAATTAATCCAAACAAGCTTCCTCATCTCAGAATAAACCACTCTGCTGACAGAAATACCTGTTGGAGCACAATGTGCTGGTGTGGTTTTGTAGCAGTATTGAAGTTGATTTTTATTTAGAAGTAACTTTCTAGTGTGGATTTTGACCTATCAGACTGAGTTTCCTGGGATTCCTGCAATTTCCTTCCTTTAATCTCTGGCTGTAGACACTAATGATGCTTATCCATGGCAGGAGCATTGCTGATGTCCTGACTTTTTGGAACCCAGATTTTGCACGTGACTGAATAAATCATTATAAATCAGCTCATTAATTACTGAATGGGGTAAAATCCTGGCAGTTTGGTTCAGTTCTCAGTCATGATTTAACAAAACTCCCCCAAAAGTGTGAAGTGCTGGGTAAATGGCTGCTTTTGAGATGTTTCACTACATTCTGCACTGCAGATCCATGGACACTATTGCTGGCAGGGCTTGCACTGTGCAGAGATGCTGATCAGCTCCTCTTTTGTCAGTGAGAGCAGAGTTTGTGTTTTCCAGACAAGGCAAACCTGGAATCATCAGGAAGTTTAAGGAGGGAAGGAGCCCCGTGCTGGGTGCTGCTCATGCCACAAAAAAGAGAAACATTGGGTACCTCAACCCTTGGGGAAATGAGGTGAGGAAGTCAGGGGAGACATTTCCTTGGAAAATTGCCAGTATAAGCACTTGTTAAGGTGACAATTTAATCCTTAGTTTTCCTTCTGGCCTCCCTGCAAGTGCCCCTGAGAAATGCCCCATGCTGCACCCATCTTGTGGCTTCCTCCCAGAGGGGGAATGTTGGGAAGAGAGCTCCTCAGGTGGATTTGACTTGGATGGAGCCAGGAGCTGCACCCAGGGCTGGATCTGGAGGGATGGGAGGTTGGCAGGAGTTCATTTTGGGAGTTCTGCACATGGCAGCACTACAAACCTGCAGTACCAGATGAAGGCTGCCTGCTCCTTCCTCCCACCTAAATATCCTCCAAAAAGCAATTCCTTTTGGATTTGTCCATGCACTGCCTCAGCAGATCTGTAAAACTGCCTGTGGCTGCTCTTCCACCAGCCAACCTCCCCGTGTGGTTTGAGAAGCTTTGGGTTGCATGGCAGTTCTGTTTCAAAGGGAATAATCATTTCTACAGGGTTCATTAGAGTGCACAGAATTTTGTTGTATTTTTCCCCCACATTTTGGATGGGCTGTTTTACCACATGATTTTGTTTTGTTATTTTTCTCCTCCCTTTTTTAAGTACCTGCTGGAATTGCTGCTCTCTGCTTATCAGCAGAGGTTGCAGATGCTGTCTGACCTGGGAGCAATCTTAGGAGCTGTCCCCAAAATCTAAAGTTAAACTTTCCTGGTCATTTTATGGGGTTTTTTTGAGTGTGCTTGGCAAGCATGAATGGTGAACAGGTCAGCAGGCAAGCTTGAGAGTCTCTAATCCCCTGGCTGGTGCTGTTTGTGTTTGCTTTGTTAGGTTAGATTTCCTGTCAGAAAAAAAATTATATATAATGTGGACTCTTCTGTATTTATCAGCTTTTCCTGGTTTGAAAGCCATGAATAGAGGAAGCTTCACTCATGCCAGTATTTGTGAAATTGCACATTTTTGCCTGCCCTGTACTTGACTCCAAGCAGATCCTGTCTGGGCTGTATGGGCACCCAAAACCTCAGCTGCTGGGGGTTGGATCAGACTTCTCATGTAACAACATGATATGCAATGAATTTTGTTTCTAGATTTTGCCAAAGTTAATTCTGCATCAACTGTGAGATGCTCAAACCTCACTGTTTTATAGCACTGCTTCCATGCCATTAAAAAATAAGGGTTTGACCCAAATTTTGTTATTCCTGACACATTTTCTGAAGGAACTTTACATGACTGAGCCCTTCCATTGCTCATCTCATTTACAAATGACAACTTTGTAATTGCATTGTAAAGAAAATAAGGGGGAAAAAATCCCAACTAAACAAATCATCAAAACCCATTAAGGAGAAAGTTTCAGAATTATTTACCTTGGAAAATCAAATTTTAAATGAGGTGCAATGAGGAATTACATCTGGCAAAGTTCTGTGCTGTCCTGAAGAGTGTTACCACTTGCTTTCTGTAGTTTGTTGATAAAGTTTAGTAGATTTTCTAGATCTATGTGTGTATGAATCCATTTGTGTGTGTTTACACACACGTGGTAGTGACAGGAAAGGGGACAGTGTATAGGCTGGCTGTAAAAGATAAAAAGGCAGTATTTTGTTGGAAATAATAAGCACAATTTCTCTGGCTTTTGCAGTATTTTATTAGTTGTACAATCACAAAAATGTCAACATTTCGGGTAGTTGATAAGTAAAGATCCAGTCCTGTATTTCTGGAGCAGAGTGGTTCACTTGGTCTTGGGAGGGTGAGATCAAACCCAGAATGTATTGATTAATTTTATTTTTGCTTTAATTTTGGTACATTGCAAATTTAACTGACTTTATCTGTTAAGGTTTTTAATCCTTTGTTTAATAGTTTCAAATTTTTAAAAATTATTTTTTATAAAATAACTGAAAAAAAAGAACCAAAAATCAATCCAGAAGCTTCACATTGTAAATGTTCCCTTGAATCAAAATATTCTATGACCATTTAAAGTTTGCTTTTTTTTTTTTTTTTGAGGAAAAAAAAGAAAAACAGGATGTTAAGGTCTTTCCAAGTGGTACTAAATGCGTGTTGAGTAGTTTTGTGTGTTTGTTGCATCTCTGTGCAACTGTCTCGTGCTTGCAGTATATAAACGATGTAGTGCTGGCTGGCTAAGAGTAGCACTTGTAATGCAAAACCAGACCCAGAGTTACCCTCAGCTGACCCTGAAAGGCATCCCTGGCATTGTAGGATTTCCCACAGAGGTTGCAGGCATCACTTAGCAGTGCTGGAGTGTCTCAGGGGGTAATTAATCCATTGTTTCTCTCGCTGACGCAGGTGAGCACTTGCAGGATGCTGTGTGGCATCCCCACTTTAAACTAAGCCTTAACTCCATGATCAACATGTCAGATTTTCTCTCAGAGTATGCAAAAATGCTGTTTAATGACAGGAGGATGTTCCTGTAGAGCTCATGTTAGTAAAGAAGTCTCACCTGAGGATAAGGGACACCTGTAGCTGTCTATACTGTGATGCCTCCTGGGGCTCTGGCTGTCGTGGCTCTCAGCTGTTCCTCTGGCAGCCAACCCCAAACAGACCTTCCCAAATCCCAGCTTTTTGTTGTCCTTGTTGTCAAATGTATTCTCCTCCCTCCCCCTGCCAGCAAATCTCTGCCTGAAGGAGGATTGTGATTTAACACTTTAAAATTTTGCATCCCAAAAAAAAACCCAAAAAACAAAGCCGTTCTTGAGTTCCGTGCTTGCTTCGGATAGGTGCCATCACTTCCACTTCTTACGACTGACATAGGATCCTTAAAACATTTTAAATAGAGGCAAAAAAAAAAAAGTGTTGGGGACCCAGCTTGCTTTTATTTTTTTTTTTTTTTTCCAATTTGGATCTACCTCATGTAACCAGTTGGGTGCTAATTACTCAAATTGTCAAGGAGATTTGGCAAAGGTGACCAAACCCATCCCATCCACAGCTCAAAACCTCGGGGTTCTCGTTCTGAGACAACAATCTTGGATTTGAATTCTATTCTTTGTGCCTTTGTGGTTTTTTTCCCCAGTGCATAACAATCAAAACTCATCTTCTCAATTAAAAACAGCAAGTGGATTTTAACCGCGCCGCAAAACTGAATTTGAAAATATTTTTGGGTGTAGGAAGTTGTAAATTAAAGTATCACAGCTGACCTAGGCCAAGAGAAATTGCCCCAATAAACTTTTTGGAAATGTTTAATCCTGACCCCAGATCTGTACATCTGTGTGTCTCTATATGCATATAGCACACACATACAGTACATGACTTTTTGTGTGTATCTGTATATATAGATATAAAACAGTGGGATACACATGTAAGGGTGAGGGAGTAAAACATCATTGACCTTTCCACAGTTTTGTATGTGACAGTTTACACCTATGTGTAAGTTTTTTACTTAATGTGAACCTTTTTTACTTAAAAATAATTCCTTTTTGGAAAGTTTTAAGTTGTGATACACTATCATTTTTTGAAGTTTAAAAAATTTTTTAAAAATCCACTTTATACCAGTACCTACTACAGAGGGGGAATCTTTGCTGTAAAATTGTATTTAGTTTAAATATTAAAGAAAAAAAAAATCTATGTATGGGATTGTAAAAGTGCTGACATTCCATCATGGCAGGACTTCCAAGCTGTTTCCTAAGGCTTTCTGTTGCAAAGAGACTCGAACAAAAGGAAAATGCCTCTGTTCAGTGTTTTTATAAAACTGCTCCATCAGGTCTAGACTTAAGCTATATTTTCTAAAGCCTAATCATCCTTTAATATGCTGCAGATAAATGATCAGCATGGTTGCACTTTCTCAGTAATAATGTTTGCCCTGCAATTGGCTCGTGATAAGGACTTTAGTTTTTTAACAAAACCAATCGTACTTTGGGCAGAAGGTAATATTTATATAGGTACCTCAAAGATTAAAAAAAAAAAAAAAGAGCCTGAATATGCTGCATTTTGTTTCTTTAACATTTTTCATGTAGCATTTGTTTGCTTTTCTGATTTTGTAGGAGATTACTTAGCTACCTGTTTGCTTTGGGGGACCCCGGTAGCATTTTAGGCTGTTGTTTTCTCTGGATCTTGCAGAATGTAGTATCCTGCCTTGGGATCATGCAGAACTTTGGGATGGGATGTGCCCTGCAGTGTGTTCACACGGGGAGGGGGACCATGGAAATTTGCTTTATAGACTTCAGGAGAAGGAGGAAAAGGATACTATGTTCCTAAAACAGACAATACATGTTCATAATTCTTAATTATGTTGTTTTTGTTTCTTGCTCGTTCTGCTTTCTTGACTCTTTTCTCAAATACGAGCGTGGAAAGGAGCAGTTTATTAAATGGGGCACACAGAGTGACCAAACTCACCCCATTGGTGGGTGTTTTGGGGGTGATGCCCCAAACCCATGGGTAAGAGCAGTGCCCCATTTGGAGCAGGACCCTCCTGCTCTCTGCCCACTCCCTACTGCAGGTCCACCCTCTACTTCATTTCCGAGTCAGTAAAAATCGAAAAATGTGCAGAGATGGGGAATTACTGTTGAGAACTGTTGAAGGAAGCTTCAAAGGCTGTGAAATTGAGCATTTATTGTCATGATTTTAAGCTTTGGTGGGTCCTTTTCCAAGTTTGTTTTACAGCTTGCAAGGTAAAATAGTTTGCACTACTTTTGCAATAAACTCATGAAAAACCTAACAGTTTCTGTTCTGGTTTCTTACTGTATATATACAACTAATACTAAAGATTTAGCATAGTGTTTTTCACCTCAAAACATAAGACTTGTAACAAGCTCAGAATGCTGTAATTCCTGACAAAATAATGATGTGAATGATATTTTATAAAGTTATTTTGTATGGTGTCAATTTTGTTTTGCCTCATAGTATGTCAATAAAATAAAATTCCTCATCTTTACAAGATACTGTTTGATGTCTTTTTATTTACTACTTGGCCATTTTCAGCAGTTACCTGTGCACTGTGAGACCAAAATCTCTGGTCCCATTGCCCTCCCTTGCATTTCACTCCTTACAAGTATTTTGGGTGTTTCCCTGTGCTCCCACCCAGCCTTCCAGAGACAATCCGTGCTGCTTTAACTGCTCACAACTTGTAAGCCTGGAATTATTTAGGGAAGGTGAGTATTTTGGAATTCACTTGCCTGAAGGTTTTTTTTTTCCTTTTGAGTTGTTTTGTTGTTGTTGTTGTGGGTTGTTGTTGTTGTTGGGGTTTTTTGTTTGTGTGTTTTTCTGGGTGAATCATACAGCAATCAATTTTTAAATGAAGAAACTGTAGCACCTGGTGGTGACTATAAAGCATCCCACAGAATTGCAAGGGTGCCAAGGAGCTTCCTTTGGGAGCCCAACCCTGCAAACAGAGATTGGTTTTACTCAATAATGTGAAATACTGTCAGAGCTGTCTCTTCCATTTATTTTTTTTCCATTGTTTTTTGAAACACTGCTTTGAATGGGATGAGGTTTTGCTCTGTGTCAGGCTCTTGGGGAAAACAAATAACCCTTCACTAGTTTGATGGCAACCAGCTTTGGCAGATGCAGGGCCTTGGAGAGGGCTGTGGCAAATTTTGAAGTTCCCATTGTGGATTCTGGCTGAATGAATCCAGAAGGGCATGCAAATTCTTCTGGTCTCAGTAATTCACAGAATATGTTCACCATCCCACAGGAAACTTCTAAGAGGGATGAAATATGGTGATTTATACTTAGTAACCACAGGGTTTTTGTCATTTTTGCAAGTTTAGGAAACTTCATGTCCTTTGAGCAGCATTGGCTGGGCTGGGAGAGGGATCTCAGAAGCTGATGTTGTAGGGGGAAAAAAAGACAGAAACATGTATGTAATAACAGTAATTCATCCTGGAAAGTGTCCCCCAGCCTGTGTTTCAGTCTAAAATCCCTGAACACCTTAAACAGGTCAAGATTCTTGGTCACTTTTGATGAAGTTCATGTTAAATGATGCAGTTTGGAGAGAAAAAACTCATGGGTTGAGGTATAGACAGCGAGGTCACTGAGCAGTTGCTGTTATGGACTAAACAGATTTGAGTAGGGGAAAACTTTTGTAATTTATCAAGAAATTAAATAGAATTAGATGGTGAGAAACTCAATGAAGAATGAAAACACCTTCCATCCCCTTCCTAGTCCCACTTTGCCCCTTCACTGCTGCCTCCTCCCTCAGGGGCTGTGGTTTAACTCCTGCCAGGGCTGTTTGAGGACATTGCCCTCTTGGGCTGTGACCCCTGAGGGTAACTCTGGAACAGGTATTTTATTTGCTTGTTGCCCTCATCCCTGTTTATGCTGGAGAATTTCTGTGCAATTTTGTGCTGGTGAATCTTTCTTTCTTTCCCCAAATCCTGGTATATACTACTGCTGCACCCCCTCCCCCCAAACAGCATTCCATGCTCAGTTTCCCACACATCTCAATGCACTTTTAATTACATTTTTAAAAAAAACCCACAAACCAACTCTCTCAACAATAGTGTAGTTCTGCCTATACCCACTTGGGAATTTCCCTAGGGATTCAGCACCACTCAGCACTCACTGCAGCATTCCTGCTACAATACAATTTACATTTATGGCAACTTAGGGAATTTTTTTACAGTGCAACATCCTCTGATCTGTTAAAACAGCAGGGGCATTTCTGGTGTGGCTCAGTAGCTCTGCCAGTCCCTGATCCTACCTGCCCAACCTCCATTTGACTTTCTTAAAGTATGGAATGTGCTGGATAGTGGAGATGCTGGAGCTCTCTGCTGTGTTGTAAGAGCAGTTTTAAGTGTGTTTGTGCCTTCAGCCTGAGAGAAGCTGTTCAGCTGTTCAGTTCCCTGATAACTCTTTAAGGTGTTGCTTGAGATAACTAATTCCTGACTGATTTTCTGCCCAGGTTTTTTGGAGTGGCAGGTCTTATTCCCTGCTAACATTCCCATGCATACCTGGGGCATTTCTCACACCTGGGGAGAGATCTTGGTCACTTCTCTCTGACTGACCATGACACTCTGCAAACATTGCCACACTGACCACATGTGTGACTGAAGCTGGAAAGAACGACAGAAAGTTTCTGCATCCATTGTCAGTTTTCCTACAAAATGTTTATTTTAAAAAGTTGCATGTAAAGTTCTACACAGGACGGTTACCATTTCTGTAGTAAAAAAACCCCCAAAAACCAAACCAAAACCAAGTGAAAAATTTGTCACTCTGTCACTCACATGGTAAAGGAGCTGCTCATTCTCAAGACCCCACAATTAACAGACTTCAATGTGCATTTTGGCAGGAGAAAATGCAGAAGTGGAGCCCACTCAAGAAAAAAAGTTCTAGATGCACATATTTACATGATTTTTAAACATATTTACCACCACAGCTGCAGAACCACATTAGCCCTTGGGATGCATCTCCACCTCTACCCCATTTTGATGCTCACATGGCTGTTTTTACAGACTTTTTTAATGGACTTGGCCCACTTTTGGAGCTTTTGAACTGAAAGCTGCCCGTAAGAAATTTTAAATTTGGATAATGATTGTCTGACAAAGTAATTTCAAACCATCTGACCAAGCTCTGCTGTCAGATTTGCACTGTCTCTTCCTACCCTGCCGTGTTTCTGAGGGAAGAATTCCATTCTTCAACGAGTACAAAGTTCAATTTCTAAACGTCTATAAAGCAAAAGCAGATGGCTCAGTGTATAAATATATCCAGCATCTGGATTCTCAGTCACAAAAATAACATCCTTTATACAATAGAAAATGGATCAACTATGAAACAATTCTCCATTGGCCTTAAGATCCAACACTGTCACCAACAGCTTTGTCTTCATCCTCTTCCTCCTCATCCTCGTCGTCATCTTCCCTCACTTCTCCATCTCGCTTCTCTTTTTCAAGCATTTTTAGGTATTTGCTAGCTAGGATCTTCTTTGGCAAGATATCTGGAAGGCAGAATTGTTGCTTTTATGGTCTGTTGGAATACTTGTATTGCCTCATTAATACTGCTGCACCCAAACCACTAACGAGTCAAAAAGAAATATTAATGTTTTTAACAAACCTTAAGTGAATAACCAGGTAAATCAGTCTGACCTCCACAGCTGTAAGAGTAGGAGGGAATTACCCACTTATGGCACAACCAAAGGACTCTATTTCATGACTGATTACTGGCAGCTGTCTTTACTGTCTGCTGATGTACATTATTTGATGTAAAACAGAGTGCTCAATTGCCTCAGATCCAGCAAGCAATTAATGTTCTGTAGAAATAATTTTTCTGCATTAAGACACTTATTCATGGCAATAATGGACCTGAGACAAAGCAGTACTGAGTACTCTGGAAGTAGATCCATGGGGAACCCAGAGAAAAACTGGGCTAGGAATATATAACCTTATATCCTTGAGCTAAGTGTTGTGACAAAAATCCAAGTATCACTAAAAACATGTGTGTGTGCATATATCTAAAAGGAGAAAGGGACCATATAACTTCTCACCCAAAGATGTGCAATGATCTTCTTTTATAGGCTAAAAGCTTTTACATGGAACTGCTTGAATTTAAGAAATGGTTGAGGCAATATCCTGAGATCTGTATATAGTATAATTGCATAATTTAGAAACAGCAGAAAAATCCCCACTCACAAATAAATGTTTTTAATGATGTAGTTTATGAGTTCCAGGTGAATGCTATGCAGGAGATCAATGATCAGCAGGAGAACTGGGTCCTCACAAAACAGAGCATTAAGAGCAAGATTTCATTTTGCAAGGCAGACACTGGATTTACCCTTGTGCTGTTGATACCTGCAAGGAACTGGAAGGTCTCACACTCTTCTGCTGTATGAGACAGGTCAGTGTAAGTCAGAGCATTCTTCTCCTTCCCTCTGCCGTGTTTGTAGGAGTATGTAGCCAAATACTGAACAAAAAGCTCCTAAAAAATTAAAACCAATCAGTCAAACTAAGAACTCACATATCCAGTTGATCCCTATCCAAAGGCAGAAGCACCATATTTAACTGTGCAAACACTGGGCAGTGCAGAGACTCACTGAATTTAAGTACCTGAAGGGAGTCTACAGGAAAGATGAAGAGAGACTATTCACAAGAGCATGTAGTGACAGGACAAGAGGAAATGGCTTCAAACTGACAGAGAGTAAGTTTTAGATTAGGTACTAGGAAAGAATTCTTTGCTGTGAGGGTGGTGAGGCCCTGGCAGAGGCTGCCCAGAGGAGCTGTGGCTGCTCCATCCCCGAGAGTGTCCAAGGCCAGGCTGGACGGGGATCTGAGCAACCTGGGATCGTGGCTATGGCAGAGGTTTGGGAATAGACGTTCTTTAAGGTTCCTTCCAAAGCACACCATTCTATGAGTCTAAAGTCGGGGCAGCTCTGCGGTCCGTTCGGTCCCGGGACGCGGACAGAGCAGGGCAGCAGAGCTCGGCCCGGGCCGCGGAGCGCTCCGCAGGCAGAGGCCGCTCAGCCGGGAAGGGAGGCGTGGGGGAACCGGGGGAGGGCAGGGCGAGCCGGTACCGTGGCCTTGGCGGTGAGGAACAGCGCGTCCTGGTTGATGCTGGACACCTCCGGGGAGCTCTTCATGATGACGCGGATCCGCGACAGGGGCAGCGACACCAGACGGTTCTCGGTGCCGCTCAGCCGCGCCGCCGCCATCTCAGCCCGTCCCGCCGCAGCGCGGGCACCGCCGGGAGCTGTAGGCGCCGGCTGCCGGGACTACAGCTCCCTACAGCACCGGGACCCGCCCAGGGAACGGCCCGCCGCCGGGACTACAGCTCCCTACAGCTCCCTAGAGCACCGGGACCCGCCTGCCGCCGGGACTACAGCTCCCTACAGCACGGGGACCCGCCCGCCGCCGGGACTACAGCTCCCTACAGCACGGGGACCCGCCTGCTGCCGGGACTACAGCTCCCTACAGCGCCGGGACCGGCCCAGGGAACGGCCTGCTGCCGGGACTTCAGCTTCCTAGAGCACCGGGACCCGCCCGCCGCCGGGACTGCAGCTCCCTACAGTTCCCTGCAGCACCGACACCCACACAGGCACTGCCGGCTCTCGGCTCCCCTCAGCGGGCAGAGCGCGGGTCCAGGGGCAGCCGTGCGCGCTGAGGCTCCGGAGGCTCCGGCTGCCGAGTCCCTTCGCGGAGTCGCAGAATCAAATAGGCTGGAAGAGTTCTCTGACATCATCGAGTCCAAGCTGTGAGCGATCACCAGGTGGTTGTAGAGTGAGTGATAAGGTCACAGCCTGAGCCTCCTTTTCTCTAGGCTAAACACCCCCAGCTCCTTCAGCTGTTCCTCATTAGCCTTGCGCTCCAGTCCCTTCACCAGCTCCGCTGCCCTTCTCTGGACGCACTTCAGTACCTCAGTGTCCTTCGTGAATTGGGGGGCTCAGAACTGGACACAGCATTCGAGGTGTGGCCTCCCCAGTGCCCAGCACAGGGGGACAATCACCGCCCTGGTCCTGCTGCCCACACTATTGCTGACACACAAGGCCAGGTTGCAGCAGCCTCCTTGCCCACCTGAGCACACCCCGGCTCCTGTTCAGCTGCTATCAACTAGCACTTCCAGGTCCTTTTCTGCTGAGCAGCTTTCCAGTCACTCTTCCCAGCTGGGTGGAATCCTGCTGCCCCAGTGCAGGCAGGAGCAGTCTTGGGGCTTCTTCCTCACTGCTCAGCCCAAGGCTAGCACAGGAGCGTGGGGAACTTGTTTTTAATGGCAACTGGGCACCTCCTGTGTGTATCCCGATTACAGGCCACTGGCTACAAAATTGTTAACCAAACTGTAATTACAGGCTGCTCAACACCTCTGCTGCTGTAGTGCAGTACCAGGGAATGTGTCTGCTCATCCTGACACTTGCCAGAGGTGTGGAGGGACCATGTAAATGATGAAGTGATGATGGGGCTACATCTTCATTAGTAACACATTCCCCATATTTACGCTGTGTGCCTGCCGTGTAGGGAGGTGGTAAAATGCTTGTGGATGGGGTTTTGCTGCTGGGAGTGTTGGCTCCAGATATTCACCTGTGCCTGCTTGGGTAGGAGCTGCAGGGCAAGTGAGTGCTTCCAGAAGTGATGACACACCACTTGCATCAATTCATTAGTGATTTAAACAAAAAAATTTACAGTATGCTTTACAAACAATGTGCCTGATGGTTTGTTTTGGTAAGAAATCTGCTAAGGTCACTAAATTATCTCTACTTAGAATGAGAGGGAAGAAGAAGAGCTTTTCCAGAATACACAATAATAATTCACGTGGAATTTAGGGGAGAAAGGAATGTACCCATAAAGAATCATTAAATGGAAAACAAAGAGAGTTTATTGACTGAATGATACTATCTTATATAGAATTTGCCCAGTACACAAGGACAAAGCTACAGGTGATACTGATTTATTAATAAAATATAGTACCGTAAGTGGTTGGAAGCACCTTGGTGCAAGGATAACACAGTATATGATAAAACTCCAAAATTACTCTATTTGGGGACAGCATTTATAGTTAGCTATTGCTGATAATCTGTATCTTTTAGGCTGTATAATTCCCCTGAGATTACAGCTTCTGTGAGGCCACTCTGTGTATGTTATATCTGAAGGGAAACACAAATGTCCTGGGATGCTGCATGGATATCTGGAAGGCTTGGTTTCTTTCTTGATCCTTAGCGTCTTGTGACATCTTGTGGAAACAGCTGACATTACGCCCACAGTGAATTTCTTATAAATACTACTGGGGTCTTTCATGATTTCAATATACAAATAAACCCTCATCAAACTAGCAAGATTTCTGAGAGTATTGAGCTTGATGGTGGGAAGGCACAGGGGAAGGACCCTCTGATGCCCAGTGCTCCTCAGAGCTCCTCCTTGCCCTGCTGCCAGCTGAGAGCTTGCCAGGTGTAGTTGCCTCTGTGAGTCACTGTCTTCCAGCCAAGGGACAAAGTCCTTCCGAGCAGGAGCTGCCCTTGGCAGGAGAAGGGAGGCTGTGAGTGACCAGGCTGAGCTCTCCCCATCCTTCTGTGGCCCTAGGGCTGTACTGCTCTCTAGGTCCTTCAAGTCCAGCTTTGTGCTGCCATCCCCTTCTCTCCCTCGGGAAAATGTTGCCCATTTCTTGGAAGACAACTGAGGGTCAAGGCTAAAGCTTGTTTCTTGTTCAGATCCTTTTATGCTGTTGCTTTTTCTCGTGTTTCCCAAACTGGGGGAATCTGAGGCGAGCAGAGAGACCTGCCTGGAGCCCACAGCTTGTGCCACAGTGGCTGAGGAGACCTGAAAAGAGGTTGTAGCCAGGTGAGGGTTAATCTCTTCTTCCAAGTAACAAGTGACGAGAGGAAATGGCCTCAAATTGTGCCAGGGGATGTTTAGATTGGATTTTAGGAAAAATTTCTCCACGGAAAGAGTTGTCAAGCATTGGAACCATCTGCCTAGGGAAGTGGTTGAGTCACCATCCCATGCGGGATGTAAAAGATGTGTAGATGGGGTACTTAGGGACATGGTTCAGAGGTGGCCTTGGCAGTACTAGGTTGGACTTGATATTGAGGGTCTTTTCCAACCTAAATGTTTCTAGGATTCTATTTAAATGCAATCGCTCATTCAAATTTTTCAAACCCTGCAAATTCTACTGAAGTTATTTTGTTGGAGTGCCACTACTTTTAAGTCATGACATTGCCCCTAATAAAAGGCTGCTATAAGGTGTCCCTGGTCCCTCTCTCTTCCAGGCTGAGTATCCCCAGCTCTCTCAGCCTGTTACCATAGGAAGCTCCAGCCTTCTGACCATTTCCATAGCTTCCTCTGTACTTGCTCTAAGAATTCCATGAGGTTTTCCTGTGCTGGGGATCCAAGACCTGGATGCAGCACTGCAGGTGAGGTCTCACCAGAGCATAGGGGCAGAATCCCCTCCCTCACCTGCTGCCCACACTGTGGGATGAACCCAGGACACTTTTGGCTTTCTGGATGCAAGTGCACATGGCCAGCTCGTATCCAACCTCTCATCCACCAGCACCCTCAGGTCCTTCTCTTTAGGGCTGCTCTCAATCCACTTGTTCCCCAGCCTGTGTTGATACCAGGAGTTGCTCACCCGGGTGCACATCTCGCACTTGGCCTCACTGAACATCATTAGGGTTCCCACATCCTTCACCTGAAATGCACCTGAGCTCATACACAAGGCTCATACTTTCAGAGTATTCAAGATTTTTCCCTTTAAGGTACATGACTCTGAGAAATCTTCTCAAAGTAGGACCTCTCTCTTTTGAAGAGACTCAGGGGGGACCTCATTGCTCTCTACAGCTACCTTAAAGGAGGTTATAGTGAGCTGAGGGCTGGTCTCTTCTGCTGTGCCAACAGTGTGAGGACCAGAACAAACACACTCAAGCTGAGGCAGGGGAGATTCAGATTAGATATTAGAAAAAAAAAAAAATCACTGTTTGGGTGGTCAGACATTGGAACAGACTGCCGAGGATGGTGGTGGAATCACCATTCGTGGAGATGTTTGAGGCATCTGGGTCTGCCGATGTGGTTTAGGGGTTACAGTGGCAGTGCGGGGCTGACAGTTGCACTGGACGATTCTATGACACCAAACCGATTTCGGGATTTGGGAACGCCAGGAAGGCTCACTTCGTTCTAAGGGCTTTAAGTTTTCATACAGAGTCGACTGGCAGTCACCGTCCAAAAGACTCAACCATCCATTCACTCGTCTTGACGCGTTCCTCATGAAGAGGCAGAGGCAGAGGCTCAGGCTCCCAGTCCCCGTGGGAGCCCCGCGAGCAGCACCGCGGACAACGGCGCACAAGCAGCTCGCTCCCTCACGGCTCTCCCGCCATCGGCCCGCGCATGCGGAGCGGGGCGGAGCGGCCATTGCCGTCAGTTCCGGCGGTAGCGGCAGCGGCAGCGGGGCGGCTCCTGTCCCGGCTGAGTGCCGCTTCCCCGGTTACCGCCCGGCAGCCGCGTCCCCCTGTCCCGGCTGTGAGTGCCGCTTCCCCGCTTCCCGCCCGGCAGCCGCGTCCCCCTGTCCTAGAGCGGTTCCTGTCCCGGCTGTGAGTGCCCCTCTCCCGGTTACCGCCAGTCTCCGCTGCCCCGAGACCGGCTCCTTCCCGGGCTGTCAGTGCCCCTTCCCCGGTTAGCCCCGGGCAGCCGCTTCCCCCAGAGCAGCTTCCCCGCGCCTTTCGCTGCCCCTCAGCCCCTTCCTGACGGGGCTGAGGGGTGTGCGCGACTCTGTGCGCTTGGCGCTTCGGCAGTTTATTCGTTTTCTCCGCTAAACTTGGCCGGCCCAGCGCGGGATGTGCCCGGGGACAGGGACAGGGGGAGCTCCAGCCAGCCTCCTGCCCGCCCGCTGCGGCCTCTGCCGGGGGAAGTGTCAGGACTGTGCTGCTGCCCTGGGCATGGGGCTGCTCCCTGGGAATGGGGCTGCTGTCCTGGGAATGGGGCTGCTGTCCTGGGAATGGGGCTGCTGTCCTGGGAATGGGGCTGCTGTCCTGGGAATGGGGCTGATGCCCTGGGGGGGGGGGAATGGGGCTGCTGCCCTGGGAATGCGGTTGCTCCCTGGGAATGGGGCTGCTGTCCTGGGGAGTGGGGCTGCTCCCTGGGGAGTGGGGCTGCTCCCTCGGAATGGGGCTGCTGCCTTCGGAATGGGGCTGCTGTCCTGGGAATGGGGCTGCTGTCCTGGGAGTGCGGCTTGCTGTCCTGGGAATGCGGCTTGCTGTCCTGGGAATGGGGCTGCTGTCCTGGGAATGGGGCTGCTGCCCTGGGAGTGGGGCTTGCTGTCCTGGGAATGCGGCTTGCTGTCCTGGGAATGGGGCTGCTGCCCTGGGGAGTGGGGCTGCTCCCTCGGAATGGGGCTGCTCCCTGGGGAATGGGGCTGCTCCCTCGGGAATGGGGCTGCTCCGGGGAATGGGGCTGCTCCTCGGGAATGGGGCTACTCCTTGGGAATGGGGCTGCACCCTGGGAATGGGGCTGCTGGGCAAACCTCGGGCAGTGCAGTGGGAGAGGGGAGGTACAGTCGGTGGTTCTGAAGAGCCCTTTTCCTCCAGGCAGCTGCTTCTCTGTCACCTGTGCCCCCGTGGGCTCGGAACTCATCGTTGTGCCTGTAAAACCAATGTTTGTTTTGTTTTGTTTTTTCCATGCGTTTGGTTTTGTGGAGGTTTGGTTTGTCTGTGTTTTTTGGTGGTAGGTACGTTTCAGGGTGTGCTTTGGAGCTAAAATCCACCAAGGGATCCGTGGGGTCCGGGAGGTCTCAGACATGAAAGCACTGACAACTGTGTAAAATTTGGTGATCCCGATTTGGTGCCTGTTTAAATCTCACCCCACACTGGTGCCTTAAATTGCTAGTAGAAAATTTTTAGACGCAGACACACAGTATAGGAAAGGGATTTTACCTTGGTTTAATAGGATCCCAGATGTGCACCGACGAACAAGCAAAAAGCTCCCACGATATCCCCCGTATACAATTTATGGACAGCTTAGATTAGAATACCTATCTAAAAGTCTCCAATAAGAAGTCTAACAAATGAAGTAATTGCCCCCTTATTAAAATTGCTCCCCTCCCAAAAGATTACTACTTAGTTTACAAAAAACATGTCTCAGTGATGGAGCTCTGTTCAAGGTTGTGCGTCATGCTTTGCGATTGTGGATATGTTTTGTCTTCCCCAAAGGATTCTGAGCAGGGCAAGGGGTACTAGGGTGATAGACATGTAGGGTTAAGATACAGGGAGTAAAAAGTACAGGAACGGGGAAGGGTAAAAGGTTATATACAAAGAGAGTATAAAAGTAAAATAAAAAATACAAAAAACCCATCAGGCATCAACACAATTTTCCTTTATTCCCCAAGAAAATGGGAAGAGCCTGAGTCTGACAGGATCTTCAGAGCTGGTATTTCTGCCCAGTGGCTGTGATAGAGATTCTGCTGCCCCACGTGTGCACTGGCTCGTGTAGCCGCACAGGGAGGGAGATTCAATTGGAAAACCCTGTTTTACAGATTTTTTGTTTGATAGGTGACTAAGAGTACTCCTTATGCACAGTGTAATGTCAGTAGGCTGCATGGTTGAAAGTTTAGTAAAATGATGAAGCAATATTAGTATTGTAGCACATATATTCAAGATGCAGAAGTGTTTAGCATCAAAGTCCTGGTTTGTTTCAGTAACGCCATGTACTTCCGAATGTTAAAAAATAATACACTCTTTTCTTTCACTAGCCTGCAGTTGATGCAAAATGAGTGTTCCTGACTACATGCAGTGTGCTGAGGATCATCAGACCCTCCTGGTTGTGGTTCAGCCCATTGGCATTGTACCTGAAGAGAGTTTTTTCAGGATCTACAAGCGCATTTCAGCCGTGAGCCAAGTGAACGTGCGCGACTCGCAGCGAGTGCTCTACATCCGCTACAGGCACCATTATCCCCCCGAGAACAATGAGTGGGGGGACTTTCAGACACACCGCAAAGTCGTGGGGCTGATCACTATCACTGACTGTTCTTCTGCAAAGGAATGGCCCCAGACTTTTGAAAAATTCCATCTGCACAAGGAAATGTATGGTTCGACCCTCTACGATTCCCGGTTGTTTGTCTTTGGGCTTCAAGGAGAGATTGCAGAGCAGCCCCGCACTGATGTGGCGTTTTATCCCAGTTATGATGAATGTGAAACTGTGGAGAAGAGAATAGAAGATTTTATCGAGTCCCTCTTCATAGTGCTGGAGTCAAAGCGGCTTGACAGAGCCACTGATAAGTCTGGAGACAAGATCCCCCTCCTCTGTGTTCCTTTTGAGAAGAAGGATTTTGTAGGTCTGGACACCGATAGTAGGTAAGCAGCTACTTTTGTCAGCTCACGGGTCTTAAAAAAACATCTGTGGCACTTGCCAGCCTCTAGGATAAGCCTATTAGAAAGGGCAAGGTGAGCCTTGTTCAAAAAGAGGCTGTGCCCTGATCTTTCTGTGTCTGCCTGCTGTAGTTTCAGAGAATATAACTTGTAGTCTCACCATATTTGATGTTCTGAGCTTGTTTACATATTCATGTAATTGATGAAGCTCATCAAATAGCACGAAGTAGTCACTGGGATGGTTTGACAGATTCTGCTGTAATGAGACTTTTTGCTGGAAAACTTCCAGTGTCTTATAGATTTACAGTATTAATTAAATGATTCAGTTAACATCAATGAAACTAATTTTATAACATGTTGAGTAGCATTTGACTAATCCTTATTGTATTTTTTCCTCTAAGCCTCTGTCTACTTTTTCATGCAATGAGACAATGACTGTTTATTTTGATGATGAAGTCCAACATCTTTCCCTGTCTTTGTTTTGTGGAATTATTTACCGCTTTTTACCTGTCTTGTTTTGCTCCCTGTTTGCTACAGCTGTTTGTTTTTTGTATGTTAGAGTTTCCCCCTCCCCCATTTTTCCTTCCTCCTCATGTGCATACTCATCTGTCCGATTTGAGTGTTGCATAGTTCTTGTGCAAGGGATAAGTAATTCTGGCTTGATACCTGCAGGCAGGTGCAAAATCTGTTTGACTCTGCTGTGTGCAGTCAAATCCAGGGGATGGAAGCAACCACCCTTTGTCCTGGCAAAGACAGAGGTGTGGAAGCCCTAAAAAAACACAGGGTGTGCATGGAAATAATAGTGTTCATATCTGTGTTATACTGTAGGGATGCCAGCAGTGCTTATTACTGTGTGTAAAAACTCAGAGTTGTCCAGGCAGGTTTGTGAAGCCTTTAGATCACATTAATCAGCTCTGCCTGCACAGTTAGTCCTGGCCTTAGAAACAGGAAGAAAGCATTTGAGGCTTCTAATTAGTTTGAAATTGTTTGTTAAATTATCTCTGGTTGCTTGAACGACCACCAGTACCCCTGTGCCCTGCCCCTCTTTGGTGAGCACTTGAACTGGCTCTGGCTTGTTGGTCCCTGGTTTGTCCCTGCACTATTACTCAATTATCAAAATAAATTACTGTGTTACTGCTTTTTGTACGTGGGTGGTAAAGTTGTGTGGACTGGACAAGCCTTTTTTAGAATCTTGTCTTTAATTACTCAGTTTGAATTAATTTTGATTGAATGCAATCAAAATTTCCTGTTCCAATTAGGTAAGAAAATTATAATTGTAGGCCAAAAATCTCAAAATCAGAATGAATTCTGCTGTTCAGTTGTGTCTTCTAAAAAATTGTGCTTCGGAAATTGGTTTCTTAGATAAATGACTTATTTCTGAGCAGTGGCTCTGTTGTAGCTAGTGGGGAATATTCCTTGTGAAGTTCTGAAGTGGTGGGGAGCTCGAGTGACAGCAGAATGTGTGTCCACACATCTCCAAGCAGACATTTGATGCTGTTGCAGTGAGGAGTTCAAACAGATTGAGTGTGATGCTTCAGTTCTTTGCAGAATGGAAGGTGTGTGACACAGGAGTTTATCCAGAGTCAGTCACTGGCTCAGCACTGCACACACCTTTGCTGGGATGTTTGAATACCAAACAGCGTTTCAGGAAGTGTGGATCAATGGATGTGCTTGAAATGTTTGCTGCACCAAACTGCTCTAAGGAAAGGTGTTAATTATTCCAGTGGTTCAGTTCAATAGTTAGAAAGTTCTTCAGGTTTATTTTGCTATGGAGTTAGTACTTCTGATTGCTCTAAAACTTAGGATTTATGCATTAAAACTTAAGAAAGCTGAGTGAAAATACATTTTTAACTGCTCTGCACAGGAGCCTTTGTAGAGACCTTTCATGTGGCCTGATGCATCTCTGCCCTCTGTGTTCTAAAGCAGAAACTCGTGTCCATGGGATAGGGTTGAGTTTATTAAACTAAATTAAGACTTTCGAGCCAAAGTCTTTGGATGTGAACTGGTGATAATATTGGATTTTATTACTTGGGAGTTTTTTGTTGCTTGAGTTGCAATAAAAGGATTTTATTTTAGTGCATCCCCTTTAGTGACAGATTCACTAATTAAGGGAAAGCATTGCATACTGGGGAGATACAGGGCTAGGAAGGACCTTTTTCAATGGAGACCAGTTTCTATTTTTGCAAGATTGGATGTATAATTCTGTTCAGGGAGGGCTAAAGGTTGTTTGAATGCAGCAAATGGGTATGAGAACATCTGGCAGAACAACTTTTGCTGCTTCGTTGGCAGCATAATGGTTTTACAGAATGAAATAAAAACATGATGATATTGAGATACTAAGGTAAATGAAACAGCTTTTTCTAGAACAGGTGGAAATTTCTAAAGGATTAAAGGCAAAGAATATCCCTTTGATCTTTTTTATATACTTTCTGTCCATGTTCAGTTTTCTTATATAATATATCCCAACTTCCCAGTCAGTGTGCAGCCGACTACTTAAAAAGCTCAAATGTTCTATATTAAATAGATGGAAGACACACTCTCTGTGTGTGAAACAGAGGGTATATCTCTGCTTCTGTAATTGTGGATGCCTACTTAGGCTAAATAAGCATATATTTTTCTATAACTTCTAAAATTGAAGTTAAATTTCAGTGTGCAGCAAAGATCTACTTAAATGTGTGGTGCAGCTGTAACCTGGACTATTGAACTGGGATGATAGATTGAGTGAAAATATGTAAAGAATTTACATGGGACATAGTAAATCTGATCACATGATTTAATTCATGATCACACAAGGACTAATTAAATCATTGAACATTGTTTCTTAAAAGATACTTTTCTGCATTTAATTTTAGTGTCAAATATTAAAGTTAGTATTTATGTGATGATCAGGGCTGTATATATCAACCTGATCTCCCTCACCCAGTTAGACTTGCATTAGCTTGGTTGCATAATAGTTGCAATATGATTGGTTCTTTTAAGATGGAAAGTTAATGAATTAGGAAGATGAATTATTATGCTGCATTTCAAATAGGGTAATTCTTTAATAAAGAGAGGATGATCTTTGTCTTTTGCTAGTTGCTTTTGTGATGAGCAGGAGAGACACATTCCCATAATTCAGATGATAACATACACAAACTCACTGTATCATGTATGTAGAAGAACTTTTTTCGGCTGGTAGAAAACTTCATGTATAAAAAATAGCAGGTTAAGTCCTAAAAAGTTTTGAAGAAAGGTGGTCCTGTTAAACAGAAGTTGTAGGACTGAGAGGCTCACCTTGGTTTAATTCCTGGAACATTCAGCCAAGAAGGGATTTTGGCAAATTGATTTATTTTTTCTTCCTGTTTCTTCAGCTGTAAATTGGGTAAAATATATGATTAAAGGGCTGCTGAGAATGATTGAAAAAGCTTCTGAAATCAGTTGCACTTCATAGTTTTTTGTAGAGGCTGGGAGCTTGATGGAGAACAATGGAAGCACATGTTCTCATTATGATAAAAACATTCTACAAGCTGAAAACTAAGAAACATGTGCCAGAAATACTGAAAATCCCATTTGTTTTAAGTTTTCTATTTTATTTCTCTTTTCAGCTAAAAAATAAACATAAGTGTGATTGTAAATCTACTTGGATAAGCTCATTTTAATGTTGTTTACATCAGTTTGTGTCTTAGGTTATTTCTTTTTTTAATACTGGCATCCGTTAAATGCTGTGGAGTGATGAGAATGTAGGGCCCTGTTTATAGATTTGTCTTTCTCCACTTGGTGTCATAGCTGGCATTTGTGCACTGATTTATGAAAGTTGATGATCTCAGTATGTGTATGTGGCTGTTAATTTTCTTTCTGTTCTCTGTCTTTCTAATTTCTGTTTTGTTCCTTTCTGTTTTTTTCCCCCCTTCTTCTCTCATACTGCCCTGTGAGTTTGTTGTTGGGTCTAAAAAGGTAGGCTGTGATTGTGTATCTTTGAAAATAGTTAGCTTTCTTCCCATGTCCTGCCTCTCCACTTCGCCTTCATTGCATATTTTAGTGTTGCTTTTTATCTTTATTTTTCAGTACACACAAAAATAATTGCTGCCTGGAGCCTCACTACTGCAGTTGTCCCCTTTTGGCGCATTTGGCAATTATATTTGGTAGCAGTGCTGAGTTTTTTTGTAGGACACACATAGTCTGCTTAGGCGGCTGCTGGCCTCTGGAATTTGCTTTATTTTTGAAACTCCAAAGCCATGAAGCTGTTGCTGCCTGTGTTTGGTTTCCAAATTCAAAAGTTCTGGCAGTCGACCCAACGCCGTAGCTGTGTCTCTTTAAGTCTGGATAATGTTATGATTGGTGATATCTATAGCTCTGCATGCTAACTGGAATTAGTAGAACTTGATGGAAATTTTCGTTGGAGCATTTTGCATGAATTTGATTTTGCATGTTCCTTGTTTGTAAATTTAGTCAAATTTTGAGGATCCAGAAATTCTGTCAAACCTGTTTCTGGATGGTTTGTAGTGAAAATAAATACTGTCTTGAAATATAATACCATTGCACTGAATTTTCCATAAATTATCCTGGGATCCTAGAAAAGGGCTGGAGATGAAAGAATAAAGCACATATCCTATAGAGCAAATGAGGCAAAAATGAAAATTGAGTAGTTCTTCGTAGTTCCTTGAACAGAATTTTTGTTCTTCACTTTGAAGTAGTAGCAGTGGTCACTGGTGGTGTTTGTGGTTATTCCTGTGAATATAAGAGTGTGTTTGGTAGAGAATTAACTAACTTCGGAGAATAAGATTTTGAAGTAGTTCTGTAGTCCATGGAATTTTTCCCTGTGGTGAGGTCCTTCAGAAGAGGAGTTTGGATGAGTGACACCAAGGAGCATTCCATGGGTGGTCCTGCTGGGGGTGGCACTGCCTTCCTTGGGATGTTTCTGAGTGCATCACACACAGGAAGGGCTTTGGAGTGTGTCTTGGGGTGAGAATTGGGTGCTTCTTTGAAATTTCATGTTGTAAATGATCTTCCAGAGGAAAAATTAATAGGAACTGCTCTTGGCAATTCCTAGTAAAGTGGCCTAGAAAAAGGTTGTCCTCTTATCCTAAAGGAAGTAATTGTTAATTTACATGGGCGTCCTGTCCTCAAATAGATCAGGATTATGCAGGAGAGAGCCAAAATATTTAAACAGTGTTTTAATAAAAAATAAATCAGAAAGAAGACATCTGTAAACTTCTCACTTGCAGCTTTCTGACCAGGTTCTTCAGCTAAACCTGTGAAGCAAAACTAGCTTGGTATTAAAATAGGCAATCATAATTTTATATTTTATCATATTTTATATAAATATACATATATGCATATAGGGAGATTTTTCCCATTAAGTTTGCATCCCAGTATGCATTGAAGAAACAGTGAATCCCTTGGACCTGCTTTTAAGGACTTGATGTTGTAGACACTGGAGTTTTTTAAAAAGAGGCTTCCCAAATATGAAGTAAATTAAGTTTTGCTGTCTGTGGAGAATGGATTTCATTTCAGTGAAGCCTTTGCCTTTTGTCTTTTTGGACATACTTGAAGGAATTCAATTCATTGTACTTAATTGTGAGTGCCTAATTGAGACACAGTTTATACATTTGTTTGGTACAAACTTACTCTATAATTAGTGAAAAAATATTTTCCAAAAGGATGGCAAAGACTTGCAGGCACTGTAGGAGGTGGATCCTGTCTTGGCACCACCTTGTAGAGCCTAAAAATAGGTGGAATGAATTCAGTCTTTGAATAATAAATAGTAAATTTCTTCGTCACCAGGAATAAATTGTCTATTTGTCTATAAATAAGGAGAGTTTCCCAAAGAACAGTGGTTTTTTTATGAGCAATTTTTATTGATGTCTGGGTGAATAAATGCCTTCAAACTTCACATATATTGATGTGCATAAATCAGCAGCAAAATCAAGTTAGGAAGGGCTGTTGGTGAGGCTGTGTGATGGAAATGATTCCAGTATCAGGTCCTGATTTAGGAGTCAGGCATCATCTCCTTTCCTTTGCTGTATGACTCATATTTATGAACCTAATCACATGCCAGCAGGAAAATCTGGAAAAACACTTGTAAACTACAGTTTTGAGAGAATAAGAAATTTAATTTGTCTATAAACATAGACATTGCTTGAAAGTGTAGAGACAGGGAACTGGAAGTGTTAGCATTTTTGGAAGGAATTATAGCTGTGTAATGGAACAGTGATTCTCCAATTCCACTACTTATGTAAAAAAACAACAAAAAAAAAGTTAAAGCAAAATAACATTTATAATCTTATTTTCATTCCGGAGTGCAGAGATTAGGAAAACCTGATTTATAACCAATTTATACTGTCCTGTGCAATGCTGATTCAAGATTACAAAGGAACTTTTTGGTGGAGTTATTTTTCTATAACTCCACCAAAATCTCAAATCTCCAACTGAAATCTTGGTAAGATTTGGTGCCCTTCCATAGCTCATGCAGAGCAGCTTTACTTTTCGCTTTAAATTTTCTTGCATTTTTCATCTTAAAAAGATCTATAAAGTACATGCTTGTTGAAAAATAAAAGATAAATATTTCAATTTCTTGGCATATCTGAAAGATAAAGAACAACAGTTGTATTGAGCTTCATTAAATGTCAACATCTTCACATCAATTATGAATATGGTGTGATAGATCAGAAAAGTGCAAACATTTATATAGGAATTATTTGTAACTTTTTAGAAAGAGAGAAGCAATAAAGACATAATTCTTGTCTCCTTTTATTATTTCCACTTTTTTTTGTTAAACAATAACACTGGTTCAAATAGCTTTTCTCTTTTTATAAGAACATTGTCTGTACTTCTGTATATCTTCTCTTTTTAAATTTCTGTCCCCCATCCATATAATTCAGTTACTTTCTCTTCACCTACTTTTTCCAAACCAACTGCAAGGATTAAGACATTATTTGGTGGCTGAAAAGATGCTTCTCTTTGGTGTAAACTACCCAAGCCAAACTAATAGCCTTGAAATCAAAATAAACCAGTAACATGTAATTGTTTGGATTCTTGCCATTTCTCCTGGCCTTTCTGCCTTAAAATCAAATGGAAATAAATGAATATCCTTATTCCTATCCTTATATTTCATACATTCTTTTGACATATGTATCCAATAATGAGCAACATCTACAGCAATTCTTTTCATTAAAATTTCATTTTTGATAAACTTTTATTTTAGTTTAAACCATCCAAAGAAGTAAGAGTCTATTTTTCCTTGGTGTTACGTGTGGAAAATGAACTTGCATGCCTCTCTCTGTGTACTTAGAAGACAGAACAATAGGATATGCCATCAGAGTAATACAGATAAATTAATACCTAAGTTGACATTTCAATTTTTCCCTAAAAAACCAGTTAAATAAGACAGAGCAAAGACATTCATGCTAGGGGATGTTTTTGCAGGAGGGAGAACAGTGGGATTGCTGATGGACTTGTGAGAGCAGAGTTGTTCTGAACTGACACTTCAATCATGAGGTGTTTTCCAAGTCCAGTATGTCTTGCTTTGCATCTCTTATGTTTCTTTAGCTGGAACTTATTTTTAAAAAAAGAAAAAATAAGGGTAATGCCTTCATAACAACAGATTTATGGCTAAGTTGCCTTTTCAGCTGTACCGAGGTATCTGTTTAATATATTCAATAGGCTTTTCCTGTCCATTTGGAAACGTCACCATTTATTTTAAACTGTAAAAAAAAAAGTAAGAAGAAAAACCCTGTCAGCTGTTGCCTGAAGTGATTGTGCTTTTTCACTCATCATCCCTTTAAAAGAAGGGTCTGGGAGCAGGGGGAGGTTTGTGAGGTCTGGAGGGGTTTGAGGAGGTTCTGGGCCACCACCACCTTTGGGCTGTGTGTGGAGAGGGTTCCAGCAGAGGAGAGCAGAGGGCCAGAGCAGGATTTTGGAAAGGTCATCTTTAATATGCTCAGAGCCAAAATGTGAGGGATTCCATGGGAAGCATCCATGGAGTGCTGGGATTTGTTCAAGAACAGCTTCCTGAAAGCACAAGAACAATCTATTCCCTACTGAGGGAAAGGAAAATGGCAGAACAAGAGACCACCCTGGCTTAACAATGAGCCTTTGGGTGTGCTGAAAAAGCAAAAAAACAGCATATCAGTTATGGAAAGGCAGCTAAATACTGACTGTAGTCTGCAAGGGCCTTGCTTTGGAGGTTTTCAGGGTGTGTGACTCTAGCTGTGCAGATGCTATGTAGCCAAAACTTGTGATACATTGCTTTTTTCCAATTTATCCTCAAATCGTGCATATTACGTTAGTTAGCATTCATACTGGCTATTTGCTCAGAGACAGAATAAATTAATGTTGATCTGCTATTAAGGAGGAAAGAAAATTGACTTTAGGTGTTTATTACCTCCAATAAACATTCCCTGCAGTAACTGAAGTGCACCTTTCATTTTGCAGGCACTATAAGAAGCGCTGCCAGGGCCGGATGAGGAAGCACGTCGGAGATCTGTGCTTGCAGGCTGGGATGTTGCAGGATTCCTTGGTGCATTATCACATGGCAGTGGAGCTGCTGCGCTCTGTCAATGACTTCCTGTGGCTTGGAGGTAGGATTAGGTGGTGGTAGTTGCTAAACCCAAGGAAATAAAACTGTCCTCTATCATTTCCTTAGGCATCGAGAGAAGTAGGAATGATTTTGGGGACCAAAGTCTGAATATCAGGTGTGAGTAAGAATTAAGTTGAAGTAAAAAGAGGTTAATAAGAATGAGAAAGCAATGTGTTTAGGAAAACCTAAGCAGGATAAATTATGTCACTGTAGTATGTACTTAAAAAAACCTGTGTCTGAAATTTTAATGATTCCTGGGAAAGCATTTGATTTTTTTCACTGGATTGTATGAGTGTTTTAAAAATATTTCCTATGGGTGTCCACTGTGGACTGTTAGGAACAGATTTTTGCCTTTATGTCTACCAAAGCTGCAAGTGTTAAACTTCCACTGGCATAACCTCCTTTAATATTAGGTCCTAGGATTTACTTTTTTCCCCTGCTTTTCCTTCATCCTTTCCTTTTCTTTTTTTCATACCTGCTTTTTATTATTTATTGGACATATAAATGATCTTTGAGCACCATTTCTGCTTCTCAGTTTCATACTCATTCAGGACAATCACTGTCTCCAGTTTTTAGCTTTCTCATTCCATGTGGAAATCCATTTATCTTCCTAATGGCCCTGTGGGTTACATACTATGAAAACCTTAACATATTTTGACCTCCCACTTCTTTCCTTCTACACTTCCAATAATTTGAATGGCTCAGGATTCCTCAAACAGGAAAGGAAAAATTTCCTCCTTGTGCAAAGCATGAACATATTTTAAGGCCCATCTGTTGGGCTACCAAATTATACCTAGAGACCTCCAGGGGACACTTCCAATCCAAATTATTTGATGAGTCTGTAAGTCTGATCTCCTTCTTACATCACATCCAGTTAAAGCAGATTGTTCAGGGACCTGTCCACCTGAGTTTCTGATATATTTAATAATGGAAGTTCTACATTCCTTGAGCCTCCTGTTCTAACATTTTGCTGGTTATAATTTGAAAAAACCCCACAACAAAACATGAACTGGTCCTACCTTAAAGCAGTACTTCCTTGTGTTGACCCTTATCCAACCTCTGCCCCTCTGAGAAGCACCTGACTCCCTCTCTTCCCTACCTTCCCAGCGGGTGTTTCAAAGGCAGCAGGAACATCAACCTTCAGCCTCTTGTTCTTTAAGCTGAACAAGCCCAGTTCTTCCTGCTTCTCATATGCCATGAACTGCAGTCCCCTGGCCATTTTTTGATGGCTTTCCACCAGACTTGCTTTGGGACGAGGCCTCTGCCAGCCCCTATCTCCAGCCTCTCTGCACTGAAGGCCCTCCTGTTTCCCCAATTTCCTGCCCTCCTGTTTCCCCCAATTTGGTATCACCCAGGAAGTTTCTGGATGTGTTTTATGCAATCATCCAGGAAGTTAAGGAAGACATGAGTATTGTCCCCCCGAGGGACACCACTGGTCACAGGCAGCCATTTGGGTCTGGCAGTCCAGGTGATTTTCCACCTGCTTTAGAGGCAGCTATCCAAATCTTAAAAATTTGACTGTAAGCATGCTGTGGGAGAACATCTGTAAAGGTCTTTTGAAAGCCAAAATACACCACATCCACTGCTGTTCTTTGTCCACTGAGCTTATCATCTCATCACAGGAGGCAGTGAGGTTGTCAAAGACTGACTTATCCTCGATACATCAATGTGTGCTGTTCCCAGACACCCTCTTTCTCTTCATGTGATTCCAGAAGGATTTCTGTAAAGCCTTTCCAGGGAGCTGATGTTGATCTGCCTGTTCTGGTACTTCTTTCTTGAAGAAGATGATAACATCCCTTTTTCCAGCCATTGGAAACCTCCCCCAGTTGGCATGAACCTGTTGGAGGTGATGAGAGAGTGGTCCCACCTTGGTCAGCTCTCTTGGCATCTTCCTGGTTTTGTGGAATTGCATCCAGTTATGTGCTTTTCCTGTCTGCTTCCTCTACTGTGACAAATTCTTCCTCCTACAGATTCTTTTAGTAGGACTGGGGCAATGGGAGCTCTGAGGGTGAACACAGAAGTGAAAAGCACATTGAGTATCCCAGGCTTTTCCATGGCCTTTGTCACTAGGTCTACAGTCTGAGGCATATTTTGTTTGTGCAAATGGACTTTACTACATGATACTTCACTTGAAAATATCTCTACTAATCTGTTGGCTTTTTTACTTTTCTCTACAGCTGCTCTTGAGGGGTTGTGCTCAGCATCTGTCATCTATCACTACCCAGGTGGCACTGGGGGCAAAGTTGGCTCTCGCAGGGCTCAAGGAGGTTCTCTTTCTGCTGAGGCAGGCAACAGGCACAGGCCAGGTAAGGATGGGATTCCAGTTTTGTTCTGTTTGCCACCACTGAACATCTGAAAACTTCTCCCTGCTTGCTAACTCTGTAAAATTACACTGATGACAGGATTAGCCAGAGGAGGGGGGCTGGGGGGAAGAATTGTGGTTTTTTTAAAGGTTTTTACGACGACTTTTCTGTTTTGGTGTTAGTGTCAACACATATGCTTTGCATAGAATTGCAAAGCTTTTGATTTCTTCACCTGATTGTTAGTAGTGTCTGTATTTGAATTTTTCTGGGGGAGATGCAGACAGTTTTTGTCAAGTAGATATGATGTGGCAGAGCTGCATGTATCAAAAAGAGTAAGTTGGGTACATTTTATTCAGCAGTTTTTTGCTATTCTGAAGTCAACATTTAATAAATAGATTTCATTGATGAAATGCCAATAAACCAGTGTAATTTTTAAGGTTTTGTATACTTTTTCTAAGCTCTTGGATTGCAATAGAGATGGCTGAGGAGAAATATGAGGGTGATCTGTAATACAGTAAACATTGTGGAAGAGGATGGGTAGGAATCAAAGGTTCAGTGTTTCTTTCAAAAGAAGAACTGGAGGACATCAAACAGAGCTTAGCAGATGGAGAAGCAGATGAAAGGAATTACTCTTTCCATAGGTATGACATGGAACTGCTTGTCATCCACATCTGTACTGTGATGGAGGCAAGGCTGCTGCAGCTCCATGTTCCCAAGCTCCAGACAGGCATGAGGCTGAGCAGGCATTCCTCGTGTCACTGAGCTGCTGGGCTTCACCCCCAGCCAGCTCTGTTGGCTCTGATTTATTTGGTTATTGGGGTTCAGCTGATGGTCACAGATCCTCTCTGCTCCTTTTGTGTGCACATGAGCCTGGCACATAACCTGGCACTTGTCACATGGTGTTAAGGCACCTGAAAGTTTCTGTGGCTTCCAGGAGAGGCTGGGCTGGGGTAGGGAAATGAAAATACATTGACCAGTGTGAGCTATATCAGCCTTTGGACTAACCCAGCACAGCTGCTGCTTTGTATGTGCTCACCCAGGACTGAAACAAAGCTGGGTTCAAGTGCTAGTGCTAAATTCTCTTGTGTGCAATGTGGTCAAAATTAATTCCTTCATCTGAAAAAGCAGCCACCCATCTTTATTCTTTTATCAGTCTAGTAAACACTTGCTTTGTATTATCTTTATTATGAACTGTGTGTGTGTTGAAACCAGATAACTGTGAGAGTGCAATTACTTTATTTCAGGACAGAATGCTAATTTTTCATAAAATGTCTAGTCATTAAAATCTGCATTTGGTCCCATGACCGCTAAATTAATTTTACATTGGCTGTTACAATTTCACCAGGTTAGTGCCCTTTGTCTGCTTCTCAATGAACATTTAACAGGAGATGTTGCAATCTGTTTATTTGTACTCCTTGTTACTAAAGAAGGTAACAAATAAGTCACATCTATCAGAATAATTGAATATATTTTGGGTATATTGTTGCTGAGTCTCTATTTAATCTCACCTTGTATTTCAAAGTCCTGTTTGCAAACTTTTTAGTTGTAGTTGTATTTTAAAAAGGTTTTAGTTTCATATGACAAAATTTTTCAAAGGACTTTCCTGTGGAGAAAAACTGATTACAGGTTTTTTAGTCATCTCTTGCAGATGAAAATATTACTTTGTGGCCCATTAGATATTGTTCCCTAACTCTGGTTATGATCTCTGTTTTGAGGTGTGAACTTTTGAGCTCTCTCTGACCAAACAGCTATTGCTGTGATGTCATTTTCCTACAAAGTTTTCTGGAAGCTTCTTTTCACTACCTTTTCTGACTCTGCAGTGCCTTTCATTTAATATTTCTTCAAACTGCACTTTTGGTTGTAATCTGTTTTGCTATAATTTGTGAGGACAGTGTTTAATCTGGGGAACAAATCCCTCTGTATCTTTCTATGGGATAAAGCCATAAACAAAAAGGTTTTCCAAATTCTGTGCAAACCAAGAAATGTCACACTTGGAACTGACATTTGTGCCTAATTTTGAGGCATGTAGATGTGAGAGTTACCTTTAGTGCTTCCTCTTGTGTCTGGAATTGCACCTCTTCTTGTGCCTGTACTTCAGCCTTCACTGAATTTTCCTGCCCAGACCCAGCCAAGAGAAACATCTTCCTCTAAAAAATTTACATCATTTGGCACTTTTAGGTTACAGCACAGGACCTGGCTGCTCAGCAAATGTGGTGTTCTGCTTAATGCAGAAATATCTTTGGAAAGAGAAGCTCCAAAATACAAATAAGCTCGTGCTCCATGCTGTGGCTGCCCATCCCTGGAAGTGTTTAAGGCCAAGCTGGATGGGCTTTTTGAGCAATCTGCTCTAGTGGAAGGGGCCTCTGCCCATGGAAAGGGGGTTAGGACTTGATGGTCTTTAAAGTCCCTTCCCAAACCATTCTGTGATTCTGTGATTCTGTGATTCTGTGAAAAGGGAACTTTGATTTCTCAGGTATCTAAACCCTTTTGTTTGTATGGGGACAGGTTTAGGCTGTGTCCCCCTGAAGTCCTGCATGTGTCTCTGCAGCCTTCAGTGTAAAGGAAATTTTGAGTTGCCCAGTTCCTGCTGTCTGTCAGTTACGGGATTTGTATGTCAAACGAGATGAATCTGGATTACCTTTTGTTTAGGTCACTGACTGTTTTGGGTTTCTCCACTAGATTTTATTTGTTGGGAGTTCTAAGCCCTTAATTTTGTTGCCTGACCTTCCTCTTTCTCCAGGCAGAATTAGGACACCTGAGTAAATTATTGGCATATCTTTGAATCTAGATCTAAATCTCTGCTTCACTTGTCTGGAATCTGAGCAAACCAGTTGAAGGGAGGGCCTGTCTTGCTGATAAAACAATTGTTTTTGACTGCTTAACCTTGATATTAACAATTTTATTGCCATGTGTAACCAAAGATTAGGGCAAGAAGGTGTTACATACCTGGTAATCCAACTCTGCAATACTCTTGGCAACTCTAACATGGATGGTCTGGCTTATTGGTTGACATGACTCAATTATTCGGAAAATTTGATGGAGTGACATTAATGACAATTAAAAGGGATAAAATTACTTGAAAATGTTATTCTAGGGTATTGTGCAGATTAAATGAGCTCCCACAAGGAGATTTCAGTACTGTTGGTCCTGGCACTAAAATATGCTAAGGGAACTGTGATGGAAACTTGCCAATTAAAACAATGAAGTTCAAGGAAAAAAGATGGCTTTCAGTTATCCACTGAAAATTATGAAATCCTCCTCAACCTGTCTTAGAATTCATTGCAAGTTTATGGGACTTTTACATTTATTTATTTACAAAATGAAATTTAATATACGGTGACTACTAATTGGTAGTCCTTAAACATAGTTGTGATGATCCTTATAAATCTGATGATTTTGTTCAAGCCTGATGTTATTTAAAAATTATAAGAACTTACTTTGCTGGCTCTATTTAAGGCTGAAAAAAAAATCATTTTTGTTCCTCCTTTTAGGGGCACAAGAAGTTCTCATTGATCCAGGTACATTATTTTCCTGCATGTTTCCAAAGTATTTTCCTCTATTACTTGATGTGTTTTGCATTTGTATTGATAGTTACTGCCACTTGCCAAAACTAGTAGTGATCCCTGATGCTTCAGCTTTTGGATATAAATCTGGAGAAATTAAAGGGCTGAAGGGTAACTGGCACAAAATAAATGCTGTAGTTCTGTGATTGTGTCTCCATAAATTCTAATCAACAGGATTTGTTTCCATGAGTAATGAGGGTTTTAAAATATTTTTAAGTGACCAATCTGAATGTAGTCACATGTAGTCCTGTACTGCCATGGTGCTCTTTCAGTCATCATGAGCAAACATCTTTCACTTCCATAAAAACACTGTTAATCTCCAGATATGCTTGGTCCAATTCCTTGAAATTAATAAACATATTTAAAAAGTTGCTTTCAAATTTAAGTATTTAAAGAAACATTTTCTGCTCCGTCAGCATATTCAGAAATATCTTTCACAGTAGTTTTTAACTGTCTATTGAGAGTTAAGACCAGCTCTGAAACAGAGATTTTTTTTGCCATCTTAGCAGAGAAACCTCTTGGAGAAATAAATTACTGTAAAATCCTAAATAAATTGTAATATAATCCTACAGATAAAGTAACATGTAAGAAGGTATTGAGCCTTGCCAAACCTCTGATGTGTTTTCACTTTCATTATGTTAACTCCTCAATAAAATCAAATTCTATAAATAAATGTTTCATGTTCTTTCTAATAACCCAGATTTCCTTGGCTTCCATTTCACATTCTTATCCCTTATATAGACCCCTTCTGTCTCTTGCCTTCTTTCTTGCATAAGAGAACAAATTTCTTGCTGTTTTGTCTGAGCCTTTTTTCCTCAAAGGTGTGCTTTAGAGACACAGTTTTAAAGTAGAAGAAGGAATGGTTCAAAGATTAAAACTGTGTATTCAGATGTGGTCATAATATGATTTTATCAATATATTATTTTATTCATAATCTAAACATTCAGATAAGTGCTAAAAATCATTTTAGCTAAAAATCATTAGACTCTATTTGTTTTTTACTGAGTGAAAGATCATTTCCTTTCTTTCTAGGTAGGGCAAGTGTACTTTGTGTATTCTTTGTCAAACCTACAGCATACCCTAGTTTGTTTTTTATATATTTAGCATTTGCCAAAAGTCCTTGTGCTCATTTCTGACCCTGTTCTGTTCTAGGTGCTCTGACTTCCAATGGGATAAATGCAGATACCAGTGCTGAGATAGGACGTGCCAAGAACTGCCTGAGTCCTGAAGACATCATTGATAAATATAAAGAAGCCATTTCTTACTATGGCAAGGTAATCCTGGGTATTTTTAAAAAACTTTACTGAAGTTCTTTTCAACAGTGAACTGCTGTGGCTTTGGTTTTGGAGGATCTTCTAAAGCAGGCAGAGAAGTTTGTAAAACAGTTTCCACCTTTACTGCAGCAATTTGTAGGTTTTTCTGCAAATGCTCAGAGCCTGATATGGTAAGGGAGCTTAACGTCTACATTCAGAGTGAGCAAAGAAAAAGAATGATTTTGTACTGTGAAAATAGTGGCTCAGTGTCTACATCAACAGTAAAGATAAGTTAAATTGTATTGCAGTGGAGTTATGTAATCAATTTTTAATTTCAGACATTTCTCTTGTTTAATAAAGTATCTTTAGACTAAGTTTGTAAATATTATGGGCATTTTCATATCCATGTTGAAGGGAGACTCTCCAAATGAAACAAGTTCAATTGTGTGCATGAGTTAATTTATGACCAGGAGCAATGAAAGGTGATAGTTCTGGGCATGGTGTCAGATAAATTTGAATCCATCAATAAAACAGAAATTGTCAAGGATGCATTCAGGTTCTTAATGTTATCTTAAGGGTATGTTGCTCATCTAGAAAGAGCATAAAATTAATGGACTTTGTTGGGCTTAGGGCAGGATATTTATATTTTGATTATTACAATATGCACTGTGCTCTCAGCAAATAATAACTGTGCCTCACTGCAGCTTCACTTGCAAATAACAGAGAACTTTGTGTCAGGACTGATTTATAACCCTTCGAGACAAGCACAGTTACCTTCTGTCTCTTCAAGACCTGCAGACAAACTCCTTGCTCTAAGGCTGATGAAGCAGCACTTTTTAGATATTTTTTATATCTAAAAACTTTTGTATCACCTTCTAAAATAGATTCAGTCTCCAGTGATTTGTTTTTGCTAATATAAATGCACAAGAGAAGACTATGTAACAGCTTTGCTGGTGTAACTTTTGCTTTTTGTTACAAGCTTTTTCCCCCTCGACATTAGTTTTCAAATATAAACACCTGAAGAGAGGTTAACTTCAGCAGGAGGTGGGCCAAATCAAATATCCAGGATCAGTATTGTTTCAGGAAATCACCAGATCAGATTGTCTGTCTAGAAAATTGCCTGTTTGTTATCTGAGCACAAACAGTTCAATGAACATCTGCATTGTCTCTTTAGCTTCCCTAAGCAAGCTAAATAACTAAACAGTCATTTGCAGAAAAGGTTTTGTAAACAGATACTAGAACACTCAGATTGGTTTCTAATTCTCTTGTCATCAGGACTATTGTTTTAACTAACGAGAAAATTGATGCAGTAATAAAAATATTTGCGCTGTGAAGGTAGAATTTATTTGCAGACACAGCACCCCCAAGCAACCATATATATATATATATATATATGAGGTTATCCAAAGTGGTACCAATATTCCCAGCTTTTATCCTTGTCTGAACTCTCAGACTGAAGCTGTGCTGTGTCTCAAAATTAGAGCAGTGAATGAAGAGGCTGAAAAGGGTTGTTTTGCATAATAATACTTTAGATGACACCTTAATTTTCAGTTGGGCATATGTTGATAATTTAGCAGTGTAGTCATTAGCATTAAGGAATTGCTGGGTTTGGAGGATGTGACAGCTGATTTATGTGCTGAGCAGAAATGCTTATAAAATCTAACAGGTGCAATACTTCAATATTATTTTAATTTTATTCCTCTCTAAGTACAAGAATGCTGGTGTGATTGAACTGGAAGCTTGTGTGAAGGCAGTGAGAGTCCTGGCAATACAGAAGAGGAGCATGGAAGCCTCTGAATTTCTGCAAAATGCAGTTTATATCAACCTTCGCCAGGTCAGTTGGAATGTCCACTTATTTTTCTCTACTCGTCCAACAGAATGTACTGAAAGTCACTTAGATTCAGGAGACTCCAGTTTATTTTCTGTGTCACTGCCTTCCTTCTGACTAGAGCTTGACTTCTGAGGATTTGCACATCTGTGAGTCTGGTTTACAAGGTATTGAGAGTTCATCTAAAAACATGAGGACTTAGTCTGAGATTAGACTCTGTTGCTTCTTCTCCCTTGTGAAGGTGAAAAAAACCCAATTGTCGTTCTCTTGTGATGCTGTACTAGGGAAAAACAGCTGCCTGGGACTGATCTGCAGTGGATTTTTAAAATTTCCTTGATTGCGTCTCATTCAATGAAACTGAGCAAATCAGGAATGGCCTGTTGCAGAGTGAGCTGAAGGGTCTGATTAGTGTTCTTAATCAATCGAATTTTTGTTGTGTAGTGCAAAGTCTTAATTAAGTCAAATCAAAAAGAAATTCAGGGGGGAAATCAGTGTTTGGAGCTGTGGGGAAAGTGCTCAGCATCACCTGAAAACAACATTAACACTTGATCAGACTCAGTGTCACTGCTCACAGAGAGACTGCTGTGCTTGAAAGAACTAATAAAAAGCTGTTAGATTTCTTACTGGTTTTTGGTTTTTGCTCATTACGTCTTGGTAAGATGAGCAGTTTAAGTCCACATCATTGACCTTATTAGGCCCAGACAGGGACAGCAAATTTATGAAGGAGGTAGAATACTTTCTTTCATTTGCAAAGAATCCTTTCTCTGGAATCAATTTTCTAACAAAGCATAAATGAGACATTAATTAATTGATAAGCTGTCATAAAAATCATCAATTTTGTTACAGAATACCTTAATTGCCATAATCCTTGTAGTGCTAAGGGCCTTCTCTTTAATTCTGTAATCTGTTTATTTGCTGGCATTTCTGCACCCTTTGTTGTTCACCCATCTTCTTATTTTGGTGCTGTTATTCTTGTTGCCTGCAAACTCCAATATTGTTTCTTTTTCTGGAAGCAATTACTGCCATTGAGAGAATCCCCTGTTCTCCCTGACACCACTGATATTGCAACTTTCTGATAATGTGAGACCTAGTGTCTTGGTTTGAAAGACAAGTGTCCGCCAAGGAAGGCCAGAACCTTCCTTGGAATAGAAAATGTGACCATTTCTTTTGCCTCTCTTACATACCAGTCATTATTGTCTCTTAGCAACAGATGGCACAAAATTCCATGAGAAAAAGAAATAAAAGGAAAAATCCTCACCCCCAACACCTCGTGAATGGCAAAGTACTTGTCACTTCAACAGCTGGTAGATGTTGCTTAATAATACCCAAGCATAAAGCTTGGCAACATGAAAAACATGCCCTGATCTAAGCTGCCAGCCAACTTGCAACCAGTACAGCCTGAACCAGTACAGACTGGGATCTCTGTGTGGCTAGGGAGCAACTTGGCATTATCTTGTGAAATTAGAGGAAGATAGTGTTTCCAGGGCTTTTGCCAGGGCTGGGAAATGTGTTTTTCATAAAGAGAGGTACGGCTAGGAATTGTATTTACAGCTTTTTAAGATTCACTGCATAAAGCATGAAAACAAATAATAGTTGTATTTATAACCTGGACGAACTCAGAGGAGGAGTCATCCTGTGATAGCTGAGGGAATAAACTGTAGGACAGTGTTTTTCATTTGCAGGTAAATAGAACATCAGCACAACCAGTGTTGTACAGCAGTAAAAACACCTCACAGGTTAAAGTGTAAGACTCATAAACAGGAAAACTCATTTCTATCCATAAATTCAATTTCATACTCAGTCTAGTAATATTATGTAATTGGTATTTTCTGATGAGCTGCAGGGTAATAAGACTCAACTTTGCATCCAGTTATGCAGAATAAATTGTAAAATATAATTACAGAGAAAGTGACATTATAAAATTTTAATGTAGTAAGGAATAATTAAAAAACAAATAAAAAGCTGTGTTCTTGAAAGCCTGTCGTGAAACAAGCCTGAGAAAAAACTGGCTCTATTACTTGGATAGAGACCTACAGCCCTACCAGGTGCAGTTGTAACTTGGTTTGGTAGAGCAGTTAAATAAAAATTAACCAGGTGGAAATGATGCTGTGCTTCAGGTGGTGGCTGTTTTGCAGCCACTTTACAGGTATTAAGCTTTTATAAAGTTGTAAGGTCAGGAAAGATGTTTGTGAATGCTACAACCCTGGCCTGCAGAATGCCTCCTGCAATCTCCCCAGAATTAATTACTTGGAGTATCTGGGTTTTTTTTTTCTCCTTTTTCCTTCTTTTTCTTCTTATAAATTCCTGGATGGTAACACATAACTGTTTGTGCTCACAGAAAATGCAATTTCGTTGTCTTTGTGCTGGTGAAGAAAGTTTCTTGCAACTGAGGGAAATACTTGAATAGCTTTGGGGACAACCATTAAGCAACAAATTATGTAACAGTGTTAAAAACTTACTCAGATATGAGGAAAATAAAACTTTCTGTGAATCTGCTGCCTCTCTCTTAGTTGTTCCAATTATTAGTGAATGCTGCTGTCTGCCTAAAATGTGTGACCCTGTCTTTTCTGATCTCAAAGAATTCAGTTGTCATAGGTATGTGAACATTGTCAGTATTTGTATTTAAGGAATAGCTTTTGATAGGGTTTTTCCAACCTTTTTTTGCTTTGTTTCCTGATCATGTGCCCTTTCAACTCTGTATTTTTGTATTGTTCTAACTTGTTAAAAATGGCATAAATGGGTAACTTTAGTCTGACACCTCATGTTCTTTCTGAGTGATTGCTTTTGGGAGCGCCAATAAATTTCTTCAAAATTTTTCTTTATTTTCTTCTTGGGCCTTCTGTTCTTTCCAGCTGGACTGATTTTTGAAAGTTTTCACCTTGGACCAACTGCCTTTTTTCACAACTCTTGGTACAGGGCTTGGTCTTTTTTAGGGGTGGGTTAGGGTTGTTGTGTCAGGCACCATCTTCTGTTGTCAGTTCTGCAGCAAATAGCAACTCCAGCCTCAAAAATTGTCTGAAACTCTCCAAAATGCTTTGCTACTTCACGTGTCTTCTCATATCCTGAAGAACAAGGATTTGAACTGTCAGATAAGGTCCTGGTGCCCTCTGAAAACTCCTCTTTGACATGTCTCATATCCCTATGTCCAAAATTAGAAATGACTTTTGAGAACAGACTACTTTTTGTAATTATATCAGCACTTTTGTGGCTAAAAGATGTTTTGCAGCTCTGCTTATAAGATCTAATCATTTCTGTAAAAGCTAACCAGGGTGGTGAGCAGCTTCCCTAGACTGTCCAAGCCTTTAAGTTCCTAACACACTGATTGATACTTCCAGTTTTGAAGAATGAGTTGCTGTTTCTGTCCTTGAGGGCTATTTTTGGGTGAAGTTTGTCACTTGAAACGCCTTTGCAAAACGTGTTGGCAGCTTTAGAGTAATTTAAAGTACATTTCATTGCTTTTGATTGTGCCAGATCCTGTGCACTAGGTGTCAGCATTGGTCTGCACTGCTGGTTACTGAGACCTAGAGTAGGAAGTGGTTGGAATTATCCAGAGTTTCTGTGGCAGTTTGTTCTTGGCTGGCTGACTCCAAAGCAAGATTATCATTCAGGCCAGAGGGGAAAAGAATTAAGTTACCCAGGACTTGTGCCATGATCCTGATAAGCTAAAGCAGCACATGGTGGTTGTTCCTTATCAAGTTTGTTTCAAATTTAAGCCTAACAGGGCTTTAACTAAATTCCACCTCACTAGCTGGCAGTCTGCATATGTATCATGGAATTGTTTAGGTTGGAATAGTCCTCAAGACCAACCATTAACCCAACACTGCCAAGCCCAACACTAAACCATATCCCCAAGTTCCACATCTACATGTCTTTTAAATCCCTGCAGGGATGGTGACTCCACCATGGCCCTGGGCAGCCTCTGCCAATACTTGACTCAGTGAAGAAATCTGGGTCTGTGTATTTCTGTGACTTTTTTTGCTTTCACATTATTTTTTACCTTGTTGGGAAAAGCTCACACTGAACTCACTGTTGCCCTCCAAAACCTGCTTCCTGCAGGGCAGTTGTGAGGCACTGGCACAGGTTTGTCAGAGGAGCTGTGGATGCCCCATGGGGCTTGGAGCAATCTGGGATAGAAAAATATGTTCCTGCCCATGGCTGGAGGGTGGAACAATATGATATTTAAGGTCCCTTCCTACCTAAATAATTTTATCATTCTGTGATTCAGTCTCACAGTGTGTAAATCAGAGTACAGTTTCACGGAATGAAAATGTTGTGGTTTACAAGATTAGAGACATAAAAATTGAGACAGTAGTTTCTTGCTTTCCTAGCCTGAGATTTCAAGATTAGATTCAATCTTAAAGGGATGAAAATCATTGTGAATCAATAAATCTTGGAAGTGGTGTATTTGTGCATTCCTTTCATGGACACGAATATCGTGTTAAACATCTTCCATTCAACATGGAGCTGTTTAGCTGTTACTGACTGTTTTGACTGTTTACTTGTTAGTACCACTGGCAAATAAAGTTGATGCTGCAGATCTCCATCTTTGCAGTTTTTGTTAACAGTTGAACCAAGCTTAACTTTTCCTGGCTGTAGAAGCTGTCATGCCTGGCTGTGTGCAAATCCCTGGCCTTCTGCTGCGCCAATGCCTGCTACGTTTTTTTCCCCTCCTGTTTGTTTTTTAAAACTCAGCACTTAGATTTCTGATAAAAACCCACCCTTTCCTCTTTTCCCTTGCAATTTCAGCTCTCAGAAGAGGAGAAGATCCAGCGTTACAGCATCCTCTCGGAGCTGTACGAGCGCATTGGGTTCCACCGCAAATCGGCGTTTTTCAAGCGCATCGCGGCCATGCAGTGCGCAGCGCCCAGCATCCCCGAGCCCGGCTGGAGGGCCTGCTACAAACTGCTGCTGGAGACTCTGCCTGGCTACAGCCTCTCCCTGGACCCTCAGGACTTCAGCAAAGGTCAGTGTCCCCAGGGAGAGTATGGATTGCCACAGGTGGGCACTTGGTGGCTTTCCGTAACTGATTTCCTTGAGAGATTTCACACTGAACCTGAATTATTTGCCAATCTGAAACCAATTCCAGCAGATAAAGCAGTTGTTTAACATTGTACCTTTACTTTTTGTAGTGTTGTTTCAATAATTTCAAATTTCTGTGAGCCAATGCTGAATGTGTTGCTGTGTTTCCCTGTTTGCAGGAAATAATTATGTTTTAAGAAAACTTAATTTCTTATGTTTGTCAAAAATCTCTCTGTTTTGATAATATCCTTCTCAGTACATAAAATGTCATATTTTATTTTGGGATATTTTGTCAGTTAAAGTGCCTTCAGCTGTTCCATCAGAAAATGGTATTTATATTGGTTTTGTAACTGTTTGATCTTATCATGAAAGATTAAAAATCCTTTTACATATTTTTGTATATAGACCCACACAGATACATACAAACAATGTAATTAATAGGGTCAAATATGTCACATTTTCCCACAAATGAGATCAGAGGCAGCTAATATATTGCTTGGGAGCTCCTTTTGAGTGAACCTTTCCAAAACCTTGCATTTTGGGAACATTCCCTAAATGTTGTAGCTGCAGGAGAGGAGCAGCACATGGTAGGCTGAGCTTTATTTGTGGATGGTTAGTGATGGTTTTTTAAACTGGTGTGATTTATCAGTCAAAGAAATTGTATGTGGGAGGAGGTAGAAAATGCCAAGTGGACTGGATGGAAAGATGCAAAGAGTCTGGGAATGTGCTGGGAAAAATATGCAATTGCCTGGGATGGGACTGGACTGGGTGAAGAGGTTGTAGAAGTTCTGCAAGAAATGATGATTAAAAAAGCAAAAAAATTACATGATTGGTGTTTATCATTAATTTTTACCTCACCTTCATGTTGCACTGAAATACTTTGTCTGATTTTCACCCCCAAAATGTCTCTTTTCGAGACATATGGAAATATCAGTGTAAACTCGAAGATAGAAATGACATTTCACACATGAAAAATAATGAGACTCTCAAAATATAAACTCTCAAGGTTTGGTTGCAGTAAATATTCCTAAAACAGTTTGCCAAATGCTGATGGGTGATATTACAAGGAAGGCTGTTGAAGTTTGTGAAGTATTGCACATCTTGAAATATCTGTTATTTAAAAATTATTGCTGTTGCTTACTACTAAAAGCAGGTTAAGCTTCATGAAGAGTGCTGCATATTATGGTTCTGAAAGGAAGGTTAGGTTATGATGATCTATTTATTCTTAGCACAGATACTCTGCAAATATGAAGTAATTCATAGTCTGAAACTTTAAGACTGAAAATCAGGATATATGCCTCGTGTTCTAGAGTTTTATTGCTTTTATTGGCCAGGAAAGCATTTAGAGAAAATATCTCTTGCTTGATCTTTAAAGAGAGTCAAGAATTACTATATAATTTTTTTTTACAAGGGCATGGAGTGGCAGGACAAGGGGGAATAGCTTCAAACTGACAGAGAGAGAATAGGTTTGGATCAGATATAAGGAAGAAATTCTTCCCTGTGAGGGTGGTGAGGCACAAGTTGCCCAGAGAAGCTGTGGATATCCCATCCCTGGAAGTGTTCAAGACCAGGTTGGATGGGGCTTGGAGCAGCCTGGGATAGTGGAAGGTGTCCCTGACCATGGCAGGGGGTTAAAATAAGAAGATCTTGAAGGTCCTTTCTAATCCAAACCATTCTGTGATTCTGTGATTTCAATTTCTGTATGAAATCTCATGTGAATTTGTCCAGAGAATTTAAGAAAAAATACAAAGCTCTAAAGGTTTTATGTATCATTTTGGTTTTTGGGAAGTGTTAACTTAATCTTCTGAATTTTAATGGTACATTTATTAATCAATAGACAAGCATGTAAAACAGAAATTGATTTCATGTCTAGATACTCAAACAAATGCAACAATCCTAATTTTTGTGTTGAGTACAAGATTGGGATTTTTTAACCACTGGTTCCACTTGGCGATTGTTACAAGCGCCATAAAATTACTGCTTAGCATATGAAGAAAACCAAAATCCATGGGTTTGTGACGACTTCCAGCTTTAAAATCCATTAAATAGCTGCATTTTTTGCAGGAACTCACCGGGGCTGGGCTGCAGTGCAGATGCGTTTGCTCCATGAGCTCGTCTTTGCCTCCAGGAGGATGGGCAATCCTGCCCTGTGCGTCAGGCATCTCTCCTTCCTGCTCCAGACCATGCTGGATTTCCTTTCTGACCAAGGTAGGACTTTTTAAACAAGGAGCTGTTTGCAGTTTCTGCTGACCTACAGTCAAATAATGTCTCTGTTTTGAAATACAATTAATTTGAGAGGTAACAAAGAGCATGGAACTTGGGGAATTCTGTGTGTTGTTGATGGTAATCAGGCAGCAGAGAGTTGAAATTACGTGATCTTTAAGGTCCTTTCCAACCCAAACCATTCTGTTTCTAACTGTCAGAAGCTGAATGTGATGGACCTGAATTAAACAGTATTTAACTGGGACAGTGGCCTTAAGTTTCTCTATGTTTCTGCAGTTTCTTTTTTTTTTTATTCAGCAATAAATTTTAAGAGGATTTTATAATTGTGCCAGTGGTTGACAATGCAGTGAACCTGTCTGTGGATGATTTTCAGAAATGGGAATGATGTGTGTGAGGCTTATGTGGGCTTGGGCCATGTAGGATTTACAAAATCACCTGGAAAAGCCAAAAGAAACAATTTTTATGTTTGTGTAACATTTCTTAGGAAAAATATTCCAGACAGACTTGTTTTCCACCCAGCTTAATGAGACCAATGATCTTAAAGAGTGCTGAAAGAAGTTTTTGCTTCTCAGTAAGCTAGGTAAAAAATGCATTTTTTCCAGTTACTCCTTTGGTTATGATAAAGAGGAAGTGAAAAAAGTAGGTTTTTTCCTTTCTTTTCTTCTCACCTTTAGTTATGGCCAAATGTCTTCCCTTAGTAACTCCTGCAGCAAAGAACTTTGCTGGCCAACTTTAGGTCTTTGCCTGCCTCATTCTCTCTCTTTAGTTGCTCAAATCAGTGCTGGAGGAAGGAGAGGAACTGATAAACTGGAATAAATCTGCCTTCTGCCTGTAGATCTTATTTGCTGTCAAAAGGTCCTTGGATTTTCCAGGACTTACAGTGAAGCTTTGTTGATATGTGGATGGAAAGTTGTGCTGAAGACAAGGTTTTAAACTCTTCCACTCTGCATCTCCATGATATTGCTAATCCCTAATCCTAACAAGTTTTGAATATTAGGAAAAAATAAACCAACAGCCTTTCAATCTTGAACTGTAGTAAAGGACAGAAGCAAGACAATTGAAGGCAGAGGATTAGGTTACTGTTTTACTTACTGTGAACTGTTCCCCTTATAAACTGTTAAAAGATGTAATTAGTATTCTCTGATAATCACATGACTGAAATGTCCAGGTTTTCTTAACCAATTGAAGGTTTTATTAGAAAACAGAAACAGTGCAGTGACATTGGAGTTCAAGAGTGCTCAGATCTTACTATTTTTCTGTGCTGCATAGAAAGTTACCAAGTCACCAGTAAGTAAGGGTGGAAGAAAACTCACTCTTTTGAAAAGTCAGTTTTTACTTGAATGTGTTCTTTCCTAAATAAACTTCATATTTTTAAAGCTTATTACTGATTATGTGCTAAATCCTATTCTTATGTTTAAAGTTTGGGTACCTTGCAGATAATTTTTAGAATAAATAGAAGCGAAAACTTTTAAGCTGAGAGGAAGTTACCAGCTAAACATTTGGCACTGGAACTTGACCTTCTCTTTTTTCTCTCAGAAAAGAATTTTTCTCAAAAAAAATTTTCTATTTTCTTAATCTAATTCTGTTCATTTGCTAGTTCACTTGAAGCTGGGATACTGGGACTGCAGAAAAAAGAAAAATTGATTTGTTCTTCAAATAGAAATTCAGCAGATGAGATTTATTCGTTACAATGAAATCTAGATCTATTAATTAGAAGCTCTTGTGTCACTGTTGAGCGGCTAGCTGAGGAATGACCCAAGGTCTCAGACAAGGAAAGAGAGAAGAAGAAGAAGAGCTTTATTGTTTTGAATTCCATATATACAGAGTTTACAGAGGTGCTCCAGATTGGTCAGCCCGAGACCTCCCCCTAGGCCCAATTGGCCAAGCCCGAGCTGACCTAATCCGGAGAAGTTGTTTGCAAAACATCCAAACTTTATCTTTGTTTATAAAATATAGCAAAATGTTCCCACGGGAAGGACCTGTGCTAGCCACACTCTTGCTTCTATTAATGGAACACAAATGCATAGTCAAAACTGGTTGTTTTTTTAAAAAAAAAAACTGGGTGTTTTTTTTAAATTGTGTTTAAAACAAAATTTAATGTTTTAATTGAATGACACATTTTAAAATACAACTTGTCTGTGTTTACTTGAATTTACTTGAATCTCTAACCATGCAGGCTGGCAAATCTAAATAAAGAGTACCATCAAGTAAATGGGAGATGTCAGTCACTATTTTAACAACATGGAAGCTAAAATTTGATTTAAAATTAGGCTATTTAATTACATAAATATGTAAAATGCAGTCTTCTGCTAAGCAAAAAGAGGTACTAAATTCTGCATAAAACCTCTAATCTCAAGCCATTATGTTTTAATGTTAACAAGTCCTTAAGAATCACTTTCTTTAAATAAGAATTAAAATGTTTGAAGGTCACTGAAAGACATTGCAGTTCACCCCTTTCCTGTGCTTCTCCTCATCATTCTTGGTATACTCTTATATTTTCTTTCCTCTTTTATGAAAAAGAAATAAAGTTGAATTATCGCTTTGGATCCCAACATTTAATATAATTTGTGTTTTAATCTCGCTTTGAAGTATGTTTAGAACCTAATTCCTTCCTGCAGTTGTGGATTCAGGCAGAACTTGCCTCTCCTCACCTCAAGTGGATCAGAATAGTCCCTCACTCATGCTCTTTCAGCCATTCAGCAAGTTTCCAGCTGCCATTCCTGCTCTTTGCTTCTGGTGACAAGGATCTCGGTGTGCTGAGGTGACCTTTTCTCACTCAACATGCATAGCAGGGGATGAAAAGGATGCAGTGTTCCATTCCTTTTTTTTTTTAAAATTTTTTTTTTGTGGGCTAGTTCATTAAACATCCTCAAGGTTCATCTATTTTGTTGTTTGGGAAATAATGTGCACTTTTCAGTGCTTCTCAGTGTAGCTCTGCCAAGATCTTCCTGTCCTGTGGTGGTTGTTGTTGCACTTGAGTTCTTTCCAGTCTTCCAGTGAGGTGACAGCCTTTACATCTGAGATCTTTACTACTCTGTCATGCACTTAATTAATTAAACTACTGACTCTAGGATGATTCTGCATTAAACATTAAAATTTTTCATCTGTTGACCAGGGGTTTGGATGTCTTTCCTCTTGAGCTGACAGTAGGTGATGGAGAGAACTGTGCTTCCCAAAAAATCCCAGCATGCCTTTCTGTCCTTCCTCTCTGTGGTTGATTTTTAGATCATTGCATATTACCAAAAGATGCTTCTTCTCAGCCTGTACTGAGATCGTTGTAACTAATGAACTAACTAACTTCTGCCAGAATTTCTGCTGAAGGCTGCTTCAGTTCCCCACATCCTCTAAATGAGTTGGGATGGACTTGTCAGAGTTGGCTGGGCAGGACCCCTTGATGCCTTGGCAGCTTGGAATTCTTGGTAGCTGAGGGACTTCACACCAGCAGCCTGGGAGCACTTTCAGAGCCTTTTCCTTTCAAGTGTCCTCTGCTCAGGTGATGGGTGAGATGTCAGCTGCCAGGGTGAGGTTGTGCCTTTTGCAAAGAAGTGATGAGCTTGATCTAAAGAAAGAAACCCCAAAACTTGTTTATCTTCAGAATTTATGGTTAAGCCTGGACTGAGCGTAATTTGATGATGTCAGACATGGTGTCTTACAGCTCTTAAAATATGTCTTTCGATCTTGCAGTTTGGAAGAGGAAATTATGCAGTATTTCAGACATTTTTATTTATAGAACAGATTGCATATGCATTCCCTTGGTGTCATTTAAATTTCAAATTGCTATGTAGAAGTATGGGAAGTAAGGAAGAATATTAAACTGGGCTCATGAAAATTGACAGCTAGACCAAAAGTGAATGTGGAAATTACTTTAACCCTTTGTAGCCCTCCTGCCAAGCAGCAGTAAGGACCGGACTCAGTTTCTAAAGATCTTTATTTAAGACATTGTCCTGAATTTCCATCCAAACCTGGGAAAATGAAGTGAAGCCTCACAGGCACTTGGTGAGTTATATCTGCCCAGAGATGGACTAAATGGATTTCATTGGAACAGAGGATAAGAGTAGCCTATGAGCCTATAAATAACTTAAGGGCATGGAATGATTTAAAACTGCATCTTTTTCTGAGGGACTGCTGAAGCAGCTTGTGACTCCCTGTTCACCTCACTGCCTCCTGTTTTCTTGTTCATGTCCTGCTGTGACTTTCTGATCTCCCTATGTTTACAGAGCTGTAGCCAGAGCTGTTGGGAGTTTCAGCTCATTTCAGTTTGAGCTGATTGCTCACCATTTCTCCCCTCTGTTAGCCATTTCTCCTGCCTATTTTCATAATGCTGGTCCCCTTTTTCCCTCCTGTTTTTCATATTTAGGTTAGAGGAAACGAGATTATAAATATTACAAATTAAGACATAAGCCCAGAAAAGACTTTGAGGTGTGACTTGCTCAACTCATGAAAAACAATAACTTCACACAGAAGCAGGAAGCCTGCCAGAAGTCAAAGATAATTGAAGTATAGAAAGAGACACTGAGGGAAGATTGAGCTGTATCAGAGAATTTGGATCATCAGGGTTTTTGGTTTAGGAAGGAAGATTCCAAGGCTGGTCCTTCCTCTACAGAGAATAAATCTGTGAAATTATTTTGAAGTGTAATTAGAAGTGGTTTATGGTAGGGAGTGATCTGAACTGTAAAATGAGTAGTAATAAATTTCAGGTACCAGATAAGGTTCAAAGGCACTAAAAGCATTTTAATTTTAAACAGCTGAACTACAGTTGCAGTTAATTTCTTAAACTGTTTTTATTCTCACTTTAAAATTACAAATGGCAAGTGCATTGCTGTATTTTTTTAAGAGTTCAAAAGGGATGGAAGTTCTTCCAACTGAGATATCTGTGTCATAGTCTTCTCATGACCCTGACCATGCCAGTGATTCTCTTGGCACGATTTCTCATTCCCCTCACACATATAAGGCTGTCTCAGTACTGACTAAGTGACCCTGGTATTGATGCTTCTCTTGAGGTGAGTTAAACCAAATTCTAATCTTTGGACCCCTGTGGAGTTCAGTAAATTTGGCTTCAGTGCTGTGTGCATTATGACACCTTTCTCATAGAGATAAATGAGGAAGAGGTTGGAACATTTTTGAAGCATGACTTATTTTCAGGGAATGATGGAGCATTTAAATGAGTGTGATTTAGTTAATACAATGCTCCTGGATTAAAAGGAAAAACATGAAAACCAAACAGCACCTTTTGGTAAATTGATTAATTAATGAGTAGAAGAGATGAAAACAGTAAGTCAATGAGTTTAGGGTGTTGAGGAAAGAGATTACTAGTGATGTGCTCAGGAATAACCAAAACAGCCCTGTATTATCAACACTGGTTTCAGCACAAATCCAAAACAGCCCCAGCCCAGCTACTGTGAAGAAAATTAACTCCACCCCAGCCCAAAGCAGCACCTCTCAAAACAGTTGTGAGCTATTAGGAAACTGGCAAAAATTACAATATAACAATTTGTTGCTGAGCCAAGGTTATTTCAAAGAGTTTCTAGAGTAGACTTGATTGTGGTGAAGTTACTTGAGAGTGGAAAGTAAGAGTTCCTGTGTTGGAAACCTGCTCTTTGAAAGTCTGCTGATGCTGCCTGTCACAGGTAATCCCCAGAGTGGTGCCATGTAGACACCAACTGCTTTGCTCTGTAGCCTGTCTTTTCTGCTGCACTGCTTAAAATACTTCAAACTGCATTTACATTAAGGCAGCATTTCTCCTAGGATCCTCCACAGTGTGTAAAATAATTTTTAGAAAGGCCAAAGTTACTGATTGGAAGGGCTAGAAAAAGATGCTTTAATCAGATTGAACAGAGAATATAATGCAAATTAAACCTTGATGTAAACTTCAGAGTTGAAGTGAGGTTTACTTAACTGACTCTGATGGACTGGTTTTAATGCACTGTGTTGTATTTTAGTTGACAAAGTACCTGCAAGTTGGTTTTGCCCAACCAATAAACCTTTCAAAAGGAAGCTACTTTGGTTGGTCTTATAATATTCAAATTAACTGATTTCAGGATGGAGATGGAAATCTTCAATATAATTACCAGGGAATATTTATAACAGCCTGCTAGTTGTTAGCCATTACTTTGAAATATTTTACAGCTTCAGCATAGTGCCATATCTTACCTGTGTACATATATAAAAATATGTGTGTGTGTGTATATATATTAAAAAAAAGTAATTAAACAGATTTGTCACCTCATGTGTTTGATGTATAGCAATGGCACTGTGTGGTGTAAGAATGAATATATTTAAAAAGCCTGACTGTAAATGCACTCTGATGGGTTGGTATAAAAGACCTGGGAGATTATACATGAAATAGAAGGAAACTCCTTAGAAGCCACTTAACTCTTTCTTATCGTGGTACCATGACTTTCACTATTGTGTTCCTGCTTCCAAAAGTTTTTTATCTGCAACACTTTTTGCTTCTTTTTTTAACCCCCACCATTTAAAAATATCTCTCTGGAATTTTTGTTTTCTAGAGACAAACTGACTTAAATTTAATAGCTTTGCTCAAACTGCTTTGTTTAGAAGGTGTACTTTATTTTCCTGAAATACGTCTTTTAGACTTGGATTTTTTTTTTCTTTTCTGAAGTGGAATTAATAAATGAAACAGAGTAAAATAGCAACAGAAAGAAAAGTTCTAAGTTTGTTTTCATAGATATGAAAAGCAACAGTTTTTAAAGTCATATGTTATATGAAATTAAAAATAATATGCTGTGAATCAAATGTTTAGCATTACATTAGACAAACCTGAAGGTCTTTTACACATGATTTACCTTTGCTTAGGCTTGTGTTTCAATGAGGTACAGACAAAAACTCCAGCCAATGCCATAGCCAAATTCTTAGGTAAAACAGCAGATCAGTCATTACAGTAAAATAGTGTTTTTTTATGACAAAAGTTTTCTATTTGTTTAAGGTCACTTGTGAACAAAATGAAGTGTCTGAGCTTTAGCTAAAAACCCCTGTCTTGGTTTAGATACCTTTGATCGTCAAGATCATTTCCTCAATCAATTGAGGGAAAAGATGCAAATGTGCAAATGGAGGCACATTGCAGAGTTTTTATTCCAGCAAAAAAAATTCCTTTGGGGAAGATCTATTTTAATTGGCAAGATGAAGACATGAAGATTTTGTGCTTTTATTATTAAGTGCTAATTTTTTTGTACCAAAGGAAGCTATTTTAGGAGGTGCCATATTACTAAAATTCAAATAGATTTTAAATGACATTTAACAGACTCCATACTGCTCTCTTACCTTAAATTCAAATTAAGGCACTGGAGTCAAGGCTGCTATTGAAATTGGCACTTCATATGGAAAAAGAAATATCCATGTTTAAAAATGGATCATCCATGCACCTTAGTGAACTCCCCATATGATGTCCATTGCATATGATTGGATGTGCTAAGAAAAGATGAGTAGGATAGGAGTGATACTGAAGAGATGTTTTTACAGAAGGATGGAAAAACTCAACTGTATGTTAGGAGAGAGAGCTGCCATGTTTTCATTCTAAGTTTTCAGACAGTTTTCCAGTTTTTTAAACCATTTTAACCATTCTTTTCTCAAGCAGGCATTGAAATTTTGAATCCTGATAAACCTTTCTGGCCAAATTCCTGTGACATTGCATAACAGTATTTTTGGGAAAATGTTCTGCAGAAATCAGTGTGTTGATTCCCCTCCTCTGTCTATGCTTCTTCCACACAAATCCAGAATCAGATGTGATGGCCTTAACAGTTATGCCATTGTATCTGTGAGTATTTACAAAACCCACCTTGCTCAGAAGCAGCTTTACAGCAGTCTTTAAATTCATTTATCATTATGGAAGTTATCTATGCCTAATTTACTGCACTTTTTGTAAGGGTAAGACTCCTGGTACTACTTAAAATAGAAAAATGATTATTGTTTTTCAGTAGTTTATATACTGATTCTGTGTGTACAAAATATACTTTTTTTAGTAGTGAAAGTATGCAGACATCTGAATTCTGAGATATGGTAGAGAACTAAACACTGAAATTTTGATGGTGTCTTTATGAACTCTGTCTACAGCTATGTCAGTTTTTTCATAAAATTTTAACTAGAAATATTTTTGTGCAAACTGGCTGGGACTTCATATATACACCTTTTATATAATTATTAAAATGTTGTAATAGAAGACTGTGGTGTTTAATCAGTCTCTTCCCATTCTTTGCCTCTGTGGCAGTAATTTTAGAAGAAGGAAACATTTTGCTTCTAACGGACAGTTATTTTTACTTGTGTCTAAAATATTATCTTCTTCCCCTTTCCTGCAAAGTTAGTAGTAAATTGAGAACTTATTTTTTAAAGTTTACACAGAAAATAACTGAATCCTTTGTGTGTATGGAGTCACTTCCTTTGATATCGTTCATGATGGTCTGTTCATGAAAGCAAGTCCAGCTCTCTGGGTAGCAGAGATGAATTATTTGCTTGTAGTTTCTGCTCTTTGCTATATCAAACAGTGAATTTTATTAGTCTCTGCTGTGTTTATTTAGAGATTTATGTTGCCTGATTTCTTAAAGAAATGGGATTCATACTCTCTGCTGACTTCCAGTGCCTTTCTGATTTTTCCCCTAAGAACAGCTTTGGAGTCAGTGGAGATCACACACATTTCTTGCAGTAGACAATATTGGGATGAACACCCAGGGTTCCTGTGTTGCTTTCAAAGCAGCTTGTTCAAATATTAGATCTCTGAGCAGTTTGAAGTCGTGTTTACTTGCTCCATGCATTTTTCAGAAAAATATTGGAGGTGCTGTTTGTTTACTGAAACTGTAGAAAATACCATCACCACTCCCTATCAGAGTTAATGGGGTGGAAAAGCAGGGGGTGCTGCCTGCAGAGGGGAGGAGCTGCTCTGTCCTGCTGAGTTACCCAGCCCAGAGTGGATTGATCATGCAGGTCTGACGTGCTTTGCTCACAGCTCTGGCCTGGCTGTGCTTGGGAAGGGGATGGATGCTCTGAGTACAGAAATGTGGTGCTCCCTGTCCTTCTGCATCTGCCCAAACCAGAGCTCAGGCACTGCCTGACAGGCTCTGAGGAGCTTTGCACACCCCCTGCAATCTGGTCATTAATTGAAGGGTAAAAAGTGTGTAGCGCTTGCTGTCTATGAATACTCAATTTATACTGCAGCTTTTGTGAGGATCTTAACTTTGTGGCCTTTTTGAAGTTCTTTAGTTTAAACAGTACACTGCATCTTCATGGTAGGGTGAGACTGAAGATTCCCCTGGAAGAAGACATGGACTTTTTCTTCTCTAGGTCTCACCAAGCAATTCTCATTTTGTGTGTGTGTGCAGGAAATATGACAGAATAATTGGAAAGGACCTTAAAGATCATCCCTGCCATGGGCAGGGACACCTTCCACTATCCCAGCTTGCTCCAAGTCCCATCCAGCCTGGCACTGAACAATTCCAGGGATGGGGCAGCCACAGCTGCTCCAGGCAACCTGTGCCAGGGCCTCAGCACCCTCAGTAAAGAATTTTTTCCTAATATCTAACCTACTCTCTCTCAGTTTCAACCCATTTCCCCTTGTTCTGTCACTCCGTGCTCTTGTAAAAAGTCTCTCTCTGCCTTTCTTATAGGCTCCCTCCAGGCACTGGAAGGCCATGTCTGTGTTCACAGGCGCAAAACCTGCTTTTTCTCATGTTTTTTTTCTGTCATCAGACTGAATTTTCTGTCTTCCTATATGTTGCTGTTAATTTATTAAGGACATGTTTGAGTCTGTGTCCTGAGAGAGTTGGATCAGGACTGCTGCAGGATCTCTCCTCTGAGTTCTCTTAGTGACCATTATTTGATGTTTTCAAGGGAGAAGGAAAAGCTCAGCCAGCACAAAGCAC